>AP028909.1:37548363-38248793 GCA_036186465.1 Nesidiocoris tenuis
TTGAGTTAATTTGAGTTGAATTGAGTTGATTTGAGTCGATTTGAGTTGAGTTGATTTGATTTGATTTGAGTCGAGTTGATTTGAGATGAGTTGAGTTTAGTTGAGTTGAGTTTAGTTGAGTTGAGTTGAGTTGAGTTGATTTGAGTTGAGTTGATTTGAGTTGATTTGAGATGAGTTGAGTTTAGTTGAGTTTAGTTGAGTTGAGTTGAGTTGAGTTGAGTTGAGTTGAGTTGAGTTGAGTTGAGTTGATTTGAGTTGAGTTGAGTTAATTTGAGTTGAGTCGATTTGAATTGAGTTGATTTGATTTGATTTGAGTCGAGTTGATTTGAGATGAGTTGAGTTTAGTTGAGTTGAGTTTAGTTGAGTTGAGTTTAGTTGAGTTGAGTTTAGTTGAGTTGAGTTTAGTTGAGTTGAGTTGAGTTGAGTTGATTTGAGTTGAGTTGATTTGAGTTGATTTGAGATGAGTTGAGTTTAGTTGAGTTGAGTTGAGTTGAGTTGAGTTGAGTTGATTTGAGTTGATTTGAGTTGAGTTGATTTGAGTTGAGTTGATTTGATTTGAGTTGATTTGAGTTGAGTTGATTTGAGTTGAGTTGATTTGAGATGAGTTAAGTTGAGTTGAGTTAAGTTGATTTGAGTTGAGTTGAGTTGATTTGAGTTGATTTGATTTGAGTTGATTTGAGTTGAGTTGATTTGAGTTGAGTTGATTTGAGTTTAGTTTAGTTGAGTTGAGTTGAGTTGAGTTGAGTTGATTTGAGTTGAGTTGAGTTAATTTGAGTTGAGTTGATTTGAGATGAGTTAAGTTTAGTTGAGTTGAGTTGATTTAAGTTGAGTTGATTTGAGTTGAGTTGAGTTAATTTGAGTTGAATTGAGTTGATTTGAGTTGATTTGAGTTGAGTCGATTTGAGTTGAGTTGATTTGATTTGATTTGAGTCGAGTTGATTTGAGATGAGTTGAGTTTAGTTGAGTTGAGTTTAGTTGAGTTAAGTTGAGTTTAGTTGAGTTGAGTTTAGTTGAGTTGAGTTTAGTTGAGTTGAGTTGAGTTGAGTTGATTTGAGTTGAGTTGATTTGAGTTGATTTGAGATGAGTTGATTTGAGTTGATTTGAGTTGAGTTGATTTGAGTTGAGTTTAGTTGAGTTGAGTTGAGTTGAGTTGATTTGAGTTGATTTGAGTTGAGTTGATTTGAGTTGAGTTGATTTGATTTGAGTTGATTTGAGTTGAGTTGATTTGAGTTGAGTTGATTTGAGATGAGTTAAGTTGATTTGAGTTGAGTTGAGTTGATTTGAGTTGATTTGATTTGAGTTGATTTGAGTTGAGTTGATTTGAGTTGAGTTGATTTGAGTTTAGTTGAGTTGAGTTGAGTTGAGTTGAGTTGATTTGAGTTGAGTTGAGTTAATTTGAGTTGAGTTGATTTGAGATGAGTTAAGTTTAGTTGAGTTGAGTTGATTTAAGTTGAGTTGATTTGAGTTGAGTTGAGTTAATTTGAGTTGAATTGAGTTGATTTGAGTTGATTTGAGTTGAGTCGATTTGAGTTGAGTTGATTTGATTTGATTTGAGTCGAGTTGATTTGAGATGAGTTGAGTTTAGTTGAGTTGAGTTTAGTTGAGTTAAGTTGAGTTTAGTTGAGTTGAGTTTAGTTGAGTTGAGTTTAGTTGAGTTGAGTTGAGTTGAGTTGATTTGAGTTGAGTTGATTTGAGTTGATTTGAGATGAGTTGAGTTTAGTTGAGTTGAGTTGAGTTGAGTTGAGTTGAGTTGAGTTGAGTTGAGTTGAGTTGAGTTGAGTTGAGTTGAGTTGAGTTGAGTTGAGTTGAGTTGATTTGAGTTGATTTGAGTTGAGTTGATTTGAGTTGAGTTGATTTGATTTGAGTTGATTTGAGTTGAGTTGAGTTGAGTTGAGTTGATTTGAGTTGATTTGAGTTGAGTTGATTTGAGTTGAGTTGAGTTGAGTTGAGTTGAGTTGAGTTGATTTGATTTGATTTGATTTGAGTTGAGTTGATTTGAGTTGAGTTGATTTGAGTTAAGTTCCTTAATGTAGCATTTGAATCCAATTCCTAGCGTCGAGGCGACGTTAGGTAGGTGCCTATTTCTCCGCCAGTACTTTAGCACCTAGAGTAGCTCCTACTCAACATTACCATCGTTTCTGGGAAAAAATCTTGAATCCGAGTATGAACCAATTTCACTCACCTGCAACACAAGGAGAAATGATCAAACAATGAAAAATGGCGGCGTTTCGCGAATTTCCCACCTGAATAATAATTCATTTATAAGAAAATCAGGAAGTATTATTTATTGTATGAGGATGCGAAAGTGCCACGCGAGTCAGATAACGATTCTTGTGAAATGACGATTTATCGCAGATAACCGCTCAGCTTTCTATCAATTTTATCTGCCGTCTGATAAAATTGCGAAACCGATAGCTGACTAAAAAATACGATATTTCGCCTCTTGCTATAATTTATCGCGATGTAACCGAGCGACGATTAATCGTAATGCGCGGCTGACTAAAATCAGGAGACCGATTAATCACCTTGAAAAACATCATCTCTCACGCAACACTTTCTATCGAATAATTACACAAAAACATCCTGAGACAATGTTGTCAAATCACCTCGCTAACGAGCGCATAACTACTGTATCTGTTTGCATTCAGTGTTCCCAATAATTAGTTAAGGGCTTTTTACGATGAATCGTTTCGGTTAAAATCGGAAGAAAATGGGCCGAAGATTTTCACTAATAGTTCATCGACAATTTTCAATTGATTTGAGCTGAGGATTGACAAGCTAGTAGCTGAGTATTTGCCCGAAGGTTGAATAACTTTATATCCAAGGTACCTAATTTCGTTCGAAAATGATAAACCTTCGGGAAGGAACCCAATTATTACCGTGTTAAGCCCTGATTTTCAAGTCATACAAATAAAATCATATCACCTATTACTGGCAGCTGCTATATATAACACCTTCAAGTGTAATATACTATATAGTATAAATTATATACTTGAATCATCACGAAAACCATCAACGAGGGGTAATGCGGTCTGACTTTTGGCACATTGTTGTCCAAAAATAGGTACCGTGGGTTTAAAATATTTTCTGTAGGCATTTTCCCGGGTTTCACGCTCGATTCACCAAAGGATGAAGCGTTTTTCCGGAATTAAAATATTTAAAAATATTTTTTTTGCCTCAGATTCTTCGATTTTCTCCTCTTCCAAGTTTTTGACTATTTGAGAGGGTTTTTCTCAACCGTTTTGAATTTTTCGGCTCGTTTGATTCCTTGAAGGTTTTTCGGCATTTTTCATTCCCTTAACGTCAGAATTGACCGGATTTTACTGGCCAAAAACTGGTTCAAAATTCTACTTTTGACATTTCAGACAGCTGTGTTTTGGCCCTTCAGAGGCCAGGCTTAGTCAGTGACTAAGTAATTAATACAATAGAATTATAATGATTGATATTAGCGTGAACAATCATGGGATTCCTCAAGATTATTTCTATTTTAAGCAAGTTTGAATTCGCAAAGCAATATTATCATAATTTAATTGATTATTATTAAAAAAAACTTTTACTCGAATGCACTTTCACTCGTAATCACTTAAAAGACACTCAGAGGTCATTTACAACGTGGTAGATAAAACACGCTACTTCCATATTCTGACACGTTTTTAGAAAACACTAAGGGCCGCTTTATCAATAGTCGATTATCCAATAAATCATAGCTAATCACCAAGCCACTAATTTCAGGGTGATTTTTGGGTGGATGCGCATAGGCTGTGTCTCCGAGAAATTCGTAGCCAAGAGATCAGCTATGATTTTTGGATAATCGACTATTGATAAAGCGGCCCGAAAAGTGCTAATAAATCGGAAGTAATGTGAGTGATTCGAATTGCGGTTAAACAGGGTGATAAGTCTTGCCGGGACGCACCGCTGGTGTTTCAAAAATTGTTTTATCTTAAGCCCGTACCACACGTCAGACCAAAACGACATACAGACCAGCGTACGACCACAGACCCTATTCCTTGAATCGCTGATGCTATGGATACGTTCACTTTTGCGCACCTGCATCAATGTTTGTTATGATTCATCTATGAACCTTATTTCAAAGAAAAATTATCAACGAATTTGCATGGAAAAATTACCAAAGAATCGGTCTGTCCAGACGGTCTGTGGGATGGGGAGGAGAACGGTCTGACGTGTGATACGGGCTTTAGCGATTTTGGTCTTGTAAACTACTCAATTTACAAGCGGCATGTTTTCCGTGTTGTGAAAGATGGCAAGTTATAAAGGCTACCTTCGGTCTGTAGTTGATAATTATATTGAAGTTTCCTCGTTGCCCCTTCACCGTATTGCATTACAGCTGAATTCCACACATAAAATATTGCACACCCCTTACGAGATGGTATTCTATACCTGAAAGCTTGCATTTTGACACCATTTTGTCATTCTCGAGTCGAGAAAATCAACTCGTCCGTCGATGATATTTTCGGCGTCGTATGCTCGACAATTGTGAGCATACAAGGTAGGTGGTATGCCTACCTGGTGCCTGCACTATTCGGTGAAAACGTCGAGAACTCTTTCGAACGAGCAACTGCGGTAGAACTACAATGCACTCGGCAGCCGTGGAATACGGGGGCTTGTTATCGCTTGTTATCTGAAACGCGATAAAATTTCGGTCTATTTCCTGCCCGATAAAGACCGCAGCCGTGTACGGTTTGGTTATCTACATTATCAACACGAGCAGATGAGGGGCAAGACCGGGTGGTCGTTCTGCAGAAGGGAATGGGGGCCTTGTCGTCTGTCGGGGACTGTCGGTAGGGGCCGAATAACGTTGATGGCGATAACACCTTTTCTGACTGTTGGCAGCCGACATTGGCACGGGAACGCACCCGAAAGCATTTTTCTGCCATTTGAGCACCAAAACGATGCGAAGCTCGAGAACGGCGATGTTCGGTTGCAAAAATGTCGATACACCAACCGGCGAAGTATTTTTTTGAACGTGGATTCAAAAACTTTTATTTTAGAGCTAGCTCTAAAGGGATGGACGATGGATACTTAACCTTAGTCTGAATTCTTGGTGCGCACAATGGGAGAGCTGTAGCTAGTAGAGCTTGTAGAAAGTGGTGGCTTTTTTTTTGAAGCTCCGATCCGATTTTTGGTTTTAGAAGGATTAATACTTCCATTTGATTCGCAAATATGGAAATAAGATACATTCCGATCAAGGAGATCAAGATCAAGGAGAAACTGGGTTTCAATCGCGGGAGAAATTGGCCGGTACACTAGGCACCTATATTATTTTAATGCCATTCATTTCGATACTTCGTCTAGAATAATAAAGTCGGTTCCATTTCAACCAGTTGTGAAAAATATGCGCCAATATATCGGGATCTTGGGTGGCGAAACAGCCGTCAGGAACTATCAGATTCGCCCTTCAAGTTGACATGCGGAAGACTTGAAGGAAGCGCACAAAGAAGAAGGGCTTCGATAGGGCTATTTCAAATGACTATAGCTGATGTACGCGAAGGAGATAGGCAGGTGTTCTATATCAATGGCAGATAGGAAGCACCTGGGGGATGCTGAGGGTGTATTGGGAACGCCTTTTCTCGCCAGCCAAAGTCGTGCGAGCAATGGGGTGAGAACAGAGCAATGAGGTTGACAGAATGAGCAACGAGCTGCGAGCAAGAAGAGTTGCTTCCTCTAATTTCCTGTAACACCTTCGCCCCGAAGGTTTGCCACATTCACGTGACATTCTCCCTCACTTTTGTGATCGCGCGATGGATGGGGGGGGAAATCTTTTGGCAGCGCTGACCTGAATTCAAAAGTGCAGGATCCCATGTGACTCGTACGTTCCAAAAAGTGTGTTGATGAGGACTAAAGGGAGGACGGGTCGAGCGAACGGGGAAAAAGAGGCGGGAGAATGTACGCGATTCATTCCCCGCCGATACCGCCGCGCCGTACGGGCAGGAGACGCTGAAATATGGCGCTCAGTCTAATAGGGTTCCTCCCGCCTATCAATGATTTATTAGATATTTTTATCTGTCATGGGAAAAAGCAGATTAGAGCGTGGAGAATGCGATGCAGAACTGGTGGCGAGGAAGATCCGGGGCTGGGAAAGAGGTAGGTAATGATCCGCCATTAGGAAAAGGGCTTTTCTTTCGCCCGGCGGTATAAATTTGGCAGGCGAGATAGCGGGCCCTGATAGGGAGATATTGATGGTTCGAAGAGGTGGCTTTGCAGGAAGGTGCTACTCCTGCCTCCCTTTTCTTTATCGGAACTCGGGAGACATCCCCATATGCGGACACGTTAGTCGCGCCGTTGCCGATGGTGAGCACCGCCGAGCGAAGCGGATCCGGCGAGAAAGATATCGGAGGAACGGAGATTGAAGAGGGGACCGAGTAATAGACGATTTTTAGCATCGAATAGCGAACGTCCATAAAAGCCTTACAGGCGTTAATTGAGGGTTCTGTGTGTTTTTTAAGTATACTTTATTGCCGAAATTGAATTTTATGTGCACAGCTTCACGCTACCATCAGGATTTTCTGAGGACTCGCTAGCATTAAATGCTAATTTTTCATTAAGGTCCTGCTCACTCTCCGATTGAAACTCACTACCCTACTCACCACGGATTCTTGAAAATCTTTGTTTTGGTTCATTTTTCTATAGAAATGAACCTTTGTAATCGGTCAGCAAAAAAAAACGCTGCTAAGTAGATCAGTGACATGTGCACATCAGTTTTTGGTATAGCCGAAGAACTCTGCAAATTTTGCACAGGGGTTCATTTTTCGATTGCAAAGACAAATCTTACGATACATAGGTTCTCCTCAAACACGGAATTTAGTTGTTATTATTCTAGAATTTCAGTATAAATTGGTGTTCTAGATGGGGATTTGGAAAAACGTTTTTTCAACCCGCCAAAAAATAATCACCCTCTTTGCTTGGTCCTCCTTGCTTGACCTACCTATCTATCTTTTCAACGCAGCGCGTCGTTAATTTTTGTTGAAATCATCATTTAATCTATTCTTATTTACCTACATAACTAACAGAATAATAATTAAATAAATAAATTATCTGAATAATTAAATAAATTTATTTATTATTATTATTATTTATATATTATTTTATAATTAAATAAAATTTATAATAATTAAATTAAAAATGCGTCAAGAATGCCCCAGAACCATTGTTGAAGCTTGACTCGCTCTCACGTTGCCAAGCGCAACTGGCCTAGTGTGAGTGCGTCACTTTGTTGGTGTCATAGGCTAGTGGTCGTAAGTAGATCAATCAACTGTATCTAAGAACCGATGCCGAATTCCCAACTTTTTCCAATTTTTGTTTTGCTGATTTGTGTAATTTGACCAAATTCTTTAAATTGAAGATATTGGGAGGACAGAAGTTTTTGTGGGGATTCCAACGAGTGGAAAACGAATTTTGTGGCTCGAGTAGTTTTCGAGTTATTAAGAATTGGGAAAATTTTGAAAAACTCAAAAATGCTTCACTAAAACCGCAATAACTCCTAAACGGTTGAAGCTACCGGCGTGGCGATGGTCTCATTCGATTCAGCATAGAAAAATCTATAGAAAATGATACCTCACATGCCTATGTTTCAAATTTCCAGAAAAACACGAATTTATCCCCACTTCAACAGCTGTTTTACTGACCTTAAAAGTAAGGTAGGGTTCTGTCGAGATGTTAGGACCAACTAGATACGGAACTTGATTTTTGGTAAAAATTTCAAAATTTTTCGATAACTCCTTCCCCCTGAAAAACCCCGGACGGCGGACGGCGTACGGCGTACGGCGGACGGCGGACGGCGGACGGCGGACGGCGGACGGCGGACGGCGGACGGACAAAAAATTTTTATTGCAGATTCGGATTCTACACCCCTTGAAACGTAAACCAACAAATTTTCAGGGGGTGTTAAAAATTTTTTTTTCCTGACCGATTACAAAGGTTCATTTCTATAGAAAAATGAACCAAAAATTTTAACACCCCCTGAAAATTTGTTGGTTTACGTTTCAAGGGGAGTAGAATCCGAATCTGCAATAAAAATTTTTTGTCCGTCCGCCGTCCGCCGTCCGCCGTCCGCCGTCCGCCGTCCGCCGTCCGCCGTCCGGGGTTTTTCAGGGGGAAGGAGTTATCGAAAAATTTTGAAATTTTTACCAAAAATCAAGTTCCGTATCTAGTTGGTCCTAACATCTCGACAGAACCCTACCTTACTTTTAAGGTCAGTAAAACAGCTGTTGAAGTGGGGAAAAATTCGTGTTTTTCTGGTAATTTGAAACATAGGGATGTGA
The DNA here is from genome assembly GCA_036186465.1 of Nesidiocoris tenuis. NCBI lineage: Eukaryota > Metazoa > Arthropoda > Insecta > Hemiptera > Miridae > Nesidiocoris > Nesidiocoris tenuis. Next base: position 37,556,643 of record AP028909.1, read on the forward strand.
GGTATCATTTTCTATAGATTTTTCTATGCTGAATCGAATGAGACCATCGCCACACCGGTAGCTTCAACCGTTTAGGAGTTATTGCAGTTTTAGTGAGACATTTTTGAGTTTTTTAAAATTTCTACAATTCTTAATAACTCGAAAACGACTAGAGCCACAAAAATCGTTTTCCACTCGTTGGAATCCCCACAAAAACTTCTGTCCTCCCAATATCTTCAATTTAAAGAATTTGGTCGAATTACACAAATCAGCAAAACAAAAATTGGAAAAAGTTGGGAATTCGGCATCGGTTCTTAGATACAGTTGATTGATCTACTTACGACCACTAGCCTATGACACCAACAAAGTGACGCACTCACACTAGGCCAGTTGCGCTTGGAACGTGAGAGAGAGTCAAGCTTCAACAATGGTTCTGAGGCATTCTTGACGCATTTTTAATTTAATTATTATAAATTTTATTTAATTATAAAATAATATATAAATAATAATAATAAATAAATTTATTTAATTATTCAGATAATTTAATAATTATTATTATTCTGTTAGTTATGTAGGTAAATAAGAATAGATTAAATGATGATTTCAACAAAAATTAACGACGCGCTGCGTTGAAAAGATAGATAGGTAGGTCAAGCAAGGAGGACCAAGCAAAGAGGATGATTATTTTTTGGCGGGTTGAAAAAACGTTTTTCCAAATCCCCATCTAGAACACCAATTTATACTGAAATTCTAGAATAATAACAACTAAATTCCGTGTTTGAGGAGAACCTATATATCGTAAGATTTGTCTTTGCAATCAAAAAATGAACCCCTGTGCAAAATTTGCAGAGTTCTTCGGCTATACCAAAAACTGATGTGCACATGCCACTGATTTTTTTTTTTTATTTACAAGTGTAGAATGTGGAATCTCTCTCGCCTCCTCCTCCTTCTCCTCCCCCCTTCGGCCCTCCTCCTCAACCCCTCCTCCTCATTCTCCTTCCCTCCTCATTCTCAGTCCCTCCTCACCCCTACCCCTCATCTTTCTCTACCACCTTCTCCTCCCATTCATCGTCATAATTCTCCTTCCCCTTTCCATACTCAGCCCTCATTTACCTCCCCAACCTCCTCATCCTTCCCTCCTCCTCCTCCTTCTTTCCTCATTCTCAATTTCCTCCACCCTTCGACCCTACTCCTCTTCCTCATCATCACTCTCTGCTCCTCCTCCTCCTTCTCATCAACATCATTCTCCTCCTCCTCCTCAACATCAGGATCCTCCTCCTCCATCCATCCTCAGCCCTCATCCTCCTCCCCAGCCACCTCTTCATCTTCCTCCTCATCCTCCTCCTCCCATCCCTCTCATCATCACCATCATCCATCTCCCCTCTTCTGCCCCCTCCAAATCCTCCTCATCCTCCTCCTCCCCAACCGCCTCTTCATCTTCCTCCTCATCCTCCTCCTCCCATCCTTCTCCTCATCATCATCATCATCCATCTCCCCTCTTCTGCCCTCCTCCTTCTCTTCATTTTTACTCATCAGGAGGGGCGACTCATGCTCTCCCCATTATCTCTTATTTTATAATTCAATTCAATTTCACCATGAGACCTTTGCTTATACACAAGTGTGTTTTGGCAAATAAAAGTACTCTTCTTTATCCTTCCCTCCTCCTTCTTTCCTCATTCTCAATCCCTCCTCACCCTCCTCCTCATCATCACTCTCCGCTCCTACTCCGTCTTCTCATCAACATCATTCTCCTCCTCCTCCTCATCATCATCATCATCATCATCCATCTTCCGTCTTCAGCCCTCCTCCTTCTTCCCTCATCATTATCAATCCCTTCTCACCCTTCTCCTCATAATTCTCCTCCCCCTACCACATCCTCATCATTCTCCACCCCCTTCCCCCTCCTCATCATTCTCCACCCCTTTTCCTCATCATCATCATTCTCCACCCCCTTCTCCTCCTTCTCATCAACATCATGATCCCCCTCGTCATAACCATCATTCTGCTCTTCATCCTCCTCCTCATCATTCTCCACCCCTTTCTCCTCCTCCTCATCATCACCTTCATTCTCCTTCCCCCCTCACACTTCCTATCCCCTCCTCCTCCTAGTTCTCCACCTCCTTCACCTTCCCCCCCCCCTCCTCACGGTCCTCCTCCTCCTCCTCCTCTAACTACCCTGACTAGCAAGCGATGAAGACTCGTCGTCTGACCAAGAGCTACTCTGACTAAACCCTGACGTGATGGAAATGACGGGGTTTCAGGCCAAGTACCCAAAGTCACCCACGTCAAGGGCCACTCTAGGACTACCGTATCAATCTCTGACGTATAAATTAACTCCCATCATCTGCAGGGGTCGTGTCCGTGCCGTAGGCAGATTCACAACCCTAGGACCCTCCACGGCAGTTCTTCCTCGCCCTCAACGTCCCAAGGCAGCTCAACTTTGTCAGGGCAAACGCCAGCTCGAATTTGTTGTACCTACTCATGTTTCGAGCGAGGGACTCTCCTAATGTTTTTGCCCCTATTAATGGCAGTCACCCTTCTCAGGCCCTGGGGCAGTTCGGTTATCTTCTCGAGCATTAACTATACCGTTTGTAAAGCGTGAAGAAATAAAGAGCGAAAGAAAAATGGCGGAAGGGCCCTCGAGGGAAAAGAATTTAATGGAAGATTGGAGGATTCTCCGTGACAATTTGTCAAGCCGATGAAGATCCGGCTTCCGATTTTGGGGCTCAATACCATAATAACCTCAAAAAGAGTAAAACACGAGAAAAATTACTTGATGATTTTTTTATGAAGATTTTTAGGACAAAACATATTTGTAATAGACACTGATGGTAAACAACCAGTTGAGCAAGGGGAGGTGATGAACGTGAGGAGGTATCCCACCCTCATCGGTAAGCATCGGGCTGTCCTCCCGGTCAAGGGTAAGGTATTTCATTATTCTACATAAAAAGAGTTGTTTTTCTCACCACTCGAATCGAAATTCACTTTTACTGAGGTATTGAACGAGAAATTTGCCAGTAACGATATTCATGACTGCACCTGAGTGGGCTGTTCAAGTATAGTCAAATCGGTAGTCGTTCGCCTGAACTTCAAGTAGGAGGGTATTTCGAATCTCAAACACTTGACTCGGTTGTAAAATCTAACGCTTCCACCCTCTTGAGAATTCCAAATCTTGGTATAAGGAAGGACAGTATCCCCGAGCAGGAAAATGGGACGCAATGTGTCCTCAAGGTTTATGTTCGGGAATATGGGCTTGCCAAGGCATATCAGGCTGGGCCAGTCTTCGTCAACAAACCGCCCCCTTTCCGTCCCAAGAGCAAAGGTGCTGGTATAAAATAATGAAGTAATAGAAAACGGAGTTTGAGGAGAGGGACATGAAACGGGGATGATATGAGGGGACACGGCTAGCAGACCCTTCTCTCTGTTTGGAACATTCAAGATTGTCAGCAGCTTCCTGGCTTTGTATGCTGTAAGGTCCTCGTTTTATTGTACCTGGCTGCAACGTGGGATAGAAAGATGTTTGTATTCAGCCGATTACTATATGGGATAGGTAGGTAGGTAAGTAAAAATTTCAACGATGGGGATGAAAAATTTACCAGATGGGGATGAAAAATAATGAAAATGAACGTAACGGGTGTTTTAGCATAAGCTAATTTCTACGAAAAATAATAAACTTTGAGGTTTAATAACGTTATTTCAATTTTCTTTTCCCATCAAATGCATATTCATGGATCTGATTAGTTTGGTTAAAGGGAGCAGCTAGAAGTAGGTACCAATTTGTATGGGTAACGAGTTTTTTCAATAAGACAATATTTTAGCTTTTATTGGCGCTTCTCGTCGAAGAAAACACGTTGAACATTGAAAGTGGAAATATACTGCTTCCGATTCCAACGAATCCGCTTTATATCGTGGGCGGTCACGCGGTGTCACAATAGTGGACTACCTATATTTATTTATTCTGAGTACAATTTCTAGGAGGTGGATTTTAATTTTCTGCTTTCTTAAGTCACAGGCTCGATTCACTTGATATTTTTAACCGACTTCAAAAAGGAGAAAAAAAGGTACCCAAGTTGACTTGCAAGTTTTTATTTATTTTGTTTTGCTTTTACGGAGCTAATTTTTATCCGATGTGAAAAATAGTTTTACCCGAAAAGTCTACGATTAGGTACAACTATTTTTTCGTGTTTTTAAGATTATGTTGAGGGGCTACAATAAAAAATGCGATGAAATTTTTTTTTTGTTGAAATTTTGCTTTAGTCAGCTCTTTTTTTTTTTTTATTGTCAAGTGCAATCTAAAAGTGAGAAACTGAACATTTTTAGCGAAACAATTAACTCCAAAAACAAGCATGCAAAATTAGAGCACAAATGAAAAAAGAAAGATTTGACATCAATTCTTGAAATGATAACACCTGTCGTAGGATCCTTCCTACTGTTTCGCTCTGTACCAAGGACAATTCCCCACTTGAACATCCCATGTTAAAGTCGGTGTCTTCATTTCATACTTAGCTTACCCTGATTCATAGTTTCTTTACATTTCAAAAATTGCTGGAAGGATATTGTTTCCATTTCTGTATTTTTATTTTCAATTTTTAGTTTACTGGCGGCTTTTTTTGGAGTAGGTTTTATTCTTTTGTAGACTTTTCTATTTATGTGAAACAGAGGAAATCGATTGTTTATTTGTGACTGATTGCAATCGTGTTGCGAATCGTAATTGCAATACTCGAATACCGTCAGAATAGATATCTGTAATATGACGCAGATATTCGGTGGACTCCAAACACTGCTAGCCGATAACAATTCGGGAAAAATTCCACCGACTAACCGTTAGGACCGTCAAAACGTTAGACTCGGCATTTGACACGCCAGAATCCTGCCGGACTTCTTCGGAACACTGTCCCACATCAGCTCGATGACATCGGATCTCCGGATATTTATCTAAGAACCAGAAACCGTTTGAGATGGGGGATAAACCTTTTTTCTGTTAACAAACCGAAGGCCTTGGAAGAGTTAAGATTCCGCGAGGACGTCCAACGATTCCTTAGCTTATTTTAGTTAGGATTTCTTCACCTGTTCTTCCAGAAGACACGTAATAGAGGCATCTGGGGAAAAAATTGCGTTACAATTTGTTGAAGGCAGTAGAACCGTGTTATTTAAAAACCTCAGGGGGGATTCGGACTTTAACCTGGGCCCTAGAACCAGAATCGTCAGAATCGTTGTCAGAATTTCCAATTCTGATATCAGAAGATGTTTGAGGAATCTCGGGCGAAGGTGAAGCTTGTTCAGCATGAGGAACTGGCTTTGACTTGGACGCCAAAGCAGGTTATAACTGCTTAACTATGCCCTGAAACGCCGCCATTTGCTCAGCCAAAGCTGAAAATTCCTCTCGTTTTCTCCGCCATCCAAAATTCCTCTTCAATCTGGTTGAAAACCAAAACGCGCACTTCTACTTAGTACCTAGTGAAACTACCTACAAAAATATTAACGCGGAAACAACATTTTCAAGAAAATTTCATTTAATGAAAGGAGGATTTTCGCGAGTTTTGAACCAAGATGACGAACCGCATCAGACATCAGAATGAGATACTACGGCGGGGTACATCGGGTAGCAAGTTGCTACTAGCAACTAGCAGGGGTGCAGCTCTCTGATAAATTTCCCTCTTTAGGTTGGAAAATTTACCTTTGAACTAGACGTCGAATCGTACCCAGAGGTTTTGCTGCATGTGAATCCGCCCCAGGACGAAATCTTGAAACATAATAACAATTATAATCATTTCAAACCCCCGTTTTCTGTAGAAACATACCAAGCAATCTAGACCAAGTTCCGGCTACCTAGAAGATTGCCAAAATACCAAAATTTATTAGCCACAACTTCTCTGTCCATATACCTAACTCAAATTTTCTTCCCTCTTCGGCAGCAACGGTGATCATCTGATCGGAGATTTTCAAGCTCCCCCTCAATAGGTACTGAACACTCCGGTGAAAAAGGAAGAATTGGTGTCATATCACATCTGACTCTCAGAAAATCGTAGCTGCTTGGGCCAAAGCTAGTCTGCACATTTCAAGTGGCTATCTTCTGCAATGGGGAAAAGAAGAAAAAAGCATTTCATTTAGAGGTGTGAGGCCTGAATGACTGAGGAAAGATTAGTTCGTCAAGCAGGCGTCAAAAGCTGCACGTATATCTCTCATTCTCGCATGTAGGACTACGAACATGAATCCCCTATAAGAAACTTTTTGCAGACGTGAAGTCCTCGAAACGCTTAGCCTCTCAAGGCTCTTCATCTTCGGGATTGTTCTCAGTGACCACCTGACATCGCAGCTAAGTCCTCATCAGCTACTTGTCAAGTGACAGCTGCACAATCAGAGGATCGTCTACTTCGAGCATTGCTGACAAAGGACTCTCAAATTAACAATGCACCAAGTCAGACTTTCTCGAGAGCGAAGCCTCGAAAAAGTCCCCCTGTCTCGTTTTCGTCAATTGGAACTGAAGTCCTGTATCAGTATAGGTTGCTTCCTCTGCACAATTCATTGGCTCCACCATGACCCATCTTTCATCGTGATCCGACTTTCAAATCGACCTCACGCCTACTACTACCTGATATTGTTCGATGGCTGATCGATGTAAACCAGGGGTGCTTAGATAACACACAATACTTCCATATTTTGAAACGTAAAAGTAAGACACGATTTGATCATATTTTGACCGCTTTTAAGGGTGTCCAGGTCTAAAATATCAAAAAACTCACTACGCGAATTTTAAAATGCGCACAATATAAAAATCCGCCAAGTTATCGGAGTATAAAAAATATCCACATATTCTGCAAGGTAAAACAAAGATTTTAAGACCAAGAACGGTCATATTTGCATTTTTAGATTTTTTTTGCCACAAAAATAAACCGATTTGAGCGTTCTTGGTCTTAAAATCTTTGTATTACCTTGCAGAATATGCCGATATTTTCTTATATTCCGATAACATTTCGTATTTCTATTTTAGGCAAGTTTTAAAATTTGCGTTTTAGTTTCTTGAAATTTTCGACCTAAACACCCTCAGAAGCCGTCAAAATATGATGAATTTTTGACAAAAATTCACGTTTCAAAATATAGAGGCATTGCGTGTTAACTACGCACCACTGGTTTTCGTAAATATGGAAGTGAAAAAATCGCCTTGCGTACGGGGACGGCATTCTGAAAGGAACGAAGATGACCAGCTGCCATGGGGTAGATAAGTGACCATCAGATGATTTCCTCATGCCGACACTATTCGAAAAGCGTAATGAGCCGAGAGGGTTAGTGATATGGAGTTATCTTCACCAATGAAAGCCCCTCCCCATATCCGAGGAGCTAGGATGAAAGTTGAAAAGACTCAGCGGATCAGATTGATAGTGTGGGGGATGATGTCAATGGGAGTCGTGAGACGATTTGACGCCGTATATCTCTCTCGGTGAAATTCTTCTTCGTTTCCTTGTCACATGGGATGTCCCCGGGTGGCCTTCATCATCTCGGCGAGCCGCTATCTCGGTAAAACACCGGCGTTGAGCCGAAAGGATACGCGGAGGACAAATGCCGTCATCAGCGGTCAGTCGGCCAAACGATTTGTCAAGGAAGGGCGTAGCTTGAAAGTTTGGCGATCCCGAGGGTCGGAGTTTGAGGTAAGTCCAGACAAAAGTTTGAGTACGGGATATGATACGAGGACTATGAAAGATGAGGGGTATTTGACTCTACTGTCGCCTTTCGGGTTATCTCACCCGCTGGGGTCCTTCCTCCGAGGAAAAGGTTGCTCGGTTCGGGGGTGCCAGATTTCACCCCCCGTCGGTAGCCTCGAGGGATGAAAGAGGAGAGACCTGTGTCATTACTTGGCTAGGTAGATTAATACGGGCTGAGGCAACCGCCGCCTTGGACCGGCGAGATAACACGGCTCACAAATATTTAGCCCCATCCTTCACCGGGGACCCCCCCCCCCCCGCCCCCGCCCCCATGACAGATTAACCCCCGCGCCTCGAAGAACTGGAGAGCGACCGAGAATAACGCCGCCCCGACCGAGAGGGGAAGAGGCGGAGATTGCTCGCGAGCGAGAAAGACGGAAAGGGTAGGTACTGCTATATGAATTATTCAATTGCCTCGGAAACGGCAGGTAGTCTCGACCGGATATCTAAGGCCGACAGGGGGCGATGATGGGAAATGTGCGAGAAACTGACTCCGAGTTCGTGGATGGGGTGCTCGGATTAAGCTAACCCACCTGGAGACTTGAGATAAACACTGTCCAAAAGATATCAAGCTCTGAAACCCTTCCGATTAACACACAGCGACCCGGGCCCATCACAGGGACTCGGCCCCGTCCTGTCACAGGACCCCGCCCTCATCTATCACATCACTGCGGGATTACGAGGGTAAAAATCCTGGCATCTCAGTTGCCATGGCGACTTGAAACCGGCGGTGCTCAGGCAACACACGATACTTCCATATATCCGACATACCTGAAATACTCACTCAAAAAGGTTTATAATGATTGTTGTACCTTTTATCCTCTTTATGATTATCTTTCAGTCAATCTCTTATTCCTGTCAGGATCTCAGAATTTCCTTGATATCCGAATTCATCGTCCTTCTAGATTGGAGATCGTTACATTTTTCCATACTTTTTGAAAAATCAATGCCGAATTTCCTACCAGTTTCACCCATCTGACATTGAGTGTTTCAGTTTATTTCCCTCGATGGAAGACCCGCCCAGGACGATTGTCGACGTCGATCGATCGTCAAGAAAGCTCACCAACGCCTGACACCCTGCAGTAAAAATAATTCCCGGTCTTGATTGAAGGAAGAGGCAAGCGGATACAAGGCTTTCCGAACCTGCGTTATTTATTGTTGTTATACCTTCTATCTTCTTTTCGCTCGTTTTCCTCCAGCACCTGGGCCGTTATCCGTCGGTATCAGGCACCACACGATCGCACTATCGGAGGCCACCACGAAAAACCCACTAACCTCAATCTCCAAAAGAAAAAGTGGTTTCGGATTAAAAGGGTCTGGCAACGGACGAGGTGGATGGTAGAAGTGCTAGCTTAGGGCAGAATGGCTCTTCCCTTTTATCTTTTGTTTTTTTTTTCGAGAATCGAAGTAAAACACGCGATCCCTTGACAGCTCTAGCTGAAGTCTACGTGTACTCGGGTAATGGCTAAGGGGTAGACTAGAAGTGAAGGAGGAGGAGGGTGAGCCATGGTGGAGAAACTGATACGGATCTTGTGGCCAATCTGGCTGAAGGCGACAGGCAAATGAGAGGCTCCAATTGGCCAATTAGAGCCGGCAAACCTGCAGCGATCCTCCGTTCCGATACCATTGTCCGAGAACATCGAACCTATTTGTTGTATTATATACTGCCTTCCTATCGAGTGTTGTATGTGTTTATAGGTCGGCGACGGAGCGAGCGAAAAGGGAGGAAAACGGCCGCATTTGAGTCGAGTCTCGAGCGAAGATAAATCTTTGAAATTAGATCTCAATCCGTTCGCTGAAAGATGAGAATACGATACGATCTAACTGGATGAGAGCCTCGCCTCGATGGCCTTGCGTCTAAACAATATCCCACCGAACGGTGATGGAGTTACGATACGCTAACTACTCTTGCTCCGGCATCAAAACGAGCTTGAACTAACCCTTTTTTGGAAATCGCCTATTATATACCTGCGACCTTTCCTCGTAAGATCCATGCACGATCGACTCGTTTGATTGGGCATATAGTTTATTGGTATCGGTTATTTACTTCGTAGCGGGATGAACTGAACGTTGGAAAAATGCCGACATATCCTATAAACGAGAGAGCGGACCGTTTGAGATTATTTCCACCGTTTGATGACAACACTTATCCTCCCGATATCCAAAGGAGCACCCAATACCCATTATCAATGAAATTTTTACACTGGAATTCGATGTAAATTTACATTTATACCTACCCCCGTATTTATACCCCCGTGATAAAGTTTATCTGAAGCTTCCTTGGATATCGGATAGAAGGCACGTACCCGGAGGGGGGGGGAGGCCAAGGAGGCCATGATCCCCACTAATTTTCTGGAATTCGTTTACATACCTAAGTACTGAGAACTTGATATATTTTTCAGTATCGAACTACAAAGCGTCGAACTCACAATGACACAGATACTCAAATTCATAATCGACTAACAATGAAACCGAAAGTAGAACTCATACTTAAACCCGATTTCAAACACACAAAGAAACATAAACTCAAACTCATACTCGAACTCGAGGTCAAACTTGAAATAACCCAGAATCTGAGTTTGAGTTACTGTTTGTGTTGCATTGTGAGTCAATTATGAGTATCTGATACTCATAATTGACTCACAGTGCAACACAAACAGTAACTCGAACTCATTATAAAACTCGAAGTCAAACTCACAATGAAACAGAAACTCTAACTCGTAAACTCACATCAGAAACTCAAACTCATAGTCAAACTCACCATGGAACAGAAACTAAAACTCATAGGTAATCGAAATCGAAGTCAAACTTACAATGAATCAGAAACTCAAACTCATAATCGAAATCGAAGTCAAATTCATAATGAATCAGAAACCAAAATTCATAATTGAAATCGAAGTCGAGCTCATAATGAATCAGAAACTCAAACTCATAATCGAAATCAAAGTCAAACTTACAATAAAACCGAAACTCAAACTCATAATCGAAATCGAAGTCAAACTCACAATGAAACAGAAACTCAAACTCATAATCGAAATCGAAGCCGAACTCATAATGAATCAGAAACCAAAATTCATAATTGAATCGAAGCCGAGCTCATAATGAATCAGAAACTCAAACTCATAATCGAAATCAAAGTCAAACTTACAATGAAACAGTAACTCAAACTCATAATCGAAATCGAAGTCGAACTCATAATGAATCAGAAACTCAAACTCATAATCGAAATCAAAGTCAAACTTACAATGAAACAGAAACTCAAACTCATAATCGAAATCGAAGTCGAACTCATAATGAATCAGAAACCAAAATTCATAATTGAAATCGAAGCCGAGCTCATAATGAATCAGAAACTCAAACTCATAATCGAAATCGAAGTCAAACTCACAATGAAACAGAAACTCAAACTCACAATCGAAATCGATGTCAAACTCACAATGAAACAGAAACTCAAACTCATAATCGAAATCGAAGTCAAACTCACCATGAAACAGAAACTCAAACTCATAATCGAAATCAAAGTCAAACAATGAAACAGAAACTCAAACTCATAATCGAAATCGAAGTCAAACTCACCATGAAACAGAAACTCAAACTCATAATCGAAATCGAAGTCAAACTCACAATGAAACAGAAACACAAACTCATAATCGAAATCGAAGTTGAACTCATAATGGAACAGAAACTCAAACTCGAAGTTCGACTTCGATTTCGATTATGAGTTTGAGTTTCTGTTTCATTATGAGTTTGACTTCGATTTCGATTATGAATTTGAGTTTCTGTTTATGATTCATTATTAGTTTGACTTCAATTTCGATCATGAGTTTGAGTTTCATTGTGAGTTTAACTTCGAATTCGATTGAGAGTTTGGGTTTTTGATTCATTGAGAGTTTGACTTCGATGTCGATTATGAGTTTGAGTTTCTGTTTCATTGTGAGTTTGACTTCGACTTCGATTTCGATTATGAAATTTTGTTTTGTGGTGAGTTTGAGTTTCTGATTCATTATGAATTTGACTTCGATTTCGATTATGAGTTTGAGTTTCTGTTTCATTGTTAGTTTGACTTCGATTTCGATTATGAATTTGAGTTTCTGTTTATGATTCATTATTAGTTTGACTTCAATTTCGATCATGAGTTTGAGTTTCATTGTGAGTTTAACTTCGAATTCGATTGAGAGTTTGGGTTTCAGTTTCATTGCGAGTTTGACTATGAGTTGGAGTTTCTGTTTCATTGTGAGTTTGACTTCGACTTCGATTTCGATTATGAAATTTTGTTTTGTGGTGAGTTTGAGTTTCTGATTCATTATGAATTTGACTTCGATTTCGATTATGAGTTTGAGTTTCTGTTTCATGGTGAGTTTGACTTCGATTTCGATTATGAATTTGAGTTTCTGATTCATTATGAGTTCGACTTCGATTTCGATTATGAGTTTGAGTTTCTGTTTCATGGTGAGTTTGACTTCGATTTCGATTATGAATTTGGGTTTCTGATTCATTATGAGTTTGACTTCGAGTTTTAGTTTCTGTTTCATTGTGAGTTTGACTTCGATTTCGATTATGAGTTTGAGTTTCTGATTCATTTGGTTCTTTCATGAAAGTGAAAATGGTTCTTTCATGAAAATAGAAATCGAAGTCAAACTCGCAATGCATTGCGAGTTTGACTTCGATTTCTATTATGAGTTTGAGTTTCTGTTTCATTGTGAGTTTGACTTCGATTTCGATTATGAGTTTGAGTTTTTTATTCATTGCGAGTTTGACTTCTAGTTTGATTTTCTGTTTCATTGTGAGTTTGACTGTACCAAAATAGATATGAAAACTGGAAAAAAATATTTTTACTGCCATTATCGAAAGGTAAGGAAAGTATACTCGTATGAATTACCTGATCGCCATGTACGGTAGGAGTCAGAGTGATGGACGAAATTGAGTCTCAAAACTCAATCGGAATCACTGATCTTTTCCGAGTCATAGTGAGGATAAACTCCATTCTCAAAACTCGCTTCAGGGTGGTCTAGTCAGCATGCTCGTGGAACTCATCTATTGTTCGTAGATTGTTATTTTACGTTAAAAAATCACTATAAAATCAAAGACAAGTTCGAGGCGAACAATAAGCGAAGGCAGGTGTTCATGGCGGAAGTGATTCGTATCGGATTACGATCAAGAGCCGCTGTGGCACGCTTTGGGCCCGAGAGGAACATCCTCGTCATACAAAGTGGCACATGATCATGCCGGATCCCGCTTGGAGAAAAATCAATTCAAATGAGGGCTTCTTATGCCGAGGCTATTCATGAAAGGAAGTCATAAGGTATTGTGAGAATAGTAGGCATAGTATAATCGTGGACTGTTAACTTCAGATTAAGAATTGCGTAAATTGGTAATGTTGTGTATTACCTCGGAGGAAACTTGCAATGTATGGAGTCATTATTTATAAAGAGGGATGCGTGTACTTCCATAGACTATATTACATCCTTGAATATTTATTGCAAAATATATATTACCATGTAGTGTCAGAGTAAAAATGGTCAAGGATTTAATAAAAGAAATTACGATGACAGTGCTACTCATGCACGGTTGGGCACATAGCTCACCTATCCAATTGTACTTTATATTCTACCTTCTTTCTCGGATGTCCTCAATTAACCGTAAACACAACATACCACCTTGCCATACATCAAGTGCAAAAACTGAGAACCTTTTCCTATTACGACTTCATTTCTAAACTGACAGAAAGAGTAATAGCTGGCGATCATCAACTGACGAGGGTTCTGTGATGGAATGGAGTCGTTTCCCATCGACTGCAGATAATTCGCGAAAGTTCTGACATTTTCCATTTTCAACTCGATGCTCTTAGGAAAATGCGGATTCTGTCAAATGAGCGATATTAGTATGAAACTTTTGGACCCGTATTGATCCGTCTTCGAGCCAAGTTATTCATCCGGACGTTTTCCTGTCTGTAATGCGAAAACTTCCCATTTTCGATCAAAATAACAAAGTTGAATCGAGAGTTTCCAGGATTGGATAAACCTTAATATTTTACTTTCGAAGTGAATCATGGGAACAGTCGTTTTAAAAATTATGGACTCCAGGAAGATTTCCAGACTTGTAACAGTTAGGTGATGAAATGAACAGTTAACTCCTCCGAAGGGATGGAGAAATTGGATGAAGTTGAGATGAGTTGTATCATCGCCACCGACTTTGAGTTGATTGATAGCCTCCATGAGTTTTCGTTTTAGTGCCCCATCACCCACTTCACCATCCTTGTCCAATGGCTTGGAGTCCTATCCATGACTCTCGGTACGTCAGGGGATGACTGAAGGACTCCAAGATTAGTAAGCTTGTCCCATCTTCTAATTTCCTCCGGAGTTTCCTCCTTTCTTCTTGTTCGCCAACTTAGAACTCCCTCCAACTCCTTCGACTTACAGGTTAATCAATCATTTCTGTCAGATGTATATGTTTCCGAGGGGGCCCAGGGATGGGGAAGGGATTTCGCATGATCGTACTTCATTTGAATCATAGAGAGCTCTTGTAACTATCGAGACCTCTTCACCTTCCAAAAAGAACGATTAGTCGATCCGTTTCTACCATTAAATTACCATTAATTTCAAATTTTGAAAATTAATGAAAAATTCATTATAAAGTAGTTAGTTATACATAGAGTTAGAGCTGGAAGAAAAACAATAATAGGATAGAATATCAAACCGAAAAATTTTTAATTACTATAGGTACTTGCTTTATACTGTTTATTCACACTTAGGATTGTCTTTGGATTCTTCAGCTCATTTGCAACAATTTTTGTCCAACAAACTTTTTTATGAGCCCATCAAAAATAAAACTTTTTTCTAGTTTTTGTCCTAGTTTCAGTAAAACGGCCATTAGTCTCTCGAATTGCAAAGAAATTATAAAAATTAGGATACCGTTGAAAAGCCAGTTATTTTTTCTACATACATGGTTTTAACAGTTTTTTTTAAATTAAGCTAACAATGAGAGATAGACCGAAGTCGAGAATTAATAATTTCTGAAAATTGAGCCCTTCTCGACTTAGTTCCAATTTTTTTGTGAACTTAACTTAATGTTGTAAAAAACAATTCCTGGTATTGTTGTTTTTGAGACTGAGTTACAAAGGTATTTTACTAGACTAATTGATAAATTTTAAATTGTTGACTGATTATTGTGTTTTCTAGTCCAAAAAAGCTTGATGCTACATTTTTATATAATTTCATCTGCAATAGTTTTGTTTAAATACATGGATTCAACTATAATCTTGGACGGCAGTGGTCACCTGACCGCTTAAACCTGTCTCCAAGCCCTGAAGAAGATAATATATTTATCGAAAGCTCGGCGAAGGAGACTGCGTTTCACTGTGTGACCCTATCCCTGATCTGCTGACTACAGAATTTCAAGGGTCGATCATTCACCATTAATGTGAACATTATGTACGCCTACGTCAAACGACGAAGCTTTTACGTAACACCACTCGAACCAGTGCAAGAACAATTTGTCTTCCTGCAAAGTCCTAAACAAAATTGTCGATGGAACACAAGTTAGTGTAAACACTTGATGAAATCAGCTCCTCGCTGGTAGAAAGACCTTGAGGTGGAGTGGGGCAGCAACATCGTGGAATCAAGCGACGTCCACTAGCAACTCTCGCGAGCGCAGGCGTACTAAGTCGAATCGGTATCACCATCTCCCGACAAATGTTCACTTCTGGAGCTGAAGCTGTCCTTGCTAGCCCCTTATCGCTCCCGTCGGCAGTGCCAGCCACCACCCCTACTTTTGCCATCATCCCTCAGGATTTTGTCTCCATCTCGCTCCTCTTATCCTATTGCTCTCCCGCTCGGGGAGCTTCACCCTCGGGAAAGGTAATTCGTATGCAGCGTCTGAACTTGAAGATAAAATTGATTAAGTAAGGCGCGACTGATGGGGATAGAAAGCGAAAGATAGAGAGAGGGAATGGGTGGCACGAGAAAGAAAGAGACGATATTCCCTCCTTATTCTGTCTGGTTTGATTAATTTACTGTTCAAGGCCCTGGAGGACGCTAGGAGAAAAGATCAGAACTTTAGACAAGGAAATGAGTGTCACAGGAGCAACGCGAGGCATCCCTTACTCTCAAGTGTCTTCTGCTTCACTTATCTTATCAGGCAAATTTACAATCTTGAAAAAATTGCCGGCAGGTACCCCGATTAGATTGAGTTTGAGATGGAACTTGGTAAAAAGGTGACGGAAAAGGTAGAGGCAGGCATACGAAGCACACCGAATAATCGGAGATGGCTCGGAGTGAAAATTATTGCAAAAAATTGCAAGTTTTTGATACTTTTGCCGTAAAAACAAGTTATTGCGAACATGGCAGAGGCTCGGAAGAAAACAAGAACAAACTTCTCCGATAAAAAATGAAAATCTACATTCAACTTTTCCAAACGTTCTTGACGAGACATTACACGATTTTCCAATCAAAGTTTTATAAGCTTGGGGATGACAAGACAACCCACCAACGGCACGCATTGCTGCTTCCATTCTAGATTAACAAGTCGTTGGACAGGAGAAAGAAAGACGGAGATAGGTAGGACCCTGAAATTGAGAAACAGGGAGCATCTAACAGGAAGGTGGGTCATGGGGAAAGAAGGACAGTGCTCTTATCTCCAGTAATGCGAATAAAATGTATTTTTAATTTCTTATCCGACTAAAAGAGGCTTTGTTTTAAAACTCGTATCTGTCCCCGGCAATGGTAGAGGAGGTGTGAAGGGTGGTATGAGGGTGAGCTACAAAATCTACCACATTCCGCACCATTTGTCCAACAAAGTTTTGACTTTTTTTTTAAACCTCCAACCACCACCTTTCTCCCGTTCCGACCCCGACGGTTTTTATCATTTTTATAGCCCTCCTTTTTCTCATTCCTTCTTTTTTCTACGTTATCAGTGAGGGAAGCTCGACCAAACTAAGTTCTTTTCTTTTTAAGAGAGTCCGATAAGTAAATAAGAACGAGCTCACCGCACCAGCAGTCCAACCTCTGCGCCATTGAAGAGGTGCTAGGTCATTTTTTACTACCTACCTAAGGGGTGAGGGAGTGCTATATCAGGAGGATTTTTTTGGCGACATTGTTCTAGAAGCAAGTTGGCGCGGAGCTGATCGGAATGAAGATCTGGCTGCGGGGACATTAGGTACTTATTGATCCCAAGATCTAAATGGGTAGATTAGCTGGAATAACTCTCAGCCATTTGATCACGAAAGGATCAACCGATCGGAAATAAAAATGAATCCAAAAGCATCTCATAAATGACTCCTCTGCTTTTGGAGGACAAAACATCATGTCGATACCTTAAAGCACAAAGGGCATATGTCCAAAAATGGCATAGGTAATGAGAAAAATGCGAAATAAGTTTTTGATCAATCTACAAAAATAAAAATTTCACCCATAGTTTTCAATTCCATTGAAAAATTCGCAAAAAAAAAAATGTTTGTCTGGCCAAGATCTACAACCTCGTTTGACCAGAACTTTGGTAGCACTCAACACTTCGAAGATACCTAAATGCTCTTTAAATATTTGTCGTTTTTCTATTATATCATTTTTTGTCCCCAAAAATAGATAAAAGGATCATGATTCTTGGAGCGATCGATCGGTCCTGATGAGCAGATTCTTTCGGTACCGACATCTCAAAATCGATATTTTGGGACATATGCCCTTTGTGCTTTATGGTATCGATGTGCAACACTCCAAAAATATGCCTACTGGGATGGGAAAGTATATTTCAATAGTTCGGATTCTCTTCTCATTTATATTAAGAATATTTCTCTAAACGAAATTGTGAAATTTTTTGTGAAAATATTCTCTATATGATTTGGAAAGATCTCTATTTGGTTTGGGAAATTATCAACTAGATTTCGAACATTTTCAAATTGATTTGGAAAATTCGATTTGGAGTATAGAATATTTTCGAGAGATTGGTGAGGAACTGAAATATCGATGAACGGGATGAATCCTTATTTTCTCTTACCGTTTCAGACCGATCGTTACCTCACAAAATGGAAAGAAAATAACAAGATTTCACCTCGAATATAGATAGGCAGTACTTCGGGGTGTAGGTGCATCTCATCTGACGTCACGTGCGCTCTTATCCTGCATCACGATCGAACCGGAGACTGACAATTTTGTTAGAAAACGACCACTCTCGCACACCATCAATCACACGAACTATTACTGCGATTGTGATCTTATAGATTGGATGAGAAATGAACCTGTGACCGTATGGTACGCTGCATCCATAATCTGAGGAAATGATATGGATAAGGAAAGGAAAATCTGTGGCCATTTCTGCATCTATGTGCAAAGAAGATTGAAAGATGGAGATAAAAGATACTGCTACTACCACCACCACAACTTTTGAAATTGGCAAGGACCACAAGGATATGTCAAGTGTAGAGTTGAGTTGAATCCACGAATGGGCTTAAACCAAAGTTTCCTCCAGAGTTAGTATCCAAAGGTCTGGAGGGCCGGTGAGCGTCATTAGATGTAAAAATGATTCTTTGTAAGAGCCAGCTGTTGATATTTCCAAATGGTTATGGACCCTAATTCAATTTTTCATGAATTCGGAGTAGAAATTCAACGGGCTAAAGTATTGACGTGAACCTGGAAAAAGTATGGAAATCAACATATTGAAAAGGAGTACGAGGATCGTAGCTTGCTATGTTTGCACCCAACTAGTGTGTGGCAGAATTTTGGAATTTCCACCAATTTCCCAGTATATCGAACGTGATCTTCCAGTGTTTCGAATTTTCTAATGAAAGTTACTTCGTAGCTATAGGTGCTCAGACTATCATGAGATCATCCTACCCTGTAACATTAAACAATGATGTGCATTGACTGAGGAAAGTTACCTCGCCGGGGTCTAAACGCCAGCAGCTTGGGCGATAAGGCCGACCCTCGCCAATGTGCGAGAGCCGAAGGTTTTGTGAGGGCAAGAGGGAAGCAATGGAAGTGCTACACTGAGAAAAAAAATAGGGCAAAAGTCGGTTGCGGGAATGCGGTTAATGGCTAGCAACCGCATTGCAACTTGGTTAATGTCAAAAGTCGGTTAATACAAATGCCGCCCCCGGAGTTGGTTAATGTAGGGCCGCCCCCAGCCAAAGTCGGTTAATACAAAAGTCGGTTAATTTATGTGAATGCGGTTAATGGCTAGCAACCGCCTAATAGTCGGTTAAACCCTAAGAAAAGTTGGTAAAACCTGCATTGCATCTAATCGGTTAAAGCAGTACATTAGCCGTATATTTAGTCGGTTGTAGTCCTACATTGACCGCATGCCTAATCGGTCATGGTACTTCATTGACCGTATGCGTAGTCGGTTATAGTTCTACTTTAACCGCATGCCTAATCGGTCATGGTACTTCATTGACCGCATACCTATTCGGTTATATTCGTACATTGACCGCATGCCTAATCGGTCATGGTGCTTCATTGACCGTATGCGTAGTCGGTTATAGTTCTACTTTAACCGCATACCTATTCGGTTATATTCGTACATTGACCGCATGCCTAATCGGTCATGGTACTTCATTGACCGTATGCGTAGTCGGTCACTGTACTACATTGACCGCATTCCACAGTGGAGTACATCAACCGACCAGAAATACGGTTAATGTAGCCCACTTGAAATGGAATTTCAAACATGTGATCTGAAAATGAAATTTGAGTAACATTTTGGTAATATATTCTTTAATAAAAACGAATTAGGTATACATATTATTAGAATGATAATGAGAAAGTGGGCCTGATTCTTCATGGTACATAACTGTTTTCCAAATATGCGACCTAAAAATAAAATTTGACTAGCATAACAGGAACATCTCAACATTTTAAGTTATAAATGTGATGGATGCAGTTGTTAACATACGTTTACTAATAAAACATTTTAAACCTGTATGATACAGTCAATAGGTACCTACATATGTTTTTTTTATTTGTACAAATTCTTACAATAATGGTAACTATAATTGAGCCTCAATATAGCGTTTTTCAACTTGGCGACGTTCTTCGGCAGGGCGATACTGTCAAGTGCCGGGTATAGTTGTTGGAAATCAAGGGATAGCTGAGAAACCAAACACGAAACACTGTTAATACATCTGAGGGCTGAAAATTACAACCGAGCAAGTACCACTCAAAAAAAAATTAGTTTCTCACCAGCTTATGGCCGATTATGGGAAGTCCGATAATTATCACCGTGTCGAGGTAGTCTTCAAAACTCGCGACCTTTGCGTAAGCTATTCGCTTACCGGCCGTTTTCTTCCAAGATTCGAGGAATGTAGATGATTCAGCGCCGCCCTGCACCCCTCTTGCCGCTCTTGCACTATTTGAGAATCGGGGTCGTCGAGAAGAGCCGTTTTTATTTCTGGGAAAAACGTTTGTTAGATCGTGAAAAAATGCTCAATGCACAATGAACCTGACAATCAATCTCTCTTCATTCAATAGTATTTACCCTCAACGTCGATCACGTCTTCAATCTTCCTTTTTTTTTATTGCTGGCTGCAGGCGTCGTCCGTCAGTTCCTCAGAACTAAATGGAAAAAAATCAGAAAGACAGCCTGATGCACACACAGCCTCAACCAATATACTGCAAATCATCCACCGAACGTACACAATTACTTACCATTTTCTCGTCCAAAAATAGGCGTACCCGTGTTAGCCAGGAAGTAGGAAGAATCAAGAGAAGAGCCGAGGTCAAGCCGAAGTGAGAAATATCCGATCCGTGAGAGCCGATTGCCGAGAAACGCGCGAGTCAAAGACGGAATAAATGACGGATAAGTTGCTGATGAAGCAGAGGTGATGGCAGTAGATCTCTCAAAAACTGTGGACGCACAAACGTTTTAACTACGACCGAGGTTGAAAGAGGAATGATCCCTACTTCTCCTTACAGCCAAGTAGAGGCTACAAGTTGGAGGGGGGAGCACATGCGCAGGGCGCCTCTCTACTCGGTTACTGCTATGTTTCAACGGTATTGCATACGGTGAAAGTAGTGCAATAACCGACTATAAGTTGGAGGGGTGGGGAAAGGTACAAGTCAATGTCAATCGGCCAATGACCTTTAGGACGGAAAGAGAAAGATATTCGGTCTCTACTCTGTTACTGCTACGTTTTAACCGTATTGCATACGGTGAAAGTACTGCAATAACCGACTATAAGCTGGAGGAGTGGGGAAAGGTTCAAGTTAATGTCAATCGGCCAGACCTGTGTTGGTACGAATTCGGTCAAAACTATGCGTTAACCGACTATACACGAGTATGCTTTAACCGACTCACCTTATGTAAAACAACCGGCTTCTTGTAGTGGTTTGACCGTAATTGACGGCAATGGGGTGCAATAACAGACTTATACGGTCAAAAGTATGGGTTAACCGACTGGGCTCCAGTACGCTTTAACCGACTTAACTTATGTAAAACAACTGACTTGGTTTCTTTAACCGTGTTCACGGCACATTAACCAACTTGAACGGTCAATTGAACAACCCATACGCGGTTGAAGTATGAACAGTAACCGACTTCTGGTTTCCTAACCTCACCTATTCTTAGTTTCGGCGCAAATATTTTCCACTTTGACAGACCTTTGTATACGGTTAGTGTTTCAAGGTCATCCTTAGACCGCATTTTACGGTTGCCGCGAGACAAACGTCGGTCAAATCTGTAGGATAGTTGGTTAAAATGGCCTGGGGGGCGGCATTTTCAAAATTTCGGCATTTCTCGGTTTTTCGTAGTCTGTTGATGTCGGAAATTTGACCGCATTTCGTCATTAACCGCATATTTTCAAAATTTTTAACCGACGATTTTTCTCAGTGTAAGGCTGGTGTGGCGTGGCTCTAAGGAAAGAGCTAGTTACCCAGATAGCATCGCTCGCCCCGAATATCCAGATTGAGCGATAAAAAAACGTCCAAGGCGATAGAAACGAGGATCATTGGTTGCGAGGAAATGTTTGGTAGGTTGAGGCTTTGGTCTGGAAAGTTAACGTTTTTACAGGCGAAAGAGAGATTGTTGCTTTGGAAACCTCCCTTGGAAAAGGGCATTTTATCTTGGGCATCAATCGCCTTATCAAGGGAACCTTTACTTTCAGTTAGAAACGGTCCTTCCATGTAGAAGGCGGGAGGTGGTGCTATCGGTTCCATGTTTACCTACCAACCTCTACAACGCCAACGAACACCTCCCCTCCTCCGCTGTGGACCCACCCTCCCTTCTTGCCACATTCTCACTGGCTAGGCTATTCAGCCGTGAAAAATCTGACGCTTTTTTCCTTTCTACTTTTCACCGAAGCCGTCGTCCCTTTCAAGGGGGTTTCTTTTCAAGTCGACACCTATACGGAATGAGTTGGCCTTCTGCAA
Organism: Nesidiocoris tenuis; assembly: GCA_036186465.1. Taxonomy (NCBI): domain Eukaryota; kingdom Metazoa; phylum Arthropoda; class Insecta; order Hemiptera; family Miridae; genus Nesidiocoris; species Nesidiocoris tenuis. Next base: position 37,578,673 of record AP028909.1, read on the forward strand.
ACTAGGTATCCATCAGTTGAGTACAATTCCTAAGCTTATGACTTATGACACGGGTATTGAGATTCCGCGTCTGCTTTATAGCCGGTTTATCAATTCAATTAAAGCTAGATTCATCCAAGGATGCTTGCACTACATTTCACCTTGGACATGTTTCATTGACTGCCATAGGAACTGAAAAGTTCTTGGAAATTAGGGGGTTAATGCAAGCGTCCTTGGAGAAATCTTGCTTTGAACCAGTGGTGCGTAGATAACACACAAAACTTCCATATTTTGATACGTACAATTTTGACATGGGTAATTTGATAACATTTTGGCTATTTTTGAGGGTTTTTAGGTCAGTAATAACAGAAAAACCACTACACATTTTTTATGCTCCGATAAGTTGATATTTTTCGATTTTAGTTTTCAAATTTACATAGGTCTATGTAAATTTGAAAACTAAAATCGAAAAATATCAACTTATCGGAGCATAAAAAATACCCACGTATTCTACAAGCTAAAACAAAGAACCAAGAGACCAAGAGCGCACGATCGGTTCATTTTTGTGACCAGAAAAAAATAAAATCGAAAACATTAAGTGCCAATTCATCGGAAGTACTCTGAGTAATTCAGATTCCGGTTCAACAGGGCGAAAGGTCTTACTGAGACAAACATACCGTTCAAGAAATTTCGAAAAAGGTTAAGAATTTTTGTAAATGACCACAGACGGACACATAGACACTTATTCAGGAAGTGATTCTGAATTGAGGAATTGAGCAAGAGTTTTTTTTGAAGCTCTGATCCGATTTTTGGTTCTCGGACGATTACAATAATCCCATTGACTTCGTAAATATGGAAGTGAAAAATTGATAACCGGCCCTTGGACTATCCATTGTGCTGCATTTACCTTTGGCCAAGGTACTGTCAAGATTCGTCGCTGCCTTCCAAAAATGCCAGAAGTTATTTACCAAAGGAAGTATCAGTTTTCCTGTCAAATGTCCTACCGGGTGAGGTTTTTCTGTACGGAGCTGACGGAACATTATTATGTTAAGTCGTGAAAACCAAGAGAACAAGAATATTTCTCTTTGCGAATCGTCCGTAGCCTCCATGGAACTATAACGAAGTTATTGTGTGAGTCAATGCAAATCGAAGTGAAGCGTGAAGTGCAGAGCTGAGGAAAAGGGAGCTCTGAAGGAAGACTTCAATTTGGAATGACAGCCGGAGAAAAGGTTCTCTTTTTCAATTTTCGACTACAAAGAAAAAAGGTTTGGTAGTAAAACTTGATGTTCCAAGAGATGTTACACTTTCCCATCAAGGTGATTAGTGTGTGGAAGGTCTAGCCGAAGGTTGATCGCGTCAAATGTATCGCAGCCGGCATAGGAGCGAGAACACATTACCGCGTACGGTGGCCAATAGGGCATGGTGGATGTGGCTTCTGTCTATGATACAGGACTTGAAAAGGGAGTGCGAGGAAACGGAGGAGTGAAAGCGATGGGAGTTGCTGTAGGGGTTGTATATATCTCGTCTCTCGGAACCACCTGTTAGCTCTCGTTTCCTCTTCGTCAGCCTCCACAGCCAACTCCCACTTGTCCACCCTTTGCCGTTTCAACCCTTTAGAGACACGCGCCATCGCTTTTCCAACAGTCACCATAAATACCTTCTAGAGTTCTGGCAACTTCCTTGACAAATCTCATTCATCTTTGCTGCTTTCCACTGGTGAACAATTTTTCTTTTTTTTTTGAGGATTGTATACAGGGATTTTTTCGAATGTATGCTCCTGCTACGATCATATCTACGATTCCAAACACTGGTGCTACTTCGCCTGGGCTTTGAGTGAATTCCATAAAAGCAGCATAAATGCCTTACGCGCCATCATCAACTAATCCACGGTTCGATCTAATCCAGAGGTAGAAATTTAAATGAAATAAATCCTAAATAATGTGACAGAATACCGTGTCAAAAAAAAATTTTATGCGTAAAAATATGGGTAGGTATGTACAATGTTTTTAAATGCCCAATTTATACGCGACTCTTGCACAGTTCGGGAACATGCAAAACTGAAAAGTCATATCCAAATCTACGGTTCAACAATGGCAGCACCAAAACATTATTATTTTCAGTTCAAACAAAACACACGGCGGCCTCGTTCCATTTGGCCGCTTCGAGTCCACCATCCCTTCCCCGACGCACAGTCCCTACTAAACAGCTCCACACTTCACTCGCATCTCCGATGAAAATCACACTAATTTGGTGACAAACCGTGTTAGCCTATTCTTCCTTGTCACAACAACAAAACCCGCCTCTCACTTGGTCGTCTATTTCCGGCCACAAACAATAGCCTAAAGCGTTGCGATGTTGGAAGCGATTGCTACGATTCCCTCCGCTCTTCCCCACATCCTCCGCACCCCGACGTCTGTTGTTCCTGCTTTGGTTCGCCGGGCCTTGTCGACATTTTTGCCAAATCAGCGATAAAAGTTTTCAGTAATTCCATTTACGTCCTGTGACGTTGCGAGCGCGATCTCCCGCAGACAATCAATTTCACGCGCCAGTTCTCTGTACAATTTTCGGACACAATGGCCGCAGATCGTGATACGATCGTGTACGTACATTTAGGTACAAGGTCGAACTGTCTTTCGGCTTATAATTTATGTACCCAGTACAGCGAGACAAGACGTTAGGTTAGAAGGCACTGAATAGCACTCGTGATACTACGACAAATCTGAAGGGATCAGCAAATAATTATGAACTAGCAATAGGTAATTTTACTCATATTGTACGGGGTGTGCACACTTAAGGCTACCTTCCTTCTACGGGCAGATTTTTCATCTCATTTGCTACAATTTTTGTTCTAAACCCTTTTTTGTGAGCACAAGGGAAACCACCTACAATTTTTCGATTTGAACATTTTTTCGTGTTTTCGAAATAGTTTCAGTAAAACGGTAATAAGTCCCCTCTAGTTATGGAGCAATTACAGGAATGAGGATACCATTAGAAAACCCGTTAAATTTCCTATGACCTCATGACATTTGAGGCTTTCTATCATTAAGCCAAATGAACAGAAAACTTGGTTAAAGTCGAGAATTAATCAATTTTGAACAATACCATAGGTAAGTTGGCATTCTGGCCCAGTTTTCCTAGAACCTGCGAGGGGGTTTTCCGCTTAATTCTCGTTTCAAATGAACTTTGAAAGATGGTGATTTAAAAAAATAGAGCAATTCTTGACTTCGGCCCAATTTTTTTGCTTATTTATTGTTAGGAACCTCGTACATTCGAAGGAAACTGATCGGGCTTTCGCATGTTATTATCGTTTTGTAATTACATCAACGTTTGAGAGACTTATCGCAATTTTACTAAAACCAAGCCAAACACACAAAAAAATTTTCAAAGCGAAATAAGTAAAATTTTCCTCGGGGCCAGAAACAATGTTATCGAATGATAAATGTAGCTGTCGTTTTATCAAATTACGGCATAATAATAAAAAATTAGCAGGTAAATTATTGATGGTGTATTATATATATTATATTAATGGGTGGTTATATAACTAAATGCAGTAGGTACCGGCCAATAATTTCTTTCCGAACACATCAGTATTACTTCTCACTTACGGAATCCTCAGATGTAAATTTTTGCAAAAAAAAAAGTTATACTTCCAGACTGACTTATGGCTCGCTATATCTGCATGGTAAAGCCTGATCGATGGCTTACGCTCTTCCCTCGCCCCAGCTGGGAAGAAAAGCAACCAGACGAGAGGGAAAAAATCTCGGAATCGTGCAAAAGCCATAATTCAAGGTGGTACGTTTTTGGCGGAGTCGGAGATTTGGGGGAAACAAGTGCGAAAAGCCGCTATCTCCGGGTTATCTATCCCTCGTGCAAACAACTGCTATGCAAATCCTCAGCGGAGCAGTATTTACACCGGCAAACAACAATAACTATGGGGGCCGACCCAACAGAGAGAATCAGCGATGGAAAAACTGCTACCATTCGTATATGCGATTTTTTATTCGGTTATCGCAGTTGGCATTCCGACCTGATCCAAGCAGATAGTCTCGGCTTGGGTAAATTGTTTGCTGCTAGTACGGGTGTTATCTATATCGCGAGGCTATGAAAATCACTAGGGAAAGAGGGAAACTGATGAGCAGTAGCGAGGGAAAAGGCTGAGTATATGCTACGAGAGAAAGAGGATACCGCATCAAAATTTCTAAGAGCAGTTGGATAGGTCGGATAGTTTTTGGTATTACTGATACCAAACAGTAGCATACCATAGTTGAGAGTTATAATAGAAGCACAAAGAATATACATACAATGACGTCTCGATGTATATATACGGATTCTAAAAAAAATTGCTGCATTTGGGTAGCGAGTTTGCACAAAGTGAAGGCCAGTTTGATGGCAGTCGCACACAGAGGAGGAAGTATTGAGGCAGGCACCGAGGTGGAGCATGTTTTGGTGGGGCTGGGGTTTAAAGCTAGGTATTGCCTCGAAAAGATAAGGTAAACTCAGATGGGAGCGAGGCACCCCACACTCTCCTCGCCTACGAGATGAAGGTAACTCGACGGAACGGCAACTTCTTTGCACTGATAAACCGCCACCATCACCACCACGAAGGGGGGTTCTAAAGGAAAAAATCATCTTGCAGGAATCTTAATTTGAAAACTTGAGTGCTCCCAGCGTTTATCGCTGCTCACCAGCGCTATCTAGCTCGGCTTCTTCAGCCAAGAGATATTCAAGTTGTGATTTTTTTCCTCCCCCTTAAGAATAAAAACGCTGGAGGGAGCCTAATTAAACATTTTTACAGATCCACTTTAACCCGCGTTCCGGGGCGGTGTTCCTTCGCTGTTGAAAGTGTACTTAGTTTGTTTTCATACAGTCACACATAAATTGAGCTCCCCGAATAATTGCGATTTTCAAGAGTAAAAAGCAACTGAAAGCTTCCAAACTTGGCAGAAGCACAGAAGGGGACCAAAAGCACAAGCTGTATCTTGGAATACATCAGGCAAATTTTTCTACTCAGTTTATCGGCTCTTTAAACATCTTGTTCAGAAAATCAGAAATTCAAAATTTTGATTGTTTTGTTGTTCTTAGTTACGAAAAATAAATCTCATAAGAAACTATATCCAAGAAACAACGAATAGCACACAGCACTTGCTCGACATCGCAATGTAGCCAGGAAAATGCCATCTCAAGACCGGATAACTTGTACATAATACATAATAGCTATGGGAAATATGATGATAACAACGATTAACTGAAGAAGACCATGGCAGATCTTAATCCAAGATCCGTTGAATGCCCATATTGCGAAAGAACCTTCACTCGACAAGGATTGACACGCCACATCAGGTCTGCTCATCAAAGCCGTCAACAGCCTGAGAGTGGAAGAAATAGTTATGATGAGTGTGGAAGAATGCTGAACAGTATTGGACAAGAAGGCTCAACATGGCATAACCGATGGAAAAAAGCAATGACACTGCAAGGCAGGCAATATGATTTGCCACAAGGGGCAGTCGGCAGACGGTTCGTAACCCTGCTTACAGAAGAAATTCAAGGCGTAGTAACGGGTATGCACATGTCGGAAAAAATTTTTGTGTTTTGCGCAACAGTACTCCAACGTGAGAAACATGTCAATTCTGGCAATGATGTTAGAAGAGTACTCACAAAAAGAATGGATCTTTGGAGAGAAAGCAAATTTGACGAAGTTCTCCAAGAAGCAATCCGATGTGAGCGTCAATTGAAAAAATATCAAAAAAGCTATGAAGACATCGACCATTCGGCGCGAGTATTCACACGACTTATCACGAAAGGGAAATTAAGAGATGGTACAAGACTCATAACGAACCGGTCGGGCGGAGGGGTATTACAACCAAATGATCGATTGGATGACGGAAGGACTGTTCTAGAAATCCTGGAAAGTAAGCATCCAGAACAACTTCAGCCAGACCCAAGCCTATTCTTGCAAGACGAAAATTTACCAGTCCTGGTCGATGTGAATATATCTGAAACCCACATCTCTAAAGCAGCACATCGGCTTAAAGGCAGTGCAGGACCGAGTGGTACTGACGGAGACCAATGGAGGAATATGCTACTACGATATGGGAACCATAGTCTTCGACTACGCGAGGCAGTAGCGTCGCTCACAAGATTTCTCGCTAACTCTGTAGTCGAATGGGACCAAATAAAGGCAATTTTAGCAAGAAGAGGAGTTGCTCTTGACAAATGCCCAGGTGTTCGGCCAATCGGAGTTGGGGAAGTGCTTCAACGAATATGTGCGAAAACGATGGCAATGGTAACTGGGGAAGATCTTCGAGAAGAGAGCGGCTCTGACCAATTATGCGCAGGCACAAAAATAGGTGTGGAAGCAGCTGTTCATTCTTTTACACAGATTTTTGAAAAAAATGATTGTGAAGGAGTACTCCTAATGGATGCTGCAAATGCGTTTAACGCACTAAGCAGACCGTTGGCATTGTGGAATGCCCGAGTAATGTGGCCACGATGTTCTCGATTTCTTTTCAATACCTATCGAGGCTACCCATTAATACTGTTCAGGAATAGTCAGTCATTCCTAATAAGTAAAGAAGGGACCACTCAAGGCGATCCACTAGGGATGTTAATGTACGGTGTTGGCACTTTACCCTTGATAAGAATGCTAAAAAGCTCCGATTATGTTCAGAATTGGTATGCAGACGACAGCGCCTGCGCGGGAAAACTGGAGAAAATAAAAGAATGGTTGAAACTTTTGCAAGAAAACGGCCCAAAATGGGGATACATACCAGAAACGTCCAAAAGTTATCTAGTTGTCCGACCTGAATTACAGACAAAAGCAGAACAGATCTTTGAAGGAATGAACTTGAAAATCGTTCAATCACGCAAGTTTCTTGGAGGGACTGTAGGCACCTCAGAAGGAAACGACGAATACGTGAAACGCAAAGTTGAAGAGTGGGCCAAATGTGTTGAAAAAATTGCAGAAGTATCAAAAATAAGTCCTCAAGCAGCGTACATAGCATACACGAAATCTTTGCAGAAAGAATGGCAATATGTTCAACGAATCTGCAAAAGTGCAGGGCAATGGTTTGCGCCCATCAAAGAAGCCATTATTCCTCTTACAAAGACAATTCTAGGGAGAAACGTTGCCGAGAATGAAAAAGAACTATTTGAGCTTCCAGTGAGGTTAGGAGGTCTGGCTATTGAAGACCCCACCAAAACAGCCACACGCTTATTCCAAACCTCAGAAAAAGCAGCATCTACTTTGGTTTCGTCAATTCTGCAAGGAACAGTTCTAAATACACCAGACCACGAAAGGCATGTAACTGAATCACTGAAAGAAAGTCGAAAAGAGCGAATTAAAGCTGAAGAAGAAAGAAGCCAATTAATACTGAATCAGCTGGCTCCAAGACAGCAGAGAGTTCTGCGCCGAATAATTGAAGGGAATGCGTCTCAATGGCTGTCGGTGTTGCCATTAGCAGCTGATAATTTCGACTTATCAAAATCGCAATTCCAAGACGCACTTGCCTTAAGATACGGCCATGATCCAACCGGATTGCCACATGACTGCGAAGGATGCGCATCGAAAATGGATCTCAACCATGCCCTTAACTGCAAGCATGGGGGCTTGATAAAGCAAGGGCATGACAATTTACGAGACGAATGCGCAAAACTGGCAAACCTAGCATTTTCCGGTGCCAGCGTATCAATAGAGCCGGTACTTAGAGAAAGCGATGGGCATGGTACTGCTCTCATTGCAGACGTGAAAATAGATGGTTTCTGGGACAGGGAAAGAGCAGCGTTTTTTGATAACAGAATAATAAATGCTGACGCTGCTTCGTACCTGTCCCGAGACTGGGCAACCATATCACAAAATGCGGCTCAAGAGAAACATAGGAAATACAATACAGCTGCAGAGGACATTCGAGCTTCCTTCACGCCACTCATCTGCTCTTGCGAGGCAGTCCTTCACAAGGAGTTTGACATTTTCGTGAAAAGGATAGCAGAGAAATTGGCAGAAAAATGGAATAAGCCCAAGTCGCAAATTCTTGGTTGGACGCGCGTCAAAATTCAATACGCAACAATCCGAGCGATTTCGACAAGACTCCGCGGCTCGCGCCGTCGAGTGAGGAGTTTGGGAGTTGAAGATGGAGCCATTCTCCCACTGCTCGAATGAAAAAGAAAAAAAAAATCCCTCAAATCCTTCACGACCGACCTAAACTCCATAATACAATAAAAATGTTTGAATTTGAAAAAAAAAAAAAAAATAAAAAAAAAAAAAAAAAAGTGTACTTAGTTGCTTGGCGTATATTCTCGATCAGATTTTCTCATATTTTTGGCATGATCTTCGTCCCAGAAATATTGATTCACATGCATAGAGGAAAGGGGGTATTACGGAAAGTTATTAATTTAGGAGTAAACACAAATAATACAAAATCACTCGCGGAAATTTTTTTTAAATTCAAACAGCGAACTACACTATTTGACCATACTGACGGTTTGGACGTGAATTATTGGTGTCCTTGACGCTGTTTTTGTAAAGATATTGCTTCATAAACGTATTGAACATGAGTTAAAGTTTCTTTGCTAGTTTCTCTAGATCCATCATTTAGTGAGTTATATTGCACGAAAAATCAGTTTTTTCCAACATTGGGTTGAGAGTCAATATATGGAAACCCCTAAGTGTTGACCCACCCATGGATCAAGGCGCTGGCCAATACGAACCAGATGCTGATGTTTTTTGTTATTTAGTTGTGCATCAAGGATTATAAATTGAGCTATGGCTCCTGTGCTCGTAATGTGCTCATTCTGATTGCTCCGGAAAATATAAAGATATCTTCGTGGGTGATTTCTGCCTATAATGCTCATTGTCTAATTTCAGATTTGACATACCTATATTATTTGGTTTACATTTATTTCAGAAAAAAAATCACTTTTAGCAGAAAATTTTCAGTGTCTGTATTGCCTACTATCAATGAGGTGTCATAATACCCTCAAATCGGTTGAACTACTGGTTTTTGGCTAATTCGGCAAACTCCATTGTTCTCAATTCGACCCATTGGTAAAAATCTTCTATATTTGAGTAATGCCTGGTTTATTGACAAAATTTATCCTTCCGATATCCAAAGAAGCACCCGATACCCATCACCAATGAGACTTTTACATTGAAATCTTATGTAAATACCACCGTGGTGAAGTACATAATATGTACTTCACCACGGTGGTATTTACATATAATATGAGCCGTTCATATTATGAGCCGTTCAGTAGCCAAGTGGGATAAGTCCATTTTTTCAAATTTTACAGGAGCGAAGTATTTGAGTTTGGTGCTGTAGTTTTGTGAAAAATTAAAGATAGACAAAATCGATCATTCGATTCTGTGTTCGATTACTCAATAAAACATAACTCCACTACCGTTCGTCAACTGGAAGAATATGACATTTTCTTCCGTTTGGCGCAATAAAACAAAAATCGAAAAAAATGGACGTATCCCATTTGGCTACTGAGCGGCTCATATATGAATATCTGAAGCTTCCTTGGATATCGGAGAGATTAATTTTGTCAATAAACCGGCCCTAAATGGTAATTTTTTTAATATTTTAGTAGGAAAAAGGAAAAAGTAACAAGCCATAATACGGGGTTATTAAAGCAAAAGGAGTATCAACTTCCTCTATTTATATCAATTACCTACACCCGCGGCCCATTCTATTTGGATTTCATTCTTCTTCAACAAAAAGCCGAGTTTAAACTCACAGACGTCGAGGAGATAGTAGGTAGCTCTGACAATGATGATTTCACCCCCCAATTTCACTCAATTTTCAAGCTTTAGCCGATTCTGAATCTACCGAGAGTAAATTCTGGTTCATTGATACGAGTAGAGCTACATCAAGCTATCATACATTTTGTAGGTACATAATTCAGCCACGGATTCACCATCCGGCTAATCTGCTCCGATAACAAGTACACCATGGGAGTACTGTTGTTGCGGAGAGGTCAACTCGCATAAGAGGAGTACGAGTAGAGGATGAGTTGTATCGGGAGTGGGAATGTATTGCTGTTGTATCGCGAGTGGATGGTGCGTTAGAAGGTAGGGAGGGGCAGGGGGTACCGGTTCGCAGGTTCGCGAGATTAGGTAAATGAAACGGCGAGGACCAACCGGATTTCAGGACTGAGGATATTACCCGGCGGCGCGGGACGACGTATTGTCAAAACTGAAGCGAACCTATTTAAAATGACAAAACCTCCAGAGACGGAGCCGCCCGCCCCTTCGGTCTCTCCCTCGTCCAGATAATGGACCGGAGTTTATCTGGACCTAGTCAAAACACGAATACCAATTTAGGCGATTGATTTCCTCTTCAAAAAGGGGTAGCTTCTGTCGCCCCGGCGAGATGAGTATGGAGGGTGATGAAGTTAGCAAGGTATTATACTCTTCTCGGAGTGAGGATTGCTATAGAAGAGCGAGTGTTAGCCGGGATGATAGGTCAGCTTCGGTGGATGCCAGCGGATGAGATACATTGTTCACAGTCGGCACAATCGCTCTCTCCTCTTGATGGTAGTGAGGAAATGTGCGAGTGTAGTGAGTACAATATGCCTTGAGTTGTATCAGGGCCCACACGAGCGCCCCTGGACAATACAGTCGGCCGTATCTGTAAAACCTCAGGGGAGGCTGGCGCACTTGAAGAGACCACCACCAACTCTCACTCCCAACAATCTCTCCAATTCACTCATCATCCCCACTGCTCGCACATATCTCGCGTTTTCTCACTTTCGGTCAAACTGTCGATATTGACCTTTTGCCAATCATGCAACTTATTGCAGCAAGGGCAGATCGTAAATTACATTCAGTAATATATTGCTTTCCATTCGCAGGTACCAATTCGCAGAATCTGTCGCAGTATCTGGTACAATACGCTTGATTCATGATTTTACTTGCGCCACTTATCCGAGGATGGTGGAATCGGCCATTAAACATAGTTTCCCAGAGCAACCATGACTATGAACCGAGGTTGGTGAAATCCATCATGAAAGTGCTTATATATCGGAATTACTGTGAGTTATTCGAAATAAGGTTAATCAGCGCGATAGGTCGTGCTGAGACCAACATTCCTTCAAAAGAAATTTGAAACCAGTGGTACGTGGATGACACGCGATACTTCCATATTTTGATACGTAAATTTTTGAACCAAAGCAAATTAATTTTGACTAGTATGGTGGCTACAAAGGGCAAAAATGTCGAAAAAGTCAAAAAGCACACTATTCAAGTTTTAAAACCCCTCTAAAACCAAAATACGTCCAATTACCGATGCATAAAAACTATCCACGTATTCTGCTAGACCAAGAACGCTCAAATCGGGTCATTTTTGTTACCAGGAAGAAATAAAGTAGAAAACACTAAATTCGCTGAATGTATCGGAAGTAAGGAATTCAAATTCCGGATAAACTGGGTAACAGTTCTTGCAAAGACGAACATTCCAGGTCAAGACATTTTGGAAAAGGTTGAAAATTGAGAGAGCTATGGCTATTTTTGTTAATGACCACAGACGGACCCACGGGCACATAAATCTGGAAGTGAAAAGGTTAAGAATTGGAGGATATGGCCCTTTTTTGTATGCCTAGGCAGATTTTTTTTAGCACGAGTACAGTATAACACCCATTTTCATCAACTCTGTGAATATGGAAGTGAGAAGAAAACTATTTTTACGCGATCCAAATTCATCCGTTATAATAAAGTGTAGATCTATTCCATAATCTTACGAATAGGAAATTTTGGAGATAAAAGAAAGCCATAAGATTTCACAATTTGTCTTACAAGCACATCAGCTCTGCTAAGTATAAGGTATACAGATGCCTATCCTATATTCTCCGACCAAGTTCCTGATGTTGATCCAAGAGTCGATAGAGGAGGAAGTAGCTATAATATACCCCACGGCAGCAGATTGGAATTGAAGACGTGACATGAGCGAGATCTCGAATGCATCGATAAAACCTTCGGAAGCTCCAGGGTGGCTTCATATTGAATTAAGTTTCGCCCGGGCACGTAAAGTATGGAAATCGGGTGGCTTTTGATGGACGAATGATTGTATATTACACATCCTGACTCTTATCTTTCGAAGTTGGAAAATTAAATTGGTTTGGATCAAACCACCAGCTAGGTATGACGTCTTTATGGTGACGTAGTGTGTCCCAGCCGGATCGATTGCTTCAGCCTCACCTGAAACGAAATGACAACAATAGAGTTATGCTTCGGTCAAAATTGATTTAGAAAACGCTGCTAAGTTGATTAGTGACAAGGGTACATTAGTTTTCTGAGTATCGAAGAAAATGAATTTCAAATAGTAGGAGTAGGGAGGACTATAATCATATCATAGGAGTCGAAATTTGTGCGCAAATAGAAAAATGTACCAAAAAAAAATGTCATTGGAATCACGCGATCAACATTTTGATCAATAGAGAGGTAGATAGATGCTTTTATTTGGTAAAAAACACAAAAATGTGGCGTTGAGGCAAAGTACCATGAATCCATATGGCTGGAAACTATGTTGTGAGCTGCCATGTTTCTATCGGTGAAGCAGCAAGACTTGGCAATTTTGTGTTGTCCTCACTGCTCGCTTTCAATGCTCGTTAAGAGGGGGTGGCCTCATGGGTTCAGAAGATAGCTAATATCAATAATAACGGCCAATCTTATCTACAGCCAGTTATCTAGAGGTTATTCCTCCGGTATGTACGTGCTTGGATCTTGGGCGAGATAACCCGAGCAGAGCCGTAGGATAACCAGCACTAAACCAACTCACTTCACATCCAGTTTCACCTCGGAGTTATCTCATTCTCTCCTTCGGGATCCCTTAGTCTTCCACAAACCCCCGACGAACTAACCCCAACTTCCTCTTAGGTATAGCTCAGGTGAACCCAAAACCTCCACAATAATACAGGTACACGTACGACTACTAAGCCTACGTGCTAAGACATGCACACGCTAGACTTTAGGGTGGATCGCATTTATTGGTTATAGGTCCACAGATCGCGATAAGGTAGATAGCGCTGAAATTTTATAGCTTTCAAGATCGTATGGCCGATGAAACTCGGGGTATCTCTTGATTTAGCTCGGATTCTTGATAGTCATAAAATAAACCTTTTCCTTCGATAAATGCGGCTCCCCTGACCTATCTCCTATATTACCGAGCAGACGCAAGATGAATTCACGATTCGCCTATCGGTAATATGGATCTAAGGGTAAAACTATCGACTTAGGTAATCGGGAGGTAATGTCGCTGGTCACTGAAGTTTGCAAAACTTTTTACTTCCATTTACTTCGTGTACCTATGCAGAAATAATTTCTACACATACGGAGTAAATAATTATTATGACAGAGTGCATATTTCTGTTACATTGGTAGAAGCATTCATTTATTATGCCCAAAGGCGTGAGCGGAATTCGAACCCCATAAGCCTGAACTAAGGACCTTTCGGCTATGAATCTATGCTTCTACCATACCAATTGTAATAGAAATATGCAATCTGTCTCAATGTTTACGTATACGATGTAAATGTATGACGATTATGACCCTTGCAGAAAAGCCCCTTCGTCAGGCCCTTACCTAGGCCTCAAATCCTAACCTACCTAAAACAATTTTTTTTAACCTCGAACTTCCAATCATTTCCACCAAGCACCAACTTGCGTCTTCTGGTCGACATTTACTAGGCAACCTAAGTTAAACAGGTCATTCAACTCCTCGAGGTATTCACCTAGAGATTGAAAAACAATGGCCACCTAAAATGAACACCGACACTGTTTTTCAAATTACAACACTCAACAAAATAATTATGCAGCATTGAGGTTCTTTCGACTTGAGACTAATTAGTGATCTCATCAAGAAGCAATGGATCACCTGAAACTGGTGAGAAATGGAACAAGGTAAGCCCGGTAATGAGAAAATGCTGAAAGAACTAATAAAGTAATCAGAACAGCAAATACAGACCTTTCAGCTCGCGATATTTTATTTCTTATTATTACAGTAACTATAATATATTTTATTGAGAGAAACATTTCTTGCAAATGCCGGAATTTTCCAGGAAACGAATTTACAACTAATATGTGCCTGATGTCTTTCGGCCAAGGAAGCTCGCGACGCAGGAGCCAGTCCGGTTCGTCGAAACCATGCGAATCAAGGAAGCCATGCGATTCGGCAAGGCAGAAGCAGAAACCAAAACCTGAGTAATGTTCAAACTGATAGTACAATATCTGACTATTTTCTGAGCTGAGTGGATCCGAAAATTGTTGCGAAAAGTGTAGAAGGAATCAATCATATTCCCACATTCTTCTTCTAATCCAGAAGTCAGCCTGTCTGGCATACCACTTTCCCGGTACGACCATTTGCTCTACTGAGACCAGGCTTTGGCTAGCGTGGTACGATTAGTAGACAAGGCACCCCTCCAGTCCCGATATTTGTTACTTTGGACGAAATTTGTTATCTAAATTGTCAATCTCCCCCCCCCCCCCCAAGCAGGAATGGAGATAATAATAGTCATTGGGTAGTATGGTTCAACCATGGCATGGCTCAACTAAGTAGGGCAACTTAAATAACGAATTTCTTCTTTCAGCCGTTGCATCGAAGAAAGTTGCACGATGGGTCGTTCCAAATTCGTTCCAAAAGTCAACAATGTCGAAAGACTCGTAGCCACAGTTCCTCCGTGCGTTCCGCTTTCAACACACGACCGTTGTCCTCCTCCGGTGCCCGATATGACTCTCGATCGGACCAACGCCTACCAAATCAACCATCCAACCATGCCAACTGGCCACTGCCAGCAGCCTGGCGTTCGCCCATGGTCTGCTAGTACTCAAATTACTCGCGAATCGCCAGTAATGGAAGCCTACGCACTTTTGAGGCGACTTTTCCAAAGCTACCAAGTTGTGATGATTTCTTTCACGTACTGCAAATTTTGCAAATCGTTGGCTCAACGATTCGAATCGCACGGCATTCCGTTCTACAAGCTTGAGGCGGATCTATTACCGAACATGAAGGAATTCATGGATACTGCTGAAAACCTTAGCGGCATAAGGACAGCGCCTCAGATTTATGTCAATGGACAATTCGTTGGGGACAGCTCAACAACCACAAAGCTTCTCGAGAGTGGAGAATTCCAAAAAATGATATGGTAAGGATCAATGTATTGGAAAAATAAAATGGTAATTCTAATTGGTCGAAAAAATTTCTTGCGATCTATTGGATCATCGCGTAACGCCTGACATGAGGATGCAACTTGAGCGAGGGCAGTTTGAGTACAATCTGAACTTTGATTGTAAACAGAGGTTAAAATGAATTACGGAAACAATTTATTATGAAACGAGCATAAATTACTATAATGTTAAGTAAGCTTCTACGACGATTTGGTTGTCATTTAGTTCGGATTGATTTTCCAATTTCAATGATACCTGATACTGACAGGGCTTCAATATTGTATGGTATACCAAGCAAGGTTTGACCACAGGGAACGACAGCTTGAACGAAATTTTGAAGTCCCTCTCGATCTTGAAGTCGCAAGTGATACTCAAATCAATGATCTCGAAAGAATGCCAGCCTCGTTGCCGCCTTACGACCCGGTTCCAATACGCGGTGGATGTCCCGTGTGCGATTGCATTATTCAAGATCAGGGCCGTTCTGACGATGATCTTATGGACCAACCAGGTACGTCATCTGGCCTATGTCAGCAGCCTGGGAACAGACCATGGTCAGAAGAAATCAGTCAAATCGAACGCGAATCGCCGGGGATGTACGCCTACGCGCTCTTGCTCCATCTCTTCGAAAACTACCAAGTCGTCATGATCTCTTTCACTTACTGTAAATGGTGTAAATTATTGGCCCGGCAATTTGAAGAGTACGGCGTACATTTTTACAAACTGGAGGCAGATCTGTTACCGAATATGAAGCAGCTTATCAATATGATTGAAAATCTTAGCGGTACCAGGACGGTGCCTCAAGTATTTGTCGACGGGCAATTTGTTGGGGGCAGCTCGAAAACGACTGAACTCCTGGAGAGTGGAGGATTTCAAAAAATGTTATCGAAATCAACGATTGAACGTTAATAAAGTATAATTCCGGAAGTGGTCTACATAGTTTTTTTACTTCCATATTTACAGAGTAAATGGAAGTATTGTGATCGTCCTAAAATCGAGAATCGGAACGGAGCTTCAGAATAAACTTTTTCTTATACACATTTACTCAGAATCACTTCCTGAACAAGTGTCTGTGTGTCCGTTACGTCCGTTACGTCCGTTACGTCCGTCTGTCCGTCTGTCCGTCTGTCCGTCTGTGGTCATTTACAAAAATGGCCATAACTCCCTCATTTCTCAACCTTTTTTCAAATTTCTTGAACTGAAATGTTTGTCTCGGCAAGACCTAACACCCTGTTTAATCGGAATTTGGATAACGCACAGTACTTCCGATATATTTGCATTTTTAGTGTTTTCTATTTTATTTTTTTCCGGCCACAAAAATGAACCGATTTGAGCGTTCTTGGTCTTAAAATCTTTGTTTTACCTTGCAGAATATGTGGATATTTTTTACATTCCGAAAATGTGGCGTTTTTTCATTTTGGGCGAATTTTAAAATTTTAAAATTGAATTTTTTGATATTTTTGACCCAAACACCCTTAAAAGCAGTCAAAATACGATCAAATTGTGTCGCACTTTTACGTTTCAAAATATGGAAGTATTGTGTGTTATCTACGCACCACTGGTTTTCGATTGCTGGATCATAGATCATTGGGTGGACATCGGTTTTTTTATGAATCGTCCAATAAATTAATATTTTTTACGATTTTATATAATGTTTGACATAACTTAAGGCCGAGCGCGCACGGTGCAACTGTTTGGGGACAAAGGTTGCAAACCAAACTAGATTACGACTGTTCCTTGACCCCGGCTTTGTATTTGAATGGAGATCCGCACACGACGCGACCGGTTCCAACCCTTTGATAGTCGTAAACGAGTTTGGTTTGCAACCTTTGTCACCAAACAGTTGCACCGTGTGCGCTCGGCCTAAAAATTCCAATATTTTGCATCGTTGCTAAGGTAGATAATGCCAAGCAAGGTTTCAACACAGGAAACGGACACCACGAACGGAATCGTGCGAGCCCACTCGATCTTGAAGTCGCAAGTCATACCCAAATAGTCAACTACGAAAAAAGACAGTCATCCCTACGCAACTCATTATCTCCATCCGCCTTTTACAAATGCATTGTTAAGCTGGCCCGGAGACCCCTGCCTGCGTGGGTGCAGGCTAATTGAATTTATCGCGGAAAATCAGATAATTCATTCTCGGTCGAACCTAATGATAATTTTGGACAGATGAGAGGTGTGAAAATTTTGAGAAACGTATTACCAGCTCTGCAACAGCTAGGTAAATCAAATATTTGTCAAAATTACTATTGGGTAGCTATAGCTAACTGTATACAGTTAGAATCCAGCGAAATACGAGTAATGATGATATGAGTAATGATGGTTTTCCGGCAAAAGATTTTCTCTCATAACGTTGCAGTTCATGGTTGATGGCACCTGAAATTGGTCGAAGTGTGTTTTCCAGGGCAGCAGTTTTGGTTACTTTTGACCTGCTGATTTGACCAATGGAATGATGTATTGTTCGAGAGTACCTTTAGTTATCTCAAAGTTCATTATGGTGTCCCATATTCGTTAGATCGCCATTGCGATTTACATTATTTTAATGCAGCCAATTTCATGGCATCCTTGATTTTTTTGGGATGATACGTAACTCTCTTTCTCCGTGCCATGGAGGCAGGTCTCCGTCTCCGCACGATTCGTAATAACGTCCTTATCTCCGGGTATCGTAAGTCCTTTGGAAACGTACTATAGCTAACATACCTAATCCTCCACAATGTTCTTCAGTAAATTAAGCCGGAACGCTCGCCGAGTCAGTCACGGAATCACAGAGTGAACTATTTTCAACGCTTTAAAGGCATGTTTAATAACTTCTACATCCTCACTCATAAACATTTCCTTTTACAAAGTTTGCTTCAGACCGTTTTAAAAGACGCTAGTCTCAAGTCTTTATCACTACAGTTCATCGTACACCCCCTCGTCGGTAATGTCGCATTTTATGACTACTGACTGCGGCTCAGGTTAAATAATGTATTTCAGGTGAAATCTCTCCGTAGCTTCCCGAACGTGGTTATCGGTCACATCGCCCCAATAATAGACATTAGTAAGTATTGCATTCTCGCTGTCTTCTTCCAAGACGGTTTCTTTGGAAAGATTGCGTGCTCGCTTGATGAGAAGTTATACGAGGCCGTTTTATGAGGCTAGAAGATTGAGCAGTCGCACAACGGGGGTTGTATTTTTGAGTGAATTTCTTGATAGCTTTAGGGCCGGTTTATCGATTCATTTAAAGCTAGATTCATCCAAGGACGCTTGCAAGCGTCAACAGCAAGCATTAACTAATTTTCAAGAAATTTTCAATATGACGATCAATGAAAAAAGGTATGCCTAAGTTAAATGTAGTACTAGATGTATCGGCCTTAGATAAACCTTATGCTTTAGTTGAGTTTATCTCTTGTTCAGGATAGAGAATATGATTTCTCCCAAGTCGTGAGTCTCATTATAGGCAAATTATGTCAATCTCATTTTGAGGCTTGGCGTCATAACGATCAAGTATCAGCAACTCGATGGCGCATCATGGGTTACGTCCAGCCTGTCGCCACAATGATCGGTGAGGTCCAAACCTTTTTCTTCTTTCAAAATAAAATCCCAACAGAGATCCTTCAGGCTACCTTATCGGGAATTCAGGAGCATAAAAAATTTAAATTAGGACACGAAAACGTCAAGACTAAGATGAGAAGAGACGAGCCGCACCTCATTTGTGCTGTCACAACCTTTTGACTGAGGGGTTGCTGAACGCTGTTTTTGTCAAGATCTTCGATAAAGTCGATAGTCAACTCATCAAGCAGTAGGGGCAGGTTTTTTAACAGCCCGCGTTGTCCTCAAATCTCAGTCCCGAACCGGAATCTAATCGACAAGGTTCATCGCGGACGAGAACAACAATATTTTCTAACACTTTCTGATCGAGAGAGAATCGTCACAAAAATATTTGCAGAAAAAAATAGAAAAAATAAATATTAGAACAAAATTTGAAAAATTTGGCTTTCCTAATCGAATTCAACAATTGAAGTGACTGCTAAGTGGGAGCCTTGTGGATTGACATTATTTATAAAAGGGCAAATCAGATGGGCAGGCTCTGGGCTTGACAGCTACAGTATCGGAGGATCGGCTTATACCTGGTGTTCAAAAAAACTTGGGGACGAGAGAAGGAAATTGTAGGGATGGAGATAGATCTGCGATGCGAAGGTGTCGTCTAGCCTTGATGGACGAAATTTAACCTCAGGGCATTCATCATCATCTCTACTAGTCTCGTAGGTGCGAACGTACACCTACCTACTTTGTATTACCTTTTAAAGGTATTGAATGGAGGTATCAAATAATCTTCCGTCGTTCACACCTTTTAATTCCACATATTTTCTCATGGATGATGCGTAGATGGTGAGAATTGTAGAATGGTCGATGATGAGATTCGTAGGAGGCAAATTGTTGAGCTTTCTTAGGTACATTGTGATGCCTGTATCATCGTCATTAATAAAGCCATCCCGAAGCCATTCGCAAAATAATCAATATTTATAGGAATGGTTTTCATGTTATAATTATATCCATACTTACAACTTAGTGCTTTGCCACCTTAAGCCATTACAATATTTGGCCAAATAAAAATATGGAATTGAGGCCATTCTACATGACTGTGCTGAAGTATGCGCAATTGAGACTAACTTTATTTTGACTTCCATATTTGCGAAGCAAATGGAAACCGAACATCGGATCGAAGCTTCAGAAAAATTGACTCTTACACACTTTTCCTCAGAATCGCTTGATAAAATGTCACCTACCGGAACGAAAGTGTTTCATTAAAAAATCTGTAGGAGGGAGCGCATGAAGACAAACTAGGTCACAATCGACAGCAGCCGCGCTGATTGATTGCGGAAAAGTTTTCTCGCCGATTGGCGGAAAGCGGAAGCGCCGTGCAATGCCCGATGCTAGAATCGTCACGACGAGTTGCGGTGTCACAACTCATGGCGCTCTTTCATCACAGGATGTTTTATGACGGGGAAACTTCCATCTTCCGACGCGACGGTGGTGACTGTGCGAAAGGGGGAAAAGAGAAAAATCCCGCAGGTGAAAAACTGGCAAAGGATACAATTTGTCCTGAAAAGACGCATTGTTTAACTAGGACGGGAAGGGGAAATGGAAGAACCAGTTGTGAGAGTTGTGGTAGATAGTGACATGGAACGGTCTTGGTTGGTGTAGCGGTTTTCTGGTGTGCAAGGAAAGGATCGAATGGAAGGGGGTTGAACCTTCTGATAAGGCGCTATCAGTGACAGACAGCCGCTCGCCTCCCGTGTGGCTGGAACTCGGGTGAAGTGCGAACTGTGAGGTTCCAGAGGTGGAGCTGGAGTGGGGTAACGGTAGGATAGAAGGCTATGAAAACATATATGAAATATATTCAATGTGCCTCACATTGATAAGAAAGCCCTTTTCCTACCGTTCTATATAAGAAATCAATTTGGTGTGAGAGACGTGCGCCGCGAGTACACGTTATCGGCTGTGGCGCAGGGATCTCACCACGATGCCTCCACATCTCCACAACTGATCGCACGAGATCCAGTTTCCACTTTTATTATTAACTCACCCACGACCACAGCGTCGCTTCGTCCATCCCCCTATTTCTCTCCAATCGGCTCCTTCAATCTTCCTTTTCCCTCTTATCTTCACCTTCTCACACATTTTCATCCTGTATTTTTTTCTCACCAAGGTTACGTTAGGAAGAGGTGCGATATTGAACCAACTATTTCCTCCCATTCTTGACATTTCACATTTCCGAATATCGACTTTCTCCTGGAATTATCTCGGAATCAACTGAGCGGGGGGCAGGGGGTGGAAAAATCTCAGTTCAGGTCATACGAGTCACTTTCATTTCTAAATGAAATGAGAGGGTCCTCTTGATCATTCCTGTCACTTGTACACTGATGGGTGAACAACCATACATCAACTGATTAACGCCATCGCGGGTGGACGATATTTACTTGGATACTCGAAAAATCCTCATTGCATGGAATAATAATAAAAACTTTGTTCCAGAAGCGTAAGCCAGGCATTGGGTAAACAGGGAACCGATTGGCTTTGCAAAAGAATCGGGGCTGTCCCCGTAAGGACTCTCCAAGGGTGATTTTTCCTGAAAATTAAAAAAAATCTCCTGCAGTTTGGGAAAAAAGTGTTCCAGGAAAAAAGTGAGACGGATATTTTTTTATTGCAGATTCGGATTCTACACCCTTTGATACGTAAACCTGAAATTTTCAGGTTAGTTTAGAAATTTTTTTGGTTAATTTTTCTTAAGAAATGAACCTTTTTTAGCGATTAAAATGGTTTATCATTGAATCATAAACCCAAACGAAGAACCTAGGTACCTCTCTAATATCTGTAATCTTAAGATTCAGCTTAGAAAAGGTTGAAAAGAGTAAGTAGAAAAAACCTGTCCATCGCGCTGATAAAGGAGTCATTCTGAAAAAGTAGAAGTCACTCATGAGGACGATAGATTTTTCAGGAATAATAACATAAATTGGATTGCAGGAAGTGGGACTCGGCCAGATGTTCGGTGATAGAGTCGATGAGGCATCACGAAGCTCCTATTCCCTATACCACTTTCATGTTCTCCCAGGATCCGCCAGTCACCGTCCGACCCACCTTTTTACTTTTGTAATCTAACAATCTTCCATTTATACTCCTGTCACAGAGGACAATCGGTCTCTCCTATCGTTTTTCACCGACGAAAAAATAAAAATAAAAACAAGAAAAAGAATATTCAAAAAAAGCTGAAACCCCATCATATTGTTCTGAATGATTTCCTCCTATCAATCACGAGATTCTGTTGTCAAACCGTTTAGAAATCAATGGCACAGTATTTGAGGGGATGCAGCCGTGCGGAAAAACCTAATATAAACCTGCGCCTGTTTCATTTCAGTAACAGAAAAGAATGGCTGTCGGTCACCACCTTATTTTGCTGTCATAGCCGATATCGGTAGCTTTCAGGCTGCCTTCGATACGATCCAATATAGGACAGCAGTTTTGACAACTTTCGTAAAGTTTCATACTCAGTCGGTACCATTTTATCTATACTGAATCGTGTAAATAGGAAAATTTTGGAAATAAGGTTCTTTCGGGAAGGTAAATAAGGTTTTTTCCATGAGGGTCTGGACTTAATAGGTATACAATGTCGTTATGGCCGTCTGAAGCCGAGAAAATTAACAATTTAAAACACATAGGTACCTAGTTGATGCTACGCATAAAAGTTGATGTGTAGATGTACCTCATACATGTTTACATGCAAGTTTCTGTGTATGACGGGCTAGAAGGTTGTTAAGCTATTAGGCTGTGTATGACGGTATTAGGGGTTCATCGACCCCTAAAAAACCGACTCTTGACCCAAGTATAAAGTATAGTATAATCTTGGTGTCCAACCAGCCCAAGGTGTATCAAATATACTGTATGATGGCTTACGTGCAAGCCAGCGAATAGTATTGAGTATAGGTGCATCATGTTTTTGACTACTTATAGTACCTACTAGGCATTACAAACGAAGGATCAGTGGGCAAGTCCCAAAAAGTGCCAAGTGGGGCGAGGTCCCACAAACACATCAAATATTAAGGATAATTCGATAAAAATAAATTTTTTCGAGACGGAGCTTGCAGAAAACTTAGTTTTAATTCTACATTCAATCGATTTTTTTAAGTGGGGGGAGGGGTATTATACCCCTATCTATAATAGATCATGCCGAAAACAACTGATCCGAAATCCCTGAGCATGAAGTTTGGCCGAGATGAAAATAAAGGAGGATATTATTATTCAGCGACGCCGTGGCAAAGCGGTAGATAGATCGGAAAAGAGGTTGGTATACACCAACATTGAAGTCCGATAAAGCGACGCTATGGGGCCCCACTATGGGGGATGAGGGCCCAGGCCCGGCTTGGCTGGTTGATAAGCATCGAGTCGATAGTATTGGACCTAACAACGGGGAAAACTTAGGTTGATTGATTGCGGTTAGAGCTGGGCCCACCGATAAAAACACCATCGCCCGCACCTCTTCACAGCTAACACTGCTCATAACGACTAAGCAAAAACCTTGTAAGGTCTTCACACAACACACACAAGCCTTCGCTTTTTGCCGCTTATCTGTTCAAAACACACTCGTTCGGTCACGCACGAGGCGCGGATCAAGCGGTTTGCGGTGCAATCACTATCTCCGATGTTATTCCCTGAACTCAATATCACGGCGAAATGAATTGTGACAATAATTTCGGAAACGCTAGTTCGGAAATATTGGCCCTCTTCGGCCGAGTATTGGTGGAAAGCGTAGAAATCATCTTGGTGTTCAACTGAGATCGAAAATGATGTCGAGTTGCCCCTATGCAAAAACTGCGAAATCTACGATCGATTCTATGATTGAAGCTACGTTTGCCTTTTTGACTACTCAGGTATACCTGAGTATATGCATCGGAGAATACAGATATTGAGAAGAATATTTTGAAAAACACCAAAACACAACAGCCAAATAGGCATAAGGCATACTTTAATCTGAAGTCTAGCTGACATTACAAATCACAAATGAGCATGAAAAAAAGGTGAACAACCATTTTTCAGCCCTTAGGTTTTTGGCAGGAAGCGTTTTGCTATCCCGTCCAGAAATGGCCATCTGGATAAGATATTCTGTGGCTTATAAGGACGAAACGGAGCAACTGGCATATTTCTCATTTCATATCTTAAACTAGCAGTTTCGGTCCTGTACACGTTTTATCCTACGCAAATATTTGATAGCTCATAATGCAAAGCCGGATAGCGCAGTGATTAATTAATGAAGGGCAGCAGCTAATGAAAAAGGAGTCCCGCACATTATACGTTTCACCTTACGGGAACACCTTGTAAATCGAAACGGATTTTCTGAACGATCCTTGCGTAAGGTAAATATTTGTATGGCTATCGGGCAGTTGGGCCTTGTTCCAATCCATATTGAGTCAGGTCCGCAGAATACTAAGAAGATATTATTGGCATTTTGAACATGTTGTTTGTCGAAGCGAAACGAAAAAATCTTGATTTATTTTTTCGAGAAAGGGGCTGAACCGCTTGGCATCTATTAACCACAGTAAATTGAAACACGCACCTACTTCGACGTAGGAGATCGATTTCGAAAACGTTAATAAACTATTGAGATTGTCGGCTTCTCAAACATAGTCCATGTCGTATAAACGAAGGAGTCCTTCATAAAGAAGAAGCTTTAGAAAACCAACAGTGGAAAAAGAAACTCTGGTTTATACAGTGTGGAAGAGAAGCGAGGCAATAGAGGCTTGTAATGGCTTCATCTGAGGCTGGAAGCCAAATCCTAAACGAAGCAGAGAGAGATGGTAGCTCTGTTTGAGAGTTAGAGGAGCCACGGTAATCACGGGGGAGGAGTACATTTGCATAACGTCGACGAGTAGGCACCGTTCGAACACGCGTTCAATCGAGTGAGATGCGTTTGAGTGAAACAGGTAGGCAGCGAAAGAACAAATTGAAATACAAATCATTGCACGTTAATTCAAATGACAGAATGGTGTTTGAGGAGCGAAAATTATTTTGCCAGAATTTACCTTATAAGGTATAAGGTATAAATACATGTTATCGCGCATAACCATCCATCTCACAGCCTTATAATAGGAAAATCATTTTTCTTTATATGGAACAGTTCGACCAGCTTTGTTGTCTTTTTGGAACTGGCAACGAGGTTAACAAAATATTCGTCGAAGTGGAAGAACGATCCCCAATTAGGTTAAAATAATAATTTTTTACATCGCCGATTTTGCGATGAACTGTGAAACTCAACTGAACTCGAACTGAAACAGTAACTCAAATTCGAACTTGAACTGAAGCTGACACTCGAACCTAAACTCAAACTCAAACTGGGACTCCAACTGAAACTGAAACTCAACCTGAAACATGAACTTGAACTCACGCTCAAACTTGAACTCAGACTCAAACTCAAACCTAAACATCAACTCAACCTAAAACTAGAACCGAAACTCAAACTTGAACTCAAACATGAAGTCAAACTGAAACTAGAACCGAAACACGAACTGAAACTAGAACCGAAACTCGAACTGAAACTGGAACCGAAACTCAAACTCAAAGTTGAATTCAAACGTAAACTCCAACTAAAACTGGAATTGAAACCACGCTCAAACTGTAACTCAAAGGTGAATTTGCACTTAAACTCAAACATATCCAAAACTGAAACCAGAAGCGAAACTGAAACTGAAACTTGGACTCAAACTCAAACCTCGACTCGAACTCAAAATCAAACTGAAACCCAAACTTTCACTCAAACTGAAACTAAACCGCAGTTTGAGTTTCAGTTCTAGTTGGTGTTTTCACGTTTCAATTTGAGTTTGAGACACAATTTGTTTTTGAATTTTAGTTTGAGTTCAAGTTCCAGTTTGAGTTCAAGTTTGACTTCAGGTTTCAGCTTCAGTTCATTTTCAGAGTTCCTGTTCCAGTTTCAGTTTGAACTCAAGTTTGAGTTTTCGTTGAGTTTGAGTCCAATTTTATGTTTGAGTTTCAGTTTCAGTATGCGTTTTCCATTGAGTTTCAATTTTAGATTGAGATTCGAGTTCCAGTTTAGTTGTAGTTCAATTTCAGTTTGAATTCAAGAATGAGTACAAAGTCTCAGGTTGAGTCGTCGTTCAAGTTTGAGTTTGAGTTTCTTTCTGCTCCAGTTTGATCTTGATTTCAAGTTTGACTTGACGTTTGAGTTTCAGTGTAAGTGTGTGATTAAGTTTGCGTTAGAGTTTCAGTTTTTCAAAAACTTTGAGTTTCAATTTGAGAGTGAGTTTCAGTTCCAGTTTCAGTTTGAGTTTAAGTATAACTTTACGTTTGATTTTGGGCTTCAGTTGGAGTTCCAGTTCCAGTCTGAGTTCAAGCATAAGTTTACATTTGAATTACAGTTTCAGTTTGAGTTCCAGCTTAAGCTTGAGTTTCAGTTCCGGTTTCACTTTAAGTTTGAGTTTGAGTTGTGTTACAGTTTCAGTTTCAGTCAATATTTTCGTTTTGAGTTCCAGTTCCAGCTTCTGTTAGAGTTTTTGTTAAAGTTTGATTTTCGGATGGAGTTCGTGTTCGAGTTTCAGTTTGAAGCTGAGTTAAAGTTGGAGTTTCTGTTTCAATTCGGGTTACACTTTGATTTTAAGTTCATTGTCAATTCAGTTCATTTTCAACTTGAGTTCAAGTTTGAGTTTCTTGGCATTGAAACAATGTTTATTTATCGCGTTATTGCTGGAAAATTGCAGACACAATTTTGAAAATAATTCATTTAGCAAAATCAAGGTTACCAGAACAAGCAACGGGCAGGAGTGCGTAGAAATCAACCGACACTCTCGATATCCTGTACAGAGACCTCATCGTTCATTCAGCCTGTCCTTGGGCTACGAATGCCTGAAGGGGCCGTCAATTATCGTTTCACGTCTCATTGACTTTTGTGCTCCCGTTATTCCAATAGGACATATGGCAGGCGATGGCGATCCTGTTTGCGGCTGGCAACTCATCGTCACCTGCGCAACCGATTCTCACCTGGGTTGTACGTTGTACTTCCTCATGCAGTTATTTGTTCGGCAGCGACAGCCATGGAGCGTTAATTGCTGGCGGATGCTGCTTATCGTTCATCAGCATTATTTTCCGACCGTTCAATTTCAAGCTATTGAAGTGAACGTTACCAAAGTGTGGTATAAATGGGTCGGGATAAATGAAATCCGAGGTCTCAGAAACAGTCGAAGAGTTTGGAGTTTATGACGTTTTTTGGATCCGTAGTTTAGGGGAGAAATTTGTAAGCATCCTTTCGTAAGGATTGACGTCGTCCAGTTTTCGGACGTAACATAAATTGTAAAAGGATTCTCAAAGAAGGGGATTGATAGTATGTAGAAAACAATTCTGACCGATTACACGATTCATTAGGTAGGTACTTAGGTTTTGGTACATTATTTCCAAAAATAATGTACCAATGTAGTCGGTCGAGCAAAATTATTTTACAACACTTTCTTTTAATTTTCCACCCAAATTATTCCATCAATACCGATGGAAGGCACTGCAATTAAGAGTGTCTATTATCTTGCTAAAATTGTCAGTCACCGGATCTTGACGATTCAGACATCGAGTTCGGCCCAGTCGCAAGTTGAATTTCTCTGAAAAGGAAACGATGGACAAGCGATCCGACAGCAACTTGATATCGCCGGAAGCTATCCTTCTCAGGGTACCTGTACAAAACAGATTGAGGGAGTTCGCAATCGAGTTCATCTGGGACTGGATAGGATTGATGGACAGCAGATTCAGAAAACGTAATTTCCATTATATTACTTTATAGGGCGGTAGGAAAAACCTAATCTTTTACTTTCATTTCACGTTCCAGATTTTTTTTTGGGGCTTTTCAGAAAATCGTCAAGTTCAGTGAGGAATGGTTCAACAGCTCTAGTTCGGATACCGTGCGCCATCGTATCACCTGCACCTCTGCCTTCAAGGCCGCACAAGCGAGCGGGACCCCATGACGGCCCGAAACATTCGACAATCGAATCCTTTTCGGCCGTCGTATTGAGCCGTCGGTGGGCGGGTCCAGCCGTGGTAATCGCGTTTTTTATGGACTGCGTGCCGCACGTTCCGTTCCTCCCTTTCCTCAACGGGCCCGCCGGGAAGGCTGAGTGCCGCTCAACAGGCCCGGCAGTCGGCTGAGTGCCGCACAACTGGGCGGCTCCACGGATGGGACGGGCAAAGATTGCGTACGGCATCGTTCGCACACGAAAAATAATGTCAAAATCGCCGATTTCCTTTCTGTTCTTCGGTGATCGGTACAATAAATATGGAAACGCATCAACGCTTGGTACAGCTAAATGCAGCCTAATTTGATGGGCACTCAAGCGCCACTTTTTCTTCTCACTGATGGCACTTTTCCATGAAACAATCCGGAAAAGTGTTCCACGCTACCCTGGAAATATACCTAGACTAGAATTGACCCCCTTGAAGTATTAACCGCATCTCGTTAAAATACGGCGAGGAGAAAAAAGAGAACAGCCGATGTACGGTGGCGGAGGGTGCGGGAAGGCGGAAACTGCGCGAAGGCGGGTAGTGGCATGGCCTGTTATCTGAGGACGGTAGCCAGATAATCAGTTAATATCCATAACAGAGGGGTATCGTCACGCAGTTCCAACAATGCTATTTACTTATTAATGAGATAGCTATCGCACGGGATATGCAGATCTGGCGGAGGTGGTGGCCTGATGGGCCTGGGCCTGCCCTCGAGGCTACACCTTAACACACTTCTCTTCACATCACTTATATTTATCTCCACTCCACTTACCACTAAACAAGCGCGTTTCGTTAATCAATGCAACAGCTATTGGAATTTATCCGCTATTTCCCACCTCATCAAGGCTAAAATCATATGTATAGGAAACGAAAAAGCAATGTCAACATGGTATTCTTATTATAGCGTACAATAATTTGTATTTACACTGTCAGAAAGGATTTTCAAAAACATCTTAAAATTAAGAAGTTTTTCATCAGAAACAACTGAATTTCGAGATAGTTGTTATTTCGCATCATACTTTTGAAAAAGCATCTTAATTTTAAGATGTTTTCTGAACTTTACTTTTTTTTAATGCATTTTGAACTTGGCATTCATGTGGTCGTGGTCATGGAGCTCGCTTAAGATTAAGATGTTTATTTCTGACAGTGTACCTATTCAAATAGGTAATAAACGCAGGTGATGGGGTAAATTTTTAAATTTTATTTTATTTAAGTGAGATTTTATGTTATTTATTCTAATTTTTTATGGCTGCCTATGCAGAAAATAGATAGATTTTTTGACAAAAAAGTCTGAAGAAGATCACTCTTTACGAATCAGTGGTTGTTCATCATAATAGCCCTATACTTTTTTCTGATTTAGGTATTTTTCCTAAAACCAGTGCTGTCCAGATAAGACACAACACTTCCATATTGTTATTTGTAAATGTTTGAACCAAAGTGATTTGATTTTGGATAATATGGTGGCTACAATGATCAAAAATGTCAAAAAACACACTATACCAATTTTAAAACCCTCCTAAAATCAAAATACGTCTAGTAACCGATAAAGAAAAATATCCACTTTTTTTGCAAGTTAAAACAACGATTTTAAGAACAAGAACTAATTCAGTTAAAAGTGTTAAAGTGAAAGTTTTTTTTTTTTTGAAGTCCTGATCCGATTTTTGATTTTAGAGCAATTACAATACAAAAAAGCAAATGTAATCGGCCAAAAAAAATTTTTTTTTGGTGTACGTTTCTAGAGTAGTAGGCGGATGGGTTTTTGAAGGGGAAAGAGTAAAAAGAGTAAAATTGAGAAATTTTCGTCAATTTTAACAAAATTCAAAGGCCGTTTCACAGTATTGTGGGTGGATCAAGATAACTGTATTGATAGAATCTATCATTATCTGATAATATCAGATATTATCTGAATAGAGCGCAAGCGCTACCTACTTCTTACCCAGCTTTTTTTGATTTTTGACATTATTTACGAACCTCCTCAATTCTTCTTTGTACCAAGATAGAGTTATTCACAGTAGAAATGCGGAGTGAATTCGCAGGATTAAGTGTCGCTACCTCCTGTCTGTATTGTCTGATCCGATCCGGTTTAATACCTAGGAAGTGCTACCGGGTGTCTTTACAAGCCGATTTCCACGGCTGGGGGCCACGCCTCATCTCCTGTTCAACAAGTCGAGAGATTTGAATTTTGATGCAATCTACCTTCCTCGATAGATCGTATCTGAGAATAGGATCGCCCCAAGACATTCATGTACGAGGATTCAGAAGCATCATCCTTTGATACCGCTGCACATTTCCATTATTTTCTCATTCCACCAGGAACTGGGTGTCAGAAAACACTAACCTACTACCCACTTATTTATACGTAAAGTGTGCAGTCTCGTGTGTGGCGGAGCCTCTGCATAAATGGAACACCGTCGTTGTTTCTCTTGTGATGTTTCGAAACTCAAATGAACACGTTAGGGTTTTGCAGATTTATTTGAAATTTAAATCTAGTCTATGTAACAAAAAATAGAAAACATATTACCTATGACAAAGTAATATTATAATCATGGGAAGTATCGAAAAATTTGATCAGTCCTGGTTTTTATTTTTAGAATAATTTTTAATTATCCGAATAGGTAACTAATAATGAGTAGAACTACAGAGCACTTTTCGGCAGAAACAACATAAACTTCTGCTACTACTTCTGTAGTGTATTACTAGTAATGAGCAGTGATCCGGGTGCTGATAATTATGGATATGGACACCTCGCTGGAGCTACATGAGTCAACAATGTGAGGGAATGATAGCTTCACACTGTGTTCATCGCTCTTATTTGCCACTCGCAGACAGCAATGCAGATAAGATCCGGTCTGTCGGATAGAGATAAAGCAGATCCAGATCTATGCACAATGAGCGTGCCTTTAGTACTCGGATAAGGAAGATGTGTTGTGTTCTGTGACAACAGATTGCCTTTGAGGGTTATCTCCCTATAATAATAGTTAGATTGTGGGACATAGATAATATCTATACTATAATGTAGCGGGAAGCTGAAAACGCATAAATATAGGTTTACAATTCGACTGAGTAGTTTGATTCCTAAAGGTACGTTAGATTTTGTCCGGAATGAAGGAAAAGGTTAATATGCTTAAAACTTTGGGGATTGTTAGCTCTACTCCGATGAAAATTTACTTCAGCATGTAGCCGTTATTACACATGATAGTCTATTTAGGCTCATTTTAACCGACTTAAAAAAGAAGCGTGCCGTTTCAAAAATGGCTGTGAAAATCTTTCTTTTTCGATTTACATTTTTATTTTTTACGTTTCAGTTTTTCAAGCTTCTTTTTGAAGTCGGTTTTATATTTTTTGTCATCATCGCATGAAAAAGTATTGCAGTCGCTCATCATGAGAAAAAAAATTTGTCTGCGAGCATTTTAGAATGCTATTTACTGCAATAATCATGAGATTAGGAAGGTAGAAAACAAAAAATCGCGATTTGTCGGGCCGCCTTCCCTGATGTTCGTCTATTCGATGAATAATTCATCAATTATGAATTATTCATCAATTATTGATGACTCAAAACGATGTAAAATAGAGTTCTTAATCATGGTCGAAGGACTACATGAGGTGCCTTCATCTAATTGATTGATCCCCGATTAATAGGGTGCAATATAGGCGATGCACTAAAACACGTATGCTGCTGCAGTAAAAAATGAAAATAATGAACAGCACTGGACTCCCAGGTAGTGGTAAATTAGGAAGAATAATGTATTTCTTCACTAGATCGGGCAGAGACCTTAAAGTCGTGAAGATATCCACGTTTCGCATGGCCATATTTTGTTGATGTTGATTTTATCTATGGGAAGGTAGGGTCGTCATGGTGGAGATGAGCAGCGATGAGGAGGTGCTGGTTCGGGTGGGATATACAACAGCTACCCCTTCCTGAGTATAATAAGTTATCCCTCGGTGCCTGCCCGTGCCTGACTCCTCCCGCATTGCATGTGATATAGTTTTTTGTGTGAAAGGGCTTGCAAATGAAGGTTGGGTTAAACATTCCACGCTCTGCGATGCGTACATGAGATAAGTAATTCGTCATTTGAGGCTCTACGAGTCGGTATAAGAAAGTTATAACGATAAATCCAGAATTTTAGTATAAAAACTAATAGGAGTCTTCTATAGCATACAGTCTTCAATAATTCAAAATGTGCAATCCTATGTGGTTCGCGATCAATCTGAACCGTGACTGGGCCTAAGTGGGTGAGTCCGAATGCGCTGATACTCATCTTTTTCAAATCATAATATATGCAATGAACTTCTGCATTGAAATATAAAGACTTCGTGTTCTGCTCATCATGTGAAACCGGAGAGTGAACGACTTTTATCAAGTGATGGAATAGGTACAGGTAAGTACCCAAATCGATGATTACCACACACTAACTACGAGTTACAATTCTGCTATACTACTCTTGAAAAAATCATGGGCTAAGTCATAACCGCCTGGCCATACAGCATTGAAGAAGACTTGAAACCACTAAAATTTAGCGGGTGTTAGTTATTACTTAGGTACTCACATTCATAACAGTGGTTCATCTGATAGGAAGCAAGGAACTCACCTGTAACATTACATAGGCACATAGTTATTCAGCGTTTATTGCATCCAGCGTTTGTATGGGACAAAACATTACCGATTGAATTGTGAAATGAGAACTTGGAACACAAAAGCCGAACCTTCCTCTATCAACTTTAATTGTAGGTACCCCTAATAATGCCCGTTTGCCTGCATAACTATAGTCTCTGTCAAATCAAAACTCGAGCTGATCATGACGTGGATCCTGCCAAAATTATGACTTTATGACACGAGGAAGAGGCGAAGCGCTATCTCGAAATAAACAATTCGCAGGGTGAAGCGATACGAAATTGAGTCAATTTTCGAAAGTTCAATGAAGTCCCTAAGTTCTTGATAGGTGGCTGTGTGCAGAGGATCAAAATCTTCTCCTATAAGCATGAACTTCGTGCCCGGAAGCTCGCCAGTCGCCTCAGTTTGACCGGCTGGGAGACAGGCCAAGTTACGATTGAGCCCATAAGTCCACTAATGTATTCACTGGGTATGCTGTATAACTTTTGCAGATAAAGAAAACTCACGAAGAATATCTAACGCGGGGGATCTGCTCAGCCAGAGCCCACGGAGACTTCAGTTTCATATTATCGAGTCACTTTCCTTTAAAAAATGTTCAAGATGCTTGGAATTTCTATACTCGATAGTAAATAAAAACATATTTTCTTCATTTTGTCCTACAATTTTCCAACTATTTTTCCCGTATTCCCCATCCAAAAAACCGGTAAATTCATCAGAATTTTCTTGGAAAAAATCCTGTGACCCTATGGAGTTTTTTGTAGCTGAAATTTAATGCACTGACGAAAGTCTATGTAACTCTGGTTCCTCTCATCTAATTGATCTGTTCTTGGTCTCCTTTTTACTTCCATATTTACAGAGGATATCCTAAAATCGACGGTCGGATCGAGGCTTGGAATCCGCTTAACTCCTGATGTCGATGTTATAAAATATCAAAGCGAAGGATTGTTGTTCTAGTCTCACCCTACCCCTAAGCAACTGACATTATTCTGAAAACGTAGATATTTTTATGAACGTTTTCGGTCATTTTCAGTACTATATCCCCTCAAAATTCATTTTCATCTTGAATATGGTGATCCATGATCAATCAAACTGTCGTCATTTACCGTATATTATGATCTAATTTTGCTGATGTCAGCAAATCAGGGGTAGGGTCACCGTGAGAAAACTGCCTCTTTTGCCGAGCTTTCGATGCATAATAACACCTTCATCAGGGCCTATAAAAACATAGGCCATTGTTTTGTTATATCCTTACTTTGGTTGTTCTGCATTGTTTTTATAGGCCCTGATGAAGGTGTTATAATACATCGAAAGCTCGGCGAAAGAGGCAGTTCTCTTACGGTGACCCTACCCCTGATCTGCTGACATCAGTAATCGTTTCACGGGTCGATCATCCATCCACGATCTAATTTTGGTTCACAAAAATATGTTAGGTAAAATTGCATCTCGTCCCCATTTCCATCATACCACCAATAATGCCGTACTGGCTCAACAATGGGCAAAGTCTCAACAAAAATATCCGAGAATAATTTATTGAATTCTGTTGAATTGCTGTCGAAAAATGCTTCACGAGGGCAACGCAGGTCTCTACGCTCATGCGGCCGCTATGCCACGAGGCTATCTGATGAAGATAACCATCGCGCGAGACGTTCGCCGTTTTGAGTTCCACAGCCAGGCCAAGCCCACGACAATCAATCCGACCATCTTTTTCCCAACGAGTCGAAGGCATTTTTGCAATAACGAGCCGAGATCGAAGCAGTGAGGATAACATTGCCGACGTGACGGGGAGACATTTCTGAAGAAAAGTGATCATTATTGGTATCCGCTCCTTCCATGATAATGTTCATTCCTAGCCGGTCAGATTAGCTCGCAGTCTGGTACTGGCAAGGATATGCCCAACTGCAGATGGCTCTGGCACACTTGATGAAACGAACCAGGCAAAGAATTGTTTTCTCGAGAGTAGTGTAATAACAGTATTCAGGCAAAATCTCATGAGACAAAATACGTGGACCTTATATTTATTTTGTCTTTGTTAATTTTGTATTTGGATAGAGAAGCGGCCATGTCATTGTAATAAATCGCACCTTTGCGAGAATAGTGTTAAATCTCAAAAATGGTCAATTTTGAGTTTTTAGTACCTATCGTTGGATTCAGAAAAAAGCCTATCGATCTCAAAGAAGCGTTTAAGTTAAGTTATATCAGATGGCGCTGTGATGATGTTTTCTATCGAGTCAGTAATGTTATTAATGACTCAAATGATGAAGTAGCAGCGTATTATTTTGAGTTGTTGCGTACAATCGAAATTGCTAGTGGATCCACGAAGGGATTTTATTTCAAAATGATATTACAGATTTATTCTTCGATAGAGTGATATGTCAAAATTTTTGCAAGGAAACAGTAACAACTCTACATATTACACAGAGAAATGCCTGAATGGATCATGAACACAGTTTCAACTCGGAAAATTGACATTTTTCTCCTATAATTAATTACTGAACAGTCATTCAGATTAAAAGAGGGTTCAAAACTGAAGTCACGAAATGAATCCAAGCTGAAAATAACATCATTTCTGGGTGAGAGCAGTTTTTCTCGTTTCCTGAAAAAAAAGGATTTTCGAGTGTACCTAACCGTATTCTCGCAAGGGTGGGAAATGTTCATTTCGCCGAAGGTACGTTTCAATCGTTGGTGGGACTGGTCTTTAATTAATCGCTTGATCCTCAGACTATTAAAAGAAATTGATCTAAACTGTCCCAGCATGTTTTCAATCGAACCCACATGTCCCACACGTAGGAAGTGTCCACACAGCATAAATTGTATACCTATGCAGAGGCATGCAGAGTTACAGAGGTAGAGAGATGCAGACGGTGCCTGTTGATAAGGACAGGTTGAAGGGCAGTACAAATTAATGCCCCATTGTCCAGTCAAAGCCGCTGGCTACCGGTCGACGCGCCGCTACAAATTAATGCGCTCACTCTCACGCTCTTTCTCGCTCGTCCTGTTCTTGTTATACCGAAGGGGCCATCATGGGGGGAGGATTTGATCAGATGACTCGTCTTGGAGAATCAAATAGGTAAACTGCGAAATCAAAGATATCCGTGATTTCTGTTTTTAACATTGCTCTGGGACGGGCAGACGGCTGATTGGAGGTAGTACGATACTTTATTTTAACACATTGGCGATTTGGGTGCAAGGACTAAATAAAAATATTAAAACAATTATAAACAAATCATAAAACCCATTTCACTATTTAGTTTACAGAAGCACAGAAACGTTTCAGCTATTCGACTATTTGATATCTGATATGATTTCCATTTTTTTCACTATACAAACCTTCAATATTATGAGTCTGTATGCACAGTAGGTACATGGTACTAGCGATAAATATTATAAGCAATTATTAAATAAATCAGGAAAACCAAATTTTTCGGGCCAAGTAGGTAAATTGTTTACAACGAACGTACGGTAAAATATTTTTACCAGGGGTCGAAATGAATAAATGAAACGAGTGAATCAACCCAGGTTTTTTAGATGAGTCTTTGGCTGTTCATCACGAGCTGTTCACTTATTTTATCAATGACGTATCTTGAAAACTCATTTTCATCCATTTTCCATTGATTTTTAAGAATGGGGAAAATTTTTAGCTTCCAGCTCTCCCTCGCACTCTTCTCTCTTGCTGAACCATGTATTACAATTTCCGAAATCAGGGCTATGAATCACCCGTGTAGCTCCTGGGTCTCGTTATCTCTCCCAATGGGTCACAAATCGTGTATTAACGGGATAGGTTTCGTATGTGTGCAGGTTGTCATAATATTTTTTACTATCGTCGTATAAGGTCTTCGTTTAATATCCAAAGCTGGGACCAGAAGGTGAGGGTAGCAGGAGGCGGACCTTTCTCACTTCCTTTCCGACGTATTTCAGCAGTTGATATTGGTTCGTGTATAGGTAAGCTGGTGTTGGTGCCTGGCGGAAGGGTTCGAGATGGGATATCTGGTAGGAGTGCAAGGCAGGAAATGAAAATGACCACCCCCGAGAGACACCCCCGGCTGAAGGCAGAATCCGTTAACCGCCCCTTCTGTGCCTTGACCGCTGGTCGAAAGGACCTTGGGGGTGGCACAGCTGCTCCACTTGGAAGTGGTGGAGAAGAGGCCTCCCTAGGGCGCCGATGCGTGAGAAGGACCGCTGGCGAGCATCCATCACCGCCCTCAAGACACAGGGTTAAACAAAGGCCGGTATCTCTTCCTTCCACACTCTACACACCGGACTACCTTATCCTCTCTCACACATCCAGTACCCCCAGATATCCACGACTGGCGAGTCGGCTTTATAAATTCAATTACATTTGGTCAACACCTTCAGCAGGAACCTCTTTCTCATCCCCTACTGACATCAGGTGGACTGAGGACTGTATATCATCATATACCGGCCAATGTTCATTCTGGACTAACTCCTACCTTCTATCAGCGATTCCTCTTTCATCACAGTCGGATGAACGCCTTCATCCCACACCTATCGGTCCTCTGTCAACTCTTGGGATCCCAACAGAAGGGACGGCAGGTGGGAGGTCTTGTAGCATCTTGTCCCTTCCGCGGTACATTATTCTCCGCTCCTTCATCTTTATCTATGGATACAACACTCTCAAGGTAGGTCCTGCTCTCAGAAACTCTCCATCCTTCATCCGCAGACAACTGAAGCGTTTCATATTCGACCTCTATACCCACTCAGCGGTTCCATTCAGTCAATAACATGAAGTCCAGCTGGATCCAGTCGATGCGGGGAAAGTTTATGCCCAAATGAAAGACAAAAATAAATTAATTCATAAATTTGCGATTAATGTGGGAGTCCAAACCACAAAACGATTTTTTGGCAGATTTGCATGATAGGTACTGCTTTAAAATAAAAATTGAGTTGCTATTTTTCGGGGTCATCACTCAATGGTTCCCAAAAAATCAAGCCATGCTGCCAGACGTTTGATGTACGAAGTCCGATTTTCAGTGAAATATTGAAATTAATGTCAGGAGGCTCTGATTAGTTTGGAAGCGGTGGTAGTGATGGTTTTGGTGGTGGCGGTGGTGTGGGTGGTGGTGTTGGTAAACTGATTGCGCATGGGTCATATAATCCGTAAACCAGTGGTGCGTAGATAACACACAATACTTCCATATTTTGAAACGTAAAATTGGGACACGATTTGATCATATTTTGACTGCTTTTAAGGGTGTTTAGGCCAAAAATTTCAAAAAATTCACAATTAAAATTTTAAAATTCGCCCAAAATAAAAATGCAATACATTTTTGGAATATAAAAAATGTCCACATATTCTGCAAGGTAAAACAAAGATTTTAAGACCAAGAACGCTCAAATCGGTTCATTTTTGTGGCCGGAAAAAAATAAAATAGAAAACACTAAAAATGCAAATATATCGGAAGTACTGTGCGTTATCCAAATTCCGATTAAACAGGGCGTTAGGTCTTGCCGAGACAAACATTTCAGTTCAAGAAATTTGAAAAAAGGTTGAGAATTGAGGGAGTTATGGTCATTTTTGTAAATGACCACAGACGGACTAACGGACACACGGACTAACGGACACACGGACACACGGACACACAGACACACGGACACACAGACACTTGTTCAGGAAGTGATTCTGAGTAAATGTGTATAAGAAAAAGTTTTTTCTGAAGCTCCGTTCCGATTCTCGATTTTAGGACGATCACAATACTTCCATTTACTCTGTAAATATGGAAGTAAAAACATCTTTTATGGTTCAAGTTACTAGAGACGTTTCCTGCATGCGCTCTACGAAAACGTGTCGTACTACATCGGTAACCGCAATCGAAATATCCCACCAATTCGGTGGCACCAAATGATCAAGACCTTGCACCTTGCAGCAGAATTCCGAAGACATTCGAGGGATTTCCGTTCCTTAGGAAATGGCGCGGACTTCATATAGTGAGGAGCGGATAGCGATAGAAAGATCGCTGATCGTGAATGTGAAAGTGTGTGAGGGATAAAGAGAGTGATGGCTATGGATCGAGACTGGGATGGCTATCTTCCGATGCGTGGCTGTGAATAAAATGATCGCAATGGACATTAGCACTATCTGTTCAACACTCGGTTGAACACCCCTACCCGCTCTTCTCAACTAGACTCCCAGCATTGCGACCTTATCAGTTGCTTCCCCTCTCTCATCCCTGGTTTCCAATCGATATGCAAAGGGTGTCCCTGACAACCACACCAGTCACTATACAGTCACCACCAAGTTCCCCAGGCCATCCTAGCCATCTCCCGAAGGACAGCTTTATCGCGATGTTTTATAAAAGATGGAAAAGGAGAGAGAGCACTGATAGGGGCGATTGAACGAACCGTTGTCCTGATAGGCAGTGAAGGAGTGGAGAAGGCCTCGCTGATAGGGTCGGTAGTGAAGCGAACAGTAAAGAGACTGCTGATGCTGATAGCGAATCGAGTGAAAGAGAGAGTATAAAACTGATAAAGACGTGACTGATTGACAATACTTGCGAGTTTCATAACGCTCCTTCCCATAAAGGAATATTCTCCCATCCGATATTCTTCGTCTACAACATAATACTTCCGCTGTAGGTAAAGGTATACTGAATGAGACAGTTTTTGGTAAGAAGTGATCGTGTTTTTGTTCACCGAATCATAAAACCCAACATACCTACCTAGTTTTCCAAAAAAAAAATTTTTTTTTTAATTTTACCTAGTCATCTGATTTTAGTTGGCTTATTCGGCTGCAATGTAGAAATGTTTTAGCAATCCGATGATATATGACGAGTTGCACCAACTTTTAATGCAATCGTAGAATTTTGTAGTAATCACATTTTCAGAAAGAACATAAAAATCTTCCCCTATATATGCGAAATCGGCAAATTTCGTTTGTTCAAAATGTGCAGCTATACGAAACTCCTAACCATAGTCGTATTTTAAGTACCTAATTTAAGAGTTTCCCTGACTAGGGAACAAGGAGGAAAGCTCGCATTAATTCACAGCATAACTCTCTAATTAGGCGAGCAGCCGGAGAGGAAGTAGTCATTTTCAACGCAAAGTTTCCGTATGCATTAGACCACCTATTTAATTAAAAACCGAAAAATAAAAGCAAGAAAGTCAGTTAAGGATGTTGAGTGTATCTACCGTGTGAAATTGCGGCCTCCGCCAACGATCTAGATAAAGTCGAAGATCTGATTAGGCGGACGGTTACTTCCCAAGTTTCGTTCGTTCAACTTGGAATAGGTAACGTGAGCCGACAACTGCTACCGAGCCTGTAAGGTATAGTCAATAATAAATTATCTTAAACTTGGGCGATAGATTATTTTTGACACAATATGTTAACAATTAGGCAATTAAAAGGCCACTTCCTCTTTCCCTTGTTAAGTTTCAAAAGCATGTACCTACCGGTGAACATTCTCAGAGCTGCTTAATCTAGAAAAATAACAAAAAATTTGCCCTTGTTTACGCTTACGACCAACGTTGTAGCACTTGATCTACATTGCCTAGCATGCATAAAATTGAAGCTTTTACATCAGTAGCTGGTGAGCTTTTACCCAGTTAATGCTTAAATTTTCATTCCTAAAATTTTCAGGGATTACGTTTAATGAATGGAAAGCATACCATTTCGACAGTCATAGTGTAAAAACCTGCAAGTACGATTTTTGCGAAAATGAGATTTTCAGCTTTTCTGGTAGCTATTAGCCCTGCGCACTGTCTGGTGGCGTCATAACTCAGCTGCAACAAATATTTTTGATTCTATGGGGGTTTGTAATAACCTGTGAGTGACGAATTCGGTGTAAATCCCTGTAAGCATTGAATTTCTATATAAAAACCTGTCTTGCAACATAATTGTGACCAAAATACGTTTCAACTGTCGGTAATGCTCTTTGGCTTGAAATAAAAAAGGAACAATAAACTAAACGTCCATGTAAATGGAAACAAACGGTTTTTTTTGGCCTCCTGAAAAGTTTTCGAAAATACACTTACAGGTTTTTACACTATGACTGTCGATTTACAGTGTTACCTACTGGCGTAAAAGCATTTGCTTTGATTTTATGCATACTAGCCAATACCGATACAAAATATTGAAGACCACCATGCCTCTTCAGAGCTTTTGTTAGTATTTCTATGGC
The DNA here is from genome assembly GCA_036186465.1 of Nesidiocoris tenuis. NCBI lineage: Eukaryota > Metazoa > Arthropoda > Insecta > Hemiptera > Miridae > Nesidiocoris > Nesidiocoris tenuis. Next base: position 37,619,077 of record AP028909.1, read on the forward strand.
ATGGAACATCACCGTGTTCAATTGCGAGCTGACCGATTTTCGCTACACTGAAAATTATATCAACCAATAGCAAAGAGGTATAGGTCGTACGATGGCGGACGTGAAAATGAATTAACCTATGCTACCCTATCAGCCATGCCCCAACATTGCCAGTGGGTGAGCTCATCTTTTATAATTGGTTACGCCCGTTCTCCTCTTATATCAAGATATACAGCTGCGATTAAAATATTAATTGTGCTGTAATAATTATCAGCTTAATTATCATTTCTGGAAGGAAATAGACCACAGAATGTGTTTGCTCAAGAGATAAGGTTATATAGGGAGGAGCGACGAGGGTCTCATGGTATCGCTTGAAAGATCAGTGATCGCATAGGCTACGGTTATGAAAAACGTTTGGGGTTAAACACTACCCTTAACCGTGCCTACCTATCATGAAAGGCGGAATGGGATGAGGTATCCTCATTTCGGATCTCGCGGGGTCTCACATAATACTTTGATAAGAAATATTATTTTCGACCTCACATGTATATTTAGCAATGTGCACCTTCGATTTATCTACCTGCCAACGTTAAGGTTATCTACCTCACTCAGAGGACGTAATTATCTCGAGGTCTGACTTATCTCGGTCAGGCGCGATTAACAAGAAACAAAGGCAAAGCCACAAGCTCAACTTGCGTTGCACTGGAGGGACGCGGGAAGTTAAACCGTACATAAAATTACGGATAAATTGTGGGTGATGTGAGACGACCCGACAATGTCAAATAATCTTAAAATTGTGTTTCTGAGGTGACAACGGATTGATGAAGTTTCGTAAAAAACAGAAAACGCTGCAAATTCTTACGCAGAGGTTTATTATTCACGTGACTTCTTTAATTGTTACCTACCTACTTAACCATTCTACTGAATGTTATGTTTCTACTGAATTCTAGAATGTTACTTAACATTCTAAGGCAATTTATGCGTATAAAAATGGGAGAAATGTCAAGATCCTTGAGATCCTCAAAATTGATAGTCAAACTATGCAGAAAACCTGTCTTTATTTATCCTTTATCTACTATACGAGGTGAAAACGTTTGTATATATCTTGCTTTATCTAACTACAAAGTAGAAAAATTGTTTGTGAGACTAGCGATGCCTTAAAATCATCAATTTTCTAAATGGCAGACTTGTACATTCGCACATGCAGTGTTACAGATTCCATTTCATAACAGGAAAGATCTTGGCGATAAAGAGGAGCATCCGGTGCCTGGGAAATGACCTTTATGGACGAAGCGTAGGGGCTGTAAGTTTACTAAATAAGACGAGAACGTTGAACGTGATGGGGGATATTACATCTCTACATTGGGCGGGGGTAGGAAAGATCCGAAATGTCCCACTCCCTTCACATCTTCTTATTCCGCTGAATTCCCGCCCATCTCAGCCGGGAGGGCTTCATTTCCTGAACTAGGTCCCCAGAAGGGCTTTATAGGCGAAAGAGACAATCGCAGCGGGCAAGGTCTCATATGACGTCACAGGGGGTAGCATTGCTGCTGGTAACCAGTCCATAACCTTCTCACACCCGTTTCCCCGACAGGAAACGAGGTCCCAAATGGAAAACAAACGCTAACGTCGGGCTGTAGTATTTTATAAAGAGCTTCCAGCGGCATTTCAGTCGGGGAGGGCGCGAGAAATGAGTGAAACTGGTGCCAGCCTCTCTCGGCCTAGCGATGAAATGGAGCTACACTGCGCGTTGGTGTGGGGTACAGTTTACTATGAACTTATTGCACAGCAGGCACCACCTCCATCGTCTCTACCCTCTCGGATTTCCATAATCCTCGCATTCCCCATCCTTCGGATGTTCTTCCCTCTTCCTCCCTACGATCTGATGTAGCAGTTTTGATTAGCCATAAACTTTATAATCTGGGCCGACTCGGTGGCCGAAGACAACGTCTTTTACATTTTAACAAGACTATTTTCTTTGGGCATGTTTTGTCTCGGCAATTTGAACCAGTCGGCCCATGGAAGAGAGAGACATTGTTTCGAAGTTGGAATGGGCGGAACGGAGAGCGAAATAAAACTGAATATTTGTGCGGCTGATGGTGTTCGAAAGATGGAGTTTATTTCTAGTGGCGAATGGCTTGCAAGTACCAAGTATAAAAGATACGAGGGAAATGGAAAGAACAAATCAACGTGGCTGAGGGTCGAACCATGGAAGGAGCAAGCCAATGATTGTTCTACTTTCGGTAAAATAAAAAATTAACAATCAATTCTTCTGAAAAAAAAACTTCTGAACGAACCATTGTGTTTGTACCTATTAGGTACAAATTTGCTTCCCACAATTTTTAGATAGTTAATCACGAAAAGTCCAAAACTTTGAACACACCTGCTCATAAACGGCCACAGCATCCAACTAGTATGGAGAGTTTATGCATTTTTTGACTAAGGTGCGACCATTAAAATGATGATCCTTAGAACTGCGGCACCGAAATGCTGAGCTAAACATGGAGGGCTTCTTGTAGAAAGAAAAACATTACCGAAATATTCATGAGGCAAAAGTGCCAAGATGATATGGTTCTTTGAAGACTCCTCGGCTGGATAAAATGACTCTCGCTCGATATTAGCCTTATCCTAAAGAAGATAACGTTTTCTCAAAAAAAAAAAAAAAGACAAAAGTGTGAGTTCTTGTCACGTATCCTATGATGCGTGAGACCCTCCAATCGCTGTAAAATGTACTATGCACAGTGTACATTGAGCGAATATCTCATCTAACGAAACCGGGTCTCTTTACTTTGAAAAAGACCGAAGCCAAGTAGGGATAAAGAATTCAGGAACATTAACGAAGGTAAATCAACAGTAGAAAAGAATTATCACATAGGAATGAAAATGGTTATCCCGCTTACAACGAGCAGTCAACGCGAGTTTTTGCAGTAGCGACCCCTTAATTTTGAGATAATGAGGAATAATGTTGATTACACTCGAGCGACTTGCAATATTTCTGCGTCATTTAGATGATTTTTTTCAACTCTTGTTCCGAAACAAATACTTTCAGCCGGGCTTTCTTAATTTTTGCAGCTACTTAATCTCCACTTTCTTATTTACCTGAGGGTTGGAACCCTAATGACCAGAAAAAAATTAAAATGGTCTGCTTGTAAGGAGGGAATCAGATAGCATATTTTCTGAAGGCAGACAGTCGAATTATTTATCTCGAAAAAATAGTATTTTCCCATTATACCAGGTACTTTTGAAAAAAATCTGGTTTTAATTTTTCTCGTACAAACCTATACTGTAAATAATGAATGTTCTTGTTTGGGTAACTGAAGAGCTGAAATGAGCCATTATTACAAATAGTTTTACGTAATTTTTGTGAAAGATAGTTTTCACAAGTTATTAGCAACGAAGTAATTAGGGATAAAAATAGAGGCTCGTCAGGGGACCTGTTGTTGCTCAATCGTTTCCTGCAATCACCTCAGCAATCAATGTTAAAAACAGTTTTGCCTATGACTATAGGTCCATATAAACAGCCAAGAGTCGGTGTACGTATTCCAATGAATGTTCGCTTGCCCTGGCTCGACTGCTTAGCATAACAATGCCACTCTCGTACAACAATTAGCAGTTCACCAACAACCCATCCTCACAGGCCTTCCTCTCTCCTTTGTGAAGGATAGTCCCAACCGTTCTCCACCTAGTCCTCTTATCGCACCATCGTCCTTTGTAACTTCCGCGACGATTATTTGAGGTTCCCTAGGATATTGAAAGTTTACATCACGTGACCGCCAAATTTATGCGCTCGCCCACGTTACCCAGCCGCGGAGATAAATGTACGCATGCTTACTGCAGTAAGCGTAGAAGTAGATGCATACCTATTATAGGGCTTTTTAAGCCAAAATGAGCATAGCAGCATAGGCCCACACCTCAGCATAATTATACGTCTTGAATATATAGTTTTGCAGCCACATTAATGCCGGGTTCCCATGGGAAATCCCGGGTTTCCCTGCAGGGAAACTGACGTGAGCTTCCATCTTGCGATGCCACGGATGATGATTGAATAAACGAAGATGGACTTCCACATCAACTTTTATCTCCTGAACAACTCCAGTGGTAACATGGTGACATCATGTCAGGTTTGGTGAGAATTGAGCCTGACGCCATTTTGGCTGGGCGACAGTCATGAGCAAGTTTGTCGCTTTTCATTCGAAATAATTGTTTTCCTATCTGATCCACGAGTTTCAACAATGGCAACAGCAATAAATTAGAGATTACACAGACAATAAAAACCAAACATCATTTCCGCCTACCTCCGCGAAGCTTCTCGCCGAACGGCAGCTCCTGTTGAGACAAGCATTGCCACCTGACCTACAGCGGAAATGCCGAATCATTTGCCTGGGCATTGAAGATGGGAAGCAAAACGTTTATTTCTTTGCGCCATCGGGCTAACACAATTTAACAACGCGTTGAAGAAAAAAAGATAGTCAAATACTATCAATTACCTACTTCAACTGTGCCTCAAGATCGTGCAGGGGAAAAATGAAGGGAATCAGTCAGAATGGGGGAATCGGAAATGCATGATTACAAAATTGTTGATTACATCAATATCATGTGGTAATACACCAGGCCTGCTCCAGATGCATAGGTATGTATATCACGGAGTTTTTGGAAACCTTTTAGCCTTTTCGTAGTACGAATTAGTAGTACGATGTAGCCACCTGGCAAATCAAGAAATGAAAAATTGAGAATTTCCCATTTGGGATCAAATGGAGAATTTGCAAAATAATATTAGGGACTTTCCAAACAAATTGCCTTGGAAAATTCTAAATTTGGTTTGATAATCTTGTTATCTTTGGTTATAAATTAAATAAACAAAAGGAAATCTTATTTGTGGCAGATCGATCGGAAACCACATTACAATGGCGTCTTGTTGACACGAATATCGCAATGTGCATTTTAAGAGCGATCTTAGGAAGGCGTCGAGGGGTCAAAGGTGTGTATCAGAGGCTTTTGTGCGGTGGCGAACGTCGAACGATGCGGTTCTTATCAGCGGCACCAGCGACAGTGAAGAGCCACTATTCATGGCGATCTGATAGTGTGCGATCATGGTCCCCGCCCAAACTGCCGCCGCAAAGCGAATTAATGTGGGGGAAATTTCATTACAAGCGCAATTTATCAGATATTATTAGCACAATTTACCTACTGGTGGATCACATTTTTATAAGACTGTTGTCACAATAGATCAACATTTTCAATATACTCTTGCAGCCGAATAAGCTGTATAACAGAAAATGAACACATGGGGCAGGCATGGGAGGCAGGTAAGGAGGCTATAAGGTACTAAATTGAAGGGGCGTCATTAGTTACCTAAAATCTGGCTGAACAACTCCACCAGATTACTTTCTTGCATAAAATATTATGCCATCGACTCCACCTGACATCAGATGAAATGATGACAGTGGATGAGAGGCCTACTCACCTTTCACCCGCACCTGCAAAGGACACTGCGTTTTACTGGTGACCCTACCACTGAAATAACGGCTACTTCAACCCCACAGTTGGTGACCGCCGGAGTTCTTAGAGCATTCTGTGGAGTCACAAAACTCCCGGCGCAGGATGACGATAAAAGTAGGGGTGACATTCGCTTGAATTTATGCTCGTTTCCGGGAAGATTTTGAGATAATGTCACCTGCTACATACACCACAATACTTCCCACTTCAAATCTTCAATCAATGGTATAATTACTTAGGGTGCGATAAATCGGCTCTACGTATGCCAACTGATCGATACCCTAAGAAACAAACAATCGAGCGCATGGCGCAATCTTGAACACTTTAGGATGGCAATCTCGGACCCGTTTCCTCAAACATTCTTTATCCTGTTTTCAGCTCAGCTTAGAAGACGGTCCTCGAAACCCCCAGATATCCGTCTCAGCCATCTCAAGGAGTGCTGCAAGGGTTTCCACCCTATCATGGCGCCGCCATGCAGGAATACAATGCCATAAAAGGGACAGGCTGCCGCTGGATGCCTTTGAAGCGTGAAAGAAAGACATCTATCTGTCCATCTATCTACTGCCTCTTCGTGCAAAACTTCATGGCCAGCTGCAGCATCTACAGAGCCCCGGGTAATAAGCATCCTTTCGCAAAACGTTTAACCTCTTGCTATGAGGCTGCGAATAGTGCAAGACGCTGAAGGCATCGGTGGTGGAATGTGTGTAGAAGACCGCGAGATAAGAAGATGGAGGTGGCGGATACTGGACGGTTCCGTTGAGTTGAAAAGACGTCGCGAGAACTTCTTTATTCATGGCGTCTTACAACGCATCGTCTTATCTACAGCTATGTCCCTCTCCCTCCATCTGGCCTCCTTGTCTGTCAACTCTAATTTAAGAGCCTTCAGCAACTATAACCCTGCAGCGAAATCACACAGGACGACATTGAACCAGTGTCGCTCGACCTAGAGCATTCATACACATGCACATGCTTATACTACACTCTTGCACTTGTCTTTTTCTAGCCGTCGGTGGCTGGCTAGTGAATATCCTAGTGACATGCTTTCTTATCCTAGAAAGGGAGGCAATTTGCTGGGCAGCATGAAGAGATGAATAGAACGGTGAAGTTCCGACGATCCAATCGTTGGCGATGGGGGTGAAAAAGTGCATCGGTGTGATAAGTCTATGTGGCTTCGGCGTATGGGAATCTATAAAATGAACGTCTGTATGTTCGTAATCATGTAAGTACCCTATGCATTTCAAAACTAGTTGACCATTCGGGATAAAAGTTTTTTTATTTAATAATTAGGTACCTACGTTTTTTGAACATCGAAGAAGGTTTCTAATGAGTGAAGGCCTAATTTCAGGACGTGCTGAAAGTTAAAACGTAAGGTCCTCTTGAACTAGTGATGCATACACACAATACTTCCAGATTTAGAACGTAAAAGTATGACACAATTTGATCATATTTTGACTGCATTGAAGGTTGGTCAGGTCAAAAATTTCAAAAAACTCACTATGCAAATTTTAAAACTCGCCCAAAATCGAAATACGCCACATTATCGGAATGTAAAGAACACCCACGTATCCTGCAAGGTAAAACAAAGATTTTAAGACCAAGTAAGCACAAATCGGTTCATTTTTGTGGCAGGAAAAAATATAATAGAAAACACTAAAAATGCAAATATTTCTGAAGTAATGTGGGTTATTTAAGTTCCGATTAAACAAAGTGTTAGGTCTTCCCAAGACCTTAGTAAGATTTTAGCATAAGAAATTTGAAAAAGGTTGAGGATTGAGGGAGCTATGGCCATTTTTTTAAATGACCACAGACGGACACACGGACAGACAGGCTCACGGACACACAGACACTTGTTCAGGAAGTGATTCTGAGTTAATGTGTATAAGAAAAAGTTTTTTCTGAAGCTCCGTTTCGATTCTCTATTTTAGGACGATTCCAATACTTCCATTAACTCTGTAAATATGGAAGTAAAAAGTAGGTCTATTTATGCAGTTGAGTGCGATACTATAATAGATGACAATAATAACACAACCAACATAACTAACTGTATTACTACCAAGCCACAAACACTAGCTCATACGTGCTCTCTAGGCCTACTCAAATGGAGCTCGAATATCTTCATAGGGAGAGCCTGATAACTTGGACACATTCAGCTACCTATTTGATCTAATAGGTACCTTCTATAGCCATTGGGTATATCAATAAATTTTGATAATCGAATTTTACAAAATAAACCTTTTTGTTTGGGTGTACAAACTCACTGCAGGAATGTGGTTCACGAGCCGTCAGATGTGAACTGACGTGAGTATTCAATTACCTACGAAGCCCATCTTATTTGCATCAAGAGTTTGATTATAGACTGACATGCGCCTCGGAAAAATCGTCGGTATTCTTCATAAACAATGGTTACTCGCCCTAAGTAAAGATCAATTATACCTACCACCAAGCTACGGTGAACACTGCTAATCAAGTCATGATATGGGCATCGGATGAGACTTTAATGAGTATGTATTTTTCCGAATCGTTCCGCCCGCTTGAGACTGAAGTTGGTAACTAACAACTCAGTTCTTGATTAATTTACTCCTGCATATCGTAATAATCGACTTTTCAACTCTTCAACTTTTTGCTCCAGAATTTGTAGGATCTAAAGAGTTGAGCAACATTTGTAATTGAACCAAGTGATGCGTTGATAACAAACAATGCTTCCATATTTTGGTGAGTAAATTTTTGAACCAAAGAAGTTTGGTTTTGACTGATTTGGTCGCTAGAATGATGAAAAATGTCAAGAAACCACTATGAAAATTTTAAACCACGCCTAAAATCAGAATGCGCCGAGTAGCAGGAATATAACAAATATCTACGTATTCTGCAACGTAAAGCAAAGATTTTAAGACTACAAACGCCCAAATCGGCTTAAGTTTGTACCCAGAAAAAATATAATAGAAAACACTAAAAGTGCTAATATAACTGAGGTACTGTAAGTAATTAGAATTCAAGTAAACAGAGTGATAGGTCTTGACGAGTCAAACATACCAGTGCAAGAAATTCGAAAAAAAATTGAGAATTGAGCGAGCTATCGCGCTATTGAGCGTGATTTTTGTAAATGACCACAGACAGACACACAAACACTTGGTCAGGAAGTGATTCTGAGTGAAACTGTATTTATACATAAAATTCATTTACTTATAAGTGATTTTTTCCTGGAGCCCCGATACATGGAACAGGCGTAGGAATAAGAATAATATTATGGTTCTCAGATTCGCTCAACGTCGTATCAAGTACGTACCTATATTTAAAATCCCATTTTCTCATCTGCTATTAAAGCGTTTTATGATTCAATTGATCTTATCTCATTACGATGTTCGAAATAGGACGATGAGGATGACTAATAGTGATTTTAGATCAGAAATCAACGAAGACGGCAAGGACTGCTAAAGGAGTATGGGGTCATTCTTATCGCTGATTGGAAATCTTCATAACTCAGCCGCTACGTGGTAAGAATCAAGATCGGTCTCGGCCTTTCGAAGAATGGACTCGACTAGGAACTTTCTATAGATGGACAATCGTCACATAGATGCCGCCGATAGTCCGATCGACGAAACGTACGTACGGACCTACATGCACCTTGTACTCCGTCACCGAGACACCGTGGATTACTCAGTTCTTAGACAGACGAGGGTCACCACATCTGCTGATATAGATAGCTACTTCTGCTGATATAGATAGCTACTTCTCCCTATAGGCAGGTAAGTGAAGGTATAATATATCGATTAATTATTGATGGGTTCATTAATTCAGTTAATTCGTCAAATCTGCATTATTTCAAGAATAAATAGTTTCTTGGAAATGTAGACTAAAAATTTCCTTGTCCGCCTAGGTATCCATGGAAAATTTAAATCGGAGAATAATGGCTATTCGATGAATGAACTGAATTGATAAACCCACTCTTAGCAATTATTTACTAATACCTACTGGTAATTTATTCAGTGATTAACGCTTTATTCAATTTATATGAACTATACTACCTTTACTACCTTGCATTGGCCAAGTAGAAACTCATGTTTCTTCTAAAATTTGCTCATTCAAAGAAATCGATAGTATGCCCATGATGGAGCACATAGGTAGTACCTATTCGGTACTAACTAATGTGACCGTCGCTCATCTCGGACTCGGACTTCAATCGAAATTGTTTTTGCTGTTAGAAGGCGACCATCAAGACCGACATGTCCTCCGTGTTTGGCCTGGCTCTCACGCGTGGACGTTCCTAGCTCACCATTGTGACCTCAAATTTTGAGGTATGTACGAATGCGTTGTACGAATAGCGGCATTAGTCTGCTCATCTAATGAAAACAAAAAAATACGGGGGGTGGCTCGCTGAAATTCTAAAGCCAATTTTGCGGACAAATTAACCTTCTACCAACTTCAGAAGAGCTAAAACCCGTGATTTTTTTCGGGAATTTGGCGTATTTTTAGCTATTACTCAAACAACGTGCTAAGATCACTCCGTTATAAATTAAAGTAGACCAAATCGCCAACGAACTGAGCTAGTCAATCTTAATCTTCCGCCTCGCAGTACATAATATTCGGCAGTGAATCTGCAAAACCATGTAAGTCCAGTTTTTTGGGAAAATGATGTTTTGAGCTCTACTGGTGAAACAACTCCTTGCGCATCTCCTTCAGTCAAGAAAATGGACTCAAGCCGCTTTTTAGGCGCTCATTCACTATCCAAAAGCTGTTCGAAGGGTTGAGACAATTCATTAATTTAATTGGTCGAGGTACCTTCAAAGTTAAAACCATCAAATTTCATTGGCGATCCTAAGCCAAGTCCCCGTGGTGATCTCCATTTGCGCACCCAGCAATCGGAAGTTTTTTTCGCCTCCTCTAAAATTTTTGGTTTTGGACATACATGGTTTTGCAGATTCACTGTCGATATGTACTATATATTATATAAGCTCAAAGGCTCAATTATAAAGCTACCGTCCTCAATTGCTATCTGAGACAGTAGCCAGCTGTCAACAGTTGAATAAAATCCGCAGAGACTTTCTTGACACCGAGAGTTTGGGATTGACGATTTATGGAAAGTTTGCACCCGTAGAATTGAGTGAGAGTTAATTTTAAAACACTAGAAGAACGCAATTCGTCACTTAAGTTACAACACCGCCTAACTCAATTTTTGGCAAAAATGAGTTGGACACACCACTCGATAGATTTTTCAATAGCCGATATCATGGTAAAACTGCCAAGGAGATTGAACCAACCAGTGAAGAAGGAGATGGAGAAGAGACAGCACCGCTCAATGTACTTCCATGTTGAAATAATTAGTTTTTTGTACCTCCTGAAAACTTGGAAAAATTGAGTTAGGTGGTGTTAGAACTTGAGTGACGAATTGATATCTTGGCTCATCATCATTGGCTTGAAAATCATTTTCCAGACAAACTTTTGGAACGCTTTTACAGAACATCTTGTTCACTCCTCCGAACCTGACCAGTGATCATCTCTCTCGTTTCACGGAATTTCAGGCGATCTATGGATCTATGGACTGCTCACGCTCATTCTTCGGTTTATCATCGGATCAATACGAAATAAAGCTTGCCCAGCAGGCACAGGAGACAATCGTCTCTTCAACAGAGCACGCGTATACGGTTCACATAATGGCCGACTCCAGATCGTGCCCAAGGAGGCAAGCAAACCATTTGGATTGGACGAGCGAGATGAAGCAGATGATGAGAAAGGTGGATTTCTATTCCAATTAACAGTTCGAAAATCGGCTCGAAAGGAAGGGGTCGGTTTTCGACCGAAAGATTAGAGTCAACACTGGAAAAACGTGTGTACAGGAGAATTGAAAGAAAACAAACAGAGATATTGGTCGGGGTCGAACGCGGGGGAGTGTCGAAGCACGTCTAGATTTCTGCCCTTGTCATTCGGCTCCGCCTTCCAGGTAACTGCCCATACCTACCAATACTTATTCCTCAGGGAAGATTCACACCTATTGAAACTGATCCGAACTTTCAGGCCGTTACACTCACTACTCCATGCGCTCAAATCGTCACTGAAACTCTAACTCAAACGTAAACTTAAACTGAAACCACGACTCAAAGTGAAACTCAAACTACCTCACACTCAACTCAAGCTAAAACCTAAATTCGAACTTAAACTTATGTATTCAAAAATGGACTAAAAATCCAACTCGAACCCAAACTCAAACCCAAGCTACAACTCAAACGTGCACTCAAACTTAAACTCCAAAATAATTTGAGTTCAAAGTGAAGTGAAAGGTTTGAGTTCAAACTGAAGTGAAAGGTTTGTGTTCAAACTGAAGTGAAAGGTTTGAGTTCAAACTGGAGTGAAAGGTTTGAGTTCAAACTGAAGTGAAAGGTTTGAGTTCAAACTGGAGTAAAAGGTTTGAGTTCAAACTGAAGTGAAAGGTTTTATTTTTAGTTTCAGATCTAGTTTCAGTTTGAGTTTAAGTTTACTTTCTAGTTTGAGTTACATTTGATTTCAGTTTCAGTTTAAGTTTGAGTTTGAGATCGAGTTTGAATTCCAGTTCCAGTTTCAGTTCGAGTTTGAGTTACTGTTTGGTTTTGAGCGTGAGTTTAGGTTGTAGTTAATTTTGATTTTACGTTTGAGTTTGAGTGAAAGTTCCAGTCCCAGTTTGAGTATAGTTTGGTTTTGGGTTTGAGTTTAATTTCAGTTCGAGGTTCAGTTTTTATTAAAGTTTGAAGGTGGGCAGAAGTTTAAGTAAGTTTAAAAAATTTGGCGGCCATCCTTTCAGTATTTTGTTCTCAGACAAATCCCGAACTCTTGTTGTAACCCCTTAGACCGCTCGACAATAACGGACCTTTCAAATCAGGAACATTATTATTTAGTCGGTGGTTATTCGGCACCTTCTTCACCATCTAAAACAGTGTACAAAGGTACCAACGTGGTCGAATTACCTGGTGTGAACCGTGTAGAAAAGAAAAAATTTAGCTGCAAGTGTCGACAATCAATTTTTGTTTTTTATTCCATCCTCATCAGAATTCGGATAAGTGTGAATCAACCTCAACCTACGACGGCCACTGGGAAAGTTGAATTTATACGCTGGTTGAAGCCAGCCAACCATCCTGTGAAGATGAAATGTGTAGAGATTCTTTATGTTTGTTTTCTCGGGTGATCTATTGTGACCACGACCTGACCCTTGCGAGGTGTTGTCTGTTGTTCTCCACCGCGATGAAGGAGCAGATGGAGATGGGATTTATATGAAGTTCCATAATAGAATCGTTTGTAGCTCTTGGCATTCCCATGAGCGGTCACAAATCGTGATCTCGATTCTCCTTCTTGAACGTTTCTCAGAATAGATCATCAACTAGGTAGGTGTATTGGGGTGAAATTGAAGCTATGGTATGACTGCGGGGGTTGATGAAGGCATTGTCCCACGAAAGGTGACATTGGGTTTTGTCTATTAAAATTACATCACAGATTTATCGAAGAAATTTAGGTTCTATAAATGAAAACGGATCGATACCTCAAAGCCCAAATGGAATAGTAGTGTCCAAAAATGGCAGTTAACAATAACTAACCCAATTATTTAATAATAATTGTCAACCTAATCATTTCAAAAAATTTAAATTTCTCCCATACTTTTCAATTAAACAAAAAAAAAAATAATAATAATAATATTCTCCAAATGAACAATGTTTGTCACTCTCCAAAATAAACGCTCTTTAAACAGGTGTTTGTAGTTTTTCTATTCTATCGTTTTTCGGCCCCAAAAATGAATATCCGGACCATGATTATGAGGTTTAGAGCTGTACTTATTCCTTTGCTCCGGCGATAGAGCTGTAAAAAACGCATGAAAAGGACAATAAGCCGTTTATTTAGCAAGAATGATTTGAAAAGTCTTTGAAACGAGTGACGGTGCGTTGCAGAAAACATTAAATGTTTGAAATTTTTTTTTCAGTACTCTGACGATATGAAATTTTCATATCGTCAGAGTACTGAAAAAAAATTTCAAATCATTTTAACATGTAGAAATTAGGAGGGACGGACCGTCTAAACTGAACGCGAAGAAAGAAAGAACTGCTAACATAGAATTTTAAGATCTGTTCGTATAGTGTCCGTTGTTAAAAACATTTCAAGATCACGAACAAATACATCGCTGCATGGACATCAACACGATCTCCTGCGTGAGATTAGAAGAGAGAGAAGGACTTGTCCGCGTTGCCTTATTCAATTGCGAAACTAATTAAAATAAGAATTCATTCTATAAAAAAGATGCTTATCGGTACCTGCATCTTTTTCTCTCCAATTAAAAAAATCTCGTGATCTCGATTAACATCTAACGGAGCTCTTGCTATGCTGGAGGGAGGTGTAGCAAGACGAGGCAATGTGGCCTTGAAGTCTTGAGGTACAGGTGCGACTGAAGTCTCACGCTCAACTTCCAACTCAGAAGGCGCCTACGTTGTGATGATAATTTCTCAAACTGAAACCCCTGGTTTGCAAGTAACAGACCAATTACTTCCGTATTTCAAAGCCAAGGGGCCGTATTCCAAATAAATTTTGCTCATTTTATTGGTCAATATAAAAAAAAAACATTCCGTTCCCATAAAGCCCGCATGGTATGGGGACGATCACAGCAACCCAGGTACTGTCAATTGCAACCACAATTTCCGAGGTCTCAATTTCAAGGTTCTACAAGATTGCTGGCGAGGAACCATGAAATTCGGACACAACAATTATTGTGGTTGCGATCCACGGTACCTGTGATCTTCGCCATACCATGCGGGTTTTACGGGAACGGAATGTTTGTTTTTTGAAATTGACCAATAAAATGAGCAAAATCTTTTTGGCGCATAGGACGGCTCCTGTGCAAAGAAACTTTTCCGAATACGGACCTACCTAGGCGGATCAGAGTTTTTGTGAAAAAGTATTTTTATTGCACTTTACATTGTACCCAGTTTTGATAGCGGGTTAATTTTCGTCGACGTAGATATAAGGAGGAGATACTATGGTTTTCACCCATCGGTGTCGTCCAGTCAGGCCTTCTAATAGATGACTCTCAGATAAACTAATGTATTTCTATACACAGCAGCGGCATCAGGAGAGTAATCATGATTTATTGTCTCCGCGTTCTCTCAGACCTTCCATCAGAGTCTACAATCGGACACAGATAGACTCAGCTATACTGAAGCTTGTGAGGTTATCTCTCCGAGAATACCTCGTCCAATATCAACTTTCCTCCGAGATGGTCACATTTGAAAGCCATCGCTCGTCTTCCTCCGCCATCTAGGGACAACCTCTCAGGTCGTATCGCATATAGAAATGATATCAGGAAACATCTTTCCTTACCACTGAGGTCATGTCTATGTTTGTGTTCATGTAGTCACGCGTATGTTAAGTCGCCGTGTGTCTCCGATTCACGGGATCTCAAGTTCTCCGCGCAAGATCTCCAGACCCCAACACTGGTCATCCGCGGTCGGGACTTGGGAAGATTCCTGTGGTCCGATAAACATTTTTACCGGGCATCATTCTTCATATCACACACTACAACCGACCGACCAGAGTTGCCTTATCTTGGACTCGTATCTGGCGATGTCCGTCCTCAGTTCTGCTACTCTCCTCCATCCCCATTTCTTATATCTTTTACTACCTACGTATAGCATAGTTGTTGTGGTGCACGGTGGTCAAATGCATACCTTTCTACCTTCTTGCAGAGATAGTAATCCGCTGAGTAAATGTCAAAGCTTGACGTCTGTGAGGTCCGCACATGGCCATCGAAACAGGTATTTTTCTACTGACATTCTTATCCAAACCATATTTTCCAAGATGGAAGTCTAGATACAGGAGGATTCTTGTTGAACATGTTGATGCAAATTAGTGGTCGATTGCCATGGAAGACTGTTCGCAAGATGTTTACCTATACTGCATCCTCACTACTTCCTTGTACATAGATATGAATACAGCTGTAGGGTGAAGGCACCAGTTTCAGACACTGGTCCAGTATCAGACACTTCCAACTTGAAAGCTAGATAATAAGAGTTCTCGACGGGTTTCAACCCTTTTTCAAGTGTCACTGGATGCACACAGATCTATTTAGCGGGTTCTAGTGAAATTACGAGCTCAGAGAAGGTTATGGGCAGCTTGGTGGCGGTTCTTGCTGGACGCTTCCACATCAGGCTCTCATCAGGCAAGGTTACTAGACAGAATGGCTAAGAGGTGGACAACTTTCTCATGCCATATTTACCCTATTTTTCCCATCCCGTTTACCATTTTCGGTTTTATCATTCATGACAGTGTCCTACATTGGTAGATTGCGAAGTTTTGCTCGGAATAACAAAATTAAACTGATTTCCGAGGGTGTCTGATACTGGTTTCCAATTGGGGCCAGTTTTAGAATCAGACAGGGGGTGTCTGATACTGGTCATAGACATCCCAATCACAAAACCTAGTATCAGACAGGGGTGTCTGATACTGGTACTGAATGATGTCTGATACTCGTCTTTGGATTAATTCAATGATTTTTTACTAAATCAGAGCTGAATTCGTGAATCCTCTTGGCCCGTTATTTTAAGGCCTCATTGTTTGGGATTTATTTACTGTAATATGAAGTATCTAGCTATAGCTCCTATTACTAGCCATTACTCAGAATCAATTCCCGAACAAGTGTAATACCTACCGATATAATATACATAATATATTATATAATATGCAAATATTATTGCATTTTCAGTGTTTTCTATTTTATTTTTTTCCGGCCACATAAAGGAACTAATTTGAGCGTTCTTTGTCTTAAAATCTTTTTTTTCCTTGCAGAATAGGTATGTAGATATTTTTTATAATCCGATAACTTGGTGCATTTTTATTTTAGGCGAGTTTTGAAATTTGAATAGTGAGTTTTTTAATATTTTTGACCTAAACACCCTCAAAAGCAGTCAAATTATTATCAAATTGTGTCACACTTTTACGTTTCAAAATATGGAAGTATTGTGCGTTATCTACTCCCCACTGGTTTGCTCTCTACTTTCTTCGAAAAAAAGCAAATGCCAAATAAAAATGTACGTACTTGGGCAATAAAATATGTGTATTGGAGTTTTATTGAAGTGTCTGTTTTTGGATCTGGAGGGCGTCTGATACTGGCGCCATCCAAAATATTCCGTGTCTGACACTGGTGCAAAAACATGGTTTTGAAAAAACCGATTAAAATCTATAAAAAACCATAAATTCGTCGGTTTCTGAGTCTTGGTGGGTTGCCAAGAAGTTGGGGCACCTAATTATGCCCCCCTGATAAATGTCTGATGAAATCATGCCTCGCGGTGTAAAAAAACGTGAGAATTTCCGCTTAAA
This sequence comes from Nesidiocoris tenuis, assembly GCA_036186465.1. Classification (NCBI taxonomy): domain Eukaryota; kingdom Metazoa; phylum Arthropoda; class Insecta; order Hemiptera; family Miridae; genus Nesidiocoris; species Nesidiocoris tenuis. The sequence continues at coordinate 37,635,871 of AP028909.1, forward strand.
GTGTCTGATACTGGTGCCTTCACCCTATGCATTTATAAATTTTATTTTAACTCAAATTATCTGCCAGAATGAGTTATATTGACTGTTGAAGGTGACGAAAATGGTTCATTATGGCTGGGTTGAGAATCTCTCTTACGGGGTTGGGTAACCCATCATTGAATCAATAATATTGATTAGCTACGCCATTATTGCAAAATAAAAAATGACTGCTGCAGGGAGAATGAAAAAAATGTTATTTAGTGTCCTTTCTAGTGTCCTTTTAGTGTCCTTGTGTTATTTAGTGTCCATTCTAATATTAAATACGAATTATTGGTAGTCACTATCTTCAACGTATTTCAACCCACAATAACTATTATCATCATGTCATCATTTCCATGTCATTTCATCAGCAAAAAAGCGGTTTCAGAAAAGTTCTCATCTATTTTTTATCGTGAACGGCCCTATATATAACTCAACATTCGCATCAAAGCTGGCTCATTAAGGTGTCTCTGCTTAAATAGATAAGGAGACAGGTAAGTTTACCAATAAAAATACATGAGGCCCAATCAATATATTTCAAATCGATTCTCAATCAATTTCTGGATAATGCCGTAAATCCAAAACGTGCTTGCGAACTTCGCTAGAAGTGGCATCCATTCACACGCTGAGATAAAATTATATCAGCCAGCAGGAGATGCAGGATCGACACAGATAGTAACAAAATTACCCAGTGGTACTCCAATGGAAAGAAAAAGGGGCAAAGAAGATAATCGCTAATAGAGAAGGGATGAAAATAAATCTACCTATCATGCTGAGAGGACATGAGATGACGGTGGTCGTAGTTGTGTAGGGTAATACTAGTACTAGTACTAGTGCAATGTAATGTCGCCATTACTCCCTCGGAAGGGCGACAAGCCAGACATACCCTCCGGACACGGGCAGGGAGGTTCCCTCACTCCAACCTCAGTTGCGCTATCTCGGCCGTCTCTCCTTCAGAGACATTAAAATTCAAGCCCAGATCCTCTATCTCTCTTCTACTCCCATTCGGTTGGCTCATTTTCTCCATCTCCCTCGACTTTTGACATTATCTTGGCTTCAGGACCGATCAAATGCATCGTTGCCATTTTCCACTGATAAGACGGCCAAGCGAAAGAGAAGTATAAACTCGAGATAAGACGAACTCGGCGTTTTCTCTTTTCTCTCATATCTCGCTCCCGCTTCGAACCATTCTCAGCTCAAAACAAAACCAAACACGTACAACTAGATCAATAGCAACAATATCCATGATGCATGAATCATCAGGTGGGCAACTACAATTTCTTCCAACCTCTCAGTTGAAGAAATGAAGAATGGCTTGGCACTGGTGGCAGATTCTTCAGCGCCGCTAAAAATAGTGTGGGACCATTTTTAGCGGATACTCCGCACGTTGAAAGCGATGAGGTGTCAACTCGAAAAAGTCGATTTTGAGCCAGCTCCACCACCAGATGCAGGATGGGTTTACTGGTTTCGAACAAATTTTTGAAATTCAGCTAATCAGGAGAAGTCGTCAGTATGCTCTTGCCCTAGCAATTTTTCAGCTCTCTTCAAGCCCTTGTTTAAGGACATGACTGCATCTCAAGAAAAGTCGATGCAAAACTATCGAGCCGGAATAAAATGCCGTACAAATTCAGAATAAGGCAAACGACCGTGAAAAGCTAACGCCTACCGCTTATCGCGTCCATCGTTCGTCCGTCTCGGGTAGTTGACCTCTAATGATAAACAATCACTCGACTCTCCTATCATAGGCCTGGAACTGGGACTGGTTCACTGTTGGCGATCGAGTCTGTAAATTGAATAATGCGGTAGGTACTCCTGGGTACTTGTCCAGGGAGCAGGTGTGCCTGCGACAGATCGACCTGCCAATGTCATTCGAGTTAGCCTAGGACAACTATCAGCGGCACCATCAATGGACACAGACGGGCAGCCGAGTAGGACATGACCGCTCAGTTTCGCCTGATAGGTTCACCTGGTGGTACAATGACAGTCCAGAACAGGCCTAGCTGAACGACTGCCGACGAAGACTGTCGCGGACAGGAAGCAGGCGGAAAATGCATTGTCCGATGCGGGAGGAAATGAATGGTAAAATATTCAAATGGTTATTTCCTCCAAGTTTTAGATAAGTGTCGATGTAGGTATACGATAGTGGAAGAATGGGCAGAAACTTGTGTTCTGCATTCGAAAAAAGGCATTAAAACGATTTATAACTTCCAAGAAACGAATTGGTAAAACGTTATGGAGAACAGCAAGGAACAAACGGTCTTTCTAGCCAATTCGAAAAGTCGATTGAGACATGATCGAAAATTAATTCTTTTTAATTTGTTGACCAACAAATTACATGAACATTTACATGAACATTTTTACTGTTACTCATGAATGCCGATTTTATCTTTTCCTCGAATTATTTTAGTTAGGTATACTACCTACGCTATACAATTTATTCCGCTAAAGTTGGAACCTGTTGATACAAATATGAAGGGTGAGACGTTTACCTGTTTACGTTGGTGTGTCAAGTCAAATTTACCGCTCATGACCAGCACGCAGACCCGAATTTTATCATTACTTCGTTATAACTCAAGCTGATAAAGCGCAGTTGTGGGAAAACTGCTGGCCGAAGCCATGCTGGACCGGAGGGCCGGAATTCGTTGTTTCTCGCTCCCCTTATCGCGTTGTAGCACATTTCATCCTTAGCGGTCTGGAATTCTGTAAAAGCACTCATCAGAGACTTTACACAATCCGACCACTCGAGCCTTTAGTTGGGACGCAGCCGGACGCCATTTTCTCGAAGGGGAAATTTACGCAGCGGGTCAAAATGATAAGCGACGATCATCAATGTCACCTTCGCTTAGTTATTCCAGGAAATGGAACTTTCGCAGCACAATAAACAAACGCACGATTCATGTCTCTGTGCAGGGCACTAATCTTACTAAAAGAATATTTTTCATATTTCATGATGTGCAGGACTGAGTGAGATTGAGAGCACGACGGAGCGCTTTCTCTTATTATGTTGAGGTCAATCTGAAAGGTTACCTAACTTTTTAATGAGAAATTTAATTAAATTTTAGGGCAAAACGGACGGAGAGAGATATTATCACATACCTATGACACGATCGAGGTGCTTTGTGCTGCTGTGTTCCCGCGCGCGGCCCGTAGTGCCGTTGACAGTTATCAATTCAATAGGTTGTAGCACGATAATCTTGAGTGTGGCTGGGCTGTAACGGGCCGACAAACGCTGTGGACGGGCGCTTAAAACACGTTTACATTCGTTTATTCTAATAAACTATACTCAGGACAACGGTCTTAAGGGCTGAAAAATGAAGCTGATTGGTGAACCCAGCAATGCACCACTACTTACAGACGCCTGTTGGCCGGTCATTTTCGAGATGCCCCATTGACGTCAACAAAATTCCAGGAAAACTCTCTATAATGTAGAGATCAATCCGAGAAAAATACTCTAAAAATTCCAAACCCGAAGGATTTTTGAAATCTGATCAAAATTGGCTGCGCGAGAGCGGAACATGCATACAGAAAATAGCGAAAAAAATTCCCTACGACTATTCAACTTGAGTAACCTCCGTTTTTTAAGTCGGTTAAATAATGGAGAAATGGACTCCAGCACCTGTGCGCCCCGCCCTTTTCTAACATAGCCAGAGAATGGTGAACCCAGTTGGGCACCACTACTTACTGACGCCCCTTGGCCAGCCATTTTCGAGATGCCTCATCATCGTTTGACGTCAATCAGATTGCAATGTCGTTTCACTTTACATTACCGATTCATCAGACGAATCGCTCGAAATGCACTTGACCCCTTCCCTTGCATTATGTCATGGCTACAAGTGTCACTTCGGTCAGTCGATGACAATGAATGAATCCCGATTCACAGCTCGAGAAGAAGGTACGCGGTACCGGAGATAGGAGCATCTACGTGAGCCTGTAGGGACCTGCCTATTCCGTGTACTCAACTGCATTCACTTACTGTTACAATTCGCTGCCCGTTCTTCTCTAGCGACGAGTGAACGTTGTTTGTCGAGGTCCATTTTTGACACGTCCAGAACGTGAGAGAGGGAATGGAGTTCGAGTGTGAGAATGAGGGAGATGGAAGTGAATGAGGGTTTAGATGGCACCTCGGGGCTGGTTAGGTTCACGTTGGTAGCGAAGGTAATGTTTCCCGCTGATAACAGGGTCACCTTGGCTGCTTGGCACTCTCCCGGCTCCCTCCCTCGAGCTGATAACGGCCAACAATGAACGCTAGCCGACCTCCCCGTCCCCTCTTTGAAACCAGACAACGGGCCGCTGATAACGTCTTATCGGCAGAGCGGTAGGTGCCTTCCCCTCCCCCTCCCGGCCAATAAGCATACATATAGCTTTCCTTTCGACCCCGAACCACCGATATTCTGTCATAGGACAACTATCGCAGGAGAGGCCTATTTTCCTCAGAGCGCATCCCTTGGAAAGTATGTACCTGTTAGTAAGCCTACCTTCGATGAAATTTTAGATAATTCGATAGGAAAAGCTCAGTTCCAATTCATCGACAGCTGACTAAATTGATTCAATTGTTGGGATGGGGAACAATAGAAGAATCAATCAAAAATTGGAGAGAATGAGAGCCAGATCACCATAAATCCATTGCTGGATTGAAAATGTCAATTTCGAGCAACTTGGGGGTTTGGGGGACAGTTCGATTCAAGCCAAAGTTTCAACTCAAATTTAAACAAGCAGATGCCCTGGCTGATGAAAATTCTCACACGCTTCAGACCCTTGGGTAAGCAAAAAGACTCCATTATCCTTAACATTCTTATACCTACTCCTGAAACGAAAGGGATTTTGTCTTCTAGAGGTTGGAAGAATAGGACAAAAATTACCAACATCGGATCTCGCAGTGTAGGTAAGTCTCATCGGTGCGGAAAATATTAACAGTAACTTTCAGCCATAGCCGTAAAAAGTATCAGCACAGGTGGGAATGGCAGACATTGTCAAAAGGAAAGGCTTCTTTTATGTCATCATCTCTCACAGTGCGCCCCAACATTCCTTCCCCCAACTCCAAGTTGCTGGAGATTATGGCGTAGTAATAAAATTGACAATGATGGTGTCCAGTCCGGCCAAAGGCAACGTAAACTTGCCCTTAGTTCCCGCCAGTCCGCGACCTGCCTTGTAAACTCAGGAACGTTTATGCCCGTCGTAAAGAATTTATCTCTTCGATGTCGGAAAAAATTGGTAGCTTGCTGAATTTCCCCAAGCGAGAATAGCAGTATCTTCTCCCGAAATGGAAATCAATAGAGAGCAGCAAATGAGCAATATCTATTGGAAGGAACGAGAAAAGATCCAATATTTTGCGAAGACGTACCTACGTCCCAAAACAGAACAAACAAAAATTTATGTTATTATAAAACAACATTTTATTCTCATCAACGCAGAACTGAAGGGAATTTACTTATACGGAAAATTTTCCCTAACATACGTATTATGTTTTTATTTATATTCATTTTTTCAAGCGTCATTTTCTAATTTTTTGTCTTCCCACTCCAGATCCCAGCCTTTGCGGCAATCAGAACAAATGAACCCATTTTTTTTTAAAGGGGTTATGAGAAAAATGCAAAATAAGTTTTTGATCAATTGACAAAAATAGAGATTTCTCCCATAGTTTTCAATTCCATAAAAAAATTCGCTTAATAAAAAATGTTTGTCTGGCCAAGATCTACAACCTCGTTTAACCAGAACTTTGGTAGCAGTTAACACTTCCAAGAGAAACGCTCTTCAAATATTTGACGTTTTTCTATTTTATCGTTTTTTGGCCCCAAAAATAGATACAAGGATCACGATTCTCGGAGCGATCGATAGGTCCTGATGAGTAGATTCTTTCGCTACCGAAATCTCAAAATCGATATTTTGGGACATATGCCCTTTGAGCCTTAAGGTATCGGAATGTTCAATCTCAGGCATTTTATTCTGAAAAATGCCCTATCAAAACCATTGAAAATAAGTCTCTGCCAAGTGTGAATTGAGCACAAACGCCAAAGTTGAGCATGAGCTGCGGTATTTATAGGCAGCAAAAGATGCAAGAGTTTCGTGTAAACCGACTTCTAACGTGTTCAGTAACTCTTTCCGTGAGTATTTTTCGGATAACCAAACCAGGTTCAGTCCCCTTTACTTGACGGAAAATGATGGAAAATGAATTTTTTAAACATCTCAGTAGTCAAGTTCGTGATAGGAGAAAGACAGCATAATTGATCTGAGGCTTGGAGTATAGGAAGATAAGTATTCCGTGACTTCGTAGGAGCGTTGATCCTTATGAATTTTTCCCTCTATAATAAAGAATGATCGTTTTGACCATAGGGCAAAGATGAATACCCCATGGCGGGGGTGAAACGGGGAAGAAAATGCCATTGACTAGCTAATTTTCTACGCCCAGATGCAATCAATTATCCATGGACGGCGTCAACCGTAAATTAAGGCGAATTTCGTCAAAGCGGGCCATCAACTTGACAATGACATGACCATTTTTTTGTCAAAATACAAACAAAATATCAATAGGATTAATTTTATCCTCTACCTTCTTATAAGAAAATGAGATAGAAATTTCGATTTCTATTTGGCATAATTCATAACTAACAGTTTTGATTGACCAAGATAATTTGGACTAAAGCTTTTCACAGGAATGCATTATCTCAACATCCGGAACTATGTCTCATCTGCTCGGGAGATAGCACGCAAATGAACAACTCAGTTCTGGCCTTGGCTGAGCAGATTCGTATCTCCTCTCGGGTAGTTCCCTATAATCCTACCATCCTCCTCACATAGGTACGAGACATTAGGGATAAGTTATACGGTGAATTATCAAAGAGCAAAACCAGTGGTGAGTACATAACACACAATTTGTGTGACACAATACTTCCATATTTTATACGCAAATTTAATCAGGTATATTTTGACTACTTTGGTAAGAAAATGTCAAGAAACCCGTTAAAAATTTTTGAAATCCGTCTTTAATCGAAATACGTCAAGTTGTCGGAGTATAAAAAAATATCCACGTATTCAGCAAGGTGGAATACGATTTTAAGGCCAAGAACGCTCAAATCGGTTAGTGACCAGAACGAAATAGAATTGAAAAAAAAGACTGTCTAAAACTCCGACCCGATTTTCGATTCTAGGACCATCCATGACCATTTTAGGATCAATTTAATTTGTAAATATTGATGTAAAAAGTGAGAATCGGTTCTGGAAAATTTTCCTTCTGAACCACTTTCCTGAAAAAATGTGGGGAAAAGTGAGTTTACCTTGCCCCTCAACCTGTTCATAATCCAGACGATTTTTTAACCAGAAGTCCATATGAGGCGTTGATAGCCAGAGTGGACCATTCCACACAGGTCTTGAACTGAGAAAATCGCATTTGAAAATTTCGACTAATTTCTTGTAATTGATTAAGGGCCTTGTTATGGTGTTTTGAAGAAAAAAATACAAGCATTCTTGGGTGAACAGATGACTCATGAACCATGGGACATTTCTACAAGCCACAAAGTCCACTCTGGCCATCAAAATCGGCGGCCAATTTGCAGACGGACCATTTGAAAAGTTGCGCTCTCTCTTAGCACATTCGAGAACGAGTCAAATTTTAATAATAATTCGATAGATAGAGCAACCACAGACCCATTGCACTGTATAACTCATTTTTGGACAGTTTGTGGAATGGTCCACTCTGGCTATCAACGCCTCATATGAGCGATACCGGGGTTTTAACATTCATTTTTTGCTAGCAACAGATTGGTACCTAGGGCCGTATTCAGAAACGGTTCTTTACATAGGAGCCGTCCGATGCGCCACTTAAATTTTGCTCATTTTATTAGTCAATTTAAAAAAAAATAAACATTCTGTTCCCATAAAACCCTCATGGCATGGAGAAGATCATCGCAACCCTTTACTGTCAATAGCAACCACAATTTTCGAGGTCCCAATTTCAAGGTTCTTTAAGGTTGCTGGCGAGGAATAAAAACAATATATTGCCAACAATATTCATTAAATTCATTGTCTCAAGGCCACGTCACATGCCCTGATGATGCTCGATTTGATATCACCGGGATTGTGACATTTTAGCGAAGGTAAATGGATCTGATGCTATGGGGAGATATTAGATATCTTCCCGACTTAGTAAAGACCAAGATGGAGTTGGTTATCAGTTGGATCACCCAGGGGCCGAGCGGGAGCGAACGATGGAGAGTGAGTGGAAGAATCCTGCCGTATAGCTCATCTTCCCTGGGACCTCTTATCAGTCTTCTCTCCGGCCCACTCCGTCTCCTTTTTCATGTCGCGATGTTTTATCAGATCTCTTCAATCCTCCTCCATCTTCCTCAACATTGCTATTCATCTGCAACACTTTCCTTCAGCTCCCTCTTCACTCTCTGCAGATAAGGGTTTTCAGTGCAGGCTAAACTTAACTTTCCCGAAAAACCGAATTGCTTACCAATTTTGACACCCGTTTTCACGAAGCTAATTGAATAGTTGCCGACTGCCGAAGTGGACCTTGGAGATTTGTTAAAAATGTTCATATAAAAACAATATATTGCCAACAATATTCATTAAATTCATTGTCTTAGGGCCACGTCACATGCCCTGATGATGCTCGATTTGATATCACCGGGATTGTGACATTTTAGTGAAGGTAAATGGATCTGATGCTATGGGGACATACACATTTTAGCCCAATTGAGACTTACGTATTGTATTGCCGGTAAAAAAATATAAGCCACTTTTTTTTACATGATTTTGAGTTGATGGTCGACGATTCCACTATCTGGTTGAGCTAGTGCAATTACAATACAGTAGATTCTGCCGTTTCTACCATTTTGGAGTAGCTTACTCAGCGAACTGTACTTTACCTAGGTACCTACCCTTAGCTCGCATTATTTACGGAGAGTGTTTGTCATAATATGATAAGATGTATAAGGTACGATGATATGATAAGATGATAATGCGATAAGATGATATTAACCTAAATCGTTATTGACGGGGAAAGGAAGAAAAAATCAACACAACTTTAGGAGAGGATTAAGAAGAAAATATTTTTCCTCTAATCTTCTTTTGAAAATTTACATGAATATTTTCAATACACTTTTGGGCAGATAATGCAGGGTTTTCCTGATGAATTATTAGAAAAATGACAGAGATGACAGTCGTTAGGAGAGTGAGAGATACGAGTCATAAAAGTTGACACGGAGATTATCAAACGAAGCCATCAGTATCCGCTATCAGAGCTTTCCACCCATTTCACTGATCTCCCTAAAACGCAACAGCCCACACTGGCGCGAATGTACTTACACTAGCCACGGGCCCGGGGGAAGTTGCTTATCTCGTCTGGCGACGATCTTATCAGTCCAGTTCAAAATTAAGTGCACGAGGCATTGGGATAAGCGTAATATACTGTCAAGTCAGTCAACGTTGTCTCAGGATAAGCTCGGGGTTCTAGTTCTACGATCGCGCTGGGCGTGTAGGAGACCTTAGGATGCAGAAGATTCTCATACCAGATACTACCTGAAGATTGATAGCTTCGGTTGGGTGATATGCCGCTCAATAAGCCGGTCAATTACGGAACCATTCATTTGCGATTTCCTGATAGGGCTAAAAGGGATTCCAACTCGTACCTTTGGAGAGTGAAGCATCAAAAATATTACTGAAGTTCGCAAGACTGATCATCAGCAAATCAGTGATACGTCTCCATTCCCAAAATGCTATTGCTTCGAAATTGCTCAACCGCTGTTTTGATTTTTTCGCAATTAGGTATATCATCTAAATTTCTTTCAACTCCCCATCAATCCACCAGCAATTCGTTCAAAACAATTTTCCTATGCCTTTGCAGATGCGATATAATTACATCAGCTCGTTTCCTCGACCTCTAGATCTAGAAAATCTTGGATTCAGTCCAGAAAATGTCTTCCTAGGTCAGAATTTTCGCCTACTACCCGAGACAGCAGCGTAGGGGGGCAGTGGCCCGCATTTTCTTCAGCATTTTACACAGGCCAGCAGATCATGCTGAGGGCTGGAACGTCATGTGGGTCTCCACCCCCACGTACTACCCCATTGAATTGTTATCTCTCCGACTCCGACCAATTACCGCCTCCACGAGAGCTAACAGCTCAGGTCTCTTTCTCTGAAGGAACGGCCACCCCCGGTCCCGCATCTCGACTTTTGTTACTACATCTCTCACAAAACTCTTGCACTGATGGCTCTTTCCCATTGTTATCTAGAAAAGATTACCCTCATTTTATTCCCTCTCTTCGGAATCCCACGAAAACTGTACGAGAATCTGATGGAGGTGACATATTATTATCATACCTAAACATGCTGCCTTGTTCACATGTGGCGTAATAAGTACATTAGGTATATGGTGTCTATATCTTAAGGGTAAATATCTTAAGATGGATTGATTTGACTTCCGAAAATCACAGTTATAATATGAACCAGTGGTGCGTAGATAACACACAATACTTCCATATTTTGAAACGTAAAATTGTGACACAATTTGATCATATTTTGACTGCTTTTAAGGGTGTTTAGGCCAAAAATATAAAAAAATTCACTTTTCAAATTTTAAAATTCGCCCAAAATAAAAATACAATACATTTTTGGAATTTATAAAATATCCACATATTCTGCAAGGTAAAACAAAGATTTTAAGACCAAGAACGCTCAAATCGGTTCATTTTTGCGGCCGGAAAAAAATAAAATAGAAAACACTAAAAATGCAAATATCTCGGAAGTACTGTGCGTTATCCAAATTCCGATCAACAGGGTGTTAGGTCTTGCCAAGACAAACATTTCATTTCAAGAAATTTGAAAAAAGGTTGAGAAATGAGGGAGTTATGGCCATTTTTGTAAATGACCACAGACGGACAGACGGACACACAGACACTTGTTCAGGAAGTGATTCTGAGTAAATGTGTATAAGAAAAAGTTTTTTCTGAAGCTCCGTTCCAATTCTCGATTTTAGGACGATCACAATACTTCCATTTACTCTGTAAATATGGAAGTAAAAATATTCGAGCTTCGTAAATTCATGTCAATTTGTGCGGGCATTTTTTGAGCAGTTAACATCCACACAGGAATAGATACCTTTCTTTATGGTAGGAAAAAGTGAGGGATGTTTATTACTGAACAACAAACCACAATTCTCTAAGAGATAGGTAATTCACTTCTGCGTTCAGTACTGTACTTATTGTAGGTAATATTGTAACAATAAAAATAATGGTTTATTATTTAAAAAAAACAATTTTTTATCCATAAAATTCGATGGGGTCATTGAATGGATGAGGCTCGTGCATTGAAATTTTATTTTAACGTTATTGACTTCCACACAATTGAAAATTTTTGAAATTATGACTGACAAGTGAGGGAGTGAAAAAATGAGTGAGGCGTGAGGGAATGATATTTTCAAGTTGTTCACTTTTTTTAGTTATTGCTATTCAAATAGGAACGAGTAAGAAATCAAAGCCTATAGCATTTGCTGTAGGTACAAAAAATACGCTCAGGAGAAAGGTTTTTTTAGAACGGAACTATGTTTACTAGTGCTCTTAGTCGGGGTCACTTTTGAAGCTCGTTTTTTGGCGAAGTGAGGGAATGAAAAGGCGATTTGGCAAACCTTGACCTTTCTTAGGGCACGGTGAGGGGTATTCATATTACCTAAGTAGTTACTAGTAACGTTTCTTGAGTATTGAATGAAGCCCCCTTCTTGGAAACAAAAGTATAAGGATAATCCTGATTGTTTTCAATGACTGGCACTTCAGGTTGAAAAGTGACCGGACGCACGATTATTTCCACATTTTCAGATAACCATCCGTAATAGGCAATAGGCAAACGAGAGAAAGAGTTTTTGCTATGAAATTTTACTTGGGATCGTGGTTCTTCCGGTTTTTCTGAGCGCACTTCTTTGGAGAGTTAGCAATCGTGTTGTCAAGGTTTGGGGGAACTTCTTTGATAGCTCGTCCTTTTCGGTTCTTACCAATACAATCCCCGAATATAACCCTCTGTCTTGAACCGCACACTCCCCCAAAAACATCGAAAATTGGAAATATGGCTACATCACAGAAACCGTTTAAGAACTCTTCAGGTAGTTGGGCAGTTTCCCAGGTCTGCTGGCGTTATCGTATCCTGCACTAGGTTCATTAGCGACCCATGTAGAGATGGCGGGGAAGGGCGGCTTTATGAAATCGTGCTTGAACTCGACTTGACATCGCCGATACTGCCAGGACCTCACCTCATCCGTCCAGGCCATTCGAATCGAAAAGGGACAACAAAAGACTGGGAAATGATCGCGAAGGAGATGAACGGCAGGACTTGTGGGCTCTCGAGGCGGCGAGATCTTGATAAGGCCATCCCTCCATTCTCCCCTTGACGATGGCAACAACAACGACGACGACAGGACATGTTACACATTCTACCAATTAGTACGAGGGGCTAACAGGCCCGTCTGACCCTTCCTCCCTTCAACTGTTCTGTCATCCCTCACGATACACGGGAATCACGAATCTTCGTAGGCCGTAGATGAGAGCCACCTATAGTAATAGAGATATCATTTCTGTGATTTTAGGAGGAATTATAATTTCGAGACCATTAAGGTCAATGAAAGAACAATCCTTCTTGGCCGATGCTCTTCCCTCAATATCTGACAAGTCCTTGGAGTGTCCTGCTTCTGTGAACTTGAGTATTAGAACAATAGCTACCCCACTGGAGAGGACATTCGAGGAATTTGAGAATTGATGAGAAGGAATGAGAGAAAAATTTGAAGAATTTCGAGTTGACTTTGATCTCGGAGTTGAGTTTGAATTCGAAGTTGACTTTGATCTCGAAGTTGAGTTTCATCTCGAAGTTGACGTTGATCTCGAAGTTGAGTTTGATCTCGAAGTTGAGTTTGATCTCAAAGTTGAGTTTGATCTCGAAGTTGAGTTTGATCTCGAAGTTGACTTTGATCTCGAAGTTGAGTTTGAATTAGAAGTTGACTTTGATCTCGAAGTTGAGTTTGATCTCGAAGTTGACGTTGATCTCGAAGTTGAGTTTGATCTCGAAGTTGAGTTTGATCTCAAAGTTGAGTTTGATCTCGAAGTTGAGTTTGATCTCGAAGTTGACTTTGATCTCAAAGTTGAGTTTGAACTCGAAGTTGACTTTGATCTCGAAGTTGAGTTTCATCTCGAAGTTGACTTTGATCTCGAAGTTGAGTTTCATCTAGAAGTTCACGTTGATCTCGAAGTTGAGTTTGAATTCGAAGTCGACTTTGATCTCGAAGTTGAGTTTGAATTCGAAGTTGAGTTTGATCTCGAAGTTGACTTTGATCTCGAAGTTGAGTTTGATCTTGAAGTTGACTTTGATCTCGAAGTTGAGTTTGAATTCGAAGTTGACTTTGATCTCGAAGTTGAGTTTCATCTCGAAGTTGACGTTGATCTCGAAGTTGTCTTTGATCTCGAAGTTGAGTTTGATCTCGAGGTTGAGTTTCATCTCGAAGTTGACGTTGATCTCGAAGTCGACTTTGATCTCGAAGTTGAGTTTGAATTCGAAGTTGACTTTGATCTCGAAGTTGACTTTGATCTCGAAGTTGAGTTTGATATCGAAGTTGACTTTGATCTCGAAGTTGAGTTTCATCTCGAAGTTGAGTTTGAACTCGAAGTTGACTTTGATCTCGAAGTCGACTTTGATCTCGAAGTTGAGTTTGAATTCGAAGTTGACTTTGATCTCGAAGTTGACTTTGATCTCGAAGTTGAGTTTCATCTCGAAGTTGACGTTGATCTCGAAGTTGAGTTTCATCTCGAAGTTGAGTTTGAACTCGAAGTTGACTTTGATCTCGAAGTTGACTTTGATCTCGAAGTTGAGTTTGATCTTGAAGTTGACTTTGATCTCGAAGTTGAGTTTGAATTCGAAGTTGAGTTTGATCTCGAAGTTGAGTTTCATCTCGAAGTTGACGTTGATCTCGAAGTTGTCTTTGATCTCGAAGTTGAGTTTGAATTCGAAGTTGACTTTGATCTCGAAGTTGACTTTGATCTCGAAGTTGAGTTTCATCTCGAAGTTGACTTTGGTCTCGAAGTTGAGTTTCATCTAGAAGTTGACGTTGATCTCGAAGTTGAGTTTGAATTCGAAGTCGACTTTGATCTCGAAGTTGAGTTTGAATTCGAAGTTGACTTTGATCTCGAAGTTGACTTTGATCTCGAAGTTGAGTTTGATATCGAAGTTGACTTTGATCTCGAAGTTGAGTTTCATCTCGAAGTTGAGTTTGAACTCGAAGTTGACTTTGATCTCGAAGTTGACTTTGATCTCGAAGTTGAGTTTCATCTCGAAGTTGAGTTTGATATCGAAGTTGACTTTGATCTCGAAGGTGAGTTTCAGCTCGAAGTTGAGTTTGAACTCGAAGTTGACTTTGATCTCGAGTTGACTTTGATCTCGAAGTCGACTTTGATCTCGAAGTTGAGTTTGAATTCGAAGTTGACTTTGATCTCGAAGTTGAGTTTCATCTCGAAGTTGAGTTTGAACTCGAAGTTGACTTTGATCTCGAAGTTGAGTTTAAACTCGAAGTTGAGTTTCATCTCGAAGTTGAGTTTCATCTCGAAGTTGAGTTTCATCTCGAAGTTGACTTTGATTATCAAAGCTCTTATAAGAGCGAATGCCGCGGATCAATATCCAAGTTTAGCCATGGACACAAAATATCATAAACTGATGATGTACATGAAAATCCGGGTAGAAAACGAGAAGATTTAGCACAATGATGGAATCAGCTCTGGTAAACATCCAACAAACTGAAGCTCATCTGTTCTACATCCTGTTGAAATTATCTTGACTTTGATATCGGCGATATATCTGTTACTACTAAAAGCTTAACATTACCCGAGTCTAGAGGTCGAGCTGACCGCTGAAAAAGAACATTCCGAATAATTCTAGACGAAAAGCAAGAGCCTGATAGTCCGAGTACTATCAGCGGAATAGCAGATTAAGTTTCCATCAGGGGCAACTCGAAGTTTCTTTGATGTTTTTACTAGCGCCCATCCCCCAGAAAATGGCTCGATTAGCTTCCAATAACATACGTTTGTAAATTGTTAGAAAACGTTTCCTGAATATTGAACTTTTTCGTGAAAATACATTTTTCCAGCCAAATAGTTCAATTTATTTCAGAAAAAAAAAATTGTTTTGCGTCCCTTGGGCATTTAAACGATTTTATAATAGGCAATAGGCAAACGAGAGAAAGAGTTTTTGCTATGAAATTTTACTTGGGATCGTGGTTCTTCCGGTTTTTCTGAGCGCACTTCTTTGGAGAGTTAGCAATCGTGTTGTCAAGGTTTGGGGGAACTTCTTTGATAGCTCGTCCTTTTCGGTTCTTACCAATACAATCCCCGAATATAACCCTCTGTCTTGAACCGCACACTCCCCCAAAAACATCGAAAATTGGAAATATGGCTACATCACAGAAACCGTTTAAGAACTCTTCAGGTAGTTGGGCAGTTTCCCAGGTCTGCTGGCGTTATCGTATCCTGCACTAGGTTCATTAGCGACCCATGTAGAGATGGCGGGGAAGGGCGGCTTTATGAAATCGTGCTTGAACTCGACTTGACATCGCCGATACTGCCAGGACCTCACCTCATCCGTCCAGGCCATTCGAATCGAAAAGGGACAACAAAAGACTGGGAAATGATCGCGAAGGAGATGAACGGCAGGACTTGTGGGCTCTCGAGGCGGCGAGATCTTGATAAGGCCATCCCTCCATTCTCCCCTTGACGATGGCAACAACAACGACGACGACAGGACATGTTACACATTCTACCAATTAGTACGAGGGGCTAACAGGCCCGTCTGACCCTTCCTCCCTTCAACTGTTCTGTCATCCCTCACGATACACGGGAATCACGGATCTTCGTAGGCCGTAGATGAGGGCCTATAGTATTAGAGATATCATTTCTGTGATTATAGGAGGAATTCAAATTTCGAGACCATTAAGTTGAATGAAAGAACAAGCTTTCTTGACCGATGCTCTTCCCCCAATTTCTGAAAAGTCCTTGGCGTGTCCTGCTTCTCTGGTTGACTATAATATGGACCCCACGAGTCATGACTCACGGATGGGTCTAGGCACTGGCGAAGAGGAACCAGGTGCATTGGACATGTTTTTACTTCCAAATTTACAAAGTAAATGGAAGTATCGGAAACGTCAAAAATCGAAAATCGGAACGGAGCTTCAGAAAAAACTTTTTCTTATACACATTTACTCAGAATCACATCCCTGTGTCTCCGTGTCCGTCTGTCCGTCTGTGGTCATTTACAACCAGTGGTGAGTAGATAACACACAATACTTCCATATTTTGAAACGTAAAATCGAGACAGAATTTGATCATATTTTGCCTTCATTAAAAGGTGTTCAGGTCGAAAATATAAAAAAAATTTGAGGTCTGGAGAGGACTTTCGAGGAATTTGAGAATTGATGAGAAGGAATGAGAGAAAAATTTGAGGAATTTCGAGTTGACTTTGATCTCGAAGTTGACTTTGATCTCGAAGTTGACTTTGATCTCGAAGTTGAGTTTGATCTCGAAGTTGACTTTGATCTCGAAGTTGAGTTTGATCTCGAAGTTGAGTTTGATCTCAAAGTTGAGTTTGATCTCGAAGTTGAGTTTGATCTCGAAGTTGACTTTGATCTCGAAGTTGAGTTTGAATTAGAAGTTGACTTTGATCTCGAAGTTGAGTTTGATCTCGAAGTTGACGTTGATCTCGAAGTTGAGTTTGATCTCGAAGTTGAGTTTGATCTCAAAGTTGAGTTTGATCTCGAAGTTGAGTTTGATCTCGAAGTTGACTTTGATCTCAAAGTTGAGTTTGAACTCGAAGTTGACTTTGATCTCGAAGTTGAGTTTCATCTCGAAGTTGACTTTGATCTCGAAGTTGAGTTTCATCTAGAAGTTCACGTTGATCTCGAAGTTGAGTTTGAATTCGAAGTCGACTTTGATCTCGAAGTTGAGTTTGAATTCGAAGTTGAGTTTGATCTCGAAGTTGACTTTGATCTCGAAGTTGAGTTTGATCTTGAAGTTGACTTTGATCTCGAAGTTGAGTTTGAATTCGAAGTTGACTTTGATCTCGAAGTTGAGTTTCATCTCGAAGTTGACGTTGATCTCGAAGTTGTCTTTGATCTCGAAGTTGAGTTTGATCTCGAGGTTGAGTTTCATCTCGAAGTTGACGTTGATCTCGAAGTTGACTTTGATCTCGAAGTTGAGTTTGAACTCGAAGTTGACTTTGATCTCGAAGTTGACTTTGATCTCGAAGTTGAGTTTGATATCGAAGTTGACTTTGATCTCGAAGTTGAGTTTCATCTCGAAGTTGAGTTTGAACTCGAAGTTGACTTTGATCTCGAAGTTGACTTTGATCTCGAAGTTGAGTTTGATCTTGAAGTTGACTTTGATCTCGAAGTTGAGTTTGAATTCGAAGTTGAGTTTGATCTCGAAGTTGAGTTTCATCTCGAAGTTGACGTTGATCTCGAAGTTGTCTTTGATCTCGAAGTTGAGTTTGAATTCGAAGTTGACTTTGATCTCGAAGTTGACTTTGATCTCGAAGTTGAGTTTCATCTCGAAGTTGACTTTGGTCTCGAAGTTGAGTTTCATCTAGAAGTTGACGTTGATCTCGAAGTTGAGTTTGAATTCGAAGTCGACTTTGATCTCGAAGTTGAGTTTGAATTCGAAGTTGACTTTGATCTCGAAGTTGACTTTGATCTCGAAGTTGAGTTTGATATCGAAGTTGACTTTGATCTCGAAGTTGAGTTTGATCTCGAAGTTGAGTTTGAATTCCTGGCGGAAAGTTGACTTTGATCCCGAAGTATGACTTTGATCTCCGTTGAGTCTAATCATCTCGAAGTGCTGAGTTTGATATCGAAGTTGGAACTTTGATCTCGAAGGTGAGTTTCAGCTCGAAGTTGAGTTTGAACTCGAAGTTGACTTTGATCCATCTGCTAAAGTTGACTTTGATCTCTGAAGTCGACTTCTGTATCTGCGAAGTTGAGTAATTGAATTTGAAGTTGACTTTGATCTCGAAGTTGAGTTTCATCTCGAAGTTGAGTTTGAACTCGAAGTTGACTTTGATCTCGAAGTTGAGTTTAAATCTCGAAGTTGAGTTTCATCTCGAAGTTGAGTTTCATCTCGAAGTTGAGTTTCGATCTCGAAGTTGGCACCTTTTGATTATCAAAGCTCTTAGAAGAGCGAACGCCGCGGATCAATATCCAAGTTTAGCCATAGACACAAAATATCATAAACTGATGATGAACATGAAAGTCCGGTTTGAAAACGAGAAGATTTAGCACAATGATGGAATCAGCTCTGGTAAACATCCGACAAACTGAAGCTCATCTGTTCTACATCCTGTTGAAATTATCTTGACTTTGATATCGGCGATATATCTGTTACTACTAAAAGCTTAACATTTCCCGAGTCCAGAGGTCGAGCTGACCGCTGAAAAAGAACATTCCGAATAATTCTAGACGAAAAGCAAGAGCCTGATAGTCCGAGTATTATCAGCGGAATAGCAGATTATGTTTCCATGATGCATCAGGGGGAACTCGAAGTTTCTTTGATGTTTTTACTAGCGCCCATCCCCCAGCAAATGGCTCGATTAGCTTCCAATAACATATATGTTAACGTATACGTTTGTAAATTGCTAGAAAACGTTTCCTGAATATTGAACTTTTTTGTGAAAATACATTTTTCCAGCCAAATAGTTCAATTTATTTCAGAAAAAAAAAATTGTTTTGCGTCCCGCGGGCATTTAAACGATTTTATTTTATACATTATTTGATAATTTGTGAGTCCTCCGTTGTTTCTACCTTGTCTGAGACCGTGCAAGCGCCTTTTCAAATGCTAACAAAAGCCAAAAATCAAAAAAATTAAAAATGGAGGTTTTTAGGCTATTAACCCTAGGGTTAACCCTAAACATTGGTAGGTACCTGTTTACCTATTTATATACTTGCACCTGACCACCTCAATTCATTAGTCTAATCGGCTGGCCATTGAAAGGCAAACAGATTTTTCAAATTCGTTTAAAATTGAAACCCCTGTCAATATTGCTGATAAAATGATGATTTGCAGGTCATGCATGTGAGCCACTCACTGTCATTCGCGTTGGGAAAGGTAATTCCTTCAGCTTTTAGCGGCAATAATAAATTATCGTAGCTGAATCGAATGTTTTGAAAGGATAAAACTGAGTACCTATATATGCTGATAAGTGGAAGCCAGCGGGGGCACTATCTTAACTTTTAACATTCTGACCGTAAAAGTCCAAGTGCTAAAAGCATTTTTAAGTCGAGTTTTTATCGATAGCGGGGAAACGATATAGAAAAGATATCATTCCAGTCCGACGAACCTGAGACGGACCTGATTCCAGGATCTGAAAGCCACACACGCACTCAACCAGATTCACACTGGCCCTCAACCATTCGATTATTGCAATTTCGACTCACATCTGTGGGTATTTTTGAGATATTCGTGAGAATTGTTCACAATATTTGTCCTGATTTTCCGCTTCAGAATCCTTCGAAATTTTGAAGTATTATTTTTCTTATAATAATAAAAGCAAGTGTTTGTTTGACCGAGCTCTCCAGCCAAATCTATCGCACGCAGGGACCTGGAATTTTTTACACGGAAGCGCAAAGAGGCTGGCAACAAGACCTCAAAGCCCGATTTTCGATTTTTGAAAAAAAAAATTTTTTTTAATTTTAAAAAAGTGAAAAAAGTGAGTTTTTAAGTTTTAAAAAATTGAAAAAGTGAGTATTAGACGTGAAAAAAGTGAATTAAGTGACAACACGGGCATACGGGGACACGGGCGGGTACAGCTAGTTCAAAATAAAATTCTAAAATTTTAGAAAAAATGCCCTCAGCGGGGAAAACCAATTTTCGACTAAGATGACCCGGTGATTGTTTTCGCGTTAAAAAAGTAGCCGTTCGTGCTATCACGATCTAGAGACAGTCATGACAGATTATTATTGTACGTGTCTTGAGACGGATAACTCTGAAAACGTCCTACATCTGAAAATCTAACATGCTATCATCCACGGCCGCTAACCGGCATTTTACATGAAATTAACATAGAATCAAACCATGTTGGCCTTAACATGTCGTGTCTCTCGGCAGATCGGATCTTGTTACAGCGATAATCGAAGTTGCGTCGAGTGTTAATGTATATGTATATACATGTATACATGGAAATAATTTCTTCATGAATGCACTGGGGTGGGGTTTCTTGATGAAATTCACGAACATGAGATTTCATGTTGAACGAATCGCCTATTTCCGTTTCACGTGAAGGGTGACAAAACCGAGTAAGAAATCGGCACGCCAACAAGCATAAAACGGTAAAACTTGTAACGCAATGTAAGTATGTGCCTGGCTATCTACCGAATAGCATTTCAAAATGAAATTGAGAATTTTCCACACCAAAAAGACAATTTTCCAATGCCAAATTGAAAATTTTCCGTATCAATTTGTGAATTTATCTTAAGAATTCGAGAATTTCCCAAATCGAATTGAGATATTGTCAAACCAAATTGAGTAGGTATTTTCCATCCCTGTTCGAGAATTTTCAAAATCCGAATCGAGAATTGTTCATACTTTTTTGAGAATCGTCAAAATCCTAATTAAGAATTTTTCATACCAATTTGAGAATTTCTCATACAAAATTGAGAATTTTTCATAGCAATTTGAGAATTTTTCAAACCAAATTGAGAATTTTCAAAATCCGAATCGAGAATTTTTCATACTTTTTTGAGAATCGTCAAAAATTCAAATTGAGAATTTCTCATACAAATTTGAAAATTTTTAATACCAATTTGAGAATTTCCAGAACCTAATTGAGTATTTTTCATACCAATTTGAGAATTCCTCATACAAATTTGATAATTTTTCAGATCAAATTGAGAAATTTACGAACCAAGCTAGGACAATTTGAATGCTATAGTTATAGTCCATAAAATTAGTACCTACCTATGTGGTATTCTTGACGTTTCTGCTGAAAGGTGCTCAAAAATTCGGGGTCCATCAAGAATTCTTAAGGATGGAAATGAGTTTAGATACCAGGATGAAATAGGTATCCATTATATGGACTCATTTCCATCCTTAAGAATTCTTGACGATATACCTACCTATTATATTCACTAGGTACCCCATCATGTCACAGATTATAATTTTTTCGTCAAATATTTTGGATCATCTTCCTGTATGTTTCCTCTGGTTAGGCTAGTAGGCATGGTAAAAATATGGAAAGAATTGGTAGTTTTCGTCGTTACCTATAAGGTTCCGAGTTACAAGAGAGGGACTACCGGAAGAAATTTTTTTCGAAAACCAAGATCACGCCACTGGTGCGTAAATAACACACAATGCTTATATTTGTATGCGTAAATTTTTGGCACAAATTGATAATATAATGACTACTTTGGAGTCTGTTTGGATAAAAAGTATCAAGAAACTCTCTATGCTAGTTTTGAAACTCGCTAAATATCAAGATACGTCGAGTTAACGGAATATTTAAAAAAATCCACGAATTCGGCTTGGAAAATCAGAGATTTTTAGGGCAAGAACGCTCAAATTGATTCATTTTTTTGGCCAGGGAAAAATAAAATAGAAAAAACTAAAAGTGCTACTCTGAAAAATCGGAAGTCCTGTGAATAATTTGAATTCAGGCTCAACAGGGTGATAGGCCATACTGAGACAAACATCCCAGTTCAAGAAATTCGAACAAAGATTGATGGAGCTATGGCCATTTTTGTAAATGACCACGAACGGACACGCGGACACGCAAATAGCTGTTCAGGAAGCAATTCTGAGTAAAAATTTATGCTTAAAAGTAAAAGTTTTGTTCTGAAGCTCCGATCCAATTTTCAATTTTAGGACGAATCCATACATTAATACATCCATTTACTTCATAAATACGAAAGTAACAACATTCCCGGGAGTTGATAATAGTTGCTATATAAAACTTTTTTAAGACACATTCAGAATTTTCCATATGAAATTTATAATTTTCCAAAATAAAGCGAGAACCTCCCCAGCCGAGTTAAGAATGCTCCAAATTCTCAATTTTCTATGGAAATTTTTCAATTTGATACGGAAAACGATTCATACTAGGCCTTGAAATGTCTAGATTTGATTTTGAAATTTTCCAGTTGGACGTAGAAGTAGGTAGGTAACACCAAAAAATAGGTACCTAAGCCAAATTCGTAATTTGAAATTAATGTCAACAGGTGTCAACGTCAACCGACCTTTCAGCGGTTTGGGATTGCTCTGTTTCCTCCTTGACATCCTCTTCCGCCGACTGTTGACGATTTGCTCCTGTTGCTTCTCACAGTGCCGGATAAGCTTGACATTTCACGGACCGATCATATCGGCGCCGGCACCAATCCGCCCGATAAGCGTTGACTGAACGGCCCGCACGTCCGGCTAAGCACAGTCGGGAAATCTGGCGATGAGAATTCGCGGATGGCGTCCAATGTTCGCGCGGCTTACGATCGCGTTCACGTGTTCGGGCGGTTCGAGGTGCCGCAGATGACGCGTCGCTGGTTATCGCGGCGGGCGCCGGTTCTCGACTGGCGGCTGTTGGCGGCGTGCGCTCGCCGTTGGCGGGGCAGCCGGCCTCCGCAGGAGAAGCGTCCGCCTTCCAGTCAGGATCCTCCTCCGCCTGCAGGAGATCCTCCTTCGGGAATCCGTTCCTCCCAATAGCTCCTCCCCTGCACTTAATCCGCGGATAGTAAAAAACAATGATTTTGGATTATTATTTAATAATAAACCATTGCAAACGACCAAGAAAGTTAAACCATTAAAATTCATCATTGAAAGTCACCATTAAAATTTTTATGGTTCATGTTTCAAGAAGAGTAGAATCCGAATCTGCAAAAAAAAATCCGTCCGTCCGTCGTAAACACTTTTTTCCCCAAGCGACTGGCGTAACTCCTTTTGTTAGGCATAATTTTCAGGAAAAATCAACCGTGTTCCGGTACAGCTCCAATTCGTCTGCCTACCTAATTAGGTTGATTAATCAATCAGAAAAAAAAAATTATTGAAATCTTGAAAAAATTGCGTTTTTTTCAAACTCTCTTCATGTATGAAGTATACCTACCTACTTATACTTCCTAGTCATAGTGTAAAAACCTGTAGGTAAGTACGATTTTTGGCGAAAATGAGGTTTTCACTTTTTCTGGTAGCTATTGGCCCTGCGCACCGTCTGGTCGCGTCATAACTCAGATGCAACAAATATTTTTGATTCTATGGGGGTTTGTAATAACCTGTAATTTATGAATTCGGTGTAAATCCCAGTAAGTACCTAATGAATTTCTGTATAAAAACCTGTATTGCAACAAAATTCTGACCAAAATACGTTTAAACTGCCGGTAATGGTCTTTGGCTTGAAATAAAAAAGGAACAATAAACTAAACGTCCATTTAAATGGAAATAACGGGTTTTTTGGCTTCCTGAAAAGTTTTCGAAAATACACTTACAGGTTTTTACACTATGACTGTCGATAGATTGCATTTGATAGCTTTTTTCGTGCTGAATCGAATGGGACCATTGCCAGATCAGTGGCTTTCAGCCATATTTATTTATGGAGGGTTCATCAATTTAGTTTATCCAACGAATATCCATTATTCTCAGAATTGTCATCATTCTCAGTCCATGGGTACGTTGAGGCTGGAATGCATAGTCTACATTTCCAAGAAACTTATTCGGGGAATAAACTGAATAATTCAGTTTATCAATTATTGATGATTCAGTTTATCAATTATATCTATCAATTATTGATGAACCCACCCTAAAGGTGCCCACTCACTATCCGATTGCTGATCGCGGGGCCAAGACAATAATTGTCTTGAATAATAATGAATTATTCATTGCTTTGATTGGTCGAGATGACTCAATGAACAACTCAACTAAATTTTATCGATTCGAAAATTTTTTTTATTTAAGTAATGCATGCCAAAGCAACATTATCGCAATTCTGATGCATGGATGCACGGTTAGCTGCATAATTGAATTTAGGAGGATCAGCAGAACAACCGCATATATGCAAAATATATTTCTATCACAGGTTATCGACTCGAATTTATCATTATTTCCGTGTTATAAGGTGCAAATCTGTTTTCCGTAAAAAAATTGATGGAATGAGTTAACCAGAAAGTGTTTTCTACAAAACCAGAAAATTTAGCTGTTAATTGATACTTTTGGTTCATTTTTCTATAGAAATGAACCTTTGTAATCGGTCAGGAAAAAAAAAATTTTAACACCCCCTGAAAATTTGTTGGTTTACGTTTCAAGGGGTGTAGAATCCGAATCTGCAATAAAAATTTTTTGTCCGTCCGCCGTCCGCCGTACGCCGTCCGCCGTACGCCGTCCGCCGTACGCCGTCCGCCGTCCGGGGTTTTTCAGGGGGAAGGAGTTATCGAAAAATTTTGAAATTTTTACCAAAAATCAAGTTCCGTATCTAGTTGGTCCTAACGTCTCGGCAGAACCCTACCTTAATTTTAAGGCCAGTAAAACAGCTGTTGAAGTGGGAAAAAATTCGTGTTTTTCTGGAAATTTGAAACATAGGCATGTGACGCATCATTTTCTATAGATTTTTCTATGCTGAATCGAATGAGACCATCGCCACGCCGGTAGCTTCAACCGTTTAGGAGTTATTGCAGTTTTAGTGAGACATTTTTGAGTTTTTTAAAAATTCCTACAATTCTTAATAACTCGAAAACGACTAGAGCCACAAAAATCGTTTTCCACTCGTTGGAATCCCCACAAAAACTTCTGTCCTCCCGGTATCTTCAATTTAAAGAATTTGGTCGCATTATACAAATCAGCAAAACAAAAATTGGAAAAAGGTGAGAATTAGGCCCCGGCTCTTAGATACGGTTGATTGATCTACTTACGACCACTAGCCTATTACACCAACAAGGTGACGCACTCACACTACGACCAGTTGCGCTTGGCAACATAAGAACGAGACAGGCTTTAACAAAGGTTCTGAAGCATTCTTGACGCATTTTTAATTTCATTATTCAGAGAATTTAATAATTATTATATATTATTCTGTTAGTTATGTAGGTAAATAAGAATAGATTAAGTGATGGTTTCAACAAAAATTAACGACGCGCTGCGTTGAAAAGATAGATAGGTAGGTCAAGCCAGGAGGACCAAGCAAAGAGGATGATTATTTTTTGCCGGGTTGAAAAAACGTTTTTCTAAATCTCCATCTAAAATATCTACCAATTTATACTGAAATTCTAGAATAATAACAACTAAGTTCCGTGTTTAAGGTGTTAATAACAAAACAGCAAACGGTGCGAATTCGGAAAATATTCAGAAATTTTTGGCGGGAAGGGGTTACATAATATACGTATATTATACGAAGCATGAACATTTTTGTGGCCAAAAATTGGAAAAACGACAGGAAAAAGCAACAATAAATGTAAAAAACCTAATGGGCACTGATCTGAGTGAGAACTAGGTTTCAACCAGTTTTTTTGGAAAAAAAAAGAAAAAAACCAGGAGCTTTTCGAGCAAGGATCAGCCCTTGGGAGCTGAATCAGGCAACACTGGAGAGTTAGAGCGGAGAACGGGAAACCACAAAACAAACCACCACCCCACTGAGCTGAGCGAGAAGGGAGCAGTGACAAGGTGTGAGCAGAGGTGAGAGGGAAAATCGAAAAGAGCCGAAGAACTACGGTTCTTTTTTTACGAGCTCACCCGCTCTTCTGAAAGATCCGGCTCAAAGAACCGGCTCAGTGAGCGACCCAACTCTAGCACTTACCCAAACCATTTTTTCCCCTTTTCTTGTTTGGTTTAACAGTTGTGAAAGATTGGTATTCCAAGAAATGGAGATTGTATTCGAGAAATTGAACAATAATAATACTAGTAACTAACTAGTAATTTTAGCTTCAAGCGATAGGTTTCATTCAAGGAACATTATGTCCTTCTGTCCGGGCTTGAAAAGCATTCTCAAGAACAACAACAACAACCTCCACCACAACAACATCCTTTTTTACCGAATCGACTGCGGCTTGCGATATCGTTTGGCGTCAAAATCTGTGATTTACACGAACATTCTGTCATTGACAGTGCGTCTGTGGTTTTCCTCGTTTTCGTCTATCAGATTTTTGTAGTAGCTATGCCCTGTCGATTTTCCAACGTCGATTTGATGTAGAAAGTCAGTGACGTACTCATTATTAATTCTGTAGGCAAACAGTGAAGTAAATTAGCCATTAGGCTCACGTTCGTTGATCACGGTAAGCTTCGAAATACCTTTCTAGGTACTTTGTTACTAAAAAAAGTACTTGAATCCATCTGTATGGTGTACAACGATAAACCGTTGGTAAAATACAGGGATGAATCCGGATTATGGGTCTTGCCGAGAGGAGAATTTCAGTTCAAGAAATTTGGGTAAAAAGTGGCGAATTGAGGGATAAAAATGGTAATTTTTATAAAATGCTCACAGACGGATATACGGACACATGAACTCTCGTGCTCCTGCTCTTAAACCCAGGGGGTGCACCCAGACCATAATATCCATGGAAAAATGCAAAGGGAATATCAGACACTAAGTAAATTGGAGACAATCCTCTTTGTCAGCCAAATATTAATCCAAACTAAGATCAAATGAGATAAGTAGGTATGTTTTGCTCTCTTTTTCGTCTTCAAATCACCGTCAGTACCAGAGATGTTTTCTTCCATAGTCAGTTTCGAGATATTCACCTAAGTTCACTTGATGGCCTTCATTTGATTTTCATTGTTTGGATATTGTACGGAATAAATCACTAATTAACCAGTAATTAGCAAAAAATAACTGCTAAAAACGCTGCCGAAGAATCGGAGTGTAGGTTAGCAATACCCACTTTATTGGCGTCTCAGATTACCGATGAGTGCGCTGCGGTCGCCTCTACAATGGCGGCTATTGGTTGGACAGTCTCTCATCCATTTACTAATATGACCGTAACTCCCTCAATTCTCAACCTTTTTTCAAATTTCTTGAACTGAAATGTTTGTCTCGGCTAGACCTAACACCCTGTTTAATCGGAATTTGAATAACTCACAGTACTTCCGACATATTTGCATTTTTAGTGTTTTCTATTTTATTTTTTTCCGGCCACAAAAATGGACCGATTTGACCGTTCTTGGTCTCAAAATCTTCGATTTACCTTGCAGAATATGTGGATATTTTTTATATTCCAAAAATGGAGCGATTTTTTTTGTTGCGAATTTTAAAATTTGCATAGTGAACTTTTTGATATTTTTGACCTAAACACCCTCGAAAACAGTCAAAATATGATCGAATTTTGTCAAATATGTACGTTTCAAAATATGGAAGCATTGTGTATTAAGCACCACTGGTTGTAAATGACCACAGACGGGCACACAGACACTTGTTCGGGAAGTGATTCTGAGTCTTTGTGATAGTTTTTTATGAAGCTTCGTTCCGATTTTCGATTTTAGGACGATTCCAATACTTCCATTTCCTCCGTAAATATGGAAGTAAAAATTTCGTAGGAAACCTGCGATTAACATTTTGATCAATAGATAGATTCTTTTATTTGCCTCAAAAGCAGTCAAAACATAATTCAATTGCGTCAGAAATGTAGGTACCTACGTATCAAAATATGGAAGTATTGTGTGTTATCTACGCACCACTGTTTTTATACTCATGTATGATTAGTCTAATGAATGGCAACGTGCGAGAAAATTGAAAATTTTCGTCACCAAAATAAACAAAACCAGCGTGATGATATGATCTGAGACCTATTGAGACCCAGATATCCTACTTAGACTTATTATAACAATGTTTTAGTATAAGTCAGTGGGCCTATTTCATTTTTCTTCCGCGTTAACAATACCAATATCCATACGGAAAAGTACAAAATCACTCGAGCTAGAACATTCTGGAGTTATCAAAGAAAATTCATCAAAAAACTGGTCAAAGGCTATGCTTTCCAAGGGACTGGAGCCGGGGTTGTCCAACCAATACTAGTTCCGCCGCTCGGCCGCTAGAGCGCTCATCGTTAATCTGAGTCGCCAATAACGAAAACAATTTCAAGCAAGCAAGAAAAACAACGTTTCAGTAGGCTAGAGGCGGGATATCAACTGATAAGGTGATAACTTGTTGAGGATCGACCCGTTTTTTCAATTTTTGAAGTCAATTATCATTGTTAGGGTCTTCAGAGAAACTGCCTCTTTCGCCGAGCTTTCGAAAACTTTTATTTTCTTCATCAGGTCTATTCAGTCACACCTGTCTCCAAGCCCTGATGAAGAAAACATAAGTTTTCGAAAGCTCGGCGAAAGAGGCAGTTTCTCTGGAGACCCTAACCCTGATAATTGACTTAAAAAAAAAGATAGGATGATATATCATCCTATCTTTTTTCCTATTCAATCCTATTCAATCCTATAGGATTGATCCATTTCTACAAATTTCACCCGGGCACAGCGCACCCAGAATAGCGTTGTAAGCATTCTGATTGCTCACTACCACTTGAAAACAAACGCCATCATTACGATGGACTACTAACGTATTCGCTAGCACAATTTGACAATTTATTGAAAATCGTTTTTTTTCTTTTTTATTTTGACTTGGGAATGCAGATGAGCCTGTGATCCTACCAGTAGCCGCCCCTGAAGGGAATCCAATAGATTTCTGGCCAATTTCAGATTCTGGTTGAATTTTGTCGCGTTCCAATCTAATTCTGCTGGAATTCCGGCTTGGCCACAAAGAATAACTTTGAGCTAAGTATCTTTAGCTTCGCTTGACTTCTGAAGGATTTGTCTCAATGTCCTCAGGTCCGAAGCCAAAATGGGCGACAATCTCGATCGTTTGAACGTTGATTCAGAGATCAAACTGAACATTTTGCTGGAGCTTTTCCCTAGCGGGGATTTCGATTATTTACTGCGCAAATCAATTGAATTCAGCTACAACGAACATGCGTTTCAAGCCTTTGTAGATGAAGCCATGACTTCTAAAATTGTTCCGTCAAAGCCCGCCCCAGTTGGTAAGTTGTAACCTTTTTGGCCATTACCTTCCTTTGCTGTACGGTATTCGTGAGAGAATGATATCGCCCCTCAAAAGGCAGAATGTCGTAAGCGCCATTTTTTGCGATTTTGACTTTTTATAACCGTTGGATTCGTCTTGAAACAGCGCATTGATCTGGCCATATTATGACCTGTTAACGATGTCAGTTGCAGCTGCTGTATCAGGCATCCCGGCTGCTTTCGACGTTGAAGAATTCCTCAACAAATGGCCTGATCCGTTCGTGTATTTCGACCAATTGCAACGAACTGACGCTCACAAGAAGCAAATGTTGGACTTTTTGAAAGATAGGTGAGTTTTGGTGAATTTTTCAGTGCTTCTGATGTTTCGAAATGTGAATTGATGTTTAAAAAGAGAAATAATGTTCGCATGTATAATGGAGATGTGATTTCGGGTCTAAATTATCGATATCACCTTGCGAAACAATTCTGCAGTCGATTTCTTGAAGCGGTTCGGAAAAGATGTCCACCTGAACTCTTCGGTCAATCTCTTGATCAATAGGGAGAGAAAAGTAAAAGTCAGAAGTCCTGTTTTTTAAATTCCCTCGCAAAAACTGAAAAGAATACTGCAAATTCTAGCATTGCATTCACTTGACTGGCGTCGAAATACACTCTAACTGGAATTGGAAGTGAAGCTGGAACTGGAAATCAAACCCAAACTGAAGATGATACTCATGCTCACACCCAAACGTCAGCTCAAAATAAGACTCAAACGTAAACTTAAACTCAAACTGAAACAGGCATTGGGAAGTAGAAATCATACTCAAACTGAAAATGGTACTCCAGCTCAAAATGAAACTAAAACTCAAACCCAAACTGATAATGCTACTGAGGCTGAAAATGAAACTCTAACTGAAACCCAACATCTAATGTAAGCTCAAACTGCAAATGAAAATGAAACTCAAACCCAAAAGTAAGCTCAAAATAAACCTTGAACTCAAACTGAAAATGAAACTGAAACGTAAACTTAAACTCAACCTGAAAATGAAACTCATACAAAACTTGAACTCAAGCCGAAAATGAAACTGATACGTAAACTTAAACTGACAATGAAACTCAAGCCCAAAAGTAAAGTCGAACTTGAACTTGAACACAAACTGAAAATGAAACTCACACTGAAAATGCAACTCTAACCAAAACTTCAGCTCTAATTCAAATTGGTACTCGAACTGATACTGAAACTCTAAATTTAAATTGAAACTGAACTTTGATTCGAGCTGTTTCAGTTCCAATTTAAGTTGGAGTTTGACTTGAAGTTCAAGTAACAGTTTGAGCTCGAGTTGCAGTTCGAGTTTCTTCTTCAGTTTACGTTTGAGTTTAAGCACCAATTTAAGTTTTGGTTTGGGTTTGAATTTTAGTTCCAGTTTCAGTTTCTGGATCAGCTGCAGTTTGAGTTTGTGAGTTGGCAACCCTGTCGGCAAAGGCCTTAAGCTCTTAACTCCTTGGTTGGTCGCTCGAACATTCAAAACTCATCAATGGACAACCGTCAATCCTCACGGTCGTTCCTTGATGCCTCCCTTTCTGACGCTCCTTTGAGCCTCCTGAATGGTTGAAATCAGTTGGTTTCTACACTGTTTGATGAAACCCCATCATTTCTGGGTTTTCCTCTAAAGCATTTGAAGTAATGAACCAATTCTGGCCATGCAAGCCTTGTTGTCTACATATCATACCCCTCTTATTGGTTGCTTGAAAAAAATCATCCTTCTCTAAATCGACCTTCGAACTTGTGCTATTTACTCGTTAAAGTTTCATTTACTCATTACTGCATCCCAAGTTTTCAATCCACCTCTTGATGTTGGCAGGTTCCGACATATCATGGAAGCGAACATTATCACGATTCTGGATCAAAACGGGTACAACCTGATCCGTTCAGCCGGTGCTCTGTCATTGTATCCTATTGACATATTTCTCAGAACTGCAGTCACTGTTCCTCTTAAATTCGATGAGAAACTTCTCGCTGAAGTAAGCACCATTCATTGTATTCAGGTCGATTAACTTGAGACTTCGGAACCAAATGGTTCTTTGTATTGTTGGTTGATTACGATGGTTGAGTGTGGAGGTGAGGGAGAGAGTGGTCGCACTCATGATGCTCGATTCCCTGAGCGCTTTCGCTCGATTGGACCTCTCCTGGTGTCGGCTCCGTACACATTCCCCCAGTTAGTCCAAGTGAAACTACTTACCAATGGCGCGCCATCACTAACAAGATGGTCAACTGTTGTGAGCCTATCAGTTTGTCTGATTCTAACTTTTGACTAACTAAATTGATGTTGTTTTCACTATTGCAGCCCTCTAAAGAGGCCCAATCGGGCGAAAGCGCTTGGGAAATTGAAAATTACAGGATTACGATGTAGTATCACTCTGAGCACAAGAGTTTGACTAAAAAAATGTTACCAACCTGCCTATTGATCCTTGGTTGTATATTTATTATTATGTCTATCCATTTTAGAATGAATCGAGGTCTTAGAGGATTTTTCAGTGATTTTTGCCTTTTACTTCACGAACAAACATTTGATTCGGTTTGGAAAATAGGTTATTCATGAGCTGTTGCCCCAATGTTTCGTTTGGTAGTGCTGTGTTTTTCAATTATGGGTTGTGCAGCCACACAAATTTGCCCTAGTTCCCCATGAGGAGCAGGAGACAGCAATGTGTGTTCATTTTACGGCAACCCAGAACTGTAACCAGAGCTGGAAACTCTCTTAAAAACTAGCAATATGCCGTAGTATGATATTCAAGTATATCTTCAGCATTGGGCAGCGACTACAATTATTACAATAATTCAATAGTGGGATTCTACGTGGGATCTGTGGGAGGTTACAATTGAACAGGTTACACAGGTAGAGGGGCATAGTTACGATGTGCGTTCGATGCGCACTGTTTGTTCATCGGTCTTTGACTGGTAATGGATAACTGTTATAATTTTGTGTTTTTCTGGTTATAACCAAGTTTATGTCGGATTTTTTAATTCTGTTCAGCTCGCATTTTCGAGAACCCAACTTCAGTGTAAGTGAAAATAAAAGAAGCAGTTTTTTACTACTGGTGGTGGATATTGCTTGCTTTAAAACGGGAAACAGACAAATTATGTTGATGTTGGAATTCAAGCTACTTGACCGCTAACGAACGTTCGACTTGTAATTTAAAACCAGTAGATAACTCCTAAGGTACTTGTTAATCAAAAATTCGAACAATCTTGAATAACTTTTGCGATTGACGATAAAATGGTTGTCTGGTTCCGCTAATTGACGTCTGTTTCCCTCCAGAATCTTGGAGTTTTGTCTAATATGCATGGTGAAATATCACGGGCATAGCGTTTTGCGCTGACCAAATAATGTTGCTATTGGTTTCATTGGTTTATCTTCAGACTGCCTTATCAAATAGTAACATTTCCTTAATTCCAACCAATTCGTATTCCCTGCTGAAACAAAATCATATTGCTGCATGATGCACAGTTTCTTTATAGACTATGGATCATAATTTTTTTAATAAACAGTCGGGATTTGGTCAATTATAACTATTCATACGCCGTTTTTCCTTTATTTACTTATGACGTTTCAAAAGCTGCTTTCTACTATAACCAAAGTAACGAACTCAACGGTTGACTAAACAACAAAACATAAAATATTGTACGTTTGATCGATTTCCAAAAACAGATACAGCTGTACGACCACAGAGAGGAGATAGAGGTACATCTGAAACAACTACAAGCCGTCAAGGAGCATGCTGTGGCTGAGGTAATTTTGAGATGATTCAAGCCCCGTTTAGATGGATGGCAAGGAATGATTTTTCAACTACAAAATTGTGTTGGGAATGATTTTGTTTGAGTATCGCCAAAATCAAAATGGTATAGTGCTGGCTTATTATCGATAGCATTTCGATTTATTGGGCTATCGATAGCCTTTCGATACATCCGACTATCGATAGCCTATTGATAGTTTTTTTATAGTATTTCAAACATTTCGCAATCGTGACGAACGAATATTAGCAACCGTCGCCCCCAAACACAAAACTAACTGGCTTCGCATGAACACAAAAATAGCTCAATAATTGAGCTATTTGGAAAAATTATTTTTCCAGCTGGGGTTTCTCTATGGTATGAGTAGGTACATAGCTGATGGTTACTTGGGCTCTTCCGAATCCGGGATTAGGGAAATATCAATATACACACTATCGTATTAAGCCAGAGAGTTAATGACGGAAAAAATGTTTCTATACTTTGGTTACTGCAATTTATAGAAAATGTATTGGTTCTTCGATTATTTGGCATCAATAAAAATGCGAAAGAAACAAAATTTCTTAAATTCCCCCTATGCACCGATCATTATTTCTATGGATTGCTGAAATCAAAGTTTTGAGGAAAACAGTTTCTCCTAGTTACTAAGGGCTAGTTTTGTTCTAACGTTTCCTCTTCGCTTTTCAGGGGGAGACGTTTCAATGCGAATGTTGTTACACCGACGATGTATTACCGAGCGAGACCATAATGTGCACTGAAGCCCACATCTTCTGTAATACGTGTGTCAAAAAGTGAGCGCCTTCTTCACGCATTATGGAAAGCGTAGGCTGCAGTTCGTTCTATGGCTCACACTTGAGATAATATTGATAACTATATTATAGTTACTTAACCTCTAAAAAGCCTAATTATATTACAGGTATGTGGAAGTGAGAATCGGTGAAGGTCT
This sequence comes from Nesidiocoris tenuis, assembly GCA_036186465.1. Taxonomy (NCBI): domain Eukaryota; kingdom Metazoa; phylum Arthropoda; class Insecta; order Hemiptera; family Miridae; genus Nesidiocoris; species Nesidiocoris tenuis. The sequence continues at coordinate 37,669,586 of AP028909.1, forward strand.
CGTCACATTTCCTTGCCTGCAGTCGTGCCTTCCAAGTGGCAACATACCGCTCAAAACCGTCAAAGTAAGTTTTATGGTTATCCCCACCCGATTGCTGGTACGATGGTCATGGTCTGGTTTAACCTTGGTGTACAGAAACCTTTGTAAAAACAACAAACCGCAAAACAGTAAAAGTGGCTTGTGGAGACACCACCTCGACCAATCACATTTCTAGAGTAGACCACGTCCCGTTGGAGGGTTATCCCTTATTTTTGACCGTTTCCTTCACCCCCTGGATGGTCTCTTCTGTTTTGATTCTAGTGTGCCTCAGCCCTGTTGAAATTTCTACCTCCAATTAGGCATGGCTAATACTCATTTGTAATTTTGACGACTTGGAATTTTAGAAATGAATTTATCTTCGCTGATTTATCTGTTCTCGAATAGATTTTAGTTTCGTTCGAGCGGCATTTACAATAAATTACCACAATTGTTATCCACTGACCCCTAATCTCTAGACATTGAAAGTGGATGACTGTTGTCCGTAATTCGGTCTTGTAGCATGGTTGCTTGGGAATGCAGCATTATTGAAGGCTGCTACGCACTGTTGCCACAATTTTTCTGGTTTTTGCGCAGAAATTAGTCAATTCCAAGACCTACGAGAAATTGACCGCTTGGATTCAAGAGAGGGAAGTGCAAGAAGCGAAAATCACCGGCGTCGTGTTCTGTCAGCGGTGCGAATACGCCGCAATCCTCGACGATTCGATTGTCATCTTCAAGTGTCTGAAATGTCAGTTTGAGTTGTGCCGGTAAGACTAATTTACAGCCATTTTTACTATACGGGGTTTTCACTGATTGTGTCTGGGGTGCCTGACTGGGGCTTTCCAAAATTATTTGTTCCGATAGAACCGATTTCCTAATATATTTTCCGACTATTTTCTCGTTCGTCAGCAAGTGCAATAAGGAGTCGCACGTTCCTCGAAAATGTGGAGAAACCGAGCAAGAAGATCAGCAAAAACAGATCAGAAAACAAGCTGAAGAAACCCAAACATCGAGGGTTTTGAGGTGAGTTTGTCCAGCTAAACGATTTCGCTTGTACTTTCCTCTGAGGAACTGAAAAATGTATTTAGACTTCTTACTGTCGCACAACTCACTTTCCTGGACTCTATAGGTACTAAGGGTGCAAAAAAACTGGGTTCTGTTCCTCAATAATTTTGTAGATCCATGTTAAATTATTTTGGAACATAAGCCGATTTTTTTCACCCTTAGAACTGAGGACCGTCTACCTTTTTTGAGGAGATCCCAGAGTGGGTGGCACCAGGAAGCTGGAGTTTCCTCGTATTCGTCAACTAGGCCGAATGTGCTTATACTTGCAATTCAAGAAACTGGTTCAAATTCCGGATGAGCCTTATGAGGGAGCCCCGGCTTCTTGGTTCCACCACAACTCTGGGCCGACTTCGACCTTTATCCTCAAAAAATGCTAAAATTGATAGTTCAGTTTGGTTCCTCTGTTTCATCACAACTCTCTACCCCAAAAATCTTCAATTCGAGGAAATTTTGGAATTCGCTTTATTTAATTTCTACGACCGATTATTTGCAGGCACTGCGGCAATTGCAAGAAGCCTTTTGTCAAAAGCAGTGGCTGCAATTTGATTACTTGCGTTTGTGGCGCTCATAGCTGTTATAACTGTGGCGCTACGGGCGTGGGCTATGATCACGTGAACCGGTAAGTATTAAATACTTTGAGAAGATCACCGGGGAAGAATGATACATGTCCATAAAGCAAAGAGAAAACGAGAAAAACAATTATAATGGTTCAAAAACGTTTTGAGGCTTGGGAATGATCAGAATTAAAAAACTAAAACAATGTGTAAACATCAGAAGTCTTTTGGTACATTATTTCCAGAAATAATGTACCTATGTAATTGATCAAGAAAATTTTTTTACAACACCCCCTGAAAATTTGTTCTTTCACGTTTCAGAGGTTCTAGAACAAGAATCTGCAATAAAATTTTTTTGTCCGTCCGCCGTACGCCGTCAGCAGCAAAACGCATAGAAGGAGTGGTCCGATTTCAAAAAAAAAAAAACGAGCGTTTAGCAAATTTTCCTGTGACGTGCACCTCCTATAAGGGAATCCTCTGAATCAACTCTAGACTACTCAAAAACGATCAAATGTAAAAAAGTCATGATCTCAAAAACAGTTTTTTTGGGTTTTCGACCCCTTAAAATTTTTTGATCGGATTCCCCTGACAATATGCCTCAAGTTGGAGCAAAACACAACTTTTAGGACCAACCGCACCAAAATCGGATCAGCGGTTCGATACGAAGTGGACGGACGAAATTTTGGCCAAAAATTTCGTCCAGCCACTTCGTATTGAAATACTGATCCGATTTTGACTAAATTAGTCTTGAAAGTTGTGGTTTGCTCCAACTTGAGGCATATTGTCCGGGCAATCCGATCGGAGAAGGTTAACGGGTCCAATTCGGCATAATTAGGGTATATTTTTGAAAAAACACAAAATCTCAATTTTGAAGGTGATGCCGTGGGTTTAGAATTTTTTGAGTATTTTTCCCGGGTTTCTCGCTTGATTTACCATAAGATAGGGTGGTTTTTTCGAAAAAATTCGAAAATTTTGTTTTTGAATCGGTTTGGCTTGAATTTCTTAATGCGATTTCTGCGTTTTCGCGTTTTTGGCAATTTGAGGGAGTCCTACTGAACCGATTTTGAATTTTTTGAGCTTGTTGGATTCCTTGAAGGTTTTTACACATTTTTCACTCCCTATAAGTCAAAATTGATTGGGGTTTAGTGATCAAAAACTGGTTTAAAGACTAATTTTTGACCTAAACAAAAAATATTTTTTTGACCCTTTAAAAAAATGTCAAAATTTCAAAAAAAATATTTTTGAGTATGTTTTGGGCAGGTACATGACACAAAAAATTGGCAATTTTCTACGACTCTTCAGGACTGAGAAAAATGCAAAAAACCGATTCCAGCAGGAAAATCCAAGGTATCAGCCTAGGAAAAATTTCAAAAAAAATGATGGATTTGACTTCGGGTTTTTTGGCCTGAATCTTTAGTCATTGACTAAAAAACGTAAAGACAGGAATTTTTTCGAGATTTTGGTCAACAGGGTTAATTTTGGGGGCAGTGACACTGCTGAAATTGCGGTTTTGCAGTTTTCTTGGGTTCACGGCTCATGTTCCAATCGGTTCAAGGCGTGAGGAATACGAAATGGCGGCTGTAACATTCCCACCCTTGATCTTGGTAGGGTGGGGAAGTAGGGGACTTCCCCTACCCCTACCGGCTCTTTCGTCGTTTATTGGCTCAGAACTGCAAAAATGCGATTCGGCTATTAGAAACTGAAAGTGTGAAGCTGGGATTAGACAGCTTATGTTAATGGGGCGGATCTTGATAACAGTTGTCACCTGTTAACGCGGTTAACAAAATGGCTGCCTTCTAGCCGCCAGGCCTCAGGAAATATTTCTTTGAAAGCAGCCGCCAGGTATTTTCTTTTTATACCTACCTATTTATTCATCATTGTGAAAACGTACCTTTTCGGCATTCACGATTTCGGCATTCGGAATTCACGATTGACCATTACTCCACAAATGATATGATGATAAACCGACCTACTCCAACTATTTGAACTTTATTTTCTGAGATACCCAGACAAATAATGTACCCATGTCACTAATCTACTTAGCAGCGTTTTTAATCAAGTTATAGAAATAAAAATGAACAAAGGCCATTTTTTCTAGTAAGAAAAAAACTGAATTTTTCATAAAAAGTGGCCAAAAACCATTCTTTCCCTATACACAAATGTGTGGAAGCTGGGGACAGGATACCGAAAGAAAATATTGTTGATGTTAGCTGAGCAATGTCGTCAAAACTTCCAAAAACCGAGTATTCGATGTTGTGCTAATTAGCACAACAGATTATAATCTATTATTATATTAGATTATAATCTAATATATTATAATCTATAATATATTAGATTATAATCTATTTGCAATTCCATTTTCCAATCTAGATATTAAGATATATTATTATATTATGGCTGGATAATGCACTATTACCGTTTCCGTTGATTAAAAAATCCTTTTCGAATTCCTGTTTAGGAAAATCTAGATTTACTATCACTTCGGTTTGTCAAATGTACTATTTGTTGCAGTTGTAGGGCTCCGGCTTACCGTGGTGAACCCTCGTACTGAAACAGTTGCGTGTTCCTGCCCGGAAAATTTTTTCTTCCACTCGTCAAATTGTGATTTTTTAGACTGGTACGAAACAATTTTCTTATGTTATCGATAAATTTGCACAACTGTATTGAATTTCTGAATTTCATGTTCATCGACTAGCATCTTACGGCGTTATTCATGGTCTGGCGATCGAGTTGTTTTTTGTTGATTGGAAAAATAAATAATGTGGAGGTACTCCGAAATATGTGGAACTGTCCATCAGAATGAGGCGTTTTTATATTATTCAGAGTTGAGTTGGGACAATAAAAATACTGTATCCGAATCTAGTGTAGTTTAAATTTGGTGCTGTTCAAGATTATTTTCAATTGTGACAATAAATTATGGTGATTTTTATCATTACTGCAGACTCTTCTTGTGTTACAACGCAACCGTCTACTATACGGAGGCGGAATGCTTTGGACCTGACGTGTACCCTATGTTGTGGTGGAACCAGGAAACTGGATCTTCCCCATATTGCTCGTCCGAAAATTTAATACCAACTGTTTTTCGTTTTTGCCTAAATTTGAACTCTTAACACTTGACTAGTTCTGCAATTTGACGCCTCACTAGGTACATGAAGGGTTTTGGTGATGACTTTTATTTTGCTATCTTCTTACCTTTCATGCAAAAACCCGTCGTGGAATTAGTTGAAGTATTTTTAATTATAGATTTTTTGACGTCATTTTGTACGCTTACTGGCTATCTATTATGCTATTCGTGACCTGTTACGCTCATTTAAATAAATTTATGAACAAATATTTTCTTTTTTTTGTTAGTTGATGGTTGAGGTTGAGTGTGGAGGTGAAGGAGAGAGTCTTAGCTCATCGTACTCTCGTTTTCTTCTCCTTCATTACTCCGAGCGCTTTCGACCAGCTGGGCCTCTTCGGGATTGGCATTTTTCTTGGAAGTTTTCCCCAAACGTAGGCCGATTGGTCATTGGGTTCCTCCTGAGGGAGGCTCGTCAGTGTTTTCCGTATGTATTTAAAATATTTTTTAAAAAATACATAAAAACAATTTTCCAACTAAATAACAGATCACTCTGTGAACTAGTTTATAGTGTCTTGCAGACGTGCAAATGAGGCAACTCACTGGTGTGCTAGGAAAATACAATTTTTTGAACTGATGAATCTCGTTATTCGAATTTCATACTTCAATAGTCAGTAAAAACAAAGTAGAGACACTTCAGAATCCAACCTCACGTATTATCAGAATTTTTTTGCGCAATCCCCGTCAAAAATCTTGAATTAGGATTTGAAAATTTGATAATAAGTCCACATAATAATTATGTGGACCAAAATTTTGATATTTCCATATTATGGACACACAGACACTTGTTCAGGAAGCGATTCTGATTGAAGATGTACTTATAAAAATGTTTTTCTGAAGCTCCGATCCGATTTTTGATTTTAGGACGATTACAATACTTTCATACTTGCATTTACTTCGTAAATGCGGAAGTAATGGTTCAGCTTCCGTACTGATGTAAAATTAGGCAATTTATGCCGTATTCCAGTCAGTTCAAAAATACGCGTAACAAATTGGGGGAGGTGCAGATCTCATAAACGAGGGCCTTCCCCTTCAACATCATTCAGACTCCTTCAATCAATTAACACCGACGGATTACTCGAGTCTTAAAAGTCTCCATGAAAAGCGCGAAAGCAATAGGAAACAAATCAAATCCATACAAGCTCCCTTGTCCAATTTTAAAGACTGGAAACGGCCCGAGTTTACGAACTCCTCAAGATTGACAAAGTTGCAAGGCGGAGGGGCGCGGACTTATTACCGGATAAGATGAAACTTTCAATTAAGTTTGGAGTGATGATCCTTACCCTTCCTGGTCTTTGTTCCATCGCTCAGCTCATTGTTTCTGCCTTCCTAGTGACTCCGAGTCCTCTTTCCTCAACTCGCCTTTTTCCTTTCTCATCTCTCTCGCACTCTCTCTTTTCACCACTATATACGTTTTTCGGCATTAGCCCTGTAGCCCCGGAGCAAAATGTCGGACAGAGTGGTGGGCGGACCTGTCACCAATCTTCGGACGAGTCCGACCGATGGCAAAACCTTGGAGAAAGACGACATGGGACGTGTAAGCTGAACAGTAATCCTACAAAAAACAAGCTTTTCCTTCTACCTTTGAATCGCAGAATTTCCTGGGACACCAGGCAGGCTTGACCTCTCGCTCATGCACACCCGCCTCCAGGTTCCAAAATGGTTTCGTTCCACTGGAGCGCATTGAAACGGTCGAACCGTTGCCCGAGAGTAGGTAGGTACATAATATTATACAGGTATTATTATGTACCTGGTAATAATAATACCTACTATGCACCAGGTCACATAATATATAAAAAGTAGAAGTAGTAAAGTAAACCGCCGTTATAGGCGTTGCCTTTTCGCCCGATAAACGAAGTTGTAAACTCAAACTCACATTGAAATAGAAACTCAAACTCAAAATCAAACTCGAAGTCAAACTCACAATGAAACTGAAACTCACAATGAAACAAAAACTCAAACTCATAATCGACCTCGAAGTCAAACTCACAGTGAAAAAGAAGCTCAAACTCACAATGAAACAGAAACTCAAACTCATAATCGAACTCGAAGTCAAACTCACAATGAAACAAAAACTCAAACTCATAATCGAACTCGAAGTCAAACTCACAATGAAACATAATTTCAAACTCTCAATACCGGAACTCAAACTCATAATCGAACTCGAAGTCATACTCACAGTGAAACAGAAACTCAAACTCACAATGAAACAAAAACTTAAACTCATAATCGAACTCGAAGTCAAACTCACAATGAAACTGAAACTCAAACTCATAATCAAACTCGAAGACAAACTCACAATCAAACTCGAAGTCAAGCTCACAGTGAAACATAATTTCAAACTCTCAATACCGGAACTCAAACTCATAATCGAACTCGAAGTCAAACTCACATTGAAACTGAAACTCAAACTCATAATCGAACTCGAAGTCAAACTCACAGTGAAACACAAACTCACAATGAAACAGAAACTCAAACTCATAATCAAACTCGAAGACAAACTCACAATCAAACTCGAAGTCAAGCTCACAGTGAAACAGAATTTCAAACTCACAATGAAACAAAAACTCAAACTCATAATCGAACTCGAAGTCAAGCTCACAGTGAAACAGAAACTCAAACTCACAATGAAACAAAAACTCAAACTCATATTAGAACTCGAAGTCAAACTCACAATGAAACTGAAACTCATAATCAAACTCGAAGACAAACTCACAATCAAACTCGAAGTGAAGCTCACAGTGAAACAGAATTTCAAACTCACAATGAAACAAAAACTCAAACTCATAATCGAACTCGAAGTCAAACTCACAATGAAACTGAAACTCAAACTCATAATCAAACTCGAAGACAAACTCACAATCAAACTCGAAGTGAAGCTCACAGTGAAACAGAATTTCAAACTCACAATGAAACAGAAACTCAAACTCATAATCGAACTCGAAGTCAAGCTCACAATGAAACAGAAACTCAAACTCACAATGAAACAGAAACTCAAACTCATAATCGAACTCGAAGTCAAACTCACATTGCAACTGAAACTCGAACTCATAATCGAACTCGAAGTCAAACTCACAATGAAACATAATTTCAAACTCTCAATACCGGAACTCAAACTCATAATCGAACTCGAAGTCAAATTCACAATTAAGCATAATTTCAAACTCTCAATACCGGAACTCAAACTCATAATCGAACTCGAAGTCAAACTCACAATGAAACATAATTTCAAACTCTCAATACCGGAACTCAAACTCATAATCGAACTCGAAGTCAAACTCACATTGAAACTGAAACTCAAACTCATAATCGAACTCGAAGTCAAACTCACAGTGAAACAGAAACTCACAATGAAACAGAAACTCAAACTCATAATCAAACTCGAAGACAAACTCCCAATCAAACTCTAAGTCAAGCTCACAGTGAAACAGAATTTCAAACTCACAATGGAACAAAAACTCAAACTCATAATCGAACTCGAAGTCAAACTCACAATGAAACTGAAACTCAAACTCATAATCAAACTCGAAGACAAACTCACAATCAAACTCGAAGTGAAGCTCACAGTGAAACAGAATTTCAAACTCACAATGAAACAAAAACTCAAACTCATAATCGAACTCGAAGTCAAGCTCACAATGAAACAGAAACTCAAACTCACAATGAAACAGAAACTCAAACTCATAATCGAACTCGAAGTCAAACTCACATTGCAACTGAAACTCGAACTCATAATCGAACTCGAAGTCAAACTCACAATGAAACATAATTTCAAACTCTCAATACCGGAACTCAAACTCATAATCGAACTCGAAGTCAAACTCACAATTAAGCATAATTTCAAACTCTCAATACCGGAACTCAAACTCATAATCGAACTCGAAGTCAAACTCACAATGAAACATAATTTCAAACTCTCAATACCGGAACTCAAACTCATAATCGAACTCGAAGTCAAACTCACATTGAAACTGAAACTCAAACTCATAATCGAACTCGAAGTCAAACTCACAGTGAAACAGAAACTCACAATGAAACAGAAACTCAAACTCATAATCAAACTCGAAGACAAACTCCCAATCAAACTCTAAGTCAAGCTCACAGTGAAAAAGAATTTCAAACTCACAATGAAACAAAAACTCAAACTCATAATCGAACTCGAAGTCAAACTCACAATGAAACTGAAACTCAAACTCATAATCGAACTCGAAGTCGAGCTCACAGTGGAACAGAAACTCAAACTCACAATGAAACAAAAACTCAAACTCAAAATCGAACTCGAAGTCAAACTCACAAGGAAACAGAAACTCAAACTCACAATGAAACAAAAACTCAAACTCATAATTGAACTCGAAGTCAAACTCACAATGAAACTCAAACTCAAACTCATAATCAAACTCGAAGTCAAACTCACATTGAAACTGAAACTCACAATGAAACAGAAACTCAAACTCATAATCGAACTCGAAGTCAAACAACCAATGAAACTGAAACTCAAACTCATAATCGAACTCGAAATCAAACTCACAGTGAAACAGAAACTCACAATGAAACAGAAACTCAAACTCATAATCAAACTCGAAGACAAACTCACAATCAAACTCGAAGTCAAGCTCACAGTAAAACAGAATTCCAAACTCACAATGAAACAAAAACTAAAACTCATAATCGAACTCGAAGTCAAGCTCACAGTGAAACAGAAACTCAAACTCACAATGAAACAGAAACTCAAACTCATAATCGAACTCGAAGTCAAACTCACAATGAAACTGAAACTCATAATCAAACTCGAAGACAAACTCACAATCAAACTCGAAGTGAAGCTCACAGTGAAACAGAAACTCAAACTCACAATGAAACAAAAACTCAAACTCATAATCGAACTCGAAGTCAAACTCACAATGAAACTGAAACTCAAACTCATAATCAAACTCGAAGACAAACTCACAATCAAACTCGAAGTCAAACTCACAGTGAAACATAATTTCAAACTCTCAATGCCGGAACTCAAACTCATAATCGAACTCAAAGTCAAACTCACAATTAAACATAATTTCAAACTCTCAATACCGGAACTCAAACTCATAATCGAACTCGAAGTCAAACTCACATTGAAACTGAAACTCAAACTCATAATCGAACTCGAAGTCAAACTCACAGTGAAACAGAAACTCACAATGAAACAGAAACTCAAACTCATAATCAAACTCGAAGACAAACTCACAATCAAACTCGAAGTCAAGCTCACAGTGAAACAGAATTTCAAACTCACAATGAAACAAAAACTCAAACTCATAATCGAACTCGAAGTCAAACTCACAATGAAACTGAAACTCATAATCAAACTCGAAGACAAACTCACAATCAAACTCGAAGTGAAGCTCACAATGAAACAGAAACTCAAACTCACAATGAAACAGAAACTCAAACTCATAATCGAACTCGAAGTCAAACTCACATTGCAACTGAAACTCGAACTCATAATCGAACTCGAAGTCAAACTCACAATGAAACATAATTTCAAACTCTCAATACCGGAACTCAAACTCATAATAGGAACTCGAAGTCAAACTCACAATTAAGCATAATTTCAAACTCTCAATACCGGAACTCAAACTCATAATCGAACTCGAAGTCAAACTCACAATGAAACATAATTTCAAACTCTCAATACCGGAACTCAAACTCATAATCGAACTCGAAGTCAAAATCACATTGAAACTGAAACTCAAACTCATAATCGAACTCGAAGTCAAACTCACAGTGAAACAGAAACTCACAATGAAACAGAAACTCAAACTCATAATCAAACTCGAAGACAAACTCCCAATCAAACTTTAAGTCAAGCTCACAGTGAAACAGAATTTCAAACTCACAATGAAACAAAAACTCAAACTCATAATCGAACTCGAAGTCAAACTCACAATGAAACTGAAACTCAAACTCCTAATCGAACTCGAAGTCAAGCTCACAGTGAAACAGAAACTCAAACTCACAATGAAACAAAAACTCAAACTCATAATCGAACTCGAAGTCAAACTCACAAGAAAACAGAAACTCAAACTCACAATGAAACAAAAACTCAAACTCATAATTGAACTCGAAGTCAAACTCACAATGAAACTCAAACTCAAACTCATAATCAAACTCGAAGTCAAACTCACATTGAAACTGAAACTCAAACTCATAATCGAACTCGAAGTCAAACTCACAGTGAAACAGAAACTCAAACTCACAATGAAACAGAAACTCAAACTCATAATCGAACTCGAAGTCAAACAACCAATGAAACTGAAACTCAAACTCATAATCGAACTCGAAATCAAACTCACAGTGAAACAGAAACTCACAATGAAACAGAAACTCAAACTCATAATCAAACTCGAAGACAAACTCACAATCAAACTCGAAGTCAAGCTCACAGTAAAACAGATTTTCAAACTCACAATGAAACAAAAACTAAAACTCATAATCGAACTCGAAGTCAAGCTCACAGTGAAACAGAAACTCAAACTCACAATGAAACAAAAACTCAAACTCATAATCGAACTCGAAGTCAAACTCACAATGAAACATAATTTCAAACTCTCAATACCGGAACTCAAACTCATTATCGAACTTGAAGTCAAACTCACATTGAAACTGAAACTCAAACTCATAATCGAACTCGAAGTCAAACTCACAGTGAAACAGAAACTCACAATGAAACAGAAACTCAAACTCATAATCGAACTCGAAGTCAAACTCACAATGAAACTGAAACTCATAATCAAACTCGAAGACAAACTCACAATCAAACTCGAAGTGAAGCTCACAGTGAAACAGAATTTCAAACTCACAATGAAACAAAAACTCAAACTCATAATCGAACTCGAAGTCAAACAAACAATGAAACTGAAACTCAAACTCATAATCGAACTCGAAGTCAAGCTCACAGTGAAACAGAAACTCAAACTCACAATGAAACAAAAACTCAAACTCATAATCGAACTCGAAGTCAAACTCACAATGAAACTGAAACTCAAACTCATAATCAAACTCGAAGACAAACTCACAATCAAACTCGAAGTCAAGCTCACAGTGAAACATAATTTCAAACTCTCAATGCCGGAACTCAAACTCATAATCGAACTCAAAGTCAAACTCACAATTAAACATAATTTCAAACTCTCAATACCGGAACTCAAACTCATAATCGAACTCGAAGTCAAACTCACATTGAAACTGAAACTCAAACTCATAATCGAACTCGAAGTCAAACTCACAGTGAAACAGAAACTCACAATGAAACAGAAACTCAAACTCATAATCAAACTCGAAGACAAACTCACAATCAAACTCGAAGTCAAGCTCACAGTGAAACAGAATTTCAAACTCACAATGAAACAAAAACTCAAACTCATAATAGAACTCGAAGTCAAACTCACAATGAAACTGAAACTCATAATCAAACTCGAAGACAAACTCACAATCAAACTCGAAGTGAAGCTCACAGTGAAACAGAATTTCAAACTCACAATGAAACAAAAACTCAAACTCATAATCGAACTCGAAGTCAAACTCACAATGAAACTGAAACTCAAACTCATAATCAAACTCGAAGACAAACTCACAATCAAACTCGAAGTGAAGCTCACAGTGAAACAGAATTTCAAACTCACAATGAAACAAAAACTCAAACTCATAATCGAACTCGAAGTCAAGCTCACAATGAAACAGAAACTCAAACTCACAATGAAACAGAAACTCAAACTCATAATCGAAGTCGAAGTCAAACTCACATTGCAACTGAAACTCGAACTCATAATCGAACTCGAAGTCAAACTCACAATGAAACATAATTTCAAACTCTCAATACCGGAACTCAAACTCATAATCGAACTCGAAGTCAAACTCACAATTAAGCATAATTTCAAACTCTCAATACCGGAACTCAAACTCATAATCGAACTCGAAGTCAAACTCACAATGAAACATAATTTCAAACTCTCAATACCGGAACTCAAACTCATAATCGAACTCGAAGTCAAACTCACATTGAAACTGAAACTCAAACTCATAATCGAACTCGAAGTCAAACTCACAGTGAAACAGAAACTCACAATGAAACAGAAACTCAAACTCATAATCAAACTCGAAGACAAACTCCCAATCAAACTCTAAGTCAAGCTCACAGTGAAACAGAATTTCAAACTCACAATGAAACAAAAACTCAAACTCATAATCGAACTCGAAGTCATACTCACAGTGAAACAGAAACTCAAACTCACAATGAAACAAAAACTTAAACTCATAATCGAACTCGAAGTCAAACTCACAATGAAACTGAAACTCAAACTCATAATCAAACTCGAAGACAAACTCACAATCAAACTCGAAGTGAAGCTCACAGTGAAACAGAATTTCAAACTCACAATGAAACAAAAACTAAAACTCATAATTGAACTCGAAGTCAAGCTCACAGTGAAACAGAAACTCAAACTCACAATGAAACAAAAACTCAAACTCATAATCGAACTCGAAGTCAAACTCACAATGAAACATAATTTCAAACTCTCAATACCGGAACTCAAACTCATAATCGAACTTGAAGTCAAACTCACATTGAAACTGAAACTCAAACTCATAATCGAACTCGAAGTCAAACTCACAGTGAAACAGAAACTCACAATGAAACAGAAACTCAAACTCATAATCGAACTCGAAGTCAAACTCACAATGAAACTGAAACTCATAATCAAACTCGAATACAAACTCACAATCAAACTCGAAGTGAAGCTCACAGTGAAACAGAATTTCAAACTCACAATGAAACAAAAACTCAAACTCATAATCGAACTCGAAGTCAAACTAACAATGAAACTGAAACTCAAACTCATAATCGAACTCGAAGTGAAGCTCACAGTGAAACAGAATTTCAAACTCACAATGAAACAAAAACTCAAACTCATAATCGAACTCGAAGTCAAACTAACAATGAAACTGAAACTCAAACTCATAATCGAACTCGAAGTCAAACTCACAATGAAACTGAAACTCAAACTCGAAGACAAACTCACAATCAAACTCGAAGTCAAGCTCACAATGAAACAGAAACTCAAACTCATAATCGAACTCGAAGTCAAACTCACAATGAAACTGATGATCATGAGATTGAGTTTCCGTTTCATTGTGAGTTTGACTTCGAGTTCGATTGTGAGTTTGAGTTTCAGTTTCATTGTGAGTTTCAATCCGATTTTGATTATGAGTTGGAGTTTCGGTTTCATCCTGAGTTTGACTTAGAGTTCGATTTTGAGTTTGGGATTCGGTTTCATTGTGAGTTTGAGTTTCTGTTTCATTGTAAGTTTGACTTCGAGTTCGATGATGAGTTTCAGTTTCAATTTCATTGTGAGTTCGATTATGAGTTTAAGTTTCTTTTTCATTGTGAGTTGAGTTTCTGTTTCACTGTGAGCATGACTTCGAGTTCGATTATGAGTTTGAGTTTCTGTTCCAATGTGAGTTTGACTTCGAGTTCAATTATGAGTTTGAGTTTCTGTTTCATTGTGAGTTTGACTTCGAGTTCGATTGTGAGTTTGGGTTTCGGTTTCATTGTGAGTTTGAGCTTTTGTTTCATTGTAAGTTTGACTTCATGTTCGATTGTGAGTTTGAGTTTCTTTCTCATTGTGAGTTCGAGTTTCTGTTTCATTGTAAGTTTGACTTCATGTTCGATTGTGAGTTTGAGTTCCTGTTATGATAGCAGGATCTTACACGTTTTCCTGGTTAATGTTGAACTGGTTAATGTTAATGAACTTGTTGCCATGCTACATCAACTCATTTTTCCAAAACAAAAAAAGTGACATCTTCCCTCGTTCTCTGTGGTCTTCAAGTAGGAGGTGATAGAGTAATTTCGATGGCGAGGGTAAAGGGTGGTTCGGTCTGTTCCGTGTTACCAATATAACGTTGACTGACTAACGCAGAACATGTGCTGGAATGGGATGAAGACCTGACAAACCGGGACAAATGCCACGTGGTCCAGGTGCGAGCGAGGGCGACCGTTCGCTCCCGAAATGACGACGGGGTGTCTATTATTAAACACCTTTTCATCGGGGTTCATTTCAATTATGATCCAACTTCTAACTCCAGTCCTGTATCGGCTGGGAGGGGCGTAGCGTAATAATTAATTTCAATCTCGCTTAGTTACCCTGCATGCGAACTCGGAGCAGTAACCATATTGATGAGGTCCCTTCAAAATAATGCATTTCACCGCAGGGGGTTTCACATTGTCGCCGAAATAGCCGAGCGTCGCAGTTTGAAAGTGAAATTTTCTCGGTAGACCAACAATCATCCCTCAAATGCTAATTTGCAAATTTGGGTTAAAAATACAGTTTGAAAACTTTCGGTGTATTTTGGTGATATTTACTCCGGTAGTACCTTGCAAGAAGTTCGGTCAGCTTCGTTGAAAATTCCAATTTTTCCTGCTACCGTTTGTTGCACCTTGATGCGGATTCCAAAAAGGCTAATGGCAAGAGCCTATTGCTTTCCACCTTTAAAATGCCTAGTAAACGACTAGACTACGTCACGATTCCGTCCATGGCAAACTTGAAAACCAAACATTTTTCGAATTATCGTTTGAAATGAGGAAAATTTAATTAATGACGTTATAAAATGTGCAAGTCGTCGAAAGAGTGATGGCGTAGGGTTACCCTACTAGGGTATCCGCTTCTGTCTCAAAAAGCCTTTTATCCTTGAGAAGGGAATTCCTGAGGAAGGCCTGAGGGAATTCCTGAGGAAGGCCTGAGGAAAATTTAATTAATGACGTTATAAAATGTGCAAGTCGTCGAAAGAGTGATGGCGTAGGGTTACCCTACTAGGGTATCCGCTTCTGTCTCAAAAAGCCTTTTATCATTGTGAAGGGAATTCCTGAGGAAGGCCAACGCTGAATCCAACAATATTCTCTAAGAAAATTGTATTCAAACCGCAGATACGTAGGTTTTTATAATGCAAAATTAGTTTTTTCTAAAAACACTTTAGAAAATCGTATCTTGGAAAACCGGGGGGGTTGAGACGGGTTGGGATAGGAAAATGCGCTTTTCGGTGTTCTGCTCCATTTTTTGGCCTGGTTTCACCCAAATTTTTACCCCAAGTAAGGGACAACCTATTGGTTGCAGCCCGCTTGCCCTATTGCTTGCAGGCTCTTGCCCCTACCTGTTGCCTGAAAAACTTACTAAAACTCCTCTAATCTCAACGAGACGTCAATTTTGACGAGAGGTTGAATTTACCTCGACGATAAATTACCAGTGCCGAGGCCTCATAGGGCAAGCAGTGCCTTGACAATCGTTACTCAAGAACTAGCATACCGTGACTCATGTCTATGGTTCTTAAGTTACGAATTTCCTTGATGCTGCTTGCCCTGTTTCTAACTGAGAATTTGCTGCTGTAAATTAAACGAATTATTCGTAACTTCCTACTATTATAATAGGAAGTTAGGTAAAAGTGGTGTTGGAGTGAATCAAATTGTCACTTTTACACAGTCACCTTACAGCCAAGTTTATACACTTGAAGTGTAAACTAGTAAAAACTGTCAATCTAAATTCTCTGTCCGTGTACTTTGCTGAATATTCTGATTAGTGGCCTTGAATATTTTTCAACCACGTTAAAATGCTGTAGTGAAACCTGAAAATCGTCGGTATATTGTCGCTGTTGAGACTACCATAGAAGAGGAGTTGTTTATTTAGGGAGAATAAAAAAGGAGTCCGAGATTGGAACTTGAGCTAAACATCATGTTTTTTTTCTTTACAATAGGTACCTCTCTAATTCATGGACTTATAAAAGTTTTTTCAGAGTAGAGCGGTCTTTCGATGAGTTCGTTCTTCTTGGCGCGGTTAACTAGTACATTGTCACAATAAGACGAACTGCGAGAATTATTGGACAATTATACCGTCAGATGCAATAACGGAGACGGCACTGCGTCTGTGTCGCGTGCAACGTCTGGCAGACAGTCGGCAATTATTCACCGCCAGGAGAGCACTGCTGTTTGAGTTCACAGATGCACTGATGGCCCGTGGCGCTGAACCGTTTAGCGCTGAATTGCCCTGCCCGGCGGGCGCAAGTTTACTGTCGGCCACTGGTCTGCACCTATTTCAGTTGAAAGCCCATCACGCACAAGACAATGACCATCACGCGATCGCTTATTCAAAATTACTAAACTAGGTAGGTCCCCTTCGTTACCATTGGAATGAAAGGCATCGTGCGGAAAATGGCAAATCGGCAGATGGATGAGAAAATTCGTTTGGGAATATCGTCATTTATGTTCTGATACCACCCAATCCACATTTTTGTCAAAATGGTTTTATTATGTTTTGCGCATGGTGCAGCTGTGCCGGAGCGATAGGAACAATCAGTTTCGAGCCATAGTCAACAGATCGAGCGCAAACTGCAAAAATGTCAACACCGCCTAATCAGTTTTTTTGGTCAGGTGGACAATACAGACGAACCCACAAAATTTTCTCCATTTCAATAAAGTATCGTTCATGGTTTCATATTGGCACGAATCCATCATGATAAAGACACTAACTTTTCAGAAACAATCGCGTGATAATTTCGGAAATAAACAGTTTTTTGTCTCTCCTGAAAAATGAGTCAATGTGGATTAGGTGGTATCAGAACTTAAGTGACGATATAGGACAATTTTGCGGGGAGTTATGCCGGTAGCATACAATTTTGTGGGTAGTTACCACAATTTTGTAGGTAGTCCATAAGGCCTGAGTATACACCGATGAACCCATGAAAAATATTTTGTGTCAGACGAAGGCTGGAGACTATTGACGAGTTCCTCTTGATTTCTTCAATGCAAACACCGGCGCTTTCGGCCGTACGGCCTCCCTAGGGGTTATTTTTCATCTCGAGGCCTCATTCGATCCCCCAAAATTTCTTGGCGATACCACCCACCCTACGTGCGTACTGCAATTATTTCGGTATCGACGGATCATCCCAAGGCCACAATTTTAAAACCTCTGAGCACCAATGTAACCATTTACCATTTATTGTAACCATTTACTGTAACCATTTACTGGCTTGTACTGACAATAGTAACAAAAATATGATGGGTTTTGCAGCATCCATTTGTTTTGGAGGCGGTAGGTATTGAGCTTTCGGGGAGGGAACGCCTCCTCATCATAGGTACTTTCAAGTAGTTTATTAGGTAGTTTATTCATAGGTAGTTTATTAGGTAGTGTTTTACCACGTACTTTCGCCTCTTCAGGGATCTGCAACACATTTTGGAACATTATTTCCAGAAATAATGTACTTACCAATGTAATCGTTTCTTTTAAGAAGTTTTTCTATTTTATAAACTTTTCTTTTTTCTTCTCCCTAAGTTAACCCGGGGAAGGAGGTTCTTGCCTTTTATGTCAAATAAACATTTATCTCTCATTATATTAATCTTTTCTTTGATTAGAATCATCAAAGAAAAGGAAAAGTTCATAAGGGAAAATTGCTTCCTTACCTTTCGATCGAATCACGAATACCTTAACTATCATACATTTTATCAGGAATAGCCATGTAGGCAATGTATGATAGATAACCTAAACTAGGCTATTCATTCTAGGCTGTAAGTAGGTCGGATATTCAGTTTGGATGGAAGTATTTTTGTTGAAGTTGTCGTTCAAAATTCCAGGAACAAATTGAATTTTCAACAATTTGTTTAAAAGGGACCAAAACGAACGTGTTTTTGGTAAACCTACTTTTGATAGTGCGGCGGGTAGGAATACTGAACTGTTACCCAAAATAGTCCAAGTGCTGGTTTTAGAGGGCGCTATTTAATGGTCCATGGGGGAAATGGAATTGCACGTAGGCGAAAGACAGGATCGAAGGCATCAGGCGCTATTTTGGTTCCTCCTCTTCCTTACGGACATCCGGGTGGAGATGTTAATCTGAGAAGCTCTTGTCGCCTGTTAAAAACCACTCGTTGTCACGATGAGAATCGGAAATTTGTCTTCCGGTGGCGAGTTGCAGACCAACTATTGATCTTCTCTTCTCCCCCGAAGTTTCTTCCACGTTCATCCCCTAGGCCTTTCAGTCATCGGCATCGATTGGATCGCCTTGTGACTCAGGAGTAGTATGCATATGATTACAAATGCCCCCCCATCACACACCAACCTGCCCTGCCCCTAGTAATCCTCCAACCCTTTTTGCTGACTGAAACATCAGGGGAAGGCAAGTGGACCAAAGAAAAATCAATAATGAGCAACGCCGCTGGGTGAATTTGAAGTCTAGACATCTCTGCATTTAGCTTCGTAGTTGATTTTGAAAATAAGGGTCTCTAATTTATTAGAGAACTAATTTATTATAATAGTTATGTATGAAGTTGTTACGCTTCAAAACCAAAACCACTGATGATAGAACATGCTTATCAATACATTTTTGAAGAGCGAGGCAGACGTGGCCTCAGATTTGTGGTGGAACCTGGAAAATGGAGCTCCCTCAAACCGCTCATCGGATTTCGGACCGGTTTCTTGATATGCAACCATTTGCACATAAGCTCTGTACCCCAAGAGCTAGCACAAAAAAGTTCCCATACTCCTTACCCCAACATCCGACATGGGCTCATCCTTGCTGTCGCTCAGTGGGTAGAATAAACCTTTCAGTGCTGAAGTACTTCTGTTCTTCTACTCTCATGACAACACCTTCTACACCAAACATGCTTACCTAGGTACCAAGCGAAAAAATGGGTTCTTGAATGGTTTGATAATTTTATCTTAATGTTTCGAAACAATCTCAACAACAAAATAACGGAACATTTTCGATTTTCGACTGATTAATATAAAATGACGCGAACACCGAAACGCTCTCAATAGTAGGTATCTACACACAATAGTAGAATCACAGTACTGTGAAAATTCTTCATTTAAATTCCAATATAATATTACAAGGTGACAATGTTGAATCAGCACTTATCAGTGTTGAATCGAATCAGTTGAACCAGCAATCAAATCCAGTCTATTGAAATCTGGGCTTCGCTTCGTGCTGCTTTGTGCTCGAGGGAGTAGAGCGGTGGTTTTCACCCTTTTAACAAATTGAACGCACATCGCACGAGTACTATGGCTAAAAGCTATACCGGCAGGAACTGAACAACAAACGATTTTTGTTTTTAGAGGGAAACAATCTAACTCTTTGAAACAGGCTTTTTCAACCCGAAGAAGCATGAGTGTTTTCAATGTTTTATTCCGAACTCAACTAGCTTATTTCGAATATTAAACTCCATCCGCAAAATGTGGGTAATTTTTCATTGTAGCACCTTGCCTACTTTGCAAAAGAGTTAGTTGAAAAGGATTTACGAATAATTATCAGGCTCCTTTTATTGAATATGTTCAATCTGAAGAGGCCTATATTGCGCCTGTCTGGAACCAAGATTTAAAAATAGGGTTTTTCCATATTAAACCAATATTACAATACCTTCATTTTTTAAGAAAAATGAACAAAAAAAGAAACCTTCTGAAGAAGCCAAACATCAAGAAAGGATTTTTTGAATAATTGATTTTTTTTAATAGTTGCACTTTCTAAGGGATTGATCAGATCAAGCTTTAACAGTGGTAATTTCTCTTATCTCACTTAAGACGCTGTACCCATTACCCATAAGAAAGTAATCAAACAAAATCACCTACTCTCGATTAGAACAACCATGAACCTAATTATGAATGAACCTAACAAAATAGGAGCATAAACCTAGTGTGAGGTCTTACGAGGATATCTACGAGGGCTCTTAGAATCCTCGAGATGGACAGATGGACACGCCATACAGACTTACTGTTATACGCACACAAGAAAGACGGCCATTCGAGGAGGCCCTTCTTAGGAAAATGTCGGTTTTTATGAACGTCCTTTACAGCCAGTCTCTTGGTCACCGAGTTAAAGGGTATTAACCCTTGATGCTGCGGCTTACCACTTAACTACAAGGGGTTTCAAAGTAGCCCCGAGTGCGGGCTGGAGAACCTTATACAGCGTAGGTGCCGGAATGAGAGAAGGCAGACGGTCAGGTCATAATTTCAAACGGACGAAGAACTGTACCAATTATCAAATTACGAAAGTGGAAGCCAAGCAGTTAGAGGCCCGCCCACGAGGCGATCAGGCGTCAGTTCCAGCTGTCAGAAGTGCCTACACATAACAGAACCTGCGTTGGTGTTAACGCCGGAGTACGGCGTATTGAAGATAGATTACCTGTGCAGACAAGTTGATATCGTAATTCATGTTGTCATAAATGCAGGAAGTTGGTAGGTACCTCCTCTTCAGGAAAGACGATTAGAGAATTCGATATGAGTCCTCGAGCTCAAATGAATTTCCAAGTTGTAGGTATACTATTGATTATGTTTAAAATTTAACTTGAGATAAATTTTGCTTTATTTCATGATTTACTTCAACCGGGCCTGGAATGACAAAGGGTCTTTTTACTTACTTTTTTTCTTCACTAAACAAATTTCCTTGAGGTGAACAGATGATAGCCCTCCCTTCTTTGAATTTCGGTTCTACTCGTATTACGAGTTTGTTAAAATGGGAAGTCCGTCCTTAAGGATGCATCAATTTAAACATTTCATACAGCAGTCAATATGAGTATGGAGGCAAAATTTGGAATAAAACGGGAGGACTCGAAGAGGCGATTGTTACCGACGGTCCTTAATGTTTCCTAACGTTCTTGGAACCCTCCATCTTTGTCAGTTGCAAGGGGCGCGTGTCTCCCTTGACGGCGCCTTTTGTGCGACTGACATACGCCTGGCTCCAGGTGGTCGTATGGGGAGCAGTTCAAAGGTAAGATCTGATTGTTACCATTAACCGAGATCTCCTCAAGGGCATCAAGACGCACGACTTGCCGAGTGGCTCCGTCCGTGCGATCTGGAGGCGTAAGCTCGTTCCCCATCAGAGGGCAGACAGGGATAAACCCTAAGTTTAGATCGAGTTAGTAATTCCTTTGATTATTGAAAAGGTTTTTTTTTAATTCATGGTCAGTGAACCTCAAATTTCGGAGGTGTTTTGAAACGTTAGGTATGGATGGTAAGTTTAAAGATGAGGTGCCTGGCTCTCAGAGTTGCGAAAAAAGTAATCTCATTACCCATTACAAATTACACATTACTTTGGAGAAATGTAATGACCATTACCCATTACAATTCTCCAATGTAATGGTAATGGCCATTACTTTTCCGATTACTTGTAATGAGTAATCGAACCTGGCCATTACCCATTACAAGTGTTTGAAAATGTAATGACCAAATTTCGATTACCAATTACAAAAAGTAATGGAGTAATTGTAATCGGATTACTTCGATTACTTAAAAGAAATTGGAGTAATCAGATTACTTCAAATTAATCGGATTATAGGAGAGGAATTGACTCAAGGAGATCAGCAGAGGGGCCCATTTCGCCATTTCCCAAACCGCTGGTCGCACGAAGCTGAAATTTGGTACACGGCCTCAGACGAGCCCCTCAGCAAGATTGGCTGGGCCAAAATACTTTCTGATCAGCTGAGGAGCCCGTGGCGCTAATTTCAATACCGTTGGTCGTATGATGATGAAATTTGGTACACAGCCTCAGAGGAGCCCCTCAGCATGACTGGCAAGACCAAAATACCTTCTGATCAGCTGAGGAGCCCATGGGGCTAATTTCAATACCGTTGGTCGTATGATGATGAAATTTGGTACACAGCCTCAGAGGAGCCCCTCAGCATGACTGGCAAGACCAAAATACGTCCTGATCAGCTGAGGAGCCCATGGGGCTAATTTCAATACCGTTGGTCGTATGATGCTGAAATTTGGTACACAGCCTCAGAGGAGCCCCTCAGCATGACTGGCAAGACCAAAATACCTTCTGATCAGCTGAGGAGCCCATGGGGCTAATTTCAATACCGTTGGTCGTATGATGATGAAATTTGGTACACAGCCTCAGAGGAGCCCCTCAGCATGACTGGCAAGACCAAAATACGTCCTGATCAGCTGAGGAGCCCATGGGGCTAATTTCAATACCGTTGGTCGTATGATGCTGAAATTCCCAGGTACACAGCCTCAGAGGAGCCCCTCAGCATGACTGGCAAGACCAAAATACCTTCTGATCAGCTGAGGAGCCCATGGGGCTAATTTCAATACCGTTGGTCGTATGATGATGAAATTTGGTACACAGCCTCAGAGGAGCCCCTCAGCATGACTGGCAAGACCAAAATACGTCCTGATCAGCTGAGGAGCCCATGGGGCTAATTTCAATACCGTTGGTCGTATGATGCTGAAATTTGGTACACGGCCTAGGAGGAGTCCCTGAACAAGATTGGCTGGGCCAAAACACGTTTTGATCAGCTGAGGAGCCCATGGCGCTAACTCCAATACCGTTGGTCGTATGATGCTGAAATGTGGTACACAGCCTCAGAGGAGCCCCTCAGCATGACTGGCAAGACCAAAATACCTTCCAATCAGTTGAGGAGCCCATGGCGATAAATCCAATACCGTTGGTCGTATGATGCTGAAATTTGATATGGAGCCTCGGAATAGCTCGTCAGCAAGACTGTTAGGGTCAGAATCCTCAGCTGATCAGGAAAAGTTTTGGTCTTGCTAATCATCTTTGAGGCAGCATACCAAATTTCAGCATCGTACGACCAACGGTATTTTATTCGACGCCATGGGCTCCTCAGCTGATCAGAACTTATTTTGGCCCATCCAGGTTTTTTTAATATTCTTGACCTAAACACCCTTATAAGCAGTCAAAATATGATAAAATTGTGTCACACTTTTATTTTTCAAAATATGGAAGTATTTTGTGTTATCTACGCGCCACTGGTTCAAAGATGGTGTCAATAACGTTTATTGAGCAGTCCTTCTGCCAAACGGAAGGAAGAGGTTTATCCCTGTCAGAAATCGGTTTCGGGAGTTAGAGAGCTCGGTATTGGAATAAAGCTCGTTGTAGAACGATAGCGTTAGCCGTTGACTGCTGATTCGTAGCCAGGCGCCTGCATACTAATCAGCAGTCGGCCGTATTTCGATGTTCGGATCCGCTCAATCGCAGCTCGCGTGCTCCAATGCTCCACCGTTTCAGAGAATACTAAAAACGTCTACAATGGCAGCCAGGCGTGCAATATTGGTTGTCAATATTGTGAGGAAGTTCGTGACGAATGGTCCCCGCCAGTACGAATTGCATATTAACGAAGTTATGGGTACCGGAGATGGCGTCGTATCTTCGAGATTAGAAATTAATATCTCAGAATGTTCTTGCTGTGGTCAGTTGTTGGTTCTTGGACCGGCTGGTTTCAGTGAGGGTATCCAGTTGATGATCCCGTCTCTTCCTGGAAGTCAGAACTTGGCGTATACCTTATTAGAACGGACGTATTGGGGAGGTGAGTTTGGAGGGACGGCTCTGTTTAAGTTAACTGTAATCGGATATTATGGAGGAAGAGAAATATAGAAGAAACATCCATGACTGGACGAAACGTCGATAGGCCTCTATATTATATTTTCCTAATTTGAAGGAGAGAGGTCGTTAGCCTACATTATTCACGGTGGGATCAGGAGCCAGGAGCCTCCCCATACCGCTCATCCGGATTTTGGACCGGTTTCTTACAATCCGGGTAAGACGCAAAGCCCATGTGCGTATGGATGCAACCCAAGGAACCGATCCAGAATCCAGAAGAGCGGTATGGGGAGCCTGGGGAGAGTGAATAAAGACCTCTTTTCTTCGAATTAGGGAAGGATTCCGCTCCATGGAGTAGTGGTGGTCGAAATACCAGAATTTCGTACTTTACAGTTACTGTAAAGCTCTATATTATATTCACCATGGATATGGACGGTGATTCTGGGGGTGGGTCAGGGGCCATGCCCCCCTCAAAGTTTCTGAGGCTTACACTTGATAGAATGGCAAAATTTCCAAAGATTTTCCTGACATTGAAGTCTAGACCGGTCAAAAAAGGGTACAGGCTATTTTGAACCTTTTCTGTTTTTTGCCTATAATATGAAAACTGTGCGACATGAGAAAAAACTTTTCACAGCAAAAAGAAAGCTGATAAAATTTACTTAGACAAATATTTTTCAAACATTTTTCACTTTCACCCGTTCTCGAGTGTTCTTGATTGTGCCTTTGTGCAGTATCTTTGCTTGTCGAGTCTCTAAAAAAATTGATGTCCCCTTCAGGATGATGCTGCGAAAAGTAAAACGACAACCAAACCGCCGAAAATAGCCATATCTGTTCGTGGAACAGTCAAGACAAGACCCATTTAACCGTGTTGAACTGTTGAGTCAGAATTTTCATCATTCACTTCTTAGATATTGGCTCTATAACGTGGTTTCTAATTGGTATTTGATCCACAAAAATTTTAGCGTTCAAGCTATACCTGCTAAACTCAAATGTTAAAATGCTTGCCAGGATATACGTGGATGTAAAGATATTTTCCATCCTTGTAGCCAACAGTGACCCTATTAAGGGAGGGTTTTGAAATTTGCTGTGTTGATGGATAGTGTTTGTTTTTCAATTTTTTCCCTCGAATTTTGTGCATAGGTCATCCAATGTTCAGTCCTGCGTATCTGTGTTCAGTCCTGTATTTTTACATCATGCAAAATCATCCGCATTTATTTCCGATAATAGGTAACATGGCATAATATGGCTGAAAAATCCAGTTTTTTGAAACTCAGCTACCCACGAAGAGTATTTTTCTGCATTTTTGATGGAAGGCCTTCAAATCAATCCAAATGGTCACTTTCCTCCCAACAAATTACCTTCCAGGATCGTATCTTATGTGCGTATTACAAAAACACTGTCACCCGCCTCGCTCCTCAGAAAAGCAAAAGTTTATCAATTTGTTCAACTCAACCCAGGGTTGCAAAACCTCAACAATGGAACCCACCCCTCGGCAGCCGTTTCTTATGGGCATTCGCTTGGTTTGATAGAGATTGAATGCGCTCATCGGGCGCAGTCCTAGCGAGCCCATCTCACCCCTGGCGTTCGGCGTAACTCGGGTGGTCCCGCCTCCCCTCGCCGGACTTCACCCTCGACTACCGAATGTTTGAGCGGCTGAGAGGTTGACGCGATTCGAGCCCTCAGTATTTACCGCGCGTTACTCGAACGAGTGAGCCACGCTTGCTCCGTGCTTCGCAAACTCGCGTCTTTTCACCGACGTCTCCGGCGAGAACATCTTTGTCTACAGGTGATAATACTTGAACAATATTATCCAAAAGTCGTTGAAATTATTGTTCATAGTTGGCTCCCATTTATGAGATTTTTTCTTGCCGCTTTAGGGAAAAAAGTCGATTTGATTAAATATCAACACATTACTTGCTCGTCTACAGCATCGTTATATTATCGAATTTTTTAGTAGGCAGTCAAAATTTCGTAGACTTACAGGAAAACTCCATCTCGGATGGAAGCCACCGGTATTTTAGTAGAAGTGTTAGGGTCTAAATTTTAAGGCCGGTTTTCAGGTTAATTTAAACAGAGGGACACTTGCAAGACATTCCACCTAGGACATCGACCGTCATACTGAACATTTCTTGGAAATTGTTAATGCACTCGTCCTTGGATAGCTAGCTTTAAATAAATTGATAAACCAGGACTTAGAACGTTAACTGATTTCGTATTATCCCCTTAATTTTTATTCAAGAATCATGATTCTCTGAAGATAGGAGAGGATTATATTTTTGCTGGTTGCATTAATATAGTTGTATCGTCAGTTTTTCACCCGTGCCCAATGGGTCTCAATAAACAAATAAATAGGTACATGCAGCGATTTTCCAAATCCCCGGAGTTTGTTTGCCTAAACCATCTAAAATGCCTAAGCACAGAATAAAACCTTCCTGGAACAGTGCAAATTTCTCTGACCTGGAATTTGGAATCGTGTTGAGGTTATTGTACCGATGACCGCGTGGCCAGAATTAGCAGCGCCGTTCCATCAAATTCAATCAGCTTTACAAGTCGGACTACGGGATTGTTACTTAGTTAGAAATTGGTCTGAGAAGAGATTAAGCACGCCCTTCGCTCCTTCAAGCACCTCTCCTGGCGATGTTTGTGTGTGATGTAATTACTATAATCGTTACCTATTGATTTTGCCCAATTTTTCTTTGCATAATATGCAATGATATATAATACACATAATAAAATATATCTAGATATATAATATATAAAAATGTATTATATTTTAAATGTTGATAGATGTTGTTTTTTACTTTAACGTGTTTTTCATTCAGATTTGTTGCACCTGAACGCCGTGTGTTGAAAAATTATTTCCAAGCGATGTTTCCTAATTTTAATTTTCCAACACTGAGGAATGTTAATTTGAGGAGTTCTGCTCATCTGATGGTTATTTTCACTTTAGAAATCATCCCTCGAAAAATTGAATCATAGGTCCATCAACATTTTCTCGCACCCCTTCATAACGTTCTGTAACTGTATCCCAACTTTGTCGGGACTTTTTATACCATACGAGTTTTCCGTCGAGCACAATTCGGTGTACGGAATATTAATCATTTCTCTCCAAGTTTCCTATGATCAAAAATTTATCGTAAAAACTTGCTCGCGAATTTATTGCCATTGTTAAAGAAAACCTTTATAAAGCCTCGCCATTGATTAATGTTTCAAGCCCAGGGCTTAATTTTCATCAACAACTCCTACCGCGTTTGCTACAAACTTACTCGGGCCAAGTACTGAAGTAAACTTCTGCTGCTTTCTTGCGGATGAGGTTGACGTTTGCTTGTTTTAGTGCCCCGGCAATGGACTTAATTAAGTAAACAGTAACCCGACGAGCACTGAACGAACGCAGCAATGTTGAGTGCTTTCGCTGGGCCACGATTCCTTGACAGCAACACAAATAATCTTTGATGCTTACAGCTCGCACGATATTCAGAGCTGCACAAATAATTTGGTTCGTTAAAATGAAGTTCAAGGAATAGACAATTTGAAGAGGTTTCCTCCTAAACTGCAATAATTGCAGGATAATTATTATCCACTTTCGAGTTTTTTCGGATTTTGATTCAGTTTTTTCGATTTTTGATTTCGTTTCATAACACCTTTGGTACCTATAGCATGATAAGCAATCGAAAATCGAAAAAACGAAATCGAAATCGAAAAAACTCGAAAGTGGATGAATGCAGTTTTGGAGGAAAATTCTTCATTTGGTGCTGGCAAATTAGGTAATTTCAGCTTAGCGTTGAACGTTTCTGTTCTTATGCTGATGCCACCATTTCAGATCAAAATACCTGAATGGCATTTAATGATCGTCGAGTGATCAATTAAACCTGAACATGATGATTGATTGAGTTTGCGAGCTTCACTGTAATAAGCTGGTAGTTTCTTACATATACATGTGCCTTGTACTCTTTGTTACTATTATTACCTAGCTGCGTGTAAGGTTTTCAATGTCCTTAGTAGATGATTGCTCGTACGTTCGTGTTCTCTCTGAGCTGACAGGTCCCAATAAGTGATGGTACAGGTTCGGCGTATCTACTCGGTTTTACGCATGGCTAGATTCAGCTCCCTTGTCGTTTGTTCAACCCCTCCAATTACTGTGTCCTAGGGGATGAGTAAACTGCGTTATCGGTATCGTCAAATTCAAGCGACTAGCGCAAATCAACAACGGGTCTGAGAAGCAGGAATGGTATCGGAGGTTATATTTTATATAGTGGATATATATAATTATATATATATATATATTATAATCTATCTTGGATTTCCAACAATGTAAAACTGACATACTGATAAGGTTACCTAATTGGTTGTTGAGAAAAGTGTACTTTTATCGTTATGTTCTATTATAGGTAGGACCTTTGTGTATAGGTATGTCACATACCGTATGTGTATAGGACCTTTCGCAACAAAAAGAAGTTTTTTAAGGATTTGTTTACATCCTTCCTTTAGGATCCTATTAAGACCAGTGTTGAGCCAAAGGTGGGTAGGTAGTCAAGTTTGGACCTACCAGAAACAAGACCTGATTTTCGGGTTAAATGTTGGGTATATTGAGAAAATGTTTGAAAACTCGTTCTTATATCCTTAAGCTCCGGACTGACAAAATATTTCAATTGCACATTCGGATTTTGTAACTTTTGAAACTTCATCCACCAACAATTTCGATGGGTTGTTGAAGACCCAAATTCCGGCAGGATGCAAAATACAGGTTATCTTCGAGAAATTGACAGTATGCCTTTAGGTCGGATTTTTCCAAATTGATTTTTTTCTCAACATGTTGTCCAAACTTAGGAAAATGGCAATCGAACATCAAAATGAACTAGGTACTCTATGCCATCATGGTTCAGCTTGTGAAACTTAACCATCAAGATGGTCTCTTATAATGGCACCATGGCTGACTGAAGGAGATGGGTAATGCATGGAAGGAATACTCGTGATACAAGGTCTCGAAGTATCATCATCCCAAGGGAGGAACCGGCTGCCACTAGAGCATGTAGGGCTGGCTTAAAGGGCTTCTTTGTTAGCTTACACCGGCCAAGATCACGTTACAAGTCCATCGGAGGTGAACTAGAAGTCTTCGTGCCTCGGGGGGAAATTTTTTGACGAGCGCTGATCTTAGAAGTCCTGAAAGGAGGACCAAAGGGAGACTTCTTGGAAACTCCCTCAGGGCAATCTGTCCAGATTACCATCTTCAACCGCCCATCACGTTGGTGGAGATTTCTCGACTGTTTGAACAGTCTATAGCTCAAAGCTGAAAACCAACAGACCCTTCGCTGTTAACTTCTGACGGAGGAGGCGAATTCGTATCGATATTTCGCCTGGCGAAATTCTTCATTCACGTCCGGTCATTTTTCAACATTAATACTTGTATTAATTAATTTGTAAATTCATTTGCAAATTCTGTAATTGCACTCTTCTCCTTCCTTTGCTTAACTGTTATTATCATTTCGGGTTCATTGTTCCGATATTTAGCAGAAAAATTCACTTTCAGCGCAACAAGCAAGTTTATTATCTCAATATAGAGTTCATTCCGATGAAGTTAAACCTAGTATATGGGTACCGAAATTCACGTTCATCCGTCAATTAGCAAGCTAGTATACCGGTGGTTCAAGTTGGCACGGTAATCAGGACTCTTGAGGGAATACAAGGGCCGGGCTTGTCACAGGTAAATCGATTTTGAGGTCCTTGGCGTCACCTACCTTCTCTATACCGAAGTACATCCCTGGAGTAATAGTCTTGATTAACTCGAATGACGGATGACGAACCTATCAACTCGGGGGATTTAACGAGGCGCCGTGATATTCAGCCAAGGATCGACTCGTATGAAACTAGCGAGCGTGGCGTTTTCACGTGGCAGGAACCCTTTGAACTTGGGAATTGGTTAATAACGAGCTCGATCTTGTCAAATGTCGAAAGAATGAGCAACCGGCAAAAATTTAAGGGCCTTCAAAGTGAGTGAGAGCTTGTACCTGTAGAAAGAGCTACTGATTGCACACGTGCAATTAGTAGCCGTTTCTACAGGTACCTACAGGCCCTCCCTCACTTTGAAGGCCCTTAAATTTCTGGTACGTAAATTTTTGGTAAAAGGTACGCGTACCTGTACCATACCTGACCCGAAACATTTTTCAAATTCTTCAGGCTGTGGGAGAGCTTCAAACCAAATTTAGAATTTCTAGAATAAAAACATTAATATGTCACTGCAAAACAACAGGGACGACTCAACAAATTCAAAAAGTTCAAATTTTTGAAAGGTGTCACCTATACAAAAATCGAGTTAAGTTTGGAACCCAATTTCATCCTAAAATGGCTTTGCTTAAATTGGAAACGTCCTTAGAAATCATTGCCAAAAAAGGCAGTAACAACGTCATGTTTGAGTTGGGGTTGTCAAGTTAAATTTGAAGAATTTGAAATGTTTCGGTTAAGTATTAAAGGTACGTGTACACGTACCTACAGTAGCTACAGTAGCTCAGGTATAGGCCTACAAATGTGGCACCAACAACAAATCTGCTCGAACTAAACTTCGTCTGTTGTCCTCGAACTGCCATCAATTTCAATCCGCCCAAGGCAACTTCGAAAAAATGTTTCGGTTCACTTTTTAAAAGAGTTTAGAATCCGGATCTACAGTACCTATTGAACATTTTGGTTCGCCCACCTCCCAGAATTTGAAGGATTTTACCCATAAATCCATGTAAACATACTTATAGTAGTTGTAAGATCTTGTAAGATAAAATCTAAAATTATCCGAAGACTTTGCACTGAATTTCACCTAGGACACATTTTCATTGATCGTCACACAGAAAATT
This sequence comes from Nesidiocoris tenuis, assembly GCA_036186465.1. NCBI lineage: Eukaryota > Metazoa > Arthropoda > Insecta > Hemiptera > Miridae > Nesidiocoris > Nesidiocoris tenuis. The sequence goes on from AP028909.1 coordinate 37,700,539, forward strand.
GGTTTCAATAATTCAGTGCAAGCGTCCTTTGAAATATTGCATTTCAAATTCGGGTTGAGAATTCCAAACCAAATTGAGAATTTCCCAAAATTGGTTTCAAAATTTTCCAAGTAAGATAGAGAACTTTCCCAAATCAAACTGAAAATTCTAAAAATGTTTTTAAGTGGTAGATATACACAAATAAAATATTTTAACGATTCCTCAATGATGGAGCTAAGGTTACCTTTTAGTTTGGCTCCCACCCGTAAGGACCAGACATGTTGTTTCGAATTATCCTTTAGCCGTTTAAGCAAACGACGGAACTTGAGTCTCGTACGACTTTAGTTCTCAACTTCATCTAAAACTTCGATTCAATCTCGCATCAGGGACTCCCACGAAAGCCCGTATAGGCTGGAAAGCATTAAGTTGCTCCGGGTTTCGAGAAGTCTTTGGAGCAATTAGGAAGTCGGAAAGGCGCTATCAAATTCGCTTTGAGCCATAATGCTCTACTTTTAAGGAGATTAGAAGCAAAAGAAGTTAGGTTCATCGTTCTTCCTGCCCTTCATCATTGCAAGAATGAAACGTCACCCCTCACGTTTTTCATGCTTGGACTGATTATCTCCTCTAACTGGAAACAAAGTTGTTGTGGCAGGAGCTCTGGCCTAACTGATGTCTTTCTTCTTATGGCAGCCGGTTTTCGAACTTTGCACCCCTGAACCAAGATTTTTTCGGCGGCGGTATTCAAGCAACAATGTTTCAGGAGGATTAGTGTAGGCGTATGTGCCTTGCGAATGTTCAGCGCAATGTTTTCAAGTGCTGTTGTTGAGGCGTCACCTTCCAAACCTTGCACAGCGCATGCGTAAGGCACCTACGAACGCCTGCATTAACTCTCCTGGAACAGGCTCAATGATCCTTTGTGAGTACTTTGTCTATCCATACTTTTAACGATTGGTCAGTCGCTGTTGTCCCATTGAACTCCTGGTTAGTTATACCTATTTTATGTTTTGAGTTGATTCCTGGCCTCAAACTTGTGGTGGAACCAGGAAGTGCATAGGATTTTTGAAAGAGTAGTATGGAGAAGGTCTAGTTTCCTCATTCCACCGTCTTTGAGGCCACGTCGGCCTTGATCCTTAAAAATGCTAAGGCGTTCGACTCCTTAAGGTAGGCGGTTGCGTGCTGAGACCAGAAAAACCCTGTAGTACTGAATATTTACACTTATTCGGATATATTTTTTCATAGATTCTGCCTATCCGTACAACCGTGTCTTTTATGTGAAAAAATCTTGAATGCTTTTTATCCCTGGAAGCGCCTCTTATCATGTGTATCGTACTCCATTTTTGAAAACCGCGGCTCAACTCGAGGGCCGTTTCTTGCTGTGATGGCTGCCCTGCGGAAGGGATGATATACAGCTTCTGCGAGCAAAAACCCTCGAACGTCGGAGGGCAATAATTCGGGATCAGACGGTCTTTATTAGTCTGAAGTTGCCGGACGGAAGAGATAGGGCGACTTCGATGTTGGGGCTGGTCTGCTCAATCATAACTAATGCACCAGCCTTCGTTGAGCCGGTGCCGAGACAGTAAACGTAGACGAGTAATTCGCTCTCCCTGAACCTTGGTGCTTCGGTGCAACTAGGGCTGAAAAGAATAAGCAAAAAGGCACCTTTCATGCCCTTAAATTGTCGAGAACGAAAAAGTTAATAACTCGGAGGATATTGGGGTATATCTCTCGGAGAAAGGCAGACGATATTTTGAGGCTGCTCATCATTATTGATGTGTCGCCAAAACCATCTGCTCAGGTTCGTTGCAACCAAAAAAAAAGAAAAAAAAAAACACTCAGCAAATTTCTCTCTGTAGCCACCTACTGGCGGTTCTTGGTCGTTTGTCTATAGTGCAAAATGGATGGTGATTGATCGTTTCCTTTCTTTTTAGCGAGCAGCTCCAGTCTCGTAATAAATGTTGACTTCACGAGCCATTAATCTTCATTAATGCTTCATGGATTTACTTTTATTGTAGAAAATACCATACCAATGAATCTCAGCACTGTCCGATTCGCGACGTTCGGCGCAAGAACTACACTGTTCGACGATAAAAGCTACATCTACGTTATATCCGATTCTGTTAATTACATTTTATCCCGACCTCCACTCTGAAGAAGGATTTACTGTTCGAAGTTCTCGACCATTTTTCTTCCCAAATTAACGCTTTTCTGTTCCTGGCGAGGAATGGTTGCTGTTCGCGCAACGGAGGATCCTTCGAAAACAAGACTCTCTGTTGGATGGAAACAAAGTGAGACGTATTGAGGATACCCCCCCCCCCCCCGTGCTGATGTCGAAGCTCTGTTATTTCCCATGGAAATAGAATTCACGGTCTTGCAGGGGGTGAGAACCCTTTGAAATATAGCGGGTGTCAACATTTTTCCAGCGCGAACCAAACATTTTGAATAGATCGAGTTTTTTTCCCGATGAATAACGTTAGGTATTTCCCCCTGAAATAGTTGACTTTAAAGTCTTAGGAATGGATTTATTCATTATTTCCATTATTATTTATTTAATAAAGTCCTGATAACAGGACCTTCCAAACCCTGGAGCGCCAATCTCGTCTAGTCAATTCTGAAGGGCTCTGGAGGAATCTGAAGCCAACCTTCTGGCACGTTGTACAGTACAATTCGTACTTGCTCAACTCATCACTCCAGAACTGCCTGTCAGTATGAGACAACACCAAACTCACGGTGTCTTTGGTTTTTTAGCGAGTATCATGAGGAAGAGTGTTGGTTCTAGGGATAGTTGGAACGTCAACGGCTACAGAGGAAGCCGCCTCAGACTCAGACGGGGATTTTGAACTTTTAAATCCCGAGGTCCGGGGCCCTACTGTTCTTGTGGTAAAAAGCCACAAGGTCGCTTCTCAAAAAGTCAAAATCCACCGCAAATCGCACTTTGAAAATGCTAAATCATTTTGTTCGTGTTTTTCCTTTTTAAACGCCATTTCCACAAAGTCAGATTTCCGAGAAAAAAATCAGTGCCTCATGTGTATACGGCGTACGCAGACACGCATGCGTGTGAGGTGAGCAGAGGGCGCGGTTCTAGGAATCCAGTGTTCGTTTTGCGTAAGGTTTTCAGCGCGTAGACTGTAGGTTACACATAAAATACCACCGATAAAAAAATGGTTTCGTTCGCGATTCACTGGTCTACCATACGAAATTTTCCGCTGGGATTCAGGGTTTTAAAGGTTGCTGTACCTGAGAATGAGCTCGAAACTGGTAATCCCTTGCGTTCTCAGAAAACTCGTCGAAAAATTCTGTTATCTCGACGGTTGTTTTGCGTTCGTTCGATGATCGTGTCAAGCTTAACTCTTCATTGACACCGTTATTTACATTACGGTAACTACACCGTGGGGTAAAAATCTCCCGGAGTTTCAAAAACCTTAAAAAATATTCCTGAACGTTATCTGTTGGAGTAAAAAACATACGTCTAAACGCACGTTTGACAAGTGATTTGTTCCATGTCTGCAAAATCCGTAAACAGGAACTCAAACGGTGTTGTTCAGGTGGTTTGTGCGTCGGAGGAGGAAAAATTGGGAAAAACACACAGCTTGCAGATCAAAGCGAGAGGGACAGCTCCAATTAATATTTCTACAGCTTCCTGTAACTTGTTAGAAATATATCGAGGATAATTGATAACTAGTAGAAAGTTTACGTGCTTCCTGTCCAGTCCATTTTTGGAATTTGTTTAAAATTCAGAGCGACGGAACTCGAAGAAATGCGGGGAAAAACGCTCATGCGAACCAGGCTCGATACTGTCAAAAGAAAGTCGATGTCACTTTCCGAATTCTCACGAAGCTTTTCCAAGTTGCCGGGCTTCGTTATGAACTTGGACTTGATCCCACTCAGTCCGAGAGCGGACTTTCGCCTTCGTGCTCCCCTTTGAAAGGTTTCCGCCAAATGTTTACAACGCAATTTACAAGAGGCGATTTTCGCATCCCCGAACTGGTATTATTGATGTATGACCCGAGCTCAAGGGAACTAACTCCTATGACTGATCGGCCGTCTAAAGAATCTCCGTCATTCTATCATTTTTATAAGATTTACTGATCGATCACCTTTCAGGTGCGATCAATATCACCTTATCATCCTTAGAGGGCACACTTTTATCTTCATTTTTGCCGGATGGAACCTAGGCCATTTGACTTACATATTTGATCGATGAGACCCGCTGAAGGGCAAAAGTCAGATGGGAGTTAAAACTAATATCTAATTGCTTTACTTTAATTTTGTACCTACCAAGTACCAACTGCAATCCTGTTTTGATCAATGGTTTGGGGGTTGAAAAAATACTGAAGCAGCTTTTTCGGAGGTTTTATAATATATTTTATCGTGAATGGTGAATCTGAATTTTTGTTTGCGACCTCTAAATCGTGCAGCGTCACAATAACGAATATCAATGTAATACATCAAGTCAACATTAGTAGGTACTTTCCTTAAATAAATATTGAAAAAATTAAAAACATTTCGAAAAAAACAACTATTGAATTTAAAAATCCTAACAGTTTTTGCATTTGTTTTTTTTTTGAGACGCCGTGTGATATTGATGTGGCAAACCAAAAATACGGATTAAGCTTCCCAAAATAACATCGAGGGTGATACTGCAACAATGCCCAATGAGGAACATGCATGAAAAACGAAATCCATTTTTTCCGCCAGAATGGTGCTGTTTAGGATGCGAAAATGATGTAGTGATGGTCTACAACAAAAAAAAACAACATTTTTCCTGGTGAAACACGCTAATGAAAAGTGCCCTTTTGAATGTGGCGGTATGACGTCACTGTGCGGACGTGACTGCACGTAGTTTCTTAACGTAACGGCAAAAAATCCGTTATCGCCGTCCTGTCACAGCATACACACATGAACTCGGATGAGGTTGCACTGGTGTTCACGGGAAGATGACATCACACTGTGTAACCTTGTGTAACCTTGCGGCTGGCCCTTTTCCCGCTCGACTTCAAATCTGCGATTTTCACTAAGCCTCCCTCCTCTTTTAATTACCTCTTTTCCGAACCGTCATCCACCATAACACTGTTTTTGAAGCCTAACAAGGAATATTATGGCGAAAAAACAGTTTATTTTTTTTCATGCATGTTCCTCATTCAAAGCATCGTGTCTTTTGAGGGCGTCTGGGCTGCCCACTTCTCAAAATTTGGATTGATGGCAACTTGGCCTTATCACGCGTCTATAGATTGAATGGGAAAAGGATTGGACAGTGTTGCTTTACACCGTCGACGTATTAAACCGTTGAGAAAAATACAACCGTACTACATATCATAACAGTTTGTCTTTCCATAAATTATTTTACCTTCGTTACAAAAACTTAGGGCAAGTGATTTCTAATCGCAGTATAATTTTCCGCCTTAAGAGAAAAGTACGCCATTCAAGGAAAGAATAGTACAAGTCCCCCATTCTGAAGTTAGAAATTGCTTGGAAAAACTCGAGGAGGATGTACAATCCGCGGTCGGTTGGAACAATAGAGTAAAAGCGGGGCGACGGAAAGTGTTTTTCATTTGCTGCGCTCGACTCGCAGTTCCACGAATCGTGGCCGATAGAGGATCGGTGATTTTCTTTTAAACTGCCACCTGTCATTTTCCCAAAAGCTTGATTCGCCTCTGTCCACTGTCACGCTGCAGAAAACCTCTGGGCAGACTCGCACCCAGTTTACCAGGTTGCTTCTCTGTTCAGTAACTTTGTCATTCTCTTCTACATGAATAGAAAGAACATCGCCTTTAAAAATGTTTTAAATTTTTTTTAATTTAAATTTTTTCTATCTGAGATGAGTAATTTTTATTTATGACATTGAATTTTCATATATTCATGAAAGCATGCATTTCCTTGTATAATAAATCAGTTCGAGCCGGTGTTGCCTGCATTTGTTTATTCCTCCGCGATATATTTTCATACAAACAGAATTGGAAACGAGGGGAAGTTCGCAGCTGTCCTGAATGAACACCGCCGACTTGTACGTGTCATTATTCTTCGAGCATTTCCATTGAATTCGGTCTGTATCCCCCGGCGAAATTACTTTGATTTCGGTCGACACGCGGTCCGGCTCTGCGAAGCAAATAATTTGTTTCCCTTAACAAGAAAACCAACCCTGGCAGTGGTTGAGCATGTTCATTTGCCCAAAAGGGAGACGTTATTGGCCTTCGTGGGGTTCGTCGAATCAGTAACGAGAACGTCGACAGCTCGATACGCGTTTCGCCTTTTCGGATGTACCGCAGTAGAAACCGATAATTTGGCGGGTTCGTTCGACACTCCAATATGCATTCTCTATGTTGGAACATTGAGCTAGGATACGGCTGGATAATTACTTTTGGGTCACAACCATGCTCGCATCTTTTGTGGGTTATGAAGCGAAGCGTGGCTTCTTAGAAACCTCTTTCATGAAAAGGTAAGTACCTATCTATCATGGGTTTTGAATCAAAACTTTTGATACGTAAAATTTTTAACTTCGAACATAATATATTTCCATTATCAATACGGTGAGGACCTACATCCTAGCTACAAATAGGTTGTTTCCTAATGTTGATAATCTAATGTTGATTTTTTAAAAGTGATTTAATTTTTGGGCGTACGGGAATGGTATCAATTCAAAAGTATCGATATCGATCCTGTATTTTCACTTCGTTCACAATTACGTTACGTACATATACTCTGCACGCATGCCCATAAATAAATTGGAATTCAAGACTGATGAACAACTGTCAAGCCCAACAAAATGTTTACCTGTTCCCCATCAATGTAATAGCATTCTTGGAAATTATACTATGGTTGGAGAATCCCAAGAATGAAAGAAAATAATAGAGATACATTGCAGGTCTGATACCATAGAATCCGTGTTCTAAACGCTTCTCTTACATATGTGAAGGCCTTTATGGAACGTGTTCGACCCTGAGAACTAGGGATAACCATCCATTTACGTATCGGGGCATCGCTGGAGGGACACCAAGAGAGATTTACTGCTAGCCTCAGCATCGTCCACATGCCATCGGATCTCAGACTGCAGGGACATTCGGGGGCTGGGGTGGAACGGAGCAATAATAGTTCGGATACCTGACATATCAGAGACCTGAGCCGCTTTCCTATCGATAGAAGTGGAACCTTCGTGTTCACATGACTGCATGAAAACGATTCGCCGCAAACTTCGCTCCCACTGCTGAGACTGAACTGATGAGATAGAGAACGGCCGATCCGAGAGGCGGGGAAACCGAGCGGAACGCATAGAAAATCTTGGATTGAGATTGGATCGCTAGACCTTGGAAATCCTTTTCAACATCGAGAACAAGTAAATCGGTCGGAAACTTCAGTTCGCTTTGTGTTGGAGGTAATAGCTCTCCAATATCTGATCACCCCTCGCGATCGATAACCTCTATCGGACCATATTCCCCTTCAAGTCGGCTCAATATTGTACAAACTTACTGTTAATTTTACCAGCAGAATCTGAATAATGCGCTGTGCAGTGGCCGCCATTGTCCGAATCCTCCCGGGAAAATTGTTCGCGTCTGATATGCGTTAATTCCTAGAGGAAAGTGCCCAAAAGTGGACCCCTCCCCAAAAGTGGACCCCTGACATTTTAGGCTCTCTACGGGGCTGAACTTTACCGAAACCAAGTGCAACTAGCAGTTCCCACTTCTGTGACAACATGTAGGAGCCCTCACGTCGTCTACTTCATCTGCCGGCTTTCAGTTCGGCATTATGTGATTTCTTGTATTTTAGAATTATTACAGTGTCATACGTTATTCGACATTTCTCATACACTTTTGAAGGTAAGGCTTCCAGCATGTATTATTCTGAAATAGTAAGGAATAAGGGTAATATTTATCATCAAGTTATCTCAATTGAACGGTCTGTTGAACATTGAAAGAGTAACGAATAATTAGGCTATAGTCGCCTAAAGTGGACCCCCCTTAGTGTCCTAATGCGGAACCCGTTATTTTTCATGTTCAAACACCTGCTGAATCTGAAAAACGTCTCAACTTCGAAGAGAAATCAAGCAGCGAAGAAGACAGCGTTTCGTCTGGGTCGTCCGTGATGGAGACTTTGCCTGGAGTAACGCCTTCAAAAAATGATGATGCCTAATCGGAAATCGATATATTCATTAGCATAGGATAATTTATTGTTATTATATACTTACTATTGACTTAGCATTGTTTTATGTGATTTAATCTCATTCCTCCATGTAATTTTCCATCCATTTTTGTAATATTTAGTAGGGGTCCACTTTAGGCAACTTTTTTTGGGATTGCCAAATTGCAGGGTTTTGAAAAATATATTTTTTTATTACTATTTCTTAGTATAATTTTATAAATTGAGATTGAAATTATACAAAACATTACCGTGCTATCGTTACATGCATTTAAAAATGTGTTTTTCGTTGTTCTATATTTTTTATTGATAAAAAACAAAATGGGGGTCCACTTTTGGGCACTTTCCTCTAACAATGGGCATCCATAACATGGATGAAAGTTTTTGGACTGCATAATACGCAAATCAGGTTACACTGATACAGCACCCTTGCAAGAACTATAACTATTCTAAGAATTACTTATAACTCAAAATACCTCTTTTTCCAGGAAACGCCAAAAACGAATCCCGCCCATCAATGATGTTATTTTGAGCTTGAATCCATTCCGTAACATAAAATGAGGAAAGGTATATAACTTACTAAAGTTTCAATCTGAAACTGAAAGTGACCAAACACAGAAACCAAAATTCAAACAGAAACTGAAAGTAGAATTGTAGAATTGTTAATAAGTAATGATCAGGACGGCTGTGTGAGAGAATCCAAAGTTGTTGGAGTACCGATTGATAAATAATGTATTCGCAGTTTAACCGAGCACTTTTTCGGCTGGTAGTAAATCTCGACGCGGCAAGTTTCTGCGGATACATAAATGGATGATTATCCCTCGCTTTCAGGGGCTGACACGTACAAGCTTCCGGAAAATGCTCTCGCATGCAAGAGGAGCGTTTTCGAATTACGCCTATGTCTTCGCTGGTAGTTTGTTTGCCCGTTTTCTTCACAGTTTCACACAGGAACGAAATTTCTCAAACAATGCATTCAAAATCTGCCTCGATTCGACTCGATACGGTTATTCGGGTTCATGTCAGTCGTATTACAGTAATGGAATGTTAAGAGGGCATTTTCGAGTATTTCGTTACATTGTCTTCAATCACGTATCGACCTTTGCAATCAGAGGTTTGCCCGTTGGCAATAGGTATCCCGTTTTCTCGAATCGGACCTTAGAAACGCATGCACCTCTGTTTCGCACTCAGGTTTTACCTTTTTATAGTTACCTATGGTCTGAGAGCATCTCAGCCGGGTTGTCAAAAAACTTGTTTATTACAGCTTTGAAGCTCTGATGGAAAAACTCGATTTTCCCAGCTCAATCCAATTTGACCCATTTCAGGACAAAGTGCATTTGCTATTCCCAGCAGATCCTCTCTCCTTTTCCTCCATATAAAGGCGATGAAAACGTGACCGATTGTTCGGATGAAAAGCAGCTAAGTTCGACGAACCTGGCAAGGAAGAGGACTGGACGAGGACAATGGTGAGCTGCATCTCAATGCACCAATGCGAACGTGATGCGGAAATGCCTAGGATATCAGATCGGAAGTCAAACCGCAGTATTGTTTCGTATTGGCGAGAAATGGCGCATGGGCGCTCGAGATTGATGGAGAAAAAAATGCGTTGCTTTCAATTAGGTGGCAAAAAATTGAAAATCCGATTTTTCTTAATGATGAAGAAGAAAGAAGTTATAGATCATGCGAGGTGGGGGCGACAATTATTTGCACATCTTTTAGAGCTGGTATGAAAATTGAGATGCCCTCGGTGACATGTGACATCATAATTAAATTATTTACCTACCGTAACTCATATACCTATATAAGATTAGATTTAAATCATATATGTACCTACGAGTATATAAGTTTCGGACGGCTCAATCCGCTACCGACCAGCAACGCGATGGGACGGCTACGGCTGGCCCAATAGATTGAACGAGTAAATCTTCCACGACCGGCGGTTTGAGCCGTCGGTGGGCGTGTCGATCGGCTGAATGCCGCTCGCTCCGCACGAGCCCGCCGAGGCGGCTGAGTGCCAACTCTGCGGACGCGACGGTTGGCGGTTGCGGGTTGAGCCGTTCGTGTGATTAACACTTTACCTATTCAAAATCGTGCATTGACATTAAGAAGGTAGGCCTATCAATTCTGTGGGTGATTGATTGAAAGATGAATTACTTATTGACTCAACTCGATTACGGTACCGGGCGGTGGCAGTCGGGACGATGTCGGGATACATTTTGAAAGGAGTAAGCGATTCTTCTCTTACAAAGAACATATACACAGGGGAATGTGAAGTCATTGCCATGGCGTTGGCTCAGTTTATAGTGAGAATCAATAGACCTTTTTCATGAGGTCATTCTAGCTTTATAGGTACTTCGCTCAGGATGAGCCGAAATAAATTTTGCGCATTTTATTGGTCAATTTCGAATAATAAACATGCCGTCCCATAACTGAGGTCGAGCTCTGAGGAACTTTCATGTTAATGGGCTGATAACCTTGTCTATCAATATCTCATGAGAACGGTATATTCAACCAATGCCTTCGAACGTCTGATAAGAGTACAAGAGAGTTTAGAGGGCGTACTCTACGTTTGGCGCTTTCGCATATTTAGCCCTTCTCAGGAACGATTGTTTCGACTATCCAGGGGTCACTTATCCGGCATCGGTAGGTTGCAATGAGTCCCTGGATTATTATTTGCAATTACCCGGGCTTAAAGGGGTAGTGCAGCTATAAACATTCGCTCGCCTGGAATAGGAAATTTTGGTCACTTTTTCCAATCATCATCCTACAAAGGGCCATGGTTTCAAGGTCTGGTTTCAAAACCCTTTACCCCTGGTCAAAAGCCTTTACGAATTTTGACCGAGGACAGTAGGTACACTATTGGCATTCTGGACCTGTGTTTTCAAATCGTACGTGCACAATATGCACTAGGGTCAATATTGACCCGCTGAAAGCTATAGAATGAAGGTCTGAACTTATTTACACAATAGGGTCGGCTTAGCCGAGGCCATAGAAAGCGGATGCAATCCCAAGCGATCGGTCTAATTCTGATAAATGGACAGAGCGTAGTTCTTGGCACAGAACATGGAAAGCGCTTCGTTGTTTGATCGGAAAGCGCTCGTAATAATAGCGTTGACAGATAAGTACTGAATTGTGTACCTATCGAAGTGAAAAAAGTCAATCGAGGCCAGGGGGCTATTTTGTAAACTCAAAGTGATATGTATTGGAAAATCAATTTCAAATTTCCTGGCCAAATCTAATGACAACCTATGACAATTTGTGTAATGAGTCGATATTGACTATGAAGACATATTGCTTCATTAACCGCGATAAATGGTTCAAATACATAAATCTCAGTCACGCGATAAAACCTGAGCAAATATTCTGTCATACTATCGTATTTTGAGCCTGCCAGTTTCTCTTCTAATTACTTGAACTCTCAAATTCGCAATATATATCTTTGATCCGAAAAATATGGAATATTTGAAAAACTCTGTTTTAAATCAAAGGCTACGCGGAGGTCAGAACATTTTTCGCAGTGAACCGTGGTTTGTACCATTTATTGAATTCTATTGAATCGCAGTTCAATCAGTCAAAGCGGCAGATTGTGTTCAATCGAGCGGCGTTCAACGGAATTATACGTTTCGGAATAAATTCGCGCCAGCGTGCAAATGCAAATGCAATTTAATACTTTGCGGACGGGCCTATATTTATATAGCAGCACAGAATGAAAATATTCTGGTGAACTGTTGAATCCATCTAAAAAGCATACTTTCACGAATAATGGAAGGATGGTGATCGACCGGAAATGGAAATAGCATTGGAGGTCTGTCCGTCATTTAACCATTAAAATTTCCACACGCATTCCATCTTCAGTATTTTGTTATTTCATTATACTTGGGGTGGTTTCATTAATACAGTTTAATCGTCGAATAATATTATTCCCCAAATAAGTGATTTCTTGAAAATGTAGTTTATGAATTTCATTGCTAACGTATCAATTGAAAATTTTATTCGGAGAATTTTGGACATTCAATGAATTGATGAACACAACCGACGCGACGCGATGATTGTCTTTTCTGTAGTCGACGATCAGTCGTTTTGCCAAGGAGACGGAATTATTTCAATCCTGATCGTTTACAGTTTGCAATGATTACTTCTGTTTGTACTTCAGAGGCGTTAAGTTATTCAACAAGTTTTGTGAAACCAGAAACGTTTGATTTATTTTTGTTGAAATGTGTTCTCAATCATATGGTATTTTTCATGATGACAATTATAATAAACTAATGGGACAATAATCTTTATTTACTACGATTGGGTAGATACCCTCATGTATGGAAAATCCCTACTTTGACGGAAATGAGATGAGCTAGTTTTGGAACTCAACAGCCAACTAATAAAAATGAATTATTTTCAATAAAAATATTTTAATAATTTGTTTCAATATTGTTATTGATTTAGTAGTTATCTAATCAAATCATTCGATTTTGTTACTTTAATTTATTATCCATTTACTTATTTTCATCCACTTTTTTCAATTGTTTCTTGATGGAAATTACCTACATCTTTGAGTGGAATCGTCGTTAGCGTTGTACCTAATTAAAAAAGTTTACAAGTTGTACTTTTGATTATTCGAGGAAGGTGCTCCTCAGTTATTCAAACAAAGTCATTCACTGATAATGCTTGAACATGGTCATTCATGCTTGAAAATTTTCCTTGAGCGCTTTCGCCATCCTTGTCCTCTCTTCTACGGGCAAATCCGAGACAACCGTCAGGCAGCATAATTCCAGGCGCCGGTTCCCCTCAAAGTATTACTACTTACCACAACGCGAGCCAGCTGAGGCCGTCAGATTGAAGCTCAAGGTGGGAAGTTCACACGGGGTACTTAAACGATCTCGTAGTGTTTTCGGCTTTATCCCACATAATGGAGTGCCAAAGTTTTGCTACAGAAGTTCAAACGGCAGCCTCCCTCTCCCACTTGGCCGGCTCCGTCGAACAGACAGAAGAGAGCTTACAGAGTTCTCGTCTTTCAGCAGACCGAACCGCTCTTCTTCAGCAGACTCCGCACTTCAACATCCAGCCGAAGCCCAACAAACCTCATCTTTACCTTCCAGCAGTTCCCCGCCCCCCTCTCGTCTCTCGTTCGCCTCGGGGATCGACCTAAACCCGTCGAAAAGAAGGATCCAACGACGAAAAGAAGGAAGAGGGAAAGCCGCAAAATACCAAGTTTTCAACACGACGAAGCTCGAGGTAATTATGGGCTCTGGGACAGTCTCTTTTCCTGAGTCTTTTCACTTTTCGCCTTCTCGCGGTTTGTTCGTGTTGAAAGAGGAGAGTTTGCAAGTCGACGGCATTTGTTTATGAAGTTACTCGTTTAGGAAAATATTCTTTTTCACCGCTGCTGGAGTTTTATGAGTTGAAAGAAGAAAAAAACCCCCGGCGTAATATCGAAAAACGTTTTTTACGTTACGCTGTTAATTGACGGCTGTTCGAGAGATTTGGCCCTAAGGCTTGCTGTAGGGGAAAGTGACCTAATATGAGACACATGCCTATTATGAGATAGCGCTCTACAGCCTCTGTATGGTGCTATTCTCCAGCGATTTTTCCGTAAACTTATACCTAGGGATGTTCTTGAGTGGAGGAATGGCTGGATCACCCAACTCCATCTCTGTGGAGGCCTCAGTTTGCGATAAGGTGGCCAGCGTGTGAAGTGAAATTTTTTTAATCAGTTTTTGCATCGATTTGACACCGACAAGGTACGTATTTTCTTAGAACTAAACTAGTGGAAAATGTTCGAAATTTAATGTAGTTTCCATCCCTCATTTTAGTTTTCTTCTTATCTTCCTTTTCTAGAGTCTATATAAAAGATCAATGATCAAGGGCAAACTGCCTATTATGAGATACTACAAGTGCCCCAATATGAGATATCTCATATTAGGGATAAATAAGCGAATTTCTTGTTGTAAATCAAAACCTATCGTTTTAGTATGTAAAGCTTCTACAATATGAAATTTATCGATTTATCTCGCCCTTGATTAATTTAACTTGAGTGTTATCGGAAATGGGAACTCGTCTCAGATGGCTCCAACAAAAAGGAAAACCTGGACTAAAGAAGCAATCACTTTACCTGCAGATATTTTTCATTTTATTATGCAGAACTTTTGTCGTATTGTTTTTTTTTTTTTTTACATTGTGTGCATTCTTTCTCTGGTCAGTCTCAGTCCCAAAAATTAGTAAGGATATCAATCTAATGGTTACCAAATTTTTGAAGACTGAAGATTACCTTGTTTCTGAAGATTTCATAGAAATCTCAACCAAAGATTGTTAGGTAGACCTAATTTTGAAAGCTGACAGTATTCTTTGTAATTTTGTAAGGCCATTACTTGAAACACTTTCCAAGGATATTATATTGGTAGGAATCGTAACCCTATATAGTATTGATTGTAAGTCAGAAATTCATTTTGTACCTTTATATGAATGAAATCTCTAACAAAATTTTGATTTTCATTATTCCTAACAAAGGAAGTCCTAATATGAGACTGTCTCATTTTAGGAACAGCATGTATCTCATATTAGGCAACCTGTTGCCCAATCGAGCAAGCTGGACTGATTTCGAAAAATTGATTTTTTCGAGCATCTGAATAACGATTGGTTGAAATTTCAATAAATATCTTTAAAAGGGATTGTTAATGAACAAATATATCCAAAAAATGATTTTTTTAATTGCATTCAAGTGGTCATTAGCGCCTTCTGAAAAAAAGTATCTCATATTAGGTCACTTTCCCCTAATTCTGTGCGATAGACAGTAATTTCTTCGTTGAATAAACGTCAATTACCTACTGGCTAAACAGTTGTGTGTAGACGATACTCCGGGGAAATCAAGTCGGAATGAAAACGATGAGTAATTTTTATCCATCATCATCCCGTGAAAAGAGGTAAATCCTGTGGAAAATGGTGAAGCAGATGGTTTAGAATAGAGTTGAGAAATCAGGTGGTGTGTTTGTAAAAGTAAAGGCCGGTTTTTCAATTTATCTTTCCAATCTTGCTTTTAGACTAGCGAATCTGTCAAAAAGCCGATGGAGATAATCATCTATGCTGGCGGATTAGTAACGAGTGCGGACAGTCAGATTTTACAGTGAACGGCAGTTCAATATGCTAATGAACATAGGGAGCGAAAAGTTTGAACGTGATTTCCTGCATTTTTTAGAGATCCGAGAAGGGCTAAGGTTGGAAAAATTCATTATGTATTGAACATTATAGGGATTCAACTGCAAATTTGAGGATGTTCTCAGAATGCGTTAACCACTCTCCACTCTCCGAAAAATGATATTTATGCACACCTTCATGAAGGAATTAATTATTACTACGCCACCATTTCGTATTATTGGGGTGTCAACTCAGCACACTGGACCAATATCTTCATCAAAGCCTTGGAGGCACACAAATATTCATGTACGCATCGGTAGTTCATCCTTAATCTTATCTGGTGACAGAAGATGTCTGAAGTTGAAGAAATGCTTCGCTCAGCTGTCTTGTAGACTCATTTTATTCCGA
The DNA here is from genome assembly GCA_036186465.1 of Nesidiocoris tenuis. Lineage (NCBI taxonomy): Eukaryota > Metazoa > Arthropoda > Insecta > Hemiptera > Miridae > Nesidiocoris > Nesidiocoris tenuis. The sequence continues at coordinate 37,716,175 of AP028909.1, forward strand.
TAACCTGGCACAGTCGCTTTATTGATTAAAATGTTCACTCGCTGTTTACGATGTCAGTTATGCCAGGATACTTGTTGATCCTACGACTTTTCGTTCCTCCACCGGAGGTAGAAAGACTTGATAAGAGAAGCAACTCGTTGATGAAAAAAAAATTATGACAGGATATTTAAGGCTAACCTTACATTCCCCTCATGCAACACCTTACCGTAAGAGTATTGAAATTTAACGTTCTTTCCAATGCTATCCTAATTTTTGTGATTACTCCAATATTTAAGGGACTTTTGGCCATTTTACTGAGACTTAAAGCTGGGTTCACATGTGCGTTTTTGTCTGCGTCCTGCGTGCAGTGCGAAAAGTCCGTTTAAGCATCCGTCAAGTGCGCAAAAACGCAATGGCGTTCACATGTCGGTGATGTGGAGTCGAACTGCATAAAAATTTAGCTGTTGTCATTGTGGTTCATATTCTCAAATCCGACAGAATAGATAAGAATTGATAGGATAAAATAGATAAGAATAGACTTCAACTCTCTTGTCATGTTGAACGCCTTGTTGTCATTGAAAGAACATAATTATATAGTTCGAAATTTCCGAAACACAGTTTGAAACACGTACTAGGTACCTTTTGGGTTCGACACAAAACACGCTGACAAAACAATATGGTATCACGGGCGCTGGAATTGTCTTCTTCTCCTTCTTCTTTCTCTTCGTACTCTGCGTACAATCCGTAAAATATCTAATACCTAATTTTTTTTATATTTCCGTGAAGTGCGTCAACTGCGTCAAGTGCGTGAACTGGCAGCCAATCAGATCTCATTACGCAGTACGCATGACGCAGACAAAAACGCACATGTGAACCCAGCTTTATTTCAAGGGAAAGTTCTACCAGAAATGAAAACCTATGCCAAGCGAAATAAACAATTTTGATGCCATGGTTTTGTTTGTGTCAAGATACGACATTGCCACCAAGAGTGCACTTTTCCAGGGGCTCAAAAAGAAGTTTAACTAAAAAAAATAATTGCAAATAAGCTAAATAATCGACTTCTTCGAGGAAGAAAATCTCAAGTGTGAACATCCTGTATAGGCCGGAAGCCCGAATATACATTTTGCGGATGAGCCGTACCTAAGGGAGCCACTTTATCCCTCATCTCAAAGACATCAATGTGACAGATTCGGTTTGATCTGTCATCGAAGGCAATCGCATTCGGTTCAATTCTCAATCAAAAGCTCGTAAAGGCCAAGGCTTCGGAGTGAAGGACGTTTTGAGCCGGAAAGCCTGCGGAATTCGTCCTCGCTCCGCAGGACTGGATTAGTTTTTAGACACAGGATTTTCGCCGGGTTCGTATTATTTCGAAGGCATTATATCAGCGGGGAATAAATCTGCCGAGAGGGCCGGGGATCGTTCCCCTCGCACACCCACACGGGCGCACTTTCCTTTCATCGTCGATTCTCTTCTTGACAGAGATGGCAACATGTGGCTCTCTAGGACCCCTCCAGATCGAAAACTGACTACCCCCTATGTCGTAACAGTCGCAGCCCCCGCCATTCGCTATATCTCTGTCTAGAACACCCCAGTTCTCCAGTTTATATTGATTATTTCTGTTCTTTCACGACGTCCCCTCCCCGCTCTCGCTTTCGATTCGGTAAACTTGCCAGTATTCACACGGTTTCGGACGATAAAGAGTTTCGAGACAGGACGGCGAGGGGGTGACCTCAAATCGCATTCGATTTTTCGCTGACGTGCACAGATGTCGGGCTATTTCGGTGGCACCGGCTCCACGGGTTGAAAGTTTCGGTGGTCAGGAATATTTTCCCTTGTCGGTCATCGGGAAAATACGCGATATCTAATGAAGCTGATACCCTCATACCGATCAGTATCAACTGTTTGTTAAAAACCCCTCTATACATAGAGAAAACCCCCTATAACAAACCCCTCTATAATTCGGTACATATTATGTACCTAAATAATATTTACATAAGATACATTACATTTACATAAGATATTTACATAATATTACATGAAGATATATTATATCTTCAAAAACAATTCTAGGTATTAATATTATTCCAAATACGAAAGAAAAGGGTGCATTGTTAATGTCGGAAAATAAATAATCAGATCGGAGGTTCAAAACAAATAATTTTCAACCATATACGAGTGATTCTGAGAGGGATTTATAATTATATATATCCATAACTCTCACTCAGGATCACATTAAATGTCAAAATTTTTGAACACGTGCCTTTCAGTGTTTGGGTCCAGAAGTTTGTAGTTTCTTTCCAAAGTAGTTTATGTCTTTCCAAAAATTTGTAGTTTCTTTCCAAAATTTTGTAGTTTCTCCGCATTCACAAAACCAGTGGAGCGTAGATAACAAACAATACGATGCGAAAAATCTTCGAATCAAAACAATTTGATTTTGACTGAGGCGAGTCTTGCAAAATTTCAATAAAAAATGTCAAATAAACTTCAATAAATTTCAATAAAACCAGTAGTGCATTCAAAAACCAGTGTTTGGGTCCAAAAGTTCGTAGTTTCTTTCCAAAAATTTGTAGTTTCTTTCCAAGGTACTTGGTATTTTTCAAAAGCTTGTACTTTCTTTCCAAAGTTTGTAGTTTCTCTGCTTTCACAGAACCAGTGGTGCGTAGATAACAAACAATACTTCCATATTTTGATACGTAAATGTATGAACCAAAGCAGTTTGATTTTGACTGAGGCGAGCAAAATTTCAATAAATTGTCAGTTTGGAACTAGTAAAAAATTCATGTATTAACCAATGTGAAAAAGCCATGGCTGCAACTTTTTGCTTGCATTTTTGAGTTGGAATATTTTTCAAAATTGAAAATCTGTTTGGTTGTTGGAAATAACTGGAATAAATTTTGTCCATATTTATTCTCTCACTTGCACGCCGTACCTGCGTAGCGTATGATAACACTAGATTTCCTGTCTCACATCCTGAGCGTAGGAATGATTGACAGGTGTTCAGTAATCGCTCATTTATTTAAAAAATACAAAAATGTGTCACTTCTTTCAATTTTCTCCACGTAAATCGAAGAACCGGGGCCCTTTACCCTCAAATATCAAGTTCAACAATTCTGTGCTCAAGGCTAATAATGATGAAATTTTTATCAACAGTTTTACTCTCAAATTTAAAATTTCATAGTATCATTTCGCCTCATTCTACCATTCGAAAGACGCGCCTGTTTTCCTCGTCATTCTTTCTCGAAAATTTTCACACTTCTGGATTATTAAAGTGGGCGGGGCGGACAGGAGGGTAACATAGCGGGCCAGACGGGCCTATGACTAAACCTTTCCATTGATCCAGAGAAGGTCCTCCAGTGCTCGCGAAGTTTTTGCCCAGGGATTACGGTAGATTATCTCGAATGAATTATTGCTTCAATTATATTTGCCATTCACGTCGCAGACTGTCCTTTCTTATTGCTCCACCCTCTGAATTCCAATGTAGCCCACGAGACTCTTCTCTGGCCGCCGAACGGGTTCAATTACGTATCGGATTGAAACGGGCCGAATAAAAGCAATTATTTTGCATCAGCAGCTGATCCGAACGTATTACAGTGAATTCTAAAGCCCTGGAGGAAACGGTTACCCCTTTTCCCATTACAACTTTGGCGTACGATAGGTAGCCAGAGTGATTCTTGAAATTGGAAGAAAGAATGTTCGCTTTCAGAAGTGATTTCAAGGCCTTCTGACGGCAATTACCCAGAAGTTATTATGTACCATAATTACCTACCATGTTACTGTTAATGCTGATGATGATGATGACGATGTGTAAGACCTGTCAAATATCTTTGAAAAATTCTCTAATACCTCAATAATCACTGAAATATTTGCAACTAACAGGCTCCATTTCCAGAATTGCTAGTCTTGCAAGTTATCATTACACAGTTCGGCACCAATTTGAAGTTACCATGTACAAATTATGGCCAAAACTCCCATGCAGAGACTTTTTTAAGTTAATATTGATTTTCTCCTTTTTACAGACGATTGATGGCCTAAACTGAAGATCGTTCACAGGAATCAGGTGAGGCATTAGTTATGTATTGATCGATTTTGGCAGACTCTGAAGACCTGCTTACCTATAGTCAGATTCAGACCGTGGACAAGAAGACCGGCTTCACAGAAAATGTCGATCAAAAATCTATCTTCGTTTTTACTCTCGAACTGGCTCAATCCTGTATAAAAGGTCTCCTGGAGGTCTAAAAAATACGGCTATTAAAATTCAGATTTGAACACAAAATGTTATGGCATAGTCGTGTTGCCATTGCATGATAACGTTTTATCTTTCTCCGTAACTAGATATATCTCTTTCCTTTGTAACTTTTGGATGCTGATTCGATATATCGATACCTTGAAGCACAAAGGGCATATGTCCAAAATTGCATAATGAGAAAAATGCCAAATAAGTTTTTGATCAATTTACACAAATAAAGATTCCTCCCATAGTTTTCAATTCCATAAAAACATGCACTAAATAAAAAATGTTCGTCTGGCCAAGACCTACAACCTCGTTTAACCAGAAATTTGGTAGCACTTAACACTTCCAAGATAAACGCTCTTTAAATATTTGTCGTTTTTCTATTATATCGTTTTTTGGCTCCAAAAATAGATCGAAGGATCATTATTCTTGGAGCGATCGATAGGTCCTGATGAGTAGAATCTTTCGGTACCGAAATCTCGAAATTGATATTTTGGGGCATATGCCCTTTGTGCTTTAAGGTATCGATATGGCCTGTTGATCAATTCATATACATCTAGATTTATCCAAGGACGATTGCATTACATGGCAAGGACGCTCACATAATATGTGATTGCCATGAGGGAAAGCATATCATATCATATACAGAGTGTTAACCTTAGAAACCTGCCGAAGGCGAAAAACCGATTCTAAACATTAATAGGTACGCCAAAAAATAACTCCCTTAATTACTTGAGAAAATTCAAATTTGACTATATCGTTGAAAAGACCGTTAAACTTCCAATCACCCTAGTGTATCGAGAACATTTTGTGCAACCGTCCGATGGGTGGAAAATCAATCGGAAAATCGAATGCCGCCAAATCATGAGGATCTCCATTTATCAAATTTCGCCCGCAGCCCAAAAATATGCGCCAGAATCTCAGATTTTCAACGGCATAATCTAAATTGCTCTTACAGTAAAATATATCGGAGAAAATTTCGTTCAAAAGCTGCAAAACGTTTATTTTCCTAAGGGAGAATCGACGTTCCTAAACCATACACTTCTATTTTCGCCGGATTTTTCCAACTGGCCATTTATTTAGAGCAACTTCCGATGAAATATGTCCAACATTTACTCCGGCACGTCTTTTGACGAGCTGGGGAAAATCTTTTTCCCCCATTTGGATGCCATCGATGTGGGAAAGCGATATTCAAAGAAGCCATCACCTCGGGGTTTTACGACTGTGGCACTCCTCAATGGCTTCACTCGAGCATATTCTTTCCCTTCGTGTAGGCCTTGTCGAAGATCGAAAACTCTTACACTCTGTTATGAGAAGCGAGGGTATAGGAGTTTCGCTCGTTTTCCGCCCCTGTAAATGTAGCCTTTGAGTTGAGACAGTGCGGCAAACTGTTGATATCCCAAAGGAGCCGTCTCGCACCCCCTTGCACACCTGGGAAACCCTTTGGACTTTGAACATTTCTCGTGAAGATGGCCAAACATCCCCTAACCGTGGCCGCCAGCCATTGCCGGATGAAAGCCATTTCTACTCGTTTACGTCTTAAGGTGGTGAACTGTTTCTCCAACTTCCAGCGTTCCCGGCGTTTTATTCTTTTATTGTCATACTTAGGACAGCAGTTAAACTTTACGCACTTCGCCGGCCTCGCACACGCGCTAGTTATTGTCTCACCTCCTCAACACTCAAGTGTGAATGATGTGCGACGTTCTTCATATTTATCGTTCTCCTCTTATCTTCAGCTCGTAATGCAGAAAAAGGCTTGTCGACTCAACATTTTACTGCACCAGCGCTGATGCGTTGGTAAAGTGATTATTTGACTTTTTTATCAGACCCCAGGCCTTGTCGATCGATGTACGTATGCGGTTCAAACTCGGAAACCGCAATTTTCCTTTCAAGGGCGGTTCTTCAAAAATCCAAAAAATGTCACCAATTCTTTGTTTATAATTACCTACGTTAAATTAAAAAAAAAATCAATTCTGGTTATTTGTCTTATTTTTCCTGATGAGTAATCTCGTAATTAAATGTCCCCATGGTACAAGTAGCACATCCGTTATCTAGCTTCAATAAATGTTAAATCCAGATAAATGACATATAATATATATAATATAGACGATGTCCAGATGAATGGCGTTTTTGGACGTTTATGGATTGCGTTTGCAATTTAAATCACGCACTAATGACCTACCAGATCATGACCGAATGCATAATAAAATCATGGCTTATAAAAAATCGAATGTTTCCTAGGTATTAATTTAAAACATGGCCACACATGGACGATAAAGAATGTTTACACTTTGCCACTTTTTGCCAAGAATGACGGTTGCAGAACTTTTTGACAAAATGGCCATTCAATGATACACCAATAACAATGGTTTGGCCATGAAATAATGGTATATTTAATATACCATACCAATAACAATAGTTTGGCCATAAAAACCAATAACAATGGTTTGGCCATAAAACCCAATAACAATGGTTTGGCCATAAAAACCAATAACAATGGTTTGGCCATAAAAACCAATAACAATGGTTTGGCCATAAAAACCAATAACAATGGTTTGGCCATGAAATAATGGTATATTAAATATACCATACCAATAACAATAGTTTGGCCATAAAAACCAATAACAATGGTTTGGCCATAAAACCCAATAACAATGGTTAGGCCATAAAACCAATAACAATGGTTTGGCCATAAAACCAATAACAATGGTTTGGCCATAAAAACCAATAACAATGGTTTGGCCATAAAAACCAATAACAATGGTTTGGCCATAAAAACCAATAACAATGGTTTGGCCATGAAATAATGGTATATTAAATATACCATACCAATAACAATGGTTTGGCCATAAAAACCAATAACAATGGTTTGGCCATAAAAACCAATAACAATGGTTTGGCCATAAAAACCAATAACAATGGTTTGGCCATAAAAACCAATAACAATGGTTTGGCCATAAAAACCAATAACAATGGTTTGGCCATAAAATAATGGTATATTTAATATACCATACCAACACTTGAAATAGTTTGCTCTACTCAACCTCCATAGATGATACGAGGAAAAAATTGGCCTCCAAAGGGATGACTCAACCCTATATTATAGCCTCTACTTACCCGTTCTACAATTTTATGGGTATCATATTATATTTTTGTTATGTATTTTTTTATAGTTGCAAAAATTTGCGTAGGCCGTTTTGGTTAAATCGATAAGTACTCGAAAATAGTTGAAAACCCCCATTAGTCGTACTGTCTGAAAATAGATTAAAATTTGCCTAATGCCCTACAGTAAGGGGACAAAATTTGTCATTTCAAAAAATCGTCATTTAATGACAACTGACTGACTATAAAGTGAAGTGAAAGTTAAGTGGCGAGGTATTACCCAAATTGGGTAAACCAATGGCACTGTGTCACTGTGTTCACCTTCCAGACTGTCTGATACCTGGCTCTCCGTGGCCGAATGGGTTGAGGTGTCTGCCTAGAGAGCAGGAGGTTCAGGTTTGAATCCTGCCGGAGCGTAAATTCGGTCTGTTTCAATATATCCTCCTTCCTGGAATAATTAAAATCAGTTCGAATTATTGGAATATATGCGTGGGCGAGTTTATTCGTGATGCATTCAAGCCATAAATTTCCAGTTGATTGCACCGACTGCATTTGCATAGAAATCAATACCTCATGAGGTTTCGAATAACTTATGAAGAATGCCACTCATCACCGACAAGTGCATAAATTCCCACGATTTTCTAATAAAGTCGAGTGTTTCGGAAAATAAAAAGCCGAATTGACGAACGCATGTATAACTTTTTACCACAGCAAACCAGATAAGCACAAATTTTTCAGGGAAACTCCTTGAGTAACAAATTATAGCAGTTGTAGGCATAATTGGTGAAAGTATCGGCTCTATCCTGAGGTTTATGAAGAGGTTCACACATGAATTCAGCGAGAAAATTTTATAGGGTCAAGTGGGGTAATTATGAACAAATTGCAACAATTTTACAAACTGACAGCTCTCAGAAGTACCTAGTCCATGTAAAAACCTGGAAACCTCTCTAAAACAATAGGTTTACATCCCTAATACACTGTGAGACAGTTTTTTAATTTTTTTGACTGCTGTATGGTCTTTGAAAACCACTGTTCATAATTACCCCTAATGTTCATAATTACCCCATAGGGCATGGGGTAATTATGAACAGCGATTTTGACGTTTAAAAGAGGTGTTCAAAAGGTTACATTTGATTCATTTCACACTGTTACATGTGACAGTTAGCACGAACGTGTTACACTAGGCGTATGAGATATAAAAGACGATGTTCATAATTACCCCATAGCATAGTTCACAATTACCCCAAGATCCAAATAAATGAACATTCGATTGCTACATCTTTTTGATTTTTCCATTGCTCACAGGAGCGCAAACATACTTTGTTCATAATTACCCCATGTTCATAATTACCCCACTTGACCCTAAACTGGAAAATTTCAAAAGGCGCGTGTACTAATAAACCGAGATTTCGGAGAAAAAATGTATTCCCCGCATTGAAACATTCGTTTCTCAGGTAACAAACAATGTAAATCAAAAAACGATTAAACCATCGGAAAGCTGACATTCTGTGCTAGATTTTTCGGAACGTGCGCGGGCGTTTTCCATTTTTTTTTTCCTATCTTGAACTCCCGTTGAAAAAATTGGCAAATTTGAAAGTTTGAGTGATTTTCAAATTTGGCCCGGTTGTCTGCTCATTTAACTTCACGTTGAAAAGCTGCAAATACCGTAAGACCATAGGAAATTTAACTGTCTTCCTAACGGTATCCTCATTTTTGTGATTTTTCTCAAATTTAAGAGACCTGCTGCTATTTTAGTGAGATAAGGTCGAAAAATCTTCAAAACATAAAAAGTATTTTCTTCATGAACTCACAGAAAATTTTATGGGACAAAAATTTTAGCAAATGAACTGAAGAATCGATCCCTTCAAAGGAAGACCTTACGTATGATCACCCTGAATAAAATATCAGATTCTACGTATGGGTTGTGTGTGGTGAACTCAATCGTAAACTACCCTCAATAAATATCTTCCTCGGTCGTGATTTACGTAAGGAACGGGTGATTATGCGGCCATTCCAAACGACCGTGTACGGTTTCGGAATAGCCGCATTATTGCCAGCGGTAAATGTGACAACACCGCGTGCATTTAGTAGTTGTACCATACTGCATTACTACGCTCACCGACTTGACAATCCAGCTCAACAGCTGCGTTGAACTATGCACCTAGTAAAATCGCAGACGGCGCCTAAATTTCAATCCATGCTCAACGATCGAATTCTTAACATAATATGATTAACATAATAAAACTGCTGTCTGTAACGCCAAATCTGCCGAATAGAGTCAGTTTTGGTAGAAATTGTTATGGGTTCCCAAATGCCATATTGCCAAACAGTAGATCTACCTATATACAGGTTTATAAGAATATGCGTGGATTTCAGAGGTCAGATCATGCTGGATATTAGGCAGTAAAACCGGTCTAACAGACCTGTAAATTGGATTTTATTTTGGGGGCCAACGCCCAAGAATTAAATCACTTTTACAACAAACATTAGGATATCATTAGGAAAAAACCTATTTATAGGTCGGATGAAGGTACCTACCGGGTTGAAAATGGAAAATATATGAAGGGTAAGGGGAAAGAACAGGAAATGTCCATTTTTCCCAAAAACCAGCTTAATAGCGCATTTTGTAGGAATTCAAAGGTACTAACCGTATAGTGAAACTCCAAGGGGAAAAAAGTATAAATGTCGCACTGAGAAGCAACGAAAGATTCGGTTTAAGGGGAAAAAACATTGAATTTAAAACACAAAACCTGCTTTTTCTCTAAAAGTACTTTTTGTGACATTCCTCGTTCCTTCCCCTTACCCTTCATATAAAGCATAAGTATCACGAATGAGTTCCAAAAATTTTGGGGCAAGCCGTGGGTCAAACTCAGAATGGCACAGAAACTCGAACTCATAATCAAACGCGAAGTCAAACTCACAATAAAACAGAATCTTAAACTCATAGTCAAACTCGAAGTCAAACTCGCCATGAAACAGAAACTCAAACTCATAATCAAACTCGAAGTCAAACTTACAATAAAACAGAAACTCAAACTCATAATCAAGCTCGAAGTCAAACTTACAATAAAACAGAAACTCAAACTCATAATCAAACTCGAAGTCAAACTCACCATGAAACAGAAACACAAACTCATAATCAAACTCGAAGTCAAACTCACAATGAAACAGAAACTCAAACTCATAATCAAACTCGAAGTCAAACTCACAATGAAACAGAAACTCAAACTCATGATCAAACTCGAAGTCAAACTTACAATAAAACAGAAACTCAAACTCATAATAACACTCGAAGTCAAACTCACCATGAAACCAAAACTTGAACTCATAATCAAACACAAAGTCAAACTCACAATAAAACAGAAACTCAAACTTATGATCAAACTCGAAGTCAAACTTACAATAAAACAGAAACTCAAACTCATAATCAAACACGAAGTCAAACTCACAATAAAACAGAAACTCAAACTCATGATCAAACTCGAAGTCAAACTCACAATGAAACAGAAACTCAAACTCATAATCAAACTCGAAGTCAAACTCACAATGAAACAGAAACTCAAACTCATAATCAAACTCGAAGTCAAACTCACAATAAAACAGAAACTCAAACTCATAATCAAACTCGAAGTCAAACTCACAATGAAACAGAAACTCAAACTCATAATCAAACTCGAAGTCAAACTTACAATAAAACAGAAACTCAAACTCATAATCAAACTCGAAGTCAAACTCACAATAAAACCGTAACTTGAACTCATAATCAAACACAAAGTCAAACTCACCATGAAACAGAAACTCAAACTCATGATCAAGCTCGAAGTCAAACTTACAATAAAACAGAAACTCAAACTCATAATTTATTGTGAGTTTGACTTTGAGATTGATGATGAGTTTCGGTTTGAGTTCCGGTTTCATCATGAGTTGGACTTCGTGTTCGACTGCGAGTTCACGTTTTTCTTTCATCGTCAGTTTGACTTCAAGTTTTCGTTTCATTGAGAGTTTGACTTCGAGATTGATCATGATTTCAAGTTTCGGTTTCTTGAGTTTGACTTCGTGTTTGACTATGAGTTCAAGTTTTCGTTTCATTGTGAGTTTGACTTCGTGTTTGACTATGAGTTCAAGTTTTGGTTTCATAATGAGTTTGACTTCGTGTTTGACTATGAGTTCAAGTTTTGGTTTCATTGTGAGTTTGACTTCGTGTTTGACTATGAGTTAAAGTTTCGGTTTCATTGTGAGTTTGACTTCGTGTTTGACTATGAGTTAAAGTTTGCGTTTCATTGTGAGTTTGACTTCGTGTTTGACTATGAGTTAAAGTTTCGGTTTCATTGTGAGTTTGACTTCGTGTTTGACTATGAGTTCAAGTTTTGGTTTCATCATGAGTTTGACTTCGTGTTTGACTATGAGTTCAAGTTTTCGTTTCATTGTGAGTTTGACTTCGTGTTTGACTATGAGTTCAAGTTTTCGTTTCATTGTGAGTTTGACTTCGAGATTGACTGTGAGTTAAAGTTTTCGTTTCATTGTGAGTTTGACTTCGTGTTCGATTATGAGTTCAAGTTTTGGTTTCATCATGAGTTTGACTTCGTGTTTGACTATGAGTTCAAGTTTTCGTTTCATTGTGAGTTTGACTTCGTGTTTGACTATGAGTTCAACTTTTGGTTTCATCATGAGTTTGACTTCGTGTTTGACTATGAGTTCAAGTTTTCGTTTCATTGTGAGTTTGACTTCGAGATTGATTATGAGTTAAAGTTTTGGTTTCATTGTGAGTTTGACTTCGTGTTTGACTATGAGTTCAAGTTTTGGTTTCATCATGAGTTTGACTTCGTGTTTGACTATGAGTTAAAGTTTCGGTTTCATTGTGAGTTTGACTTCGTGTTTGACTATGAGTTCAAGTTTTCGTTTCATTGTGAGTTTGACTTCGTGTTTGACTATGAGTTCAAGTTTTCGTTTCATTGTGAGTTTGACTTCGAGATTGATTATGAGTTCAAGTTTTGGTTTCATCATGAGTTTGACTTCGTGTTTGACTATGAGTTCAAGTTTTCGTTTCATTGTGAGTTTGACTTCGAGATTGATTATGAGTTAAAGTTTTGGTTTCATTGTGAGTTTGACTTCGTGTTTGACTATGAGTTCAAGTTTTCGTTTCATTGTGAGTTTGACTTCGTGTTTGACTATGAGTTTGATTTTCTGTTCTATCGTGAATTTGACCTCGAGATTGATTTAGAGTTTGAGTTCCGGTTTCATCGTGTGTTTTGACAGTTTGATAGGTAATGAAAAATATATCGTCTTCTTAGTGCAATACTTAGTATTGTCGTAGGTGATCTCACGTAAAAGAATTTCAGTAATTTTATGGGTTACCCGTGCGTAGGGGCCTTCGGTCTACAATTATAGTAGCGCAATAGTGTAATAGACCATTAGTCAATGTTTTTGGCTCAAATAGTTCTCGAGTGTTTTCTTTCAAAATCCACGTGTGTTTTAACTACATCTTCCAAAACGTCTGGGTATGATGACGTCGGATGACTTGCTGAGCGCCATTCGAAATTGAGAGGCCTCCTGTTGGCGGAACATCGAGCGGCGGAATGACGAATAGAATGCGCTCCACTGTGAAGACAAACGGCGCACACCCAGTCTATCACGAACGACGACACGAACAATGACGATCTAGTCTTCACCTGCGACGTTAAACGGTTGAGCGGGTGCGACCTTAATTCGTCGGGCCTCCGCAGCCGCTCAGCGGGAAGATGAGCCGGGGGCGGGTCGGTGGATGTTCGTGTTTAACAACTGCCTCAGCCCCGGGGCCCGCCGAAACGACCGTACGTCGGGGGTGGCGGAAGTGGCCGTGATTAATGAAGATGACATCTCCTCCTGGTACGCGAACATTACCTCCGCCACGTATCGCCGGCTCGATCTAACCTCTACTGTAGCGCATCTCTCGCCCCGGGCCGCTTTGTGCCGCTCTTGCCGCCCCCGGCCCTTTTTCACCGCCGAGTGGCAAACGAGAGTTATCTTTCGTTGCCGCCGGCGGTCCCCCGTGCCGAACTGGCGGCAAATACAGGTGCCTACTGTAACTTTGCAACGCCTCGGGCCGCGTGTTTAAGTGATAGCTAGTTATAGTAGTAGGTAACCTTGGAATATTAAGGGAATTCGGGCGAGTAAACACTCACTACTTTCCTTTTGGTTTAACTTTTTTTTTTAAATAGAAATACCGTATAGATTTTAAAATTTCAATTGCTGACTGCGAGCTGTTTGTTTTTACTTGTGGTTTCTCTAGTCAAAATTATTATTTTAAGCAAGGATATAATATATCCTGTAATATATATATACATATTATGTAAGCATGATGTTAATAGGTTTTTACATAAAGCACCTTCAATAGTACAGATTAAATCATGGGTTTAACATCTAAGTCTTGGACGGTGGTGGTCATATGACCGCTTAACCTCGTCTCCAAGCCCTGAAGACGTTAGTCCGTCTGTCCGTCTGTGGTCATTTACAAAAATGGCCATAACTCAATCAATTCTCAACCTTTTTTCAAATTTCTTGAACTGAAATGTTCGTCTCGGCAAGGCCTAACACCCTGTTTAATCGGACTTTGAATAACTCACAGTACTTCCGATATATTTGCATTTTTAGTGTTTTCTATTTTTTTTTTTCGGCCACAAAAATGAACCGAATTGAGCGTTCTTGGTCTTAAAATCTTTGTTTTACCTTGCAGAATATGTGGATATTTTTTATATTCCAAAAATGTATTGTATTTTTATTTTGGGCGAATTTTAAAATTTTAATAGTGAATTTTTTGATATTTTTGACCTAAACACCCTTGTAAACAGTCAAATTATGATCAAATCGTGCCAAATTTTTACGTTTCATAATATGGAAGCATTGTGTGTTATATACGCACCGCTGGCCTTTTTTATAAATTGTTTTAACGCGGATTTTTGTAAAAACCACCGAACTCATAAAATTTCCGATCCCACGAGTGAGTTTCAGATTTACGACCAATTCATTTTAGGTGTTTCGAACCGGCAGCCGTTTCTTCCGAGTGGAGGAGCCTGATGATAGTGTTTGAAAATCATCGTAAAATACGAATTATGATTTACTCACTCTTTTATTATCTGTTTACTTCCAATGACGTCTCGCTATCTTTTCTATCGCGCGGTAAAATTGATGAAAATTCCTGAACGATTGCTATAAACGTAAAACGAGCTGAGACGGAATCTTGGAGGCCGTAATCTACGCCTTTCGCAATATTATGTATCCTATTTCTGCGAAGGTATTTATTTCTATCGATGTCAAGTTATTTTCACCGGTTTTGCATTTTATATTTTTCCTTACTTAGGTAGGTTCATGTTTGCAGTAGCATTTACTTAGGCAGAGTCTCCAAAAATTCATGTCCTAGCGGAGAAGTCATTTCTTGCGTAGGTAAACATTATTTCCTCAGTCCCGGAAAGTCGTAGAAATTTGCAAATTTTTTGTGTCATGTACCTACCCAAAACCTACTCGAAAATATTTTCTTTTGAAATTAAAAAAAAATTTTTAAAGGGTCAAAAAAAATTGTTTAATGTCAAAAATTTGCCTTTTAAGCAGGTTTCAAACACTGAGATCCAACCAATTTTGACTTATAGGGAGTGAGAAAGGTGTGAAAACCTTCAAGGAATCCGACAAGCTCAAAAAGTTCAAAATCGGTTCAGTATAACTCCCTCAAATTGCCAAAAACGCGAAAGAGGAGAAATCGCTGTAAGAAATCTCAAGCCAAACCGATTAAAAAACAAAATTTCCAAAATTTCTTGAAAAAACCTCATATTTTAACGTAAAACAAGCGGGAAAGCCTTGGAAAATACTCAAAAAATTCTAAACCCACGGCATCACCTTCAAAATTGAATATTTGTGTTATTTCAAAAATATATCCTAATTATGCCAAATTGGACCCCTTAACCTTTTCCGATCGGATTGCGCGGACAATATGCACCAAGTTGGAGCAAATCACAACTTTTAGGACTAGTTTCATCAAAATCGGATCAGTGGTTCGATACGATGTCGTAGCCGCAAAATTTTGACCAAATTTTGTGACCACGTCGTCGTATCGAACCGCTGATCCGATTTTGGCGGGGTTGGTCCTAAAAGTTGTGGTTTGCTCTAACCTGGTGCATATTGTCTGGGGAATCCGATCGGAAAAGGGGTCCAAAACCAAAAAAACTGTTTTTGAAATTATGACTTTTTTGACATTTGAGCGTTTTTGAGTACTTTAGAGTGAATTTAGCGGATTCTCTTACCCGAGTTGCACATCGAGGATAAATTTGCTAAACGCCCTTTTTTTTAAATCGGACACACTCCTTGAATGCGTTTTGCGCCTGACGGCGTACGGTGGACTGACAACAAAATTTATTGTATATTTGTGTTCCAGAACCTCTGAAACGTGAAAAAAAATTTTCAGGAGGTGTTGTAAAAAAAAATTTCCTGACCGATTACATAGGTACATTACCTATTTCAAATAATGTACCAAAAGGGGCATTTAGAAGCGAGTAAAAAAAGTTGTATATAACTTTTTACTAAATACCTTTAGAATTTGTTCTATGGACCCGTTGTATGGAACTTATGTGTGTCCTTTGCTGGAAATCAGTTATAGAATCGATTCAATAGCCGATAACCAAGCCGGCAATCTCAAAATCCAAAAATTTTGAATGATTTCTAGTTCTAATAGCCCTTCGGCCCTGTCTCGGACTATCATCTTTGCGCATCCTTTTAAACGCTCGCCGAAAGAAGATCCTTTTCGCAGATCCTCAATTTAGAAGTGGCATCGAGAGAAGGATTATTTTCAACCTAGATTAGTTTCTCAAAAAAGGTGACATCCTCCTCCCGCTTCCTTGTGATCTTCAAATGCAATCTCAAAGGCTCCTTGAGGATCTCAAAATGGCCCCGGTCCCGAGGCACAATGCGTACAGTAAATGAAAAATCCTATCCTTTTCATTGGGGAAGGAAGTCTTGCTTGTTGGGCGGCTCTAGGCGGCTACTCGTTGCCGAGATGAAAACCCCACGAATGGAATATTCATCTCGGCTTTTTACAAAGGCATGTAAAAGTTGATTAAATTGTATAGTATTCACGAGTAAAGCTGTTCCGTCTTCACTTTGGATTCATAGTTCCGTGGATTGCCATTTTGCTCGTTCCCATTTCCAGCAAAATGCGCCAAGCCGGAATTAACGGCGCCACTTTTGCGGTACATCAATCAACGGCAATGTTGGACCGTTGATGAATTTTGGAGGGATTTTCTCAAAAATGCATCGACCTCGGAATTACTTGCAGAGAGACTGCGTACAATGTCCTCGTGCGAACGGCTGAATTTAAAATGAGACGCCTGCCGCGATAAAATGCTGCATTATTAAACGAGCTCATCTTGAAAATTTGCATCGCGAAAAATATAGGAAGATTAATCAACATTATCTAAAGCTGATATCAGCCCGAATCGCATGAGGTAAGGCTGCAATGCTGATAGGAGCTGCTGATGAGGTACAGGGCAAAAAACTCCCATGGTTACCTATTTATTTGAAAATTTGTATCCAACATTGATGTTCTGTTCGTTCCTCAACGTCGTCCATATTTCCGACTTTTAATCAAATTTAAAAATGGTCACTCAAGTTGACTTGTAGGGATTTTTTGTGTGTTTTTTATGGGTATTTTTGTTCCGCTTTCACGCAGCGAATTTTGATGAGATTTCATAAATGAAGGGTAAGGGGAAAGAACAGGAAATGTCCATTTTTCCCGAAAACAAGCTTAATAGCGCATTTTGTAGAAATTCAAAGGTACTAACCGTATAGGGAAACTCCAAGGAGAAAAAAGTATAAATGTCGCACTGAGAAGCAACGAAAGGTTTGGTGTAAGGGGAAAAAACAAGGAGTGTCCAAACGACAAGCGGAAAGAACGAGGAAAGTCCAACTGTAATCTTTCGCGATCGACTTTTTGTCTCAACTGAAAACTTTTATAACTATAAAAAATGAGTTCTCAAGATGGGGAAGGTGTTTTTTGTGATGCTGAAGAAATTTTGTGATCCTCGCAATCATCTTTACTAGACCTTACCGCACTCAAATATGTGAAAGAACTGGACATTCCTCCTTTTTTCCCCTTAGAAATGGTACTTTCGTCACTTGATGTCGTTTAATTTTTGTTCCTATGATTTTTCTGTTTCGAAAATTTCTCATTATGTCAAATACAACTCAGGAGTGTCGGGTAATTTTTTTCCCTACTGTAACGCGGAAAATATTGGTTTTTCGTGAGTTTAAAATACAAAATTTGCTTTTTCTCCAAAAGTACTTTTTGTGACATTCCTCGTTCCTTCCCCTTACCCTTCAAATACTTTCACTACGATGCATCGCGATGTCGAGGAAGTCTGCATTCGGTACCACCTTTCTCCAATTTTTTCGGATAAATTTTTGAAAATTTTGAATTTTTCGCTAAATAAAAAATGTTTGTCTAGCCAAGATCTACAACCTCGTTTAACCAGAACATTGGTAACACTAAACACTTCCAAGATAAACGCTCCTCAAATATTCGTCATTTTTCTATTTTATCGTTTTTTGGCCCTAAAAATAGATACCTACAAGGATCATGATTCTTGGAGCGGTCGATCGGTCCTGATGAGTAGAATCTTTTGCTTCCGAAATCTCAAAATCGATATATTGGGACATATCCCCTTTGTGCTTTAAGGTATCGAAATGATTAGTTGTCCTTGGTACTGAGCTATTCAGCAGAAAGGGCCCTACGATTAGTGTGTGATTCCTTATCAGTTCAAAATGGCGGCCAAAATCTTTTTTCCCCGTTTGCATTTTTATTCTCAAGTTTTTCAAGCTTTTTTTTGGAGTAGGTTTTTTTCAGAATATATGGATTCTGTAATGAACGATCACGACGCTTGTCATTCTGTCTCTGATACATTTTAAATTTCAGAACTACGCATTTCTCTGAAAAAATGATAAATTAATATGATTGCCAATAAAGTGTCTTCATCGGTTCAGCTATGCACACCGTCAAATGGAAGCAGAACAAATTTTGTTTCTCCACCAAGAGCTGTATATTAACGAGTAATGAATTTCACCATTCCTTCCCGATACAACCGCCATAAATTTACCATTAATATTCCAACACCAACGTTGAAGGCGAGAAGGGAATATTCAACTTCCATATTCTATTTCTCGGAAGGAACCTTTTACGCAGGCAATGGGATGATGATGAATTCATTACTTCTTGGCATACAGAATCAAAGAACATCTCACGGTTCCACCAGCAGTCATACATAAGGCAGCAATACATCATGTTCAAGTGAGCCGTGGTTACCGGGTGCCGGTTCTCTTTATCACTCTAAACTTGAAAGGAATCCCACGGTTTTGACTCCATTTCAAGAATATGAATGTACTCATGCTATGCGAATGTATGGCCTCCTGTGTTCGATGGCTCAAAGAGATTACATAAAGACCCCCCCCTGCACGTTATGGAGCTATCCGTTCATAATCCGGACCTTTGAAGGAACAACATGTTCCGACCTTGTACTGGCGTGTATAGAAGTCAATGAGACGACGGTACAAATAGGTACATCTTACCTGGGTCAGGACGCGGCTAAAAGGGCGAGAATGAGTACAACAGGCTTCCACATCCACTGATGGATTCTTGGCTGTGAGTCCCTCAGGTATACGTCATACATTAGGTACATCCCCTTCCTGTACCAGGGAGTAGGGGGTGGCTTTTATAACATTTTTCTTTCTATTTTCCCTTCACCTTCACGCACTGCGTAACCTTTTCAGCTCATATCATCAGCTTATTGCTCCAGAGACTGCGTGCATTTACATAATTAGACGTTGTTGACTCTATTAGGTATATGTAATCACAAAATGATTGAATTAGCTTGGAAAATATAAAACCAGTAGTTGGTAAATAACACACAACACTTCCTTATTTGATTTTTGACACAAATACATTAATTTTGAGGCCTATAAGGGCTGTATCGGTCAAAAATGCCAAAAAAATCACGACGTAAATTTTAAAACCGAAAGGCGTCAAGTTACCGATTACCAGTGGTGCGTAGATAACACAAAATACTTCCATGTTTTGATACGTAAATATTTGACAAAATTTGATTAACTACCTATATTTTGACTACTTTTGAGGCTTTGTAGGTCAAATGATTTAAAAAAAACTCGATGCAAATTTTAAAACTCACCTAAAATCAAAATTCGTCACGTTATCCGAGTACAAATCAATATCCACATATTTTGCAAAGTAAAACAAATATTTTCACGATTTTCACTATAATAAGATAGGGATTCTTAGGCAAGGTTTATTGACAAAATTTATCCATCCGATATCCAAGGAAGCTTTGGATAAACATTTCCAACGAGATTTTTACTTTCAAATTTGATACAGATACCACCGTGGTGAATTTTATCTGAAGCTTCCTAGGATATCGGATTGATAAATTTTGTCAATAAACCGATCCTTAGTCGGGTTCATTCAAGAATGATTGCATCTATAAAGAAGTATATTTAATAAATTAGTATCATACTATACTTATAATAAGTAGTTTAAGTAACATTACAAGAAGACAAAGAAACGAATCAGAAAAACTATAGGTACATACCTATAAAGAGGAAATAAAAACACGTGAACAACATTGAGTAGGAATCCGTCATTCGCCTTTGTCCAACACCAACTGAGTGGCGCTCACATAGCGAGGGCGCACCGGATAGTGGCGCTCCAGGATGAAACCTGTGTAGTGAGGAGTTCGATAAGTTCAAACTCAACAGATTGATACCTTAAAGCACAAAGGGCATACGTCCAAAAATTTCATAATGAGAAAAATGCAAAATAAGTTTATGATCAATTTACGAAAATAATGATTTCTCCCATAGTTTTCAATTCCATTAAAAAATTCTCTAAATAAAAAATGTTCGTCTGGCCAACGTCGAAACGCCGACGTCGGGCCAACGTCGAAACGCCGACGTCGGGCCAACGTCGGAACGCCGACGTCGGGCCAACGTCGGAACGCCGACGTCGGGCCAACGTCGGAACGCCGACGTCGGGCCAACGTCGGAACGCCGACGTCGGGCCAACGTCGGAACGCCGACGTCGGGCCAACGTCGGAACGCCGACGTCGGGCCAACGTCGGAACGCCGACGTCGGGCCAACGTCGGAACGCCGACGTCGGGCCAACGTCGGAACGCCGACGTCGGGCCAACGTCGGAACGCCGACGTCGGGCCAACGTCGGAACGCCGACGTCGGGCCAACGTCGAAACGCCGACGTATTTTTGACTTAAACACTCTTAAAAGCAGTCAAAATATGATCAATGTGTGTCACACTTTTACGTTTCAAAATATGGAAGTATTGTGTGTTATCTACGCACCATTGGTTTAAATCTATAATATAGGTTTTAAGTGCCGTGTCATCTGATTGCAGTAGGGAATATTTTAAGAACACTTACAAGTGTTACAAGTAACTGTATTGTAGTTGCGACATTTGACAAATTTCAAGCGTTCTACTACACAGAATTTGAATTTTCGGGTTATAATTGTCGGTTTCATAGTGATCTAGGGTAGGCGATAAATGAAATGAAAAAATGCTATAACTGTTGATATTTTTTCTAAATTATCATTACAATGTGGCATTTATTATGTTTGGTATGTCAATCAATCAAGGAGATAATTTTGCGAGTCTCGACGGGTCTTGAACGTGAACCTTTTATTTCAATTTACAGCCGCGCAGTATAGAAAATGTTATCTAAGTTAGATAAAAATTAGATACAGATACCCATTTTTTATATCTAGATAGGATACAGATACGTGGGACGCAATTTTATCTAGATACAGATACAAAATTTTCGGTATCTATATCTATTTTAGATACAATTTAGATACAATATCTAGATACCGTCTACACTGGTGACGATATGCCCTTTGTGCTTTAAGGTATCGATATAGTGTTTAGATACTAATAGATATTTATAATTGAGGTGATAATATAGGCAATAATAGGTATTATACTATTATAATATCTTGTATATTTTCAATTTTGGCCACATCGGCTTGAAGCCATGGGGTGAATGCCATAGGCTGGGGCACTAAACGTAAGCTTGTTTACCCGTTGCGGGCTTCGGCTCCGAAATTACTGACCGGCGCTGGAAATTCATTATGAATTTTCATTGATGAATTTCGTTAATGGTTAATAATGCCATCCTGATTGCGGTTCTCGGGACGGCATAAATAATGCAGGGGCTCCTTTATGTTTGTTTTCAATCAGCCTTGCCAAGTATCGGTGGGAAGGGGAAATTATCAACGGAAGCCCTTCGTACACCTACGTGTTGAACATTTTGGACGAATCGGAGGTGCGAGATGAAATATCGATGGACGACCGCGCAGATGATGAGAGTGTCCTCTCCGTTCAGATCGCCATGGAGCGGAAATCGGAGGTGAAAAGGGTAAATTTGAAGCGAACCGCGGTTTGTGAGAAATGCCGTTTGGTATTGGAACCAGGGGTGGGAATAGAGGGGTGGGGGTAGGTGGTTGGGGTAGGGGGTGGGGTCTGAAACTCCAGCGAGACTCGGTTCGGAGGTCACATAAATATTTGCTCTTGACAAATGGGGACTTTCCCGAATGGTTAGGGCCTCTGCAGGCACAAATAAAGTGCCAGTCTTTCCATTTACAACTGATTTCTCGTAATGTTATTAAATACGGCGTTTTTCTCTAAGGAGAACGCTTCCGGGTTTTTAATTACCGGTAGATAGATTGGTCGTTGAGGTCAGTACTTTCATATCAGTGGTAAATAAATAGGTGTCGCACGTTACTTCGATATTACAGTGCGTAAAACTAGGATCTAACCAATAACCTTAATTGTGGGTTGTCTACTTTCGTATTTTGTTATTTTCATGCGAGATTTCAATTTTCTTCAGTGTGTCCCGAAAATTCTAGAATTTTTAGGCAAATTATTTAGGATTTTGTTTCTGAAATGTTTAAGGCATTCTAAAATTGGTTCCCTGAAAGTTCCTTGAAGCCAGTGGCGCGTACATATAACACATTACTTCCAAATTTGATAAGTAAATTTTTGACACAGTTTGATTATATTTTAAATTATTTTGAGGCTGTTTAGGTTTAAAATAACAAGAAACTCACTATACAAATTTAAAAATTTACCTACGATCAAAATACTTCAAGTTTTCGAAATATAAAAATTATCACATGTTTTGAAAGAAAAGACAACG
Organism: Nesidiocoris tenuis; assembly: GCA_036186465.1. Taxonomy (NCBI): domain Eukaryota; kingdom Metazoa; phylum Arthropoda; class Insecta; order Hemiptera; family Miridae; genus Nesidiocoris; species Nesidiocoris tenuis. The sequence continues at coordinate 37,738,719 of AP028909.1, forward strand.
ATTTTGAGACCAAGAACGATAGAATCGGTTCATTTTTGAAGTGAGGAAAAAATAGAATAGAGAACACTCCTTAGGGCAGGTTCATCAATGCACTGGGAGCCTTTCATAGTAGATTTGATAGCATTTTTGGTTCATTTTTCCTAACAAATGAACCTTTGTTATCGGTTAGGAAAACAAAATTCAACACCCCCTGGAAATTTGTTGGTGTACGTTTCAAGGGTTGCAGAATCCGAATTTGCTGTAAATTTTTTTTGTCCTTCCGCCATACCCCGTCCGTGGTTTTTCAGGAGGAAGGAGTGAGTAAAAAATCAAATTTTAGAAAATTTTCTATGCACATCACATTTTATACAAAGTCTTTCAAAAATTCTTTTTTTGGTACAATTACGTGTTTGTCGAAAATTTTAGAATGCCTGTATGTTGTAGTATGCTGTATACTAGTAATGTCGTATTTCAGATTATGCTGGACCATTGTTCAACCATGCTTTTCTAGGTGGCTAATAAAATCGCTCTCTCCCTCATCGATGAGCGTTTAGAAGAAGTTGAAACGGCCATTTATTTGCCAGTAGCAATGGAAATGGAACAGCAAAAGGCCCAAATTAACATGAGATAGGTATCCGTTAAACTCGTAATCCAACTCAGACCCAAGTCCAAATCCCTCCACTACGCCTTAATTCAAATTGAGCGACAACGTTTCACCTGGTGCCATCTCCTTTAAGTTATTCTATCCAGTCACGGTTTCCATATTAATCAGGAGTCTGCCAAGTTGCTCTTCGCTCTGGCAACCGGTGGAATTGGCCGGACTGAGTCGCAGAGATTAGGCATGCAAGGGGGAATAGAGTTGTTAGTCCTGAGGGTAGGGGGTTAGTTTGGGCTAGGACCGGCCCCCCTGAGGGGCGGATAAACCTACCGCAAAGCTGACAGTCGTGTACATTGGTTGCGGTTTAGTTAACACGGATCCCAGCTTTTTGGACCTTGATGCTATCGCTCAAGATTGCGCTTGTGTACGGAAACCGTTCTGCGCACGGCTTAGGTTGCCAGCTTTTTCCGGAAACTACAGAATTTTTCGGCAAAAAGAAAAACAGTGTATTGTACGGAGGAATTTTCCCTAAGCATAAATGAAGAGTTTTCCTCCAAAACTGCATTCATCCACTTTCGAGTTTTGTCGATATCGATTTCGTTTTTCGATTTCGATTCACAGCAGCTTTGGTACCAATAAGCAATCGAAAATCGAAAAAACGAAATCGATATCGACAAAACTCGAAAGTGGATGAATTCAGTTTTGGAGGAAAACTCTTCAAATACAGAATCATTCGTTTTTCAGGAGTTGGCTAACAAAATTACTATAGTAAGGATAATGAAAACTCTTTGCCCATTTTGGGATAAGGTTTGACCCCAAATTATGAAAATCAAATCCCTTCTGAGGACGAAAATGCAAATCTGCCAGTTCAAAGCGGTTGCCTCCTTTCAATTGGGGCCTTGTTAATCCAGTCAATAGATAAAATAGTGATAAAAATTGCTAAATCAACCCTAAAAGTACTGCGGTGGTCTTCGATTTTGAAATTGTCGTTTGAATCAGTGAGAAGATGAATAATCCAAATTTTCGTTCTCCAATTTGGATTTGTTCCTCCGCAATATACAAAAAACCACGCCATTTTCGCACTTTTTTTGGTTTTTTGCCTGTAGTTGTTTAACTCTGCATTTTCTGGCTTTTAGGAATATCAGCAAACTTCTAGATCAATAAATTTCCAACAACATTGATTTCACGACTTTTGTTTGAAGGCTCAATAGATTAGGAGCTACGGACCGGCAAAGAACTGCAAACATTTCTAGAATTGGGAAATTTTGACCTTAGATCTACTTCCCATGGCAGTAAGTCGTTGTCTCAACAAAAAGTATAGAGAGAGGAAGTTGTGAAAAATTCAATCAGCTCTCGAACGGTTTTTTGTTTATTGGTATACAGGTACTTTTACATTTTATAAGCTACACACAATCATGTGCTAATGGGAGTGATGATATTTAACTTCAATTTGACAAAATTTACAAACATCAAATGTATACAACTCATTTCACTCCTTTACTCTTTACCTTGTTTCAACTTATATCTAATACGACAGAAATACAGTCGGACAGTCAGTGCCTGCTACAAAATCTCAAATCGGACTCGGATCGTTCCGCCAGAGCTCCCCGCAATTCAGCGTCGGCGCACCGCTAATTGAAATTTGAGATCGTTACAGATTTTCAAGAGGAACTAACGTTCTGACTTTCAAAGCAAGCTTCGAAGAAGCAGCTGCGATGGCACACGAAATAGGTTTTCTGTGTACTTAGCCTCAAATTATGTTGGTTTTGATAACAGCTCGACGTAAACGAGCAGGTTTGCCAATGTTTTGAAATACGAGTGAAGTCTTTTCAGCGGGTCGAGCAGGAACGTTATTGCGGCTTTGCCCTATTCAAACTCATTGACATCCGCCAGCGTAATAATCTCCTTTTGCGTACCGAAGTCTCTCAATGGAGTTGTAAACCTAACCAGGGGATCCCCGACCACGAATTTTGTCAACTTTTGGGTAGTTTAGTTGATTTGGGTTCGATGAGTGGGTGTGGCTTGAGGTATGGGTTGGTGTAGTAGTAAAATGATAGTATTAGCTAAGAACTATATCATTTTCTGGCGTTTAGTAGACTTTGTTTTGGCAAAGAAAATAAAAGTTTAAATTCTGACCGTGAAGATATCGATACCAGAGAGCAAGAAGGGCGAATCTGCTTCTTTCCTAAATAGCAGATTCGCCCTTCTTGCTCTCTGGTATCGATATCATTTCGGATATATTTGAATATCCTTCCCGTTTTTCGTGCGCCAGTTACCTTAGGATGGGCGATTTTCCAAGAATTTTCCGATCAACCTTTTCCGGCCTTTTGAGAGCTCGAAAAATTCGATCGGAATTTTCCCTTTTTCCAGTTCTTAGCGATTCTTGGAGAGTTCCCCTTATCGAATTTGGATTATTAAGGGCTCTTTGAATTTCTTGGAGTCTGCTGAACATGTTTCACCAATTGAACATTCTCATTAATTGAGTTTTCGAGCCAAAACGTGCATTAAAACTGGGTTTTCGAATTAACAAAAAAGTAATACTTTTGAAGTATCCTCTTGGCCATCTGAAAAATTTTTCAACTAGACATAAAAAATTTGAGCACCAAAGAAGAACTTTACACGATAAATTGAAAACCCATACACCTACCTTAAGCCTAAAAATTCGGGTTTATATTAACAATTATGTGTAGGTAATTTTAGTAGATGGGTATATTTCCATTTTTTCACTATCTGGAATATCACTTTTCATTGATTTTGCAAAACATTATTCAATACAGCCGTCGTGGAAAAGGTCTGCCTTCAAAGCACGTTTGATACCATAAATATTCATTTGCCGAATCCCCAAGGCGGATTTTCAGATGCAGCTTCCCCTTCAGCTATGCTGTATCAGAATGAAGAAAAACTACCCTTGGAACAGGACAACGGTCGGCCATTTTCGTAATCGTGATTGGGTATTCCTTTCTTTTTTTGGAATATTCGGGACCCCATATATATAGGTAGGTACATAGGTATACGATATTGAAAGACTTGACGTCAATGATCAGGGGTACGGTCAAGCAGAATACTCCGTCTCCTTCGAAAAATGTATTTACTTCTTCAATTTTAAAAAACTCAAAAATGTCTCAATAGAACTGCAATTAATCCTAAACGGTTGGAGCTACAGCCGTGGCAATGGTCTCATTCGATTTAGCATCGAAAAATCTATAGAAAATAATGTCTCACATGCCTATACAGCATATTTCATTAGGACCAACTATGGTGACGATTTCAAAAATTCGCAAAAACTCCTTCTTCCTCAAAAACCCCTATTTCAGTTATCATTCTGACAATGGCGCCGGTGTAGAGTATGGAATGAGACCGCGTTTCATGACCTGTAAAATAAATAAAAACACTCCACCGGTCGAAAAATATTGGCATCGGCCGTGAGCGCATCTGAACCAAATGCGCCTGAGTAAACACAAAACACACTCGGTTTCCTCTTCTACGCTACGTTTGAAGAGTTTGAATCAAAGCCTTCTCAAACACCAGAACGTCAACTCCACTCCCGAGGGTGGAAGATCTTTGAACTAAACATGTCCTTCACTCCTGTAACCTCCTGATCAAGCGGAAGAGCGAGCAGACATCAACACTTATCATGCGGGTTGCTCATTTATGGCTATTTTGACAGCAAGAAGCTTTCTCGATCCCACCAAATTCATCATCTAATTTTTCTTCTCTTGTTGCAGGTCTACGTCGAGCTAATAAATCGAAAGCGGTAAGTCTTCTGATAATTGAGGCGATTAGTTTCAAGACCGGTTCAATCCAAATTTGAAAATCTTCCAGGGAACACAAAAATGTTTTGCAGTGAAGCATACTATTGAAACAAAACACCTGTTTCGGATGCGTTTTTCTATCGAATTGATCCGAGTTTGGTCCGTAAGGGGTTGCAGAGTGATAGAGTGGATCATGATCTTGGGAAAAATGGTCAAAAGTTAATTTTCGAAAACATGGATTGAGCCGGTTTCGGAACTACAAGCCTCAATTATGAACACCATTATAAGGCCACTCGTAAAGGGTGATGCATGCGATTAGTATAGGGCGAGTTAGTCCCAAAGTGTGGTAGTAACTCTAAAAATGATAGAATCTGCTCGATAAAATAGTCGAAAAGTCACGTAAGTCGATAAAACTCTACCTACTTTTCCCCGACCTTCCACAACGCAAAGTTGACCGGATCCAAACGATCCGAGCTAAATCGTCGAAGTTGTTCACTAAACGTGCAACGTAAACAACGGAGCTCGAAGATAGGTACTACTTACCATCGCTTGTGGAAAAGTTTTATTTCGCACTAATTAATTTATTTTCTTTTTTCACCGGCCCAGAGGGCTCGAAGAACTTTCGGGCTACAAAAATAATTGCCGTACCTCGGCAAAGCGTTAAGTGCCTTAATTTAGTTCTTTGAAACACGACCTTAAATCTTCCTCTACGCCTCCTTTTATTTTCTCTAATTAAACTTGTATAAGTGAAAACCTTGAAGTGAATTCTCGGGCGGGGGTTGGACGGAAGTGGGGACGAAACGTAGGGAGGAAGAGGAAGGCCAGGTTGTTGTTAGATCGTGAAAAGAATAATTAATGGTTGCCTACAACGATTGGGGTGGTTCTCCCTTAAACGCGATTAGTGTTGAAAACATTACGACCCATTATTTTTGGATCGGTTCATCGTCCGTTAAATTAAATTCTATCGCTTCATTTAATTGGCGTATCCATTTATTTGTTTCCACCTTATTTCATTATTATCAATTATGCCAATTCAACTTCATTGTGGTGCATCGCTGTGCATGAAATGACGGCGTTGGGCGATAACCTTGCATAATCCGTACATGATGCTTACGTGAAAAACCGTCATACTACGGATTGTTATCCGTTCTACAAAATACAGCCTAGCCGAAAGATGTGGAAAGGCCAAACATCGGAAAGTGGAGAAGTCCGAGATCACAGACGGACAGGATCCAACGTGCAGAGCGTATGGCTGGTGTGTCCAGAGTTCGTAGGGCAAACCCGCCGGACTAGGCCAAGGGTTGTTAGTTCACGTCGAAGATTTTTCACTCCGGCAGTGGACCTCGGCCTCGATTCCAAATAAAGGCACCCTCTCAAACACAGATACCACTATTATTTCCTCGGGAGAACATCATGCGCCCCATCGTCAGCTGACCCGTGAGCAGTCGCACCACTGTCATTCGCCCCAGCGTCATTTCCCCCAATAATACTTTATATTAATTAAAAATAAAATGGGGCGAATGGCAGTGGGGCGTCTATTTTTGATCATTCGCCTGACTTTCATGATTTATCTCTCTGAGACTTCACATTATTAGCTCCAAATACCCCAGGATTCAGGTCGACTCCCTTTCAACTTCTTCAGGTGAATGGATCAATTCATTTATTTATCGAAAATCCTTTATTCAACGAATAAGTAGGCTTGGATGTATAGACTATGAATATCCGTGTCAACGTATATATGGAAATTTATTCGGAGAATAACGGATATTCTATGAATACACTGATGAACTCACACTATGTGATATACCTTTAGCTAGGAACGCGTCAATCAAGTAGAATCTTGTCTCGTTCTATCCAAGGGGAAATGAATATTCGGAAAAATACGACAGAAAATATACCAACAACAGTTCAGAATCGTTTGTTTCTCACTGTCGGATATAGTTCAAGCCCTCATCCCGGTTTAGATTAGCCTGTCATTCTCTGAAATTCCAACCTACCTATGACTTGGCCTTTAAGGATGCCTAACCCAACGATTATCAGCAGACTCTGACGTTTGATGAGAGTAGGTTGGAGAAATTCATGTTCGAGTCGTCGAAGCGACATAATTTTTTGTACGTGAAGCGTTTCTACTCACATATGGTCGAAATAGACCATGCGAGAACCACCATAAATAAAAAGAGAATATGAAGTAGAATCTACTATCTGATAATGTCTCTTCAAGTGAAAAATAGCGGGTTATCCTGTCAACGAAAGAAAGGATGCTTGAAGGAGGGTATAATATTAGATATATTTTAATAGTATTGGTACTACTGCCCAATTTTTTCATAATTCCCTGACCGATGTCGTAAAACTGTTGTTCTATCTAAATTATTGATTTATGCAAACACCAGTTTTCTTCTTAGGTACATACCTACTCGAAGTTAAATTATTTAGCGCGGAAGTACGCTAACCCTGTTTCTGGTCGTTATTATTAGCAGTGCTTATTTTGCATTTTTTATTTAATAAATTACGGGTTGTTATGGCTGTTTTATACCACTCCAGTATTTTAAGGAATTCCCCGGAACATTCGAATTGCGTAGTGCCGTCTCAAGCGTTCCCATTTTCGAATTCTGCCTCACGAATTGGAAAAATATCGAGGGCAGCGCAACGAACCCGTGACCGAGGGGAGTTATCCACTTAGTATGGCTGATCTTATCAGGATGTGGGCGCATTTATATCTCGTTGCTGCTACAGATGACATATTTAGGGCAGAATAAATGGCCTACAACTGGCTTCTATGGTTCTCTTTTAAAGAGAGTTATGAGCCTTGGGTCTGAGCTGGTGCTCTATATAATCCCATCTTGATGTGAGTATCGAAAAATGTATGTCAAAGTATACTGCCGTCCTAAGTTAAAACGTCCTATCTCAGTTTTTTGCGTTCTGAGAAAAACGCGGTTAAGTGAGATTGTTTGCACCGTCCACGTTTTTAACCCTAGCTATTTGGAATTTTCACGATAGCTCCTTGACATCACCCCCCAACTTTGTCAGTTGTCATCTTCGACTTCTTGCACTTCAATTGATAATTATTATCAATTGAAGTGCAAGAAGTCGAAGATAGGACTTTGTTGTTGTTGTTCGTTTTCTTGTCGTGTGCCTTAGGCCACGTACGACATTGGTTTTTATACCTAGGATAGGACTTTTTAACCTAGTAGTAGTAGTTTTTGGAACTCAGTTTCCGAAGATGAATATCTTGCCCACATCCATGACAGACACAGCTTTGCTACTCACTAGGCCAGAAAGTCCTAACTCCTTTATTTGAGACCACTTAGGACGATTTATTCTAGCACAAGTTACTGAATTTTTTCAGTTATACAAGGTCAAAGTGTCCTAACTTTCTGCTACTTAGGACTTTTTAGCCTAGGACTACCAAGTTAGGACTTTCTGTTCTTGGATGGAGGCGGAAATTGACAAAAGTGAGATAGGACAAAGCCATTTTTCAGTCCTTTCCAATGAAGATAGGACTTTCTAACCTGACCAATCAGACGCGTCATGTCAAAATCTATACAACCACGTCCTTAACTCAAAAAGCGAAAAAAATGAGATAGGACGTTTTAACTAAGGACGGCAGTATAGAGTAAGGGCTTATAATGTTTGTTGGAAAACATGATGCAGATAAGGCATTAACCCTATGCCTACGCCTACTTTCCAACCTACTACTTCGATCAAGATTCAGAAAATATTTTCGAATGAGTCCTATAATAGGACCCTTTTTGAAAAACCCCTTTTGAAAAATCTGGGTGAATATTCTGAAATGTTTGCGATGAAATTGAAACGGCAACGCAAAGAAACAAACATAATATGTTAAGATTATTATGTGAACCCACCTTTGGGCACTCGCCTTCTTAAGCCGTCTACTTTATTAAATCCGATCCCGCAACCACTCCGGCAAATCTCCACTTTTACAAGGCCTACCTTACTGACATTGATCCTGTAACTTTCTTTAATGACATGATTTTTTCATTTCGCTCTTCCGACCAAATGGGCGGAATAACAAATTTTATTATTTCAGCGATCTTGCGGGGGGGAAAATGAAATAGAATAACAAATTAAACCGGAGAGAGCTACCTTGGATTGTATAGCACTTGAACAGAAAGTAATCAAAGCGAGCCGGGTTGTCGCATGATTTAAGAAACGAGTCGTTCCCTTTTTCGCCGACCGCACGATCCCGAATGAAATTTAACCGGGATCCCAACTTTCCGCTTGAAGAATCAGAATTGGTCTGGCAAACTTTGGTTTCCCTCTTGCTAACAAACCGATTCGTTAGCGTTGGAAAATCCGAGTTCTGCCGGAACCGCTGAAACACAAACTAACAATCAGTTACGAGTCAAAAATGAATCAATTAGAGCCGTGGCTTCTATTTGATGCGAAATGAATGAATGGGGCATACATACTGAATAGATGATGTATTTCGATGCTCTCCGGCTTGAGTATGGGGATATTGGTGTCGCATACAGTTTAATCAGAGGCTTAGGTACGTGTTCTAGGGCTACCTAGATGATTCGATTCGATTTTGACTTCTTTTTACAATACTAAACTAAACCTTCCTGTATTTCTCGATTGGTATATTTTTTCACTCATGTTATGAAGCATGCATCAGTCCACATATCGCGACTTCGGTTTACAATATTCATTACGAGCACATCGCAAACCTGTGACCCGCCGAATCAAGATTAATTGTTATTATTGATTGAGTAATTTAATTCGACAACTAACCTTTTCCAAAGGGAATTCAGCTGACATTTTGAATCCTCGGTGGGGTTCGTCGGAACGATCGATGTGGGCGATTGAAAATCCTTCCTTCCTCCTACATAAAAGATGAGCCTATAAAAACGAAACTTCAACTAACAACGTACAATTCAACTGGGATATTTAAAATGTCGTTTTTAAAGTGCTTCATTAACCTAAACGTCAATTTATTTTAGAGTGACTTTCCTTGGAGAAGAATGCTAAAATTAATGCGAGAATTAAATACTAGTATACATTTAATGCTGATGAGCACTATAAAAACCGCTGTTGGGCTATTTAAGTCCTTGAAATGTTCGATAGCTCATGCACAGATTCACGGTTTTCTCATACCCGCAAAACTTATCGGCAGATAAATATGACCTTCTTGACAACCATGCATCTGGTACATGGAAGGGGTATGTATTTTCTTCCTCTACCTCCCACAGTACGTTAGCAAAGTTGACTGAAGTAAGAAGTTGTTCTCTATATCCAAGGTAAGTTTCAATTGAAATTCTTGTCAGCTAAAAACGTGAGCGTCTCAGAGTTTCGGATGCGAGGAGTGACTTGAAAAGGTTTTCATCTCACGTCTTTGCATCATGCTTCAGTACTTCAGATCGGGGGCTTTTTGGTTCTTTTCGCCGTCATTCACTGCTGGAATTCGGAAATGGTCCTTTTAAGCGGGACCAATTTATGATAGACCTATGCACGCTTTAAGAGCTAAAAAACCAATTGCACTCTGATTGGTGATGAGACAAAAAATCTTCTGGATGCAGGCAAGAACGTTCCAATATTCAGTCGCATTAGTGGGGTTTCTCGTTCTTCTGCATTACCCCGTACAGCAAGAAAACTGATTTCAATCATTCCAAAACACCAGAAATACCCAAGAGTTTTCATCAATGTCTGATTATCCAAGAAAAAGCGAAAAATCAGAGCAAACACCATTGCAGATGTGGTTTTTCGCCCGATAACCGAAGATGCGCCAGGCGTGCACTGCCGCCCATTAGGATAAAGTCGGACCTACCTAGGTCACTCTAGTCTCACAGTCGTTCATGCCGTCAAACCTTCAAACCTTAGTCTCACCGTACGGTGTCAGTTCTTTGCTCATTTCCTCAAGGCATTGGATTGTTCCAGAGATCGTTGAACACGTTCATTGCGCTGGTGGTTGGATAATCAATTGATAATGAAAATTCAAAAACGGTTCTAAAAGTGCTCTTTGTGTAGGTACTTTGTAGCTTATGTAACTCATGAACGATGTCAGTGTTTGTTTGAGCTGTGGTATTTATGCATATCTACGGTATAGGTATGTGAATAAGGCCCCAAAAATATCTTCAGGCGCTTTTCGAGGTCGCCATCAGTAAAAATGCCATACTACTGTCTGCTAGGCTCGAACGTTGATTTAGGAGTGTCGGTAAATATGTGGCTTCCTGCAGATCAGAGCGCTGAATTATTTTCCCACCAAGTCGGCCTTTCCTCTTCGCCGGGGGAAAAACCAAGAAAAATCCAATCACGTGATCACGAAAGCTTGTCAGTGTGATTGCACCTTCTCCATAAACTAGTAAACACTTTTTGCACTGGGATCGCGGGTGAGGGGTGTTGGACCACTAGAGGAGGAAAAGGCCTCTGTCCGAGAACGTGCCTCACTTACCAACCTTCTAATTCTCGCTGGGCCGGCAGAGAGCGCCGCTGCTTCAGCCCCTGCTGCTGCAGCAGCCTACAGCCCCATAGTTTGCCGTCTCTCAGGCCACATCGAACCACTAAATTATCCTCCCCTACCATCCCTATCGTCTGGCCCGCTCCAACGTGGCCCTCCCTTTTCTATCTCGATCTCTTACCGTTTTCCAAGACCTCCTTGAGTTATGACCTATTTTTTTTATTATGGTAATTAAAAGCTCTTGAGCACGACCCGTGTTGTAAGCACAGTGTGACCTCATTTTTCCTCGAGGAGGGTGTAAAAAAGCGAGACGATAAGGGGAACAAGTCTTCGGTTTTAATATTGTTTAATATGAGTGTTCTCTTCGCTTCCCCTTTTTTAATTATACTATCTTCCCACTCCCTTGGCAAAGACAATCAAATTGGGTCATTCTTTCGGAGTACCTATACCTACGAGCAATATAAATTATTATGACACATTTTCTCTCCGAGCAAACATTGCGTTCTTCGACCGATGAACCGTGGGGAGTAATTTTTCCAATACCCAACTTTGTTTGGGGAGCAGTCAGTTCTAATATCATAGTAGGTTTGTTCTAGCGAGTGGATTGGGGTCGACGGGCGCTTGTTCAGCGGGGTGTCGCTTTATAAACCGTTGTTCAGGAACTTCAAACTACACCTGCGATCCGGCTTAAGATAATTTATATCTATGGCCCAAAGCCCCGGTTCTGACTGATTGTGGTTTGATCAAAATATGTTTCCAAGAGACGTTGGAGAGCAATCCCGAAACCCTAAGGTCAATTATGTCAAAGTAATTTCTATGATATCAATTTAAATTATAATTCAATTGTTTTTTCGTCAACAGAATAAATGTTTTGACGGCCCACAGGTTCTCAATGATCATCTGAGGATACCTGCCAAAACTACGATTGAACAAAAGCGCGGCCGTAGTCATTGAGGAACATGCATGAAAAAAAATAAACTGTTTTTTCGCCATAATATTCCTTGTTAGGCTTCGAAAATGGTGTTATGGTGGATGACGGTTCGGAAAAGAGGTAATTAAAAGAGGAGGGAGGCTTAGTGAAAATCGCAGATTTGAAGTCGAGCGGGAAAATGGCCAGCCGCAAGGTTACACAAAGTTACACAGTGTGATGTCATCTTCCCGTGAACACTAGTGCAACCTCATCCGAGTTCATGTGTGTATGCTGTGATAGGACGGAGATAACGGATTTTTGCCGTTACGTTAAGAAACTACGTGCAGTCGCGTCCGCACAGTGACGTCATACGGTTAACCGCCACATTCAAAAGGGCACTTTTCATTAGCGTTTTTCACCCGGAAAAATGTTGTTTTTTCGTTGTAGACCATCACTACATCATTTTCGCATCCTAAACAGCATCATTCTGGCGGAAAAAATGGATTTCGTTTTTCATGCATGTTCCTCAATGAGGAACATAACAGAACATAAAGACGGCGGTGGTCAATTTTCCCACGTAGAATCAAATGGTCTCACCTCAAAATTGCTACCCTCAGAAAATCAAAGTTTTCAATTTATTTATTTTATTTCTTAACCCGCCTATAACATCCGGAGGTAGCCGTTTAATAGGGAAATACAGAGAAAAAACAATATTTTGAATTGCGCTTTTATTTTACTTGTGCAAATTTTACTGGATCCGCTCAGAACATACCTTTTTTCGAAAATGATTCCTTAACCAAAACTGTCTCCAGATCTAGTATTGATCCAAGTTGCAGAAAACCGCAGACTCGTACGAAGGAATCTCATGAAATTCTATTTTCTTTCCGTACCTACCTATTGCAGAAGACTTCTATACTAAGTTCCAAGTTACCGCAAGTTCTCGTATCGTAAGGGAAGCTATATTCGAAAGTTCGAACTAGTTTAAGAGAATTCCTAACTCACTTGATTGATGGCAGGTGTGCTGACTAACTTCACTTCGAGATGTGAGTCATGCAGATCTTACTTTCGGTGATTAACTCGACGTCTGCTATGAGTTTGCTTCCACGTCATTGTTACGCTGCCTTTTAGCAATATTGTTATAATGACTGTAATATCGATCCATTTAAGCACAAAGGGCATATGTCCCAAAATATCGATTTTGAGATTTTGGTACCGAAAGAATCTACTCATCAGGACCTATCGATCGCTCCAAGAATCATGATTCTTCTGTCTATTTTTGGGGCCAAGAAACGATAAAATAGAAAAACGACAAATATTTAAAGAGCGTTTATCTTGGAAGTGTTAAGTGCTACCAAAGTTCTGGTTAAACGAGGTTGTAGATCTTGGCCAGACAAACATTTATTATTTAGCGAATTTTTAAATGGAATTGAAAACTATGGGAGAAATCTTTATTTTTGTAAATTGATCAAAAACTTATTTTGCATTTTTCTCATTATGCCATTTTTGGACACATGCCCTTTGTGCTTTAAGGTATCGATATTCAAGTTTGTCATTGCAGTTGGTCAAGTTAGAAATTTTAAAGACAAAAAAAGGTACTCTCTGTTTTTCTTCGCACATCAGCTATAATATTACATTGGTATTTCGAAAGTCCTGACGTCAATTCGGATGCAATGGCTTTTATGTTACTGTACAGGTACAGTAGCTAGGTCTAGCTAAGTAATGGGTATGCAAGAACGAAGATGTTAGAGGAACTCAAGAAAGATCTTGGTGGCTTCACGCATACTGGGGATACCTAGAGGTCTGTTCGGTTGAGGCTGTTCGGGACTACTCCAGCGACGGATGACATTGTCAACATCCTCTCATCCCCAGAGTCATCATTCTCTCTTCTCCGTTATATACCTATCACTACGAAATGGCACGAATCCTACCAGATAGTTAAACCTTTTTTAAACATCTTGTCAAGTTTATTTTCATTATCATTACAGCATTTTATGTAACGCCGCAATATCGGCTCATATTGCCTTGCGGATTAAGGGATGGCGACAAATTGCTTTGTTTCCTCGAACAAGCCCACCCTTTAAGTTCTCTTGGGTTTGTTTAGAGAAGCAATTTCGTGCATTTCCATCGGAAACAGAGAAGGCAGAAACCGGAGCATTCCTCGCCACCGCAGTCCGTGGAATCTCCCATTTGGGCCTTGTACGGTGGAGACCGGGGCCAGGGACGGGGAAACGCCCATCAGATATCCCGCCTCCAGCTCTGCTCCTTCACGTTTTCGCCGATCCCAATGCAATGTGGATCGAATAACCACAAGGCATTCAAACTGTGCACGGAACAGTGAATCCTGCGTGGCCGGCAGGGAATCTCATATTACTATGGTAAAGATCCGGTGACTGATTTTCATTAGGGTTATACGCGAACTGCAAGAGCGATCACAAAACGTGTTCAGCCGTTCAGCGTGTAGGGAGCCAATATTTAGATCGCATTTAGACGACATGATTTTACAGGCGACGGTTGCCTTGTCTGAATGCTTTTCGTCCTGCTGTTAGTTGATGTGTCTGACAGATCACGATTACAAAATTCAGCTAATTTAGGGAAATTTCTGAGTGACAACAACTGAAACATATTAAACGAGGCTTTAAATAAGCGTGACACCACTTTGCAGCATTAAAATAGAAGCAAATTAAAATAATTAATACAATTTTTGTTTTATGAAGTTATGCAAACAGTCTGCGTCCTACGTTTGCCTCTCCAGCTCCCTTCCTATAGTATCTGGGCCCAAATACCCAAATACTGCATCTCCCAGTAGCTCGGGGAATTTTTAGGATCGCGTTGGGAGTTTTCTGGGTTGGATTGAAAATTTTCCGGATCGGATAGAGGTTTTCCTGGTAGAGGCGGATCTTTCTCGAGTCTATTTGGGAACTTCCTGGATCAAGGTTGGACTTTTCCGGACCAGTTTGAGAATTTTCCTGTAAGGGGAGATTCTCAATTTGGTTCGAGACTTTCTCGTTTTGGTTTGCATGTTCTCGGTTCGATTTGGGAGAACCTCCATAATGGATATTGAAGGTTTCTATAATTCACCGACGATAGGGAGTATTGGAAATTCCTCAGACCAGCGATATTGGAGAAGTAAGGACTCGCTGACGCTCCTCTACTCAAATTCACAGAATCATCAATATAATGTAATATATTGATATTATATCAATGATCGTATATCAATATTATTGATAGGCAAATCGAAAAAAGTCTGTAAGTACATTTTTTCTGAAATCAAGGTTTTGGACTTTTCTGATTCAGTGCTCTCTTGCGCACATTCTGTGGTAGGAAAAAAATGCAAAAACGCATAATCTGTTCTCCATGACCTTTTGTAGTAACCTGTAACAAGGTTTTTTTGTCTTCTGAACATTTTTGGTTTTTGGACTTACAGACTTTAGCTGTGTGGCTGTCGAAATATATCAAGTTCTATCGCAGCATCCCGCATTGGGAAGCCTACGACTAGCTCGGCGAAATTAATTAGACTCGTTTTTTTCGGCAGGAAAAAAATCTTCCCAGAAATAATAGCCAATCTATCAGGACGAAAGTAAGGAGACGCCATGAACATGAACCGTGGGTCGTACGGTATCCCGTACCGTCCGCACTCTTTCATCTGCCAGGCAGCTCGCTAATCCGCCTCTGTATAGGTACGATTGGCCTTTCCAAATTTATCTTCGTCCGTCTGAAAGGACTTCCTTATTCCGCCACGGACGACCAGACTGGCTATAAATCAAGATCAGAACAACCCCACGCTGTCCCAAGCATTTAATTCGCCGAACCTAATTTCCATTTTGACCTTTTTTTTGTACCTGAATCTTCCCAACATAGGGTAGATTGATATGGCAAACACAAATCAAAAAGAATGTCAGTATCATAACAAAGAGTTCGTTCTTAATCAACCCTACTCTGTTTACAGTGTCAGGCCGGACAAACCTCGACGAACTCCGAGAACTCATTACGTCAAGTGGAAAGTTGATGCTACCCAAAAGAGGGAGCAGATATTACAACTAAGTGTTTTGGAATATTGTCCGTCACCAGCGCTTTCAAAATGTTTAAATTTTAATCGCGCTCGACAGGGTGAAGTTAAGTTTGTTTACCAAACTGTAAGAGTCTCGGCTTAACACTTCCTACGAAGTTTATGCCAGCAGAAGTTATCTCAGTATGGATCAACTTAGTTGCTCCTTCCGAGTTATACTACGTTTGCATTATGTACAAACTGTTTATGATCAGGGGGTGTTCAAAATACGTAAAATAAAGAACATCTGTTTCACTTGAGCCTCACAGCTTGCAAAAAGCAGTTGATACCTAATTAATTGTTCCATCATATGGAGGGTTACTTATGATAGAAGGATGGATACAAGGGCCTTGGGTGTCTACAGTAGATATTATTTATTTATTTGTTTAATTAAAAAAATAATTCCAACGATTTAACGTCCAATTCAAATCAATCTCGAAGTCAATTTGCGTTACTAAAAACTTCATTCATCATAAAAATTTCATTCCGGTCTCAAATCGTGTCGAGCACACCCACCAGATATGATTTAAAACGAAACTTCCCATTGAATAGTTCGCCAGCTTCTTTTTTGGTCCAGCTTCCTTTTTTTCAAACAATGAATATTATCCATCAAAACTTCGACAAGTCGATTAACCAAAAATGTTGCTGTTGGTGAAATGTATCGAAAACAAGTTATACTACCTACTCACTATGTGATCTCATCAAGAATTGAGAATTTTAAAGAAAATGGACCTTAGGTATTTGACCTTCCTTTGAGCATTCGGTTCAATTTATTTAGGTAGGCCTGTGAGAAATGCTTTATCACCACGTTTCGTTTCTATATATTCGGGGCAAACAGCCCGTTCCGATTCTATTATATGCTTCAGCTACCTCCGTAATGTGACAAAACAGCCATCCCCTTAATTCTGTTAGCATTTTATGCTGAGGCAGACAAGGTTGCGCTGGCATCGTGCCCGCTCGAGTCAACATACACATGAACACTCGGCTCTCCATGAAGAATTCATTTACTATTCCGGTAGGACGAGAGAGAATATTCACAAATGGGACCTAATAAATCTGGTGGATACACGTCTGAACTCTGAAGAAAATTAGCTATCAGAAACAACTCTCGCATTTTTTCCTAGATGACAGCATGCTTGATTCTGTAAAAAAAATCGTTTGCAGATCAATATTTCAAAAAAAAAGAAAACTGGGCTATTACTGAAATGCTGCTGCAAAGCGTCTGCAATACTAACCTCTTTAGCATTATTCAGCGCAATAGATATGCGTCTGCATAGCGGATTTCCTTTAAAAATTCGGAGGGACCTTTGAATTACTTCCGCGAGACTTTATCTAGTCTAACCTGTTTACAAAATGCTGCATAGACCGCACTTTATAGCAGGTATTACTGTCCAGATAGGGCAAAGTATAGAGGAGCTAGCGATAAGGGATCCTGAATCGTATCTCGTGGCGACAGCGGTCGAAGCGGGTTTCTCCTGGAAAGCGATTCAAACGTAGCAAAAGCTTTACGGGGGATTAAGTCCGTGTAAATAAACACCCAACCCTCCAGAGATGTGAGTTGGCGATTCAAAAGGGCACCTGGCTCAAGGCGCGAATCCGATTGTATTTGCAGGCAAACTCATCCGTAAAAATCTTTCGCCCTGTTATACGCGGTTTTGCTTTTGACAAATGGAAAACAGAGCCCTGCTAATTCTCGGCTCTGCTTTTGATACGCGTTAATCCTAGCAATTAAAAACCAACCCTATGCCTCAATGTATTGGTTGTTTGTTCAAGTTCTGGGCCGGATTCAACGTTGTAAACGGGAAATGACTCAGCGTTGTTATGGATTGCGTCAGGTGCTCATATTGTTCATGCTGGTAATTTGTGTCAGCTCATGGTTGGTACACCTGCGCAATAGCTGACTGCCAAACGTCAGAAATCATTACTTGGGTTCGACAGGTACCTGCTTACCAAAGTGGGCACACACATGAAAGTCTATACCTATGTACGGCGAGCACCGTGGGATGTTAGGGGGGGGTTGGGCTTGAGCACTTGGAGTTTGTGGAAGTCCACAATATTCACTATGCCTGGCAGGAGCAGTCCTGCTCCTTGTGGAGTGTAGGAACCCTTTTCTCACATTACTATTCTAACCCTGGAGTCGGCCTTGCCGGCCACCACGTTTTCAGAACATCCTTCTGCTCCACTGAGGCCTAGGCTTAGCTAGGAAAGCTCCTTCGTTATCTAAGAAGGGTAGAACCGATACAAGGTTTGATAAGAATCTCCACAGCTAGGAAATTGTTCGAAAAATCCTTCGTTCAAGTTGCCTGTGAAGGTGAACCTCTGGGGGCCTTAGACCCTGGGTCTATTCTTCCGAAGCTCAACCGTCCCACCTTTCCAGTCACTAGCGGCTTTCGTTTTGGCCATGGAACAACTGGTTCCATGGTTACGGGTATCCCTAGAACCGAAACTGACGTTCTTCACCATGATACTCAACAGGTGAACAAATTCAGGTGTGATGTTCCAATATGGAGCAACACGACCATTTTTCAGAAGCCTACAGTATGCGACATGAGCCCACCTTAATGATTGCTGGCCCTGAATGGAGAGTTACTTCAA
Source organism: Nesidiocoris tenuis (assembly GCA_036186465.1). Classification (NCBI taxonomy): domain Eukaryota; kingdom Metazoa; phylum Arthropoda; class Insecta; order Hemiptera; family Miridae; genus Nesidiocoris; species Nesidiocoris tenuis. The sequence goes on from AP028909.1 coordinate 37,757,013, forward strand.
CGTCATTCCAAGAGTTTTCGGAGGCGACCGAGGAGGCCACACCTAAAATTAGTAATTGACATCGCTCAAATTTCTTATAAAATACATTCGAGGTGATGCCATGTAAGAACTACAGTTCTTCAATGGTGATGCGGTCACGAGGCGGCCCATGGATACCCTCAAAACTCTTGGAAAACTTTCAGACAAACTTTTCGTGCAAGGCCAGCTAATGTAGCATTCTTCGTATAATCCGCCCCAAAAAAGGTTCGAAGCAGACATCTATAGTACTGTAAGAATCTCGTATCTCGTCGAAAATGTTCGGCTGTACCTACTGGATCGGTTTTAGAGAAGCTTGAAATCGATACCGTATTATATGTAGGGATTCTTATTTTTTCCGACTCCGTCCTTAGTTCTCAGGTCACGGAGGGAACTGTGAACGGCTCCCTTAGGTCAGGCCCAACAGCCGTGCGGATGAGGCAAGAACAACCCTTGAGGGAAAGCAAAGCTCCGTCGAATAAATGTAGCGGAGCAGGGGAGATTTTTTCCTAGTCCCAACAGCCTTATCTTCTTATTCGTTGTTCTGGAATCAGCTTTTTACTCGCCGTTTCTCGCTGGATTTGTCTCCGGATATTCGCCCGTTGATTAGCATGCTGTCGCCGCTTTGGCATTATTACAACCGGCGCTTCTCTATTTGGGAGGCGTGAGTCTCACGAATTTACGAGTTATTGAGTTTTTGGCGCCTGGCTTCGCCCCTCATACTCCTGATGGAATATAGGTGCCTGACGTGAAAATTAGTGTTATGATCACGTTCTGATTGTAAATTGTTATGGTGCCGCATCGAAAAGTTTCGGATCGTAAAATGAACGTAGTATTCAGTAGGGAGATAATTTCAAGAGAGGGCTTGTCCTCCACCTCTATAGATTTCCAACACAATCCTTCAACTTTCCGTTTGACGTTTCCACTAGAATCCAAATCGGTGTTTTCGAAACAAATTTTTCTATTCAAACAAAAACTCAATCCCAAACGTTAAGCCAAACTGGAACACTATCTTAAACCTAAACTCGAACGAATAACTCAAACCTGAATTCCAACTCAAACTACTTCTCAAACTCAAACTAGAACCAAAACTCAAATTCAAACTGGAACTCAAACTGTGGCTAAAACTGAAACTCACTCTCAATATCAAATCTGAACACAAACTCAGACTCCAACTTGAACTTGAGTCAAGTTTGAATAAGCTCGAACTCAAATTGAAACAATTCTCAACCAAATCACTCTCAAACAAAAATTCAAACTGAAACTCGAACTTAAATTTGTACTGAAACTCTAACTCAAACTGGATCATGAATTGGAATGCAAACTGTAATTTGCTAACACACTAAAACATCTACTAAAAGTGAAACTCAAAGTAAAACTAAACCGAAACTCAAATTTAAATTCAAACTCAAATTTAAGTTTGACTGTGAGTTTCAGTTTGAGTTCCATTTTGAGTTTGAATTCAGGGTTGAGTTGCAGTTTGAGTTCTAGGTTGAGTTTTTGCTTGAGTTTCAGTTTGTGTTTCACTTTGAGTTTCAGTTTCAGTTTATGTTTTAGTGTTAGTTTGAGTTTGAGGTCCAGCTTGTTTGACTTTGAGTTGCTGTTTTAGTTTATGCTTGAGTTTTGGTTCCAGTTTAAGTTTGTATTTGAGTCTAGTTCAAGTTCGAGTTTGCTTTGGTGTTCACATTTGAAATTGAGTTTCAGATTAGGTTTAAGATTGAGTTTTGATTTGAATTTACGTTTGAGTTAATCAGTTTGGGTTTGGTTCGTGCTCCAGTTTGAGTTTTAGAGATAGTTTGAGTTTGAATTTATTGTCTGAGTTTGAGCTACGGTTTGAGCTTGCTTCGGAGCAGAATCTGCTACAGTATCTGCTGAAGTGTCTGAGGCTTCGTTTTTGCATACAGTTTGGAGGTAATCTTCTACTCGAAGCTTCGGCAAAGCATTTACTTCTTCCTTCAACTTTGAGGATTTGCTCCGATTTCGTGCATACTAGCCAATATTTCGTTCAGCAAGTAGGTAGATGTTATTTTCTCACAGTGTTTTGACTGTAACACTTCGTCCATGGAGGAGATCGTCTGCGAGTGAAATTCTCTCGGGTTAAGTCTCTTAAAAACTGGAGACTGTCTCCAGCCGCTTCTAAAGTTGCAGAATAACCCGATAGATTTTGTGTTCAGGATGTTGAGGGAATGTTGACGAATTTTTCAGGTTTTCAAGTAAATTGTGATCGGAAGATTTTCTGTAGCATAGGTAAGTGAAGACATTGTATTTGAAAGATTTTCTGACGTTGAGTGGAATAGGGCCACAATCATGGCATTGTAGCTAAAAAATTTACCATGAACATTGTGGCAAAACGCAGTTGGGTTGCTGGGGAGTTTCGCCTGTTTTCCATTCCGTTGGTTCGCGGCAAGTATGAGCTATTTCGCTCGGAAGGCAATCTAAGTCAAATAGGCAGCCAGCGCAGTTAGGGCAGCACATTAAACAACTGTTCATGTTTGGTGTTGAAGTTGCGCCTCAGTTTCGTTCCGTACCTGACTTAATTTTCATGTTTTTCTCTCCGTGTTTACCGTTGTCGAAACGTTTCAACAGAAAATCAGCGCCGAATGAAAAGCGTTGGACGAACTAACGGTCAGCCGTTAACCGGTGTTAAGTTAACAAGTTGGCTTCCGCTTTCAAAAAGTTTATTCAGCCCAGGGGAGCGGGCATTGTTCGCACTCTCCAATCTGTGTTCTCCGGCAAAGTTCTCGCCGAGTAAAGATGAATAGAGCGAGTGGGAGGGGTCGGTTCCTCAATAAAGACGCGCGATCGGCTTGGCTCCTGCCCAGATTTTTCTCTTGAGCTCGCGAGACAAGCTGTTTTTGCGGAAATAATCCAATACGACAATGTGGTTAGAAATTGGCGGTTTTTCAGGTCATTTGATTTTTCTCCGCGTGGCTTGCTCGGACTGCTAATGTGCGGCCGATAAAGCTGGATTTTCGCTTCGTCTTAAATTGAGGCATCATGCCTCTTACCTTGTCAGAGGTATTGTTTCTTTGACTGTAATGCTGGCCGCAAGTAATTCAAAAGTTGATTTGAGTTAATTTTGAGCCCTGTCAAGATGCGCCGTGAATTTTGCGAAACGGTTTAATTGCGTTTCTAAGATTGGTTACTACTTAATGAATAATATTTCGACGATGAAACTGCAATACTGCCCAATTCAAAGCGTCGTGTCTTTTGGGGGCGTCTGGGTTGCTTACTTCTCAAAACTTGGATTGGTGGGAACTTGGCAAATCACGCGTCCATAGATCGCATGGCAAACGATTGATTCTACACCGTCGATTTACTTTTCACAATGAAAGTTTAGGGAGCTAATGGGTACGTTCGTAGGTACGTAAATCTATCGATCGATGATCGACTCTCGAATATTGCTAATGTCTACTGAGAGCTGATCACTTGCCCCCTAAAATTATGTTAGAAGACGTGGGGCGAAGGAGACAAATAGTGTTTTGATGGCCTGGCTCTTCTTCCACCCCTAAAAATGAAATCCGTCTGGGAAGGGATTCTTTCTTTATAAAGATAAAGGTATATAAGGTGTATAAATACATTTTTCCTGTTCCTTATCTCTCTTGAACTTGATTGAAGTGAAGAGTAAAAGAGAGTAAAGCAAAGGTTTGGAAAACTGTGATGCGGATAGAGATATAAATTAAGTAGCTATCGTTCTCTCGACTCATTCATTTTCTCATTAATAATAAATTAACTATTGTGAATGAAAACAGGTAATCTCATCATTCGGTGGATGAATGACAGATGTCAATGCGATCTATGCCCGTAATTCTGGCCGGGCAAAGATCAAATCTTTTTTACCTTCGGTTTTTCACCGAGGGTATTACCTACCCTGCTCAGTATATATGCACGAGTAAGAGCCAACTCCATCAATCCCATCTCGATCTTGAAAAATTGAAGGTAATTGCTTTGATACGAATATGTTCATGTTCTTGTGCTTTCTCCGAATCATGCGAGGCCCGATGTGAGTATCCTTCAATATTTCTGTATTCCTGGATTCGATTCTTCTCGTTTGTTAGGGAGAAGATCCGATTGAATTTTCCAATAGCTATCCAAGATATTCCATTGTTTTAAAAGCCGTCTTTTGTATGATTGCGTAAATTTTTTATGCCTAGCAGTAGGTATTAGCTATTCACTAAAAATTGAAATCCTACTTGAGGCCCTTTCAAACCATCGCATGCACCCAATGATGGGATGGCCTTAGAACAATGCCTGCATGCGGTAGCGCCAAAATCCCGATACCCAATCTGCTCTCTGTTTTTGGTCCGTTTCCATTTGGTCAAGAAGTGTAGGCAAGTCAATGGAAAGAACCGTCGTCCTGAGTTTGCAGTGTTTCTTTCCTCAGTTTTGTCCGATGGATAGGAACAAAATTTGTTCCTCAACATTTAATGTTGACTGATGGTGTCTTGTGTTTGATGCGATATCCATAGATAGGTAAGGATTATCGAAAGCGCCAAAGGATTGTTATCCTTCATGTACCTATTCCACAAATGTATGGTTTTCCTTTTTACACTCTCCTTTTCACGCCACCATACAGCGTAGTGGCGTAACACGTTAGATAGTGTATTGGTAACACTAGCGTGAATTATAGTGAGGCACTTTGAACTATTGAAAAATTCAGGGAGCCAGAACGATTCGACCCTCGGACAACCTTAGCCTCGTTGCTCCAACAGACCATACCAACCTATCTCTTCAAATTGATATGCGCGAACAAACAAAGCAGCTCAGTAAATTACGTCTGCATTATTTATATAGAAAATGAACCCATTGTAGTGGGTCCTCGATGTTTTGTACAGAACGCAGATTTGCAGCGTAGAGAGATTGAGACAAGCGTGACGCTGACGCCTTCCCGCTTTCGGCCCTTGCGTTTGTCAAACTTATTATTTATATCTAGAAGGACATGGCTTGTCTGACCCATTGTCTGCAGACCGAGCACAGCCATAGCGCAGACAGTTTGTCACTCTGCCACGCGAACTCTAATGGCCGGAATATATCTCGCGGGCGTCGGCCGGAGCTTCAAAACGACTACGAACGACGACGACCGTTATATTTCTCGCCGGCCGTTTTAAAATCGGATGCGTATGAAATGGCATTCGGTCCATTTTCATTGTTCGCACAACCAGAGACCGTATTTCGGAATTACAATATCAGCTATTCTATGTGGCGGACGTTTCTGCCGTGGAGCAAGGTTGCTCTCGATGAATCGAGTTGATGATCACCCGTTGGGTTACAATCCTAAATCCAAAGTTAAAATGGAGGTGAAAATTAGCATTGCTCTATATTACCATATCTACGCAAAAGCGAGAGAATTGGCCTTTTAGTCAAGTCCTTTTATCCATTCTGTAAACTGAAAGCGATATTATGTCTTTGGCAGTCGGATACTTTGTGGCTTTGCCATATCCAATGGCAAATTGTGTAAATAGTCTATAGTACCTAACAGGGACATATCGCTTCCAATTTATAAAAGAGCCTCTTGATCGTAAGTAGCATATATTTCTGAAGGTACTGCGCCAGTACCTCCTTCGCTCCTTCGCTCCTTCTGTGCACATAAGTACCCCTACCAATGGGGGAAAGGAGATTCTCTCCAGATTAGGACCTAATTTTTGTCCACTTTCCGGTAAATGTCCCTCGATATATTTTGGGTTGGGTTCATTAATTCAGTTTATTCCTCAAATATCTACCTACCTACGAATGAAATTGTCCTTGGGAACATATTGATACCTTAAAGCACAAAGGGCAAATGTCCCGAAATATCGATTTTGAGATTTCGGTGCCGAAAGGATCTACTCATCAGGACCTATCGATCGTTCCAAGGATCATTTTATCTATTTTTGGGGCCAAAAAACGATAAAATAGAAAAACGACAAATATTTAAAGAGCGTTTATCTTGGAAGTGTCAAGTGCTACCTAAGTTCTGGTTAAACGAGGTTGTAGATCTTGGCCAGACAAACATTTTTTATTTAGCAAATTTTTTTATGGAATTGAAAACTATGGGAGAAATCTTTATTTTTGTAAATTGATCAAAAACTTATTTTGCATTTTTCTCATTATGCCATTTTTGGACATATGCTCTTTGTGCTTGGACATATGCCCTTATGCCATTTTTGGACATGTCCATGTATCGATATACAAAGCCATTCATGGTCTGCATTTCCAAGAATTTATTTATTCGGAGCGTTCTTAGATATTCGATGAATTTATTGAATTGATGAGCCCACTGTAAACCAGTGGTGCGTAGATAACACACAATACTTCCATATTTTGAAAAGTAAAATTGTGACACAATTTGATCATATTTTGACTGCTTTTGAAAGTGTTTAGGTCAAAAATATCAAAAAATTCAGTATTAAAATTTTAAAATTCGCCCAAAATGAAAAAACGCCACATTTTCGGAATGTAAAAAATATCCACATATTCTGCAAGGTAAAACAAAGATTTTAAGACCAAGAACGCTCAAATCGGTTCATTTTTGTGGCCGGAAAAAATAAAATAGAAAACATTAAAAATGCAAATATATCGGAAGTACTGTGCGTTATCCGAATTCCGATTAAACAGGGCGTTAGGTCTTGCCGAGACAAACATTTCAGTTCAAGAAATTTGAAAAAAGGTTGAGAAATGAGGGAGTTATGGCCATTTTTGTAAATGACCACAGACGGACAGACGGACGTAACGGACACACGGACACACAGACACTTGTTCGGGAAGTGATTCTGAGTAAATGTGTATAAGAAAAAGTTTTTTCTGAAGCTCCGTTCCGATTCTCGATTTTAGGACGATCACAATACTTCCATTTACTCTGTAAATATGGAAGTAAAAAAAAAAAAATAATATATCAACATCCAGGAGAATGTTTCCTTCTGTCTAGCGAGTGTTTGGATTCAGGTACCAACTTTATAATTCGAAATATCTAATCAACATGCAAGACGAGAATGGAGAATGTAATCCTTCTAATGTCCTTGACATGTTTTCGTATTTTCTCTCCTTCTGCCCCATTTGTAGGGATACTTTTGTGCACACCTGGAGCTGTAACTGGCGCAGTATGCCCCGAAGTATACCAGAAACTACTTTTAACTGTCGAATTTTTAAAAAATCATGAACAGGGACATTCAATCAGGTTCATTATCAACACTTGACATGTCACTCTGCTCAAACTTTATTAGGTCGATGCATCATTCATTCCAATTATTGCATCGACATTATGAACCTCGTTACCCTTAATTGAATAGGGCAGCTGGCGTATTAATTATTGTCCGGCAGACATTGTCCTAGAAGGATATCATCACTCTGGAGAAATTGTATGAATTGTTTCGCCACATTGCAGAGTCCATTGTGCTCCCTCTAGCATCCTTAAAGTCCATCTCTGTTTCCATTCTGAGTGGGTCTAACAGAGGTCATGTTTTGTTACCTCCTCGACCACATCCTTACCCTCTGGCGAGATAGTCTCTCACTCGATAGCATTGTTAGCCTACGGCTCGGAGACCTTGCGGTTGGTAATTAGCGTCCCTCGGTAATTATTCATTCGCTATCAAAGCCAGGGGTAGAGGGCGCCATTGCCACTCGGCGTAATATCAAGTTCAAGGAATTCAATATTACAAAGTAACGATTCGTCATTGGCCTAAGTGAATACGGGTAATAAATTGGAGGAAATTCGCTCGACGTCATGGCTTCGAATGTACCTGAAAGCCTTTGGAAAAGAGCCTTTTTCCAAACTCGAATTTCAAAGCATCAAACTAATCTATGTACCTACATTACTATCCTTAAAGAAATGACGTGGCTGATCAATACTTTTTATCATTACAGGTCTCGGTAACAACCTACACGAGTGCGGCTTCCGACGAAGTAGCATTGAGTAAGTAGGTAGTATGATTTTTCCGGCTAGCACATTATGTCACGGCAGAACGAGAGAGAGGTCGCATATTTACGCTTCAGCAGGTTTTTTACGATGAAATAAATTTCAAAATGTAAATTATAGGTACCTACCGCGCCGGAAACGAGAATTCCCAAGCTTCACTGCAGCTCCCTTTTTTACTCAGAATCTTTTGAGTTCTAATTATTTATGAGGCCACGGGACCAGCTAGTTCTGATTTGCGCTGGGCATTTCAAAAGAACGGTTCTCCTTTGTAGAAAAAAACTCTCTTTAAAATCTCCATTTTTCATTCACTCGGTTTTTCGTTCGAAATGAATGTTGACTTTTATGGGATTATAGAACCGACTATGAAAACCCTCGGACGGTGATAGTTCGCTTCGTTACACAAAAATACATTCACTGGAAAAGGAAAGGCCGAATAAGGGAGTCCTTTCCCTACCAGCGGTTTCCCTCGGAAGAGATCCGCATAAATGGTTGATAGAACAGTGGCAAGGGTTAGGAATTCTGCAGAATCGAAACGGAACTACGGCTTGAATAGCGGGAGCATAATTCACTCGGCTATTGCTGCCGAGGGCGGAGGTCCAGGCCAGAGGAGGCCCTAAGGGTCTGGGAAGGGACGGATCCTCTTGAGGAGACTGAGCTCGCAAAGGGACGGACTTCTGAAGCAGTGGGCGCGGTACACGATTGCGTCCAGGGTGACGATTTATAAAATTGGTGGCTACAAACCTGCGAAGTTCAAAAGTGATGTGCTCACTACGACACACTAGTGAGCGACGTGACTAAATATGGACAGGAAGGCGTTTCCGTCTGCATCGCGAAGATTTTTTTATTATAAAGAAAAACCAGTGGTAGGTAACAAAAATCTTCCATATTTTGGTACGTAAATTCTTGAACCAAAGCAGAGGCCAAAAAAAATTAGAAAACACTAAAAGTGCCTATGTATCGGAAGTAGTATGGGTAATTTTAATTCCGGTTAAACAGGGTGATAGGTTTTGCCGAGACGAACATTTCAGTTCAAGAAATTTGGAAAAAGGTTGAGAATTGAGGTAGCTATGGCTTTTTTTTGTAAATCCGAAAAAAGCTTAGGAGACGACAATCTGAGTGCGTTTCGCGGAAAAGCTTTTTTAATTGGAAAGACCACCAATTACATTATATGGGTAGAGAATTTGCGTTTCATCAGGTTAAAAGCTTAGTGATCAAAGTGCTGGAAAGCCTTTCGACAAACAATTCGTAACAATTAAGCCTACCGAGCAACTCCGTCAGCCGGGGATTTCTCGTGACAGATTAGCTTTCCTTAAATATAAACACTTTGAACGCTCCAGATGATTAATTTGTGAAAGACTGTTGATGGCATTGTCGTATTAATCCATGAGCACCATTTTTTTGGAATGGTCATAAAATTGTTTTCTATGCTAAAATAATCAAATGGAAGTGTATTCTACCAACTTGGTAGATCTGTTAATAATGAAAAAAGGTAGGTATTTACAAACCCTATAATTGCTTCAGGCAAAAAATCGCTCATTAAGTACGAAGAAAATAAAAACGGGAGAAATCATAATCAGTCACAACAAAGCCTTCCTCAAAGAGACCGCATTCTAAGGACCTTCTTAGCGTGATAACCGCTCTTTTTGCCCCTCCTACAGGGATTTCGTGTTTTCACAATATATTTTTCAAACGTTGGCTACGCCTTTGCCCCTTTTCTAAACTTGACAACCGTATTATTCCGAAAGACGATTCATCGCCCCCCTCATGGGCCGTGCCTACAGTTTTCGGGTGGTATATCATGTTCGCGCAGTTTTCTTTGCGTATTAAATGAGACATGCCTCACGCCCGGTGATATATATTATATTGTTTCGTTGGCGTGGTAAAATATGCGACTCCCAGTGTGCGCTTTCTTCTCTCATTGTTAACAATTCTAGGGCAAAGAAGCCTTCTGAATGAATTCGAACCCAGCGTATATAAGAGAGTAAATATAATTTTTTGTGCATGTCTAATTGTAAAACAAGGAAATGAAAAAACTATTTTACTGGGCCAAAAACTGCGAAGAACCGTTGGCTACGTCCTAATTAGAGAGTTATAATCAGATAAAAGTTAATTTTATTCATCATGTTTTGTGCCTCCTAGATGTTCGAGTAGGTAAGTTTGAAAACTTGAAAATTGGCTATCGTTGGCTATTATAGCCATAGTATAATACTCATGCACTTTACTCTCCTCCGGCTGGCACATTCACTCAAATTATTCATATACCTACCTATCCCTCTAAATCTCAACTTTTTATTGGAATTCTTGGCTGGAATATTTATCTAGGCTAAATCCATGCTAGTCTAAACATGCCTGTACACCTGAAATTGAGATTACAGTTCGTTAAGGCCAAAAAATGTTAGCTTGGATTTTAGAGTAGGCACGAACCGAGGTATTTATTTTTTCATTATGATTCTAATGATATGGAACACCTATTACCATGGACGTCCATTCACATCCGGTCTCTTCCACCAATTTGCCTTTATCCCCGAAACAGAAATCAGCCACACAAAGAGCTACCATCCATAGACAAACGGTCTCATCGAGAGAAAACATCGGGCTCTGAAGGCTGCAATCATGGCGCGCACGGACCGACCAGAAAATTTTACATTTAATGTGGATGCAAGAACTTGGCGATCTGCATTGCTCGGTCAAGGCTGATCCGGGTGATTCGTCAGCGAACCTGGTTTGTGGTGAATCCTCACGTATTCTGGGAGACTTTTTCTAGAACAACCCACACCCTGTCAACCCGGCAGAGTGGGTACGTCCTACGTCACCATGAAATGCTTGACCATGTTCGACCTTCACCTACTTTGTGGCATATAACCGAAAAAAACCTTCAGTCACCCTGAACTTGACTTTTGTTCCCACGTCTATCTCCTCAACGACGCCGGAAGAACTTCCCGGCAGCACCACTACATTGGACCACACAGGACCTCTATATCACTTGTGCTTGAATCCTGTATTAGTTAACGTTCAATCTCACTCAAAATTTCATTTTCATCTCGCTACCTCAATTTCGGTTTCACACCACATCTGTCATCGCGGTCCGGCTGGCAAACCAATATTAGTACCTACTCGTAATATTTGCAAAAACAATTAATCGTCAAAAGACAAATATCATTATGAGCATTAATCGTCTGGCGTCAACGATCTCCCATCCAGCAGTGCAAACCTCGTTGAAGATCTCTTGGTAGCTTAGTCTGCGATTTGAATCACTCCTCAAGCATCTTGAAGAGGGTTATTCAAATGTCGTTGGTGAGAACTGTCGGGGCATAGCAGAGGTGGGGTAAGAGTCTTGTTGGAACGCTGATAGTAGCACTCGGAGGCGAGACCTGGCACTAGCTTTTCGAGCCTCTAAGAGTCAGTCGAAGATCGGATGGGGGGTTCGCCCCCCGGGCGTTGGCTTTATTCCAATAACATAATTAACCAACCCAGTCTTATGGAGCTTTGCCCTTTCCCCGACTAAGCCTCTCGCACCATTCTCGTATCCCTCGCCACCGCACTGACCTTTTTACAACCCCGGCTTCTTTTCTTAAGTGCTGCCAGTAAAAAGGACGGCTACTTTATCCCTTGGCTGTTTTTTACCATTTTTCTGTACCTACCTTATGAAGTATGGCTGCATATTCGCGAAAAATGAAGCAGATATTGGTCGGACCGTAAAAGCTAAACGGATCCCTTTTGATCCGGAACCCCTAAAACGCTAGAAGCTTTCTTACTTCGCTCTCCGTCATTGGAACGCATTTGGTAATAAATTTCCTTCTGCACTGTAGTACGACAATATCGCCTTCCCTTCAAGTTTTACTCCCATGCACCATTAGATACTACGGAGTTGTGCGATTGTCCGAATAGGGAAAATTGCGATATAATCGATTGTTGGTGACTGTTGATTGAAAAAGCGAGGGGAGAGTTATGACATGAAATCCATGTCAGTTCAATGCAATTTTTATTTAAAATTATCTGACAAAAGTCGACGACCTGCCTCAGGGTGGACGGAAGAAGACTGAAAAATCACCTCATAACGAAAGCCGCAAGGAAAAATGTCGCCGTCCCTGCAGAGGCCCCATTGGGTGAAAGCGCCAGGGAAATTAAATCCAATGAGAGTGTGATGGGATGTAACTTTCCCCACCACCTATGCAACCTGCCGTTAAATGTTCATTGGAATTGTGAAACGTGCGCTTTGAGTTAAAATAACATTTTGGCTGTTCATGACAGAAGTGCTCATATTTTTATTACCTACATCCGTCAGGTTAGTAGGGTAATTGGTAGGTACTCACAACGAAGAGACGAAATTCGTTCGATGGTCCGATAGGTCAAAAATCACGGAAACATCATCCGGCACAAATCCCACAATTTCTCCCTACAAAAACGGACTTCGTTTTGATAAATTTCGCCGGAATTCGTTTACCCTTTACGAGTGACCCAAAGATGAAAAGCGAATATGACGTATGCCAGAGTAGAAAAGCGGAGTGGAACGGGCCTCCACAATTGGCAGATCGGTCCGGTAATGGTCGTTTGTCATCAAAGAAGTCTTGTCAAGAGCAGACGGACAATAAATGACGAAACCACTCGGTATATTTCCGGGAGACGACTTCTCTCTGTCTCGGTCAGTAAATTCCATTTCTCTTCCCCGTGCCCGCTTTGTGGGAAAACTTGTTACGTCCTTCGAGATCAGTAGGTTGGCGAACAGGTAACGGCAAAGGCTCTGCCAACGGTGAAATTGGCATCGACGTTTGAGATCCTGCTGAAAAGGCCGCGGAAAAATTGGGATGAGAAAATAAGGAAATAAGTTTATGATGAAAAATCATTTCTGTGTCATTCACAAGGCCTACTGTTTCGTGTTGAAAAATCAATACCTAATCTATTTTATGGTACCTATCATGATGTAGGTTCTTTGGTTCATTTATTTTCCGTCTATATTATGATCCCCAAGGAATATTAAATTAATTGGAAATTCGGCACAAAAATGTCCGCCCTAGCCGGGTTCGATTTCCCCCAGTTAAATTCATTATTTATGGTATGTGGAGGTAAAGTGATAATTTTAACTGGCGGTAGAGTGGAAAGCATAGCCGGAAAACATCAATCGTTTTCTCCCTTCAGCTTTTAGGTACCAACCTACTCGTCAATCATTGACAATAATAAAATTGACTGTTGATTTCAAGCAAAAAATGAAAAAGTAATTTGAAAACCTGACAATCGAAACGATTTTGCTTGATTATAATGGGTGTTTCGCACTTTGAAATAGTTTATTAAACTTTCAAGCATAATATGCTTGATATTAGATAAGGTATTAGATATTATTAGATAAGATATTATCTTTAAATATACCTATTTTCAATTCTCACTCCTGTTGCATCACCAATAGCCCTATTTAAAAAGAAATGAGGTATTTGAATGCTTTATTTTATTGAATGTTGTACTGCGTTTCCTAACCACTGATAACACATTGGAACTACCATAATAATTATGGTACCATAATAATCAATTATTGATACGGTATATTCAAGGCTAGAACCATGATATTTTGAGTAAATTTGGTGGCTGTCACGTATGGCCACGACTTTGTGCTTTATGGACCGACTTTTTGTCGAGGTGATTCCTTAAGTTTTTTACTCAGGTATTCTTTCTTATCATCCACCCGTACTTAATACTGTGCCCAATTGTTCGATCTTGGTACGTGTGCTGAACTCTTACTCAGGAAATAAAACCCCGTCGTGTTACGCTCCCATCGCAAGTTTATATTATTCCGCCCGTTCTTCAGGTTCTTCTATGCCTCGTAAAGTTTCATATTGAGAGGGAGTTTTTATTCTTTCCCGGCCAACTGTAATAAAAGTTGCAGTGCGCTGTGTTCTCTGCAATATGAGGTCTGTAAAATGTTAGATAATTTCAAAACTGTCGCGGCTTATAGGATAATCAATTTACTAATCCGTGTAACATTTTTATCTCAAGATGGGATACAGTATTTCTACCTACCCATCAAGTTTGTAATAATTTTTCAGCCTATCAGATGAGAGGAATGCCAGAAACTAGGTATTTTGTGCTTAGAGAGTCCATTATTCGCCTGAATAATTCATAGAGGCGTAATTTGTTGGAATAAACCTAAAATATAACGATACGATTAGTTTCGCTCGCCACATTGCCCTCTTCAACGGTATACGAACTTACACTATTTCAGTTTAATATGTGCAAGAATATAAATTACCACCGCGGTTGGAGGCAAGTTAGCTACATTGCTGGTCGGGTGGTAGATTGTTCAGCTTTACATGCATAGGGCATGTTAATCACTTCCCTACGCTATGCAAAATATGCAGAATTTCTCGCCTTCATAATTAGTTCATTCCGTGGCTCCCCTTCATCTCCTCCTGAGACCAATAAATTTCGGTCTAAATTCGTCCAAGGTGCTCTGTGAATTTTTTGACAGAAAAAATTCAATTTTAATTTGCGTGCAATGTGTACGCCTCCGATTAGAAGAACTTGGAGAAAACGAGTGTGGAAATTTATGCGCGGTAATGATCTCACATACGTTCCCTCCCTCAAAATCGCGCGGAATGCTTGACGGTGTAGATCTTTATCTGCGATTCACTGCTCTTTACTAAGCGAAATATTGAGCTTGAAAATGCAGATCTGCTGGGTTCAGATGGTGCAGAAGTCTGATAGATATAATACTTGTCATAAATATCATTCTCTGTATCTCTTTCACTCTTCATTAAAATTCGACAATAGTATAAGGTAATTCATGGCTTATGACGAATTTATGCCAATATAGAACTATACTATACTATATTTGAAGAGTTTTCCTTCATAACTGCATTCATCCACTTTCGAGTTTTGTCGATATCGAATTCGTTTTTTCGATTTTCGATTGCTTATACCAAACCTGCTATGAATCGGAATCGAAAATCGAAAAAACAAAATCGACATCGACAAAACTCGAAAGTGGATGAATGCAGTTTTGGAGGAAAACTCTTCATTTCACCTAGGACATACTTTCATTGACCGTAATACAGAAAATTTCTTGGAAATTAGTTAGTGCAAGCGTCCTTAAATAAATCTAGCTATAAAAAGAATTGAAGAACAGCATTTTTATTCGTGCATGTGACGTGGGACTGTATATTATCGTAGTAACGGTGGGTAATCGGTGAAAAAATATAGGTACTTAGGTATAAGTACGCAGCCGGAATTTTTTTCTGTACAAAGCAGCACGGAGCAGAAAGGACAAACATAGAAAGGCAATAAACTTGCAGGAAAGTGACATGCCCCCGGGGAATACTAAAGTTAAGTGCTTGTAAACACTACGAACCTAACCCCTTTAGCGTCTAATTGTTTCGAGGGAAGCGCAGACAAGTTATCACCTTCTCACCTCACATTCTATCCTCTTCTACCCGATGGAAACACTCCCTCGGATCGCGGTTTCTGAAAATAGGATTTCCAGTTTCCTCGTTGAGTCCACGAACCCTAATCGTGCTCCCTCTACAAATTGTTCGAGCAATATTGAAGATAGCGCGGAATAAATGAATATTTTCTCCTGCAGTGATAGCTCGGCGTGATTCTCAATTATACTGGAAGTAATTTGAAGTTATTCAGAATTTTTGGGGAATGCGGCTGACGTAAACTCCGAGTTGCGGTGAGACCATAGGAACTTGGGAGTTCTCTGCCGGAATTTCTTGGCGCCTTCTGTTTTCTGTGTTCGGAATCGCCCTGCAGTACTAAAATTATTGTAAAGTTATTCAGGATTTTTGGCTTTCCACGAATGTTAGTAGCGTTAAATGCTTGAAACCGCTTTATTATACCAACATGAAATCAGGAGGCACCTGAGTCATTCAATACTACAACCTTATTTCAGTTTATGAGAGACCAAGGGCAAGAAATGAAGAAATTTAGCTACAAAGGCACTAATTTTTAAGGGAAAAATTAGCATGCTTAATTATCGAAAGTTTGAAAATAAAAGGAAGCAAACTTTATGGTACCTAACTTACGATTTTTATCACATATTAGGTATACAAGATATCGACGATTACCTAGATATCGAATATTAGAAATCTATTTTTTGTGCTTCGGCCGAAGTTGCATTTCGATCCTCAAGTACTTATGCTGAAAGAATGGGGGGGGGGGCTCTGGACAGTCCAATGATTTAGTTCTGAAATAATAGGTCAGTTACCATGTCAACTGTTCCAGTGTATGAAGAGCGTAATTTCGGTCGCTACATTGACGAACATTCTGCGCTTGGGAAACTCGTTTGGAAATCGGAGAGGTGATTTTAATTGAAAGCATCCTCCATGTTAAATTGATATTGGCCGTGAGGACGATTAATGCAGTTTCAAACTGGGGCCATTCTCGTATTACAAGGTCTCCCATTAGCCAATAATAGAGAGGTTTCAGCAAACGCCTCTCCCGGCATCTCACGACCGCCCTCGCCCCGGGGGCCATTTAACAGCAGAACGGCTGGACTCAAAGATCTGAAATGTCAAACACTCAGAGACTGGAGAGGGCTTGGAACCCCTTAACATAACACCTCCATTAGCAGTCCGGAGAACTGAGGTCGTGGAAAGAGGAAGGGTTGGCTCCACGGCCCTCAGCCATCCTTTAATCCTGGCGCGATATGGGAAACCCTGGGAACGGAACGAGCTTGTTAAAACTCTCTTGAGACAAAGGTAATTCGATTACTCCGACAAAGGGAACAAATCAGCGTTGAGTCCGTCTTAGTTGGAAGTGACTCGTAATAATGGTACTATCCAACTTGCAATTGCAGCATGAAAATAGGATAATTGAATCGTTGAAATCGTGGAAATCCATCAAACTCAAGCAGTGGCGTAGATACTGATCCAAATTTGTACAGACAATCTTGAGAGCGCAGGTTTATCTAATTGTTCCACTTAGGCCCGGTTTATTGACAAAATTTATCCATCCGATATCCAAGAAAGCTTTAGATAAACATTTCCAACGAGATTTTTACTTTCGAATTTGATACAGATACCACCGTGGTGAATTTTATCTGAAGCTTCCTAGGATATCGGATTGATAAATTTTGTCAATAAACCGGGCCTTAGGTTTACAAATTAAATTGCCTGTCTTTACCAGTGAGATCATTCTGTTGTATTGTTCATCACTGTACCATGAATTCAACTAATTGTTCAATACACCTACCAATTCTCACCTAATATAATGGCAATTTTTGTAAATGTGGACTGACGGACAGATACCTAGGTACTTATTTGTCCAGAAAATAATTTTGAGTTCAATATAGAAAAGTTTCAAGATAAGTGGCATTTGATCCGATTTTAAGTTTTAAGGCGATTACATTTCCGCGATGTACGTTTGTACATTCACACTGTAAATGATCATGAAAAAA
This sequence comes from Nesidiocoris tenuis, assembly GCA_036186465.1. NCBI lineage: Eukaryota > Metazoa > Arthropoda > Insecta > Hemiptera > Miridae > Nesidiocoris > Nesidiocoris tenuis. The sequence continues at coordinate 37,774,304 of AP028909.1, forward strand.
AAGGGTTAAGAATAGAACTGGAATCACTAGAATGGGGATAGTCATTTTTTTGACGCCAACCGTGCGATACGGCTTTTAGTTCAAAAACAAAGATCCGATATTTTAGAAAGCATTTCTAATTCAATAGCGGAGCTGCGCCAAAAATAATAAGCGCGCTTTGATAAGCATTTATGTCTAACGAAAACACTGACTAATGGCTGAAACAGTGCTACCTAATGGAATTCCATAACTGGCTTTACAACTTTATCTGTCGGGAAAGCTACCCAATTAGAGAACCGCGCTAAGCCCTTTGGCTTAGATGTCCTTTGCAGCACAGAAACGGACGAACTAATTTGCTAATAAGAAGCAACAAAACGAGGGATTCCGATTTGTACATAGCTGTTGTAAGCATGTATTTATTGGAAGTCGATATGTGGGAAAAGGATCATGTGGAATACCGGACTATAGGGCAGGAAAACACCCACGCACCATGTTGTGTTCTTCAACATTATTTTCTGGCATAGCTGCTTGTAGTCTACAGTGTTGACTCTACAGTGGTTCAATAAGGTTGGTATTTTACCGAGTAATATGGTGGAAATTTGACATCACTGACAAAACCTGCAGATTGGGATGCCTGGAACATTGTTTCTTCATCATTCACTCGCACCATCTACCCTGCGGAGACGAAATCCTCTTCTCTTCAGAAGGGCTTTATAATACGGTCCTTTAAAATTTTGCTGGGATGATGCCCATTTTCTCCTAGGCCTAATAATGCTCTACATTTTAATCCCCTGGATCCACAGCGGTAGAAAAAATAATAATCTTCGCTCGAATAAAGGAAAGGAAATGAAATCTTCAGGGGAAACAAACAAGCTCTCCCCCCCTTTAGCGACTCGAGATTCGGTTTTTTACCTCAGCCCGGATTTTTCATTCTTTCATGAGAAGTTAAGCCGTGAAATCTCCTTTTGCCTCCTTTCACGTACTCCATTGTTCCCATTTCTGGCCTTGTTTGTTCTTCTTTCGAATTACTGGCCTACCATTGCTCTGGACTATTTTATCCATGGTCACAGGGGTCGAGGTACCCAATGGCCTAAAGAGGCTTTACGCGATTGTTTCCTGTAGGATGGAACCAACAGAATAATTCAATGTTGAACAAAACATACGAAATTACAGTAGGGCGAGGAGGGGGGTACCTGTTTTTCATAAATCTGCCTTTGCGGATTTACCATTTCACTCAAATTTAGAAATTTGGCATGCCGACAGTTCTATCACGTTCTCCAGACATTTCCAAATCATTTTAGGTCGGGGGTATTGAATTCATGCTGTAATTCCATGAAAAATGGGAACCAGGTGAAAATGAAACTCAAACGTTCGCCGAGGGGGCAGTAATTTTTTCAGGTGTTTACAGATAACTGTTTTACCAATTTTCTGGAAATGAGTTGTTTTGAGTATCCTCATGAAGAGAGAGAACGAAGAAACGCACTTACCCCTTCTTACCCTATTTCAAGATTTGATATTTGCCTGGGTCCCTTTTTTATGTTTACAATTCAATTTCTCACCTGCATACCACACCATCGTTCCCTGCCTAGCGATTGCGTTGGCGTTAAATGACTCACCCGGCGAGTTGAGAAAACATAGGCCCCTTGCAGTAATTGAATACCTAATATTTTATACTAGTGAGAAATAAGAATTTCCGTTTTCCAAAAACGTCAGCGCCCAAGAGCGATCCTCTGAATGCCCAAGAACCCGGGCCAGTTAATCATTGCGGAGTGACGCCCAGCAGATGGTATAGCCCTTGTCGGGTCGAATACGGTCATCCGAACCCCCGAGCCATACCCTCTAACCTCTTATCCGGTTCTTGATGTAGATTGAACCTGTCACAGAAATATTGATGTTTCTATTTCTCTCCCCACCCCACCGTCCAGCCGCCAACGTTCCCCCAATGGCAGAGTAAAACGGTCATTTCCTTTCGGTTATCGCCTTCTGCGGATGACTTGAAGCTGCACTCATACATTCTTACATCCAGCCAGCAATTTTCGCCCCGTCCCATGCCATGGTTGATTTTTTGCCCTGTTTATAACTGTTTTTGACATGAAGATACCAACAGAGCTACCAACACCAACCAATGAGTCTGTAACCAGTCGAAAGTTTTTTGGTTCAAGTTGCCGTGAGACGTTGGGAGCTAGGTCGAAAAGGACCGATTTCACCAACAACTTGAACCTCGTTTTATGTAAACCGACAATTTCGATGCCATGGTTACTTTTGGCAGATATTTAGAATAGTGGAGCACATAATATCGATACCTTAAAGCACAAAGGGCATATGTCCCAAAATATCAATTTTGAGATTTCGGTACCGAAAGAATCTACTCATCAGGACCTATCGATCGCTCCAAGAATCATGATTCTTCTGTCTATTTTTGGGGCCAAAAAACGATAAAATAGAAAAACGACTAATATTTAAAGAGCGTTTATCTTGGAAGTGTCAAGTGCTACCAAAGTTCTGGTTAAACGAGGTTGTAGATCTTGTTGCAAGACAGGTTTTTATACAGAAATTCATTACTTTCAGGGATTTACACTGAATTCGTTAATTTCAAGTTATTACAAAACCCCATAGAATCAAAAATATTTGTTGCAGCTGAGTTATGACGCCACCAGACGGTGCGCAGGGCCAATAGCTACCAGAAAAGCTGAAAACCTCATTTTCGCCAAAAATCGTACTTACAGGTTTTTACACTATGACTGTCGATATACTACGAGTATCTAGGTACCCGAATGAATTAAATTGAATTAAACGGATTAAATAAGTTTGAATCGATGACAATTCTGGGCTGGAAGAAAAGTTTGGAGATCAAAAATGATTGCTTAATTAATTTGAAAATTAAATTCCGAAAAGAGTTTTCCTCTTCTATTAGAGGGCGAAAGAATTCCTTAACGGTAGGACGTGTATAGCATAATCTGAAGAAGGGATCAAGAAAGCGGTGGATTATAGGGCCCGGAAGGTTAGACAGGAGCGTTGGGAATGAAAAAACCGCAAAAGGCTGTGCACCGCTATCAATTGATGACCAGGTTAGCTGTGCATTATTTCGTAGGAAACCGACCATTATTTTCTGTTCATTAGAAAGAGAATGGCAAGAACTTGGTTTTATTTTAAGAAAGAAACGCGCAAAATTTCCGTCAGTACCTACGGTAGACGCGTTATTGGGCACGGCACTACCGTAGGATGAGTGCAGCGTCTACAAAAATATAAAATGCGAGGAAAAGCGTTATTTAGATTTTATTCGTTTTTTGATCATGCCACCTGGTACAATCCGAGTTTTTTCACAGCGTAGCATGCAGGACTAAATGCAATTATGAACAGCAATATACAAGCTTTGCAGTTATTTACGGCGTTTATGGCAAAACTCCTTGGCGGTTTTGGAGGAAAAACGGCTGTTTCTGGTGAACTTTGACCCTGCAAATGGTGTATTACCCTCCCATGAACCTCTAGAGCGATCCAACTGCACTCTCGATAAGCACGGCAGTAGGTATACCTCTTCCTTGGACTCAAATGAACCAACATGTTATCTGGGCTACGCTGCGTAGAGTAAAGAATTCAACAGCAATTCCTAATTTGGGGGCATTCATATACCTATGGGAAAACTTTACTTCCAAATCGTTTCCTATAGCAAACCCCTTTTTCGGGTTATAACTCGAGAAGAAGGGTTTTTTCGTTGCGATAGTGGCCAGACAAAAGTGGGGATCCAAGAAGGCAAGGAAACGCCTTTGGTTTCCGCCGTTGACTACCGCCTGCCCGGTCTGGTATGTTCTGGCCGTCTCCTGGAGTAATGGAGGGGGATCAACAGTTTGCTCAATCAAGGAAGCGGACCGCTTAGAATCATTACAGAGCCACCAGATAAAAGCTTTTCTCCACCGTTGATTCCACTCGAGTTGAGGAGAAAAGAAAAAGACTTACATTTTATGTACTTTTCATGAGTTCCCTGCTTCCACCTCATCGACCAAGTTGCAAGCTGGCTTTACTTATTGCCGCGACGCAGCAAGCCTTGCAGGCACTTTGCGGTGTTCGATTTTCTATTCGTCTCGCATCAAAACTCGTTGAATTTCTTTTTGTAAATATAGGTATTGGTTTATTGCACAATGAAACCAGTGGTGCGTAGATAACACACAATACTTCCATATTTTGAAACGTAAAATTGGGACACGATTTGATCATATTTTGACTGCTTTGAAGGGTGTTTAGGCCAAAAATATCAAAAAATTCACAATTAAAATTTTAAAATTCGCCCAAAATAAAAATACAATACATTTTTGGAATATAAAAAATATCCACATATTCTGCAAGGTAAAACAAAGATTTTAAGACCAAGAACGCTCAAATCGGTTCATTTTTGTGGCCGGAAAAAAATAAAATAGAAAACATTAAAAATTCAAATATATCGGAAGTACTGTGCGTTATCCAAATTCCGATTGAACAGGGTGTTAGGTCTTGCCGAGACAAACATTTCAGTTCAAGAAATTTGAAAAAAGGTTGAGAATTGAGGGAGTTATGGTCATTTTTGTAAATGACCACAGACGGACAGACGGACTAACGGACACACGGACTAACGGACACACGGACACACGGACACACAGACACTTGTTCAGGAAGTGATTCTGAGTAAATGTGTATAAGAAAAAGTTTTTTCTGAAGCTCCGTTCCGATTCTCGATTTTAGGACGATCACAATACTTCCATTTACTCTGTAAATATGGAAGTAAAAACAATGTTATCGCCCAAAAAAATTGTTTTCAGTACTTAAGAATGTACACTGAAATTTTCATGGATTGCATTTCAAAGGGTGGAGAATCCGAATCTGAAATAAAAAATCCGTCCGTCCACCGTGAACACTTTTTTCCAAACGGCTCGAGATTTATTTTCAAAGTTTTCATGCAAAATCAACATTGTTCCAGGACAGCTCCAATTCTTCGGCCAAGCCAATCGTCAGTTTTGAGCCGTTTAGAAAAATTGTAGACATTTTGAAAGAATTGTGTTTCATTTGATATCTTCCGTGTGTCCGTGTGTCCGTTAGTCCGTGTGTCCGTTAGTCCGTTAGTCCGTCTGTGGTCATTTACAAAAATGACCATAACTCCCTCAATTCTCAACCTTTTTTCAATTTTCTTGAACTGAAATGTGCGTCTCGGTAAGACCTAACACCTTGTTTAATCGGAATTTGGATAACGCACAGTACTTCCGGTATATTTGCATTTTTAGTGTTTTCTATTTTTTTTTCCGGCCACAAAAATGAACCGATTTGAGCGTTCTTGGTCTTAAAATCTTTGTTTTACCTTGCAGAATATGTGGATATTTTTTATGTTCCGAAAAACTGGCGTTTTTTGATTTTGGGCGAATTTTGAAATTTGAATAGTGAATTTTTTTATATTTTTGACCTAAACACCCTTAAAAGCAGTCAAAATATGATCAAATTGTGTCACAATTTTACGTTTCAAAATATGGAAGTATTGTGTGTTATCTACGCACCACTGGTTTCATGCTGAATCTGGTGGTACAGGAATCCTGTAACAGGATACTCTTGTTCAGTTTTTCCAAATTAGAGAGGTTAGGCTGAGCGTTTTTGACGCTATTCATCCGGAGTTTAAACCGTATAATACATCCCATAATATTAAGATCTTGGATAATTCATACTTGCCTATACCGACTTACTGAACGTAGCAGACTTCATATTCAGGAAACTAAATTTCATTCCGGTTTTCCTAAATTAAGGTCTCTTAATTGGGGCTACTGGATGACGAGAACCATTCTCAAAGGATTTCTCCGGATTGAGCTGCAACAGAGCGGAAATTCGAAAGAGAGCGAGATTGGAAGAACGTGCCAGTAAAAGGCAGCGCCTACCTGCTGGAGAGTAGCTCAGCTTATCCTTTACAGTGGAAAAAGGAGTACCTAATATTTTTGTGAAATTACTGTAGCATAAAACGACGTTCTTTTCTTTGTTCCTTATTTAATGCATTTATCCTACTTTTCATTCCAGAAAGTAATGAAGTGCTGCCAATGCTACAATATAGAAGTAACTCATATAATATGAGCAATGATGTAAATTTTGTCCAACTTCGTATGCCTGGTTTTCAATTTGTAAATGAATTAATTTTACGTGAATGATAAATTCAAGCGGAAAGGCAATGCGCAATCGAGCCAGGACTTTTTGCTTGAGAGCAGCAGGACACGACCAAGAAACATCGACTAAAAAATGTAAATGATGGTTTAATTGTTTTAACCCATAGGGCATCACAAGGAGTGGGTTTAGTTCTCCAATATCATTTAATTCCGAAAACCCCGAATGCCAGGGATGACATGAATCATAAGGCTATGGGCCAAATTTTTCATGGCACCTGTGGGAATCGAACCCACAACTCTCAGGTATAGCCTGCAGCTAGGCAGACGCGCTAGCCACTAGACCAACCCGTGAGCCCGAAACATCGACTACCGAGCCGAAAGAAATGATTTTTTCTTCATTTCTTAATTTAAAATACCTGTAGGTACTACATTTGGTGAATCGTAAACTTCCATGCCTACCATGGTCATTACTGCTCCGATACATCAAGTCGATAAGGATTTTGGAGTCTTGAACGGACAACAGAGCTGGATCCGTTCTCTCAGCCGTTGTGCTACAAAACGACTCGTCTTGATATAGAATGTGAAGTGATAAAGATTTTCTCCTACAGCCTGAAACATCAACTTGTATTCAATGAACTACAAATTTCCTAATCCTTACAAATTCCCAACCCGCCCACGTAAAATGTTATTCTAAAATGCTTTTTGAAGCGCAATCATAAACAGATCCTTCAGAAGGAGTCGCCGAAAGACTCTTGAAACAAGTCTTTCTATCCTAATTTGCCAGAGAAACCGGGGGCGGGGGCCCTGCTCGTCAAATTTTCTTTGAAAGGGTCTGCCGAACGAACGGAAAGGGCCGATCTTTGGCTATCAAAGTATTAGATTCACTGGAGAAAGATAAAACTTTATGAGTGTTTGTAGAGCCTTCTTGTTCACAGAGGACATTCCTTCCCCCTGGTTTCCTTTTCCTTGATGCCTCGATCTATCTCATGTTCCATCCAGGCACACCCTGCTCAACCAAATCTTCTTCTCTTCCTCGTCTTTGCCCGAGACGACAGAACTCTGCAAAAAGGTCACGGCTTCACTACTATTCTATTCCTCAACCAGCGACAGGAAGAAAGCATTTTCCCTTCCATCTCCTGAGATTTAGATGCGGTTCTGCAAAGAGAAGAGAGAAAAATGAGGAAAGAGAATAAAATTCTCTTTTTGTTACCGCGGGATTGCGAAAAAAGAGGCCAGTGATCCTTTGTAAAGAAATCTTCTTTAATTCGATGGATGATGATCGCAGGATCAAGGGGTATTAAGTATCCTTAGCCTCTTCTCCGGCCTTTTCACTCTCCCATGAAATGTAATCTTGAAGACAGCGCCGGCTCAGAAGGATTAACATGCAAGCTTCATCCTAACCATGAAAAGAGCAATTTATTAGTATCAAGGCTTTCTCTTCGCCGTGCTTGAAAAATACAATTCGAAGCATAAAATAAGAAAAGGGAACTCACAGCGGTAAAACCAACTAGGGTGAACTTTATTGTTACTTGACTGGAAAATCACTCTAATTTTTATTATCTTTGGGTTGTAAACCTGCCCCATTTTCATACCATGGTGATTCAGGATTTCATTTGATATCGGTAATTTTCATCCTTTGCTTTTCGGAACTACCATCGGGGCGAAGTGCAAAAATATTGTGTACAAGATCTGCAGATTTGCGAGGGAGCCCCTACCATCTTTCGATACACCAAGACAAAATCTAGAAGTAGGCTTGATTTGTTGATGATTTATAGTGTTGGTGATTTATGGTAAGCAATTTTCGAAGCTTTGTTCATGAGGGTTTTCCAGAACCATCAAAAAATTTTGTTTTCCATGAAAAATTGTTGTTTTTATTTTAAAAAATTGTTGTTTTATGAGTAGTCCTGGGCGAGTCCTTTATATCAAAGGACTGTCTGCCCGAACAAACGTCTACGCTTCCGATTTTGGTAGAAATTCCATTTTCATCAAACTTGGGAAAAATATTGTAAAACGTACTCAGTCCGCATCACAGAGTAGTTAAACGTAAAATGCTGATCACATACCTTGTAACTCGTCTGCTTTTTTTGCAAAATGCCAATTATGATAATTATTATATAATGATAATATTAGTATTATATTACTATAATTATCTATCCAAACTGACTAACTAATCTCATTTTGTACTCAACAATGATTCCTGATCGATGTTTTCCGCCTGTGGTGCTTGTCTGGATTGGACAGCTTTTCACATCTCAGCCAAGTGTTGCGATCGTACCTTCTGAATAGATGGAGCGGGAAAACTTTTTCTCATTATAGAAATTCCCTGATTCAATTTGCAGTTTCACTCACAATCGTAGCAAGTGTGATTGCTTTGTAGGGTTATTAAGGGAGGCTACAGACTTATAATGAGACGTGTAGAAGAAATTAAAGTGATTGCCTTCGTTTTAATTTCAATGTGCCTGGCGCATGGGTTGAAAAAATAAGTTTCTATTTAAACCTCTAGAGTTATTCTTCTTTAGATACGAAAGAAAATTCTACATCGGAAGGAAATTTGAATGAAATTCTGGATTCAGACCCTAATCCGGATTTCAGTAGTTCAACGTCAGAATTTCGCTTGTAAAATGTCCTATTGTTTAAAAAAACCCTTGGCAAAGTTCGTCACATTTCAGGATAGATGCGACGGGGTTTGTATGTATCACTACTTCCCTCTCCTCGTCCAAAGTGATAGGGGCATACCATCCTGCTTTTATATAAAAATAGGCTACTACTTAGGTACCTACTGGTTCTCAATGAGAACCTCTCATGAACTCGGGCAATTTTTGAGTCGCAAATTTATGGTCGTCATCTGACTTGATCTAAAAATCTTGTTCTAAAAATGATGGCTATTTTTTATACTCTTTTATATTTTAGTATTTTTTTACCTACCCTAAAAAAGTTTGTTTTTTTATTGGATTCTTATTATGAAGCCAAAAGGAAATAATAACCTCTCACGAAGATTTTTTTTGCCCTTCGAGCATTTTTTTGATCAACGATTACCGTTCAAATAAATTTACCGATTTATTTCTTCTTCTCGGAAAGAGGGAACAGATAAATCGCAATGTGCGCAAGGCTGTTTAGCCAACGGCGGTCAATTTACTTTAGCACAAGCTCGGCGGAGCTTTGTACACCGCCAAACTGGGGCGCTACAAGTGTTTTTGCATCGGGAGGCAAAGAAGCCCGTATCTCTTCGGAAGTGCCCAAGGAGTATGAAATATGGGAAAATAATATCAGTTCTTCATGGGCTCTGTGTAGATTGTATAAAATGCTTACTGCATACACATCGGCTCTGAAGGGAGAGCTTCAGGCGCTACGGGGATATTGCAACTTTTGCGATTCTTTCTTTGAAAGGGGAGAATTCTCTCTTTTTTAAGGCAATGCGGAAATGCTGGGATACGATCTACGGGCAAACACGCCCCCTTTTGCTCCAGTTTCTATGTACGTTCATCAGGCTTTTCATGCCGATCCTGCCGTTCCTACCTCCGCGGTGTAAGTGTATTCTGCTCTTCATAATTCTATTTCATTACCCTTTTCCATGGTTTCCGTCTGGAACTTCGCTTCTCTTCCTAGGTACCGAGTCAATAAAGGGTGATTCATCTCTATTTACGGCCTGGGTTTTCCTCGGTTTCTCCCTCTGCCAACAGAGGTTACCGGCGCCTATGCGGCACGTGAAGAGCTTCGGGAACCTGGTTTCGCATCCGGAAAAGATTTCAATGCAGCTTTACTTTTAGTTCAAAAATAAAAAAGAATTCAAAATCCAAGTTCACTGGTTTCAATCAATTACTTAGGGGTCAGCTGGTACCTAACTAATTCAATTTTTCATTAAACTTTAACATTCTGACTTACCTACCACCTACTGCTCCAAAATTATCACTCATTCAAGATTAGGTGATATCTACCTCGCGTTTCCGTGAAAGTCCTCGAAGAGTAGAACCAAAATGCAGCATCCCTCAGACAATTACGAAAATGTATCCTCTCGAGAATACTTTCAACTCAGAACACGTATTCACCTTCCAGAGACTGCGTTCCTCTTTGAAAGCGCACCTTCGCAGCGCCTCCAAAATTTCTCGCCTGCGTGTATTATTCGCAAAATGACGCACCGAAGAGAACATTCCGCTGGTAACTGTCACGTATTTCGGAAGCAAGAAGTGCTCATTTTCCCACACAACTTGCACAATTGAGGCACTCGGAGCGGAGAATTTCATAATGAATTAAAGGAAGATGCTCGCGCTCTCTCAGTGAAGCCCGCGGGAGTTTGAATTATAAGTTTGTCGCATGTTCGCGTTCTTGCTTCAAGTTCCTGACGCCCTCTTGCAAATTTATTCGGACATTATAATTTTTAACCGAGCGAAAATATAATTTATTATAACTTCTAAGTCCAGCATGTAGGACCGACATAGTAGGTGGTGGGAAATGAGGCATTACCGACTGAGATTGTATTAGGCACATCGGTAGGTACTTACTTTGTTTTCACTCAAGACGTGACTAGTTTTTTCATTTCAAAGTTTTAGTGACGTGACAGCTACTGGTGAGCCAAACGGCAATATTCAAGGATTGCCAGTAGGGTTAGAGCGCGCTGGGGTAGCGCTTCTTCCTCATCGAGCTTCAACTTCTTCCATGGTACTCCCATGGTCGTGACGTTACGACTACAGATTACCTACTTCCTGTTCTAGCGGGTACCATGTGGATAGCTACTGACCTAAGCAATTTTTCTCGCCTCTGAACTACTCTGACACTGAACAACATTTTACAACAGTCCGACCCAAGTTCATCCCTCATTCTGGCCCACCGACCCAACCAAGATAATATCTTCCATCTTATGGAATGTCTTAGCTTTTTCCGGCTATTTCAATGCGAATTTGAAATTATTTGAACTCATTGCCAGAAATCGCTTTAAAAAAATCCATGCTGATTCATTTATGGTGAATAGGTAGGTACACTTTCAGCCTACCCACTATTATTGCAATGCTGGACTTATGATGGAATCTTCTCGATATTTTTGCTCATATCCACCTGCTTAATCTGACACTTACTCCAAAGTTTGCCGAAGAGGAATTGACTCCCAAATGGATATAGAAATTCGGGACTCCGCCGGATACGTTGAAAGCTGTCGATAAACCGTTTCGGTTGGTTTTCAGCGGAAAAGCCGCAAGAGATGGCTAAGGCGCAGTCCCCCCATGACGTGCACAACCGCACATACATCTAGCTTGGTCTTTCTCTCTTTCCACCCCGTCCCTCTCGCTCTTCCTCCATTAGGCTTCCGTTGGAAATTCTGCCTTTTTTAACCGCGCATCCCTGAGGGTTCTCGGCTCTCGCCGACCTCTTCCGCTCCCCAAGGGGCCTTCTCGCGTTCGCATCAGTCAAAACTCTTCTTGCGTTATGCGTGACGGAGTGCCACGCCGGGAAAAAACTCCTTCCCTGCTTACAAACTCCTGGGCCCCACCCCCATCTGTACAACCCTAAATGTGACCTCGTAATTCGAATTGTCGTTGCGGGGGTCGGCGAGGAAGATGGGGGACATTAGTTTTACCAGCCGGCGTTGCCTCAGGGTTATCTGATTTCGTACGTATTCCCCTGTGGGCTTCAAGTTTGGATTATCACTAATGCGCCAGGGTCGTATCTTTTTTTCAATTTTCAACTCCAACCTACGCGTTCGTTTTGCCACGGTCCACGTTTTTCAGATTTCCATTCCACTGCCCACGTCGGTATACAAATACGATCTGACATCATACTTTGTTGTCATCAGGCGGCGGGTACAAAAATAGGTAATAATGTCTGTTAAGCAGTTGAGCTGGATGCTTAACTACTATCTACCTATTCTAAAAAATGTAGGTACCTAATAGACGCTGCAAAGTCATAAGCCCGTATCACAAGACAGACGTGCTTTTACAGGATGGAGTTTGAGGTTTTTTCACCTAGAAAAGAATCGTTCATTTTAGATTTAATCGGACTCAATCTTGGCCGACGAACAAACAATGGAGCATTACTTTTGGAACTACCTAGTTCTTTGAAGGAAGAGTTTCCAAACATTCTGGGCAATCCCATTTCCCTTCCTTCGACATGAAAAGAGAGAAATCTTCGGGAAGAAAGTATCCCTTCTGCGTTTAATACTAACTTATTATTCAAACTTTAAAAAAGCCTTTTGTCACAGCAAATAACGTCAAAGTATAGCTTGAAAGCGCTTTTGAACAGTTCGGAAAGGGAGAGGACGAAGGTCACATTTTTAGTTGAGAAGACTCCTTGGGCGAAGTCTTCATTAACTTTATGAGTTCCGCACTCTATTCCGACCCAATCTTCCCTTTTTCGTGTATTTCGAAGTTGATCAGAATAAGTCTAGGCTTCTTCGTTTCCATCTTGTTTCTCTAGGGTAATTCCTTTAGCGAAGAGGATAACAAAGTAACTGTATTAAGCTGCGTTCCCTCGGACTTTTTTCTTGTCCCAGTTATTCCTCCAAGCCCTATTACGTGCAACGGTTTAATTTCTTGATGGTGAATCCCTTTCATGCAAATGTGCGGCCGATGGAAGAGGGAAGAGTTCATCTGTGTCGAGTTAATGAAGCCTAATGGAATACGAATCAAATGACGGCAGAGTTTGAGTTTGTGAATGAGAAGCTGGCTGAAGCGCAAAGGTCAACAAGAGGTTGATTATTTGAGGGTGAATTATGATTTGTTGTTTCGCGGCTGATTTATTTAAAATTGAGTGACTTGATTTAGAATAAACCTCTCTCAAAATGAATCGGTTTGAAATTTCATGTATTTTGCGTTTAAAATTGTAGGATACCTATCGACCCGTTATTTAGTACTGTAGTCAACAATCAAAGGAAGTTTTAAATGGATGGATCAACCATCGAGCTTTATGGTTGTCAGCTGATTGGTTTGACCCCTAAACCAGTGGCAGATTCTCAGTTCAAGCAAGCAGTACCGAGGAAATTCGTAACTTCATAAACTGCAAGGGGGGTTTGAACTTCGGTTTGAGTTTGACTTCGACTTTCAGTTCGAGTTTGAACTTCAGTTTGAGTTTGACTTCGACTTTCAGTTCGAGTTTGAACTTCAGTTTTAGTTTGACTTCGACTTTCAGTTCGCGTTTGAACTTCAGTTTTAGTTTGACTTCGACTTTCAGTTCGCGTTTGAACTTCAGTTTTAGTTTGACTTCGAGTTTCAGTTCGAGTTTTAACTTCAGTTTGAGTTTAACTTCGAGTTTCAGTTCGCGTTTGAACTTCAGTTTTAGTTTGACTTCGACTTTCAGTTCGCGTTTGAACTTCAGTTTTAGTTTGACTTCGAGTTTCAGTTCGAGTTTGAACTTCAGTTTGAGTTTGACTTCGAGTTTAAACATCAGTTTGAGTTTAACATCGACTTTCAGTTCGCGTTTGAACTTCAGTTTTAGTTTGACTTCGACTTTCAGTTCGCGTTTGAACTTCAGTTTTAGTTTGACTTCGAGTTTCAGTTCGAGTTTGAACTTCAGTTTGAGTTTAACTTCGAGTTTCAGTTCGCGTTTGAACTTCAGTTTTAGTTTGACTTCGAGTTTCAGTTCGAGTTTGAACTTCAGTTTGAGTTTGACTTCGACTTTCAGTTCGAGATTGAACTTCAGTTTGAGTTTGATATCGACTTTCAGTTCGAGTTTAAACATCAGTTTGAGTTTAACATCGACTTTCAGTTCGCGTTTGAACTTCAGTTTTAGTTTGACTTCGACTTTCAGTTCGCGTTTGAACTTCAGTTTTAGTTTGACTTCGAGTTTCAGTTCGAGTTTGAACTTCAGTTTGAGTTTAACTTCGAGTTTCAGTTCGCGTTTGAACTTCAGTTTTAGTTTGACTTCGAGTTTCAGTTCGAGTTTGAACTTCAGTTTGAGTTTGACTTCGACTTTCAGTTCGAGATTGAACTTCAGTTTGAGTTTGACTTCGAGTTTCAGTTCGAGTTTGAACTCCAGTTTGAGTTTGACTTCGACTTTCAGTTCGAGTTTGAACTTCAGTTTGAGTTTGATATCGACTTTCAGTTCGAGTTTGAACTTCAGTTTGAGTTTAACTTCGACTTTCAGTTCGAGTTTGAACTTCAGTTTGAGTTTGACTTCGACTTTCAGTTCGAGATTGAACTTCAGTTTGAGTTTGATATCGACTTTCAGTTCGAGTTTAAACATCAGTTTGAGTTTAACATCGACTTTCAGTTCGCGTTTGAACTTCAGTTTTAGTTTGACTTCGACTTTCAGTTCGCGTTTGAACTTCAGTTTTAGTTTGACTTCGAGTTTCAGTTCGAGTTTGAACTTCAGTTTGAGTTTAACTTCGAGTTTCAGTTCGCGTTTGAACTTCAGTTTTAGTTTGACTTCGAGTTTCAGTTCGAGTTTGAACTTCAGTTTGAGTTTGACTTCGACTTTCAGTTCGAGATTGAACTTCAGTTTGAGTTTGACTTCGAGTTTCAGTTCGAGTTTGAACTCCAGTTTGAGTTTGACTTCGACTTTCAGTTCGAGTTTGAACTTCAGTTTGAGTTTGATATCGACTTTCAGTTCGAGTTTGAACTTCAGTTTGAGTTTAACTTCGACTTTCAGCTCGAGTTTAAACTTCAGTTAGAGTTTGACTTCGAATTTCAGTTCGAGTTTGAACTTCAGTTTGAGTTTGACTTCGAGTTTCAGTTCGAGTTTGAACTTCAGTTTGAGTTTGATATCGACTTTCAGTTCGAGTTTGAACTTCAGTTTGAGTTTAACTTCGACTTTCAGTTGGAGTTTGAACTTCAGTTTGAGTTTAACTTCGACTTTCAGTTAGAGTTTGAACTTCAGTTTGAATTTAGCATGAATTGGCAAAAAAATATAGAACCTCAACAAATGGTTTTTTTGAGGTTTTACTCATATTTTTGTCTAAATTTTTAACGTTAATCCTACTGAGTGACCATAACGTGGCCAAACATTCCTGTCTCTAAGCCCCGATGAAGAAAATATCATTTTTTGAAAGCTTGGCGAAGGAGAAATGTTTTTTTTTCAGAATCTACCCCTGATAGTTGGCTACAGTATTTTACCTCCATTGCGGTCGAAAAGAATGAAAGATCGGCACCAAAGGCTCAAAAGTGCTCGACTTCTCGCGGAGGTGAAAATGTGAAACAGATGTCCCCACACCGTAGGCGGCCGAATGGGTTGACATCCCGGTGGGACAGTATTTACTGCTTTTTGTAGCGGCTGGGAGGCCAGTGATGCGGAATGACATGTCACAGAAAAGCGAAATATTACCCGCAGGAGTCAACTTCAGAAAAACAATCAACAAAGGTATTTTAGAGACAGGTGGGAGGAAAGGGTAGAAGAGAGACGGGAGGAAGCCGAGATGACTTGAAGGGAACTAAATTAAATTTCGCGTGCACACAAATGGCGAATTCTCTCTTTGACTACGGCATCGTACCGTTCCGGTATGCACTGGATCGCCTATCTGACGTTTAAATTGGAGAGACCGATCAATTCGTCAAATTATCCACCCCCACATTCTGTTTTCCCCAGGGGCATCCCATAATTATGGGCTCACCGCTTCCTTGTTTTAATTAGGGTGGGTTCATCAATTCAGTTTATTCCTCGAATATCAACCTATTCTCAAAATAAATTTTCCATGGGTAGGTACTTTGACCACGAAATTCATATATGAAATGGTCAAACTTTAGTTCACAGTTCCAAGAAACTGCTTATTTGGAGAGTAATGTTTATTCGATGGATAAACTGAATTGATGAACCCGCCCTTCAAGCAATAAAGTTGCTTCTCTTCCCCACACATCTGCAGCGTCCGTCATTTCCAGAAGCCCCTGGTAGATGCTCTTATTGGACAGCTTTGCAATAACGCATTGGGTAGAAACGTTTACTAATTTTGGAGTTTAGTGATCGCTCCTAAAAATCTTCAAACTCTGTCTAATGGATTAGGCCAGGAGATCAATAGTTGTTTTCCTAAATTCGGTATTCATATAAAAATTACAACAGTATCATTAGTTACCTATGACTACCCTGCATCCGCAGGAACCAGGGTTATATCATACTTACCATAACCAGGATCGCAATTTTGGGGCGGACTGTCAGAAATGCGTCGCCATCGGTTCGAGGCTTATCCCGGTTTCTCGCCCCGCAATAATTACACCGCAGCTCAGCTCTGGAAAAACAGCGGGAAATCGCAGGAAAACAGTGGGGTTAAGCCCTGGAGCCATAAATAACACGGTTAGCCGGTGGATGAAGGATTAATTGAAGGCTATCGATGCCCATTCATCAGGGCGGATAGTAAGACTGCCCGGAATCCGCTAACAGGTACTGCGGTCACAATTAACCAGCCGTACCCCTAGTATTTATCTTCGTTTGGTTGAATATACCTATTTGGTTGAATATACGTATTTGGTTGAATATACCTATTCGGTTTAATATGTAATTTGATATTTGACAAATATTCGGCATTTCTGTCTGCATCTACTTTCCATATAATAGTGAAATTAAATTGGCGGAATCAACGTGAAACTACTGTGAACAGCATAAATTATTCAATATTGTAAATGATGGTTTAATTGTTTCAACTCATAGGGTATCACAAGGCAGTGGGTTTAGTTCTCTAATTTCGATCATTTCCAGAAACCCCCGATACCAGGGATGGCATAAATTACACAGCTATTGGCCAAATTTTTCATGCAATCAATGTTAATCGAACCCATAACTCTGGGTCTCCTGTAGCCAGGCAGACGCTTCAACCACTAGATCTATTGAGCCCATATTATTCAAAATTATATCGTCCCAGTCCAGGCAGAAGGGTGTATGTGGAAAATGCAGTTTTTGGGAAATCGCGTTTTTGGTACATTATTTCCAGAAATAATGTACCTATGTAATTGTTCAAGAAATTTTTTTTTACAACACCCCCTGAAAATTTGTTCTTTCACGTTTCAGAGGTTCTAGAACAAGAATCTGCAATAAAAATTTTTTGTCCGTCCGCCGTACGCCGTACGCCGTACGCCGTACGCCGTCAGCAGCAAAACGCATAGAAGGAGTGGTCCGATTTCAAAAAAAAAAAAAACGAGCGATTAGCAAATTTTCCTGTGACGTGCACCTCCTATAAGGGAATCCTCTGAATCAACTCTAGACTACTCAAAAACGATCAAATGTAAAAAAAGTCATGATCTCAAAAACAGTTTTTTTGGGTTTTCGACCCCTTAAAATTTTTTGATCGGATTCCCCTGACAATATGCCTCAAGTTGGAGCAAAACACAACTTTTAGGACCAACCGCACCAAAATCGGATCAGCGGTTCGATACGAAGTGGACGGACGAAATTTTGGCCAAAAATTTCGTCCAGCCACTTCGTATTGAAATACTGATCCGATTTTGACTAAATTAGTCTTGAAAGTTGTGGTTTGCTCCAACTTGAGGCATATTGTCTGGGCAATCCGATCGGAGAAGGTTAACGGGTCCAATTCGGCATAATTAGGGTATATTTTTGAAAAAACACAAAATCTCAATTTTGAAGGTGATGCCGTGGGTTTAGAATTTTTTGAGTATTTTTCCCGTGTTTCTCGCTTGATTTACCATAAGATAGGGTGGTTTTTCCGAAAAAATTCGAAAATTTGGTTTTTGAATCGGTTTGGCTTGAATTTCTTAATGCGATTTCTGCGTTTTCGCGTTTTTGGCAATTTGAGGGAGTCCTACTGAACCGATTTTGAATTTTTTGAGCTCGTTGGATTCCTTGAAGGTTTTTACACATTTTTCACTCCCTATAAGTCAAAATCGATTGGGGTTTAGTAATCAAAAACTGGTTTAAAGACTAATTTTTGACCTAAACCAAAAATATTTTTTTGACCCTTTAAAAAAAATGTTAAAATTCCAAAAAAAATATTCTTGAGTAGGTTTTGGGCAGGTACATGACACAAAAAATTTGCAATTTTCTACAACTCTCCAGGACTAAGAAAAATGAAAAAAACCGATTTCAGCTGGAAAATCCAAGGTCCTAGCCTAGGAAAAATTTCAAAAAAATGATGGATTTGACTTCGGGGTTTTTTGGCGGGAATCTTTAGATATTGACTATGAAACATGAAATTTGGCATTTTTTCGAGATTTTGGTCAACAGGGTCAATTTTGGGGGCAGTGACACTGCTGAAATTGCGGTTTTGCAGTTTTCTTGGGTTCACGGCACATGTTCCAATCGGTTCAAGGCGTGAGGAATACGAAATGGCGGCTGTAACATTCCCACCCTTGATCTTGGTGGGGTGGGGAAGTAGGGGACTTCCCCTACCCCTACCGGCTCTTTCGTCGTCTATTGGCTCAGATTTATTAGAAACTGAAAGTGTGAAGCTGGGATTGGACAGCTTATGTTAATGGGGCGGATCTTGATAACAGTTGTCACCTGTTAACGCGGTTAACAAAATGGCTGCCTTCTTGCCGCCAGGCCTCAGGAAATATTTCTTTGAAAGCAGCCGCCAGGTATTTTCTTTTTATACCTACCTATTTATTATCATTGTGAAAACGTACCTTTTCGGCATAATTGAATTCACGATTGACCATTACTCCACAAATGATATGATGATAAACCGACCTACTCCAACTATTTGAACTTTATTTTCTGAGGTACCCAGACAAATAATGTACCCATGTCACTAATCTACTTAGCAGCGTTTTTTTTTTGTAGCTAGATGAAAAATTGTCAAGTGTAGTTTTCGTTGTTAGGTACTACTTTCCTAGTTTTCAAAAACATTCATAAATACACAAACCTGTGGCTTCTGGGTCAGGCGGAACCTCAAAAACGGCCACATTCGCCCTTCTGGCGGTACGAAATCTACATTCGCCCCATACTCTCCCCAAAGAACTCCTTTCTGGTAAGTCAGATCGTCCCGCTCTCTCCAAATTCGAATTCCCCGCGAAAAAACCATTAAGATTCGAACATGACCCGAAAATCGATTTTTCCACATTCGCCCTTCTGCATGGAGTGGGACAATATCTACTTAAATCCTAAAACTTGCTAAAAAAATTGCATGCTTGAGTCATGGAAAGTAGTTTTATTTTTGCTTTTGGTGTCAAATTATAAGTCTGGCGTCGATTTGAACCAAAATCTATCGTCAAAGTGGAAAAGGATTTAGATAATTGGAAATGAACCAAGTCGCGAAAAAAGCTGTAAAGAACTCTTTTCTTGCCGCTAACTCGGCTCTTCGTGGGTGGCCGGAACGCAATCATCAGGATACCCACGGGGGGTCGCTTAGCTGTAATTCGAGCTCGTACGATTTCATATTCGCCCTTTTCCGAGGACGTCAAGCCAATTTCTGTCAAGATTCACTAATTTTCCGAGCCGAAAATATGAAACCGTGCATCGAGAGTCTGATTAGTTTCAAAACACCGCTGTAAAAGCCAGGTTAGGTAGTTTAGTACCTTTGACCGAAAAACTAAAAAACTACTATTTTGAAGTGACAATATTCAGTGTGTCGTGTCCACCCCAATTTTACATGATCCAACGCCTTGAATTGTTTCATAATGCTGGCAAACCTTGCAATTCACGGTCCGATGTGAAAACCAAGGGAAAATACTGTTTGAAGGAGGGCATACCGCGTTGAATATTATAGCGACTCAGCCCTATCCTCATCATAAAAGGAGGGTCATACGAGTTGCTGCAGCCGTGCCTGCTGCATTTTTAATAGCTTGCACTCGCCTCTTGAAGGGCAAGCAAAAGCGCGAGGTCCGCTATCAAAGTTTGTACCTGAAATTACAGCCACCTTGCAAAACTAGGGAATTTTTCTACCTCTAGAGCGGCATGGCTTCCGGACTTTGCCTCAAAACCAATCGAAAAATTCGGGGTTTCGAGGAAATTTCACTAGCATCGTTGGATTGGTTCAGTTTTTTCAGATTAGTTAAAGATCTCGGCCAGTCCAACTGTATACCTCTAAAGAAAACGAGTCTCGAATCACCAAAATCGGTTCACAAAAAATTCACCAAAAATCCACCAAAAATTCACCAAAGTGCGGCAATACTTCGCGATAACAGGAGCATGGGTGCGTTTTAACAATGAAAAATATCAAAACATTAAATGTTTGTCAAAACATGAAAAACATTTTCATGGGGACATACCTACCTAGGACGATATAATTTCGAAAAACTTTGATTTCGGGATGTAAGCAGGTATACGCTCTTTTGGCCATGATCGATTATCACTGAGTTGAAAACACGTTTTCTGAATTCTGTGGTCTACAAGCTTGAAATCCCGTGCCCTGAATGAACTTCTGGTATCCGTACCACATTCATTCTTTGCAAATAATGAATGGCTTCCAGCAGTTTTAATGAGGGCCTGAAGAGAGGCTCTAAAACCCCGGTAGGTACCTACCTATTGAAGATAACTCTGAATTGAAGGTACGAGTTACCTAACTCTGATCTTCCAATCCGGCCTGTGCTCGTCCCCGTTCGTTTTCAACTGAAAGTTTTCCCTTGGAAATTTGAGGTACATAATCCCTGGGGTATATCAATCTGAGGAGACCTTCTCTTTTCAATTGGATTATTTCGTTTGCGGAAATTTTGGAAAACGGTGATTTCGGGAGAACTTATTTTCAATACATATTTAGGTAGATATACCTGTAGCAAAATTGAAAAAAATAACTCGGAGGTAATATAGATTTTCAAGCAGGACGATTTTCACTGTGCCAGCTTCAAATGTTTTCGAGTCCTAACCAGCTCGGCAGGATGAGTTGTTTTTCCAGGACTGATTATGATAACACTTCCTAACAATATTCCGCCTCTCAATTCATTTTGCATACAGCCCTAAATTAGATCGACTGTCGTGAAGATCGGTGAGACAAAAATAACTAAATTTTTAGTCTCGCCACGTCCCATTTTTGCGTTTGAATAATGGATAATAATTTGAATACCTTCAGTATCTTTGGGCAAAGATAAAAGCGTAATAGGGTTATACCGTGCAAATTGTGTCACGTCGCTCCACCTGAATTGAGTCGCTCAGGGACGTTTTCGTATTTTCGCAATGTTCGTATTTTCTCATCACGATTGCGATTGCTTAATTCTCATTTCTGATCGTGCTTCATATTTCAGCAAATGATGACTTTCCTGGATTGAAGATTTCGCTAGTTCTGCGAGCTCTCAGTGTTATATTGTTGTGGGCCTTGAACCTTTCCAACCTTCATCATTCCACATGAATAATGATGATACCTAATAAAAAATTAATAATAGTTCTCAAAGAACATAATTTTCTTCCAAAAAAAACCGTAGATAGATATCGCTCGCGATATTTTTTCCCCAAGAAGTCAAGCGTAGGCAAAAAGACGCGTGTAAAGAGCGAAAAGTGGAATATCGACTGAACACGGTAGGGGTCGAACCGATCCGTAAAAACTGCCATAATGCTTTTTCCTAATAACCCAGTCCCTGTGTCTGTACTTGACAGCAGAAGCGGGTATTCGGGTGCCAAACTTCCCTTCTTCTTGCTCCATTTGGTGCCGCCTTCCGAGTGAGAGATTGCCTATAGAATGGAAGAAGCGTGGAAAAGACAGGGATGAGCGGGGTGCAATATTCGACAGATATTTGAATCAATTTTCTCCTCCTCTGCTTTTCCATTGGCCGTTTTTTCCACCCTTTAAACGGTGCGGATAACGGGGCATTAGGGCGAGCTGTGTACAAGGGGAATTGATTAAACCGTAGGTATTATTATGATTTCATCCTCGCATATGTAGGTTAATATCCGGCAGACGATGTTCGTTGATTGGAAATATAGATGCCCTGGAATATACCTACCTATAAATTATATTCTGTTGTCAGCAGATCAGGTTCAGATTCGTTCAAGGGTCGATCATCCATCTAAAATATAAATTATATGACCACGCGGTGGTTTTAGACCTGTAATATAAAGTGTTCGTTACACCCTGTCGTCAGTGGCGAATTCTCAGGTAGAAACAGGGCAAGCAATAACAATTAAATTTGTAACTTAAGAACCATAGACATGAGTTACGGTATGCTAGTTCTCTAGTAAAAATTGGCAAGTTTGCCCTTGAGACCTCGCCACTGCCTGCAGTCTGTGGCAGAAGTACGCGAATTAATACGCAGTTAATAATTTCTTATAATCCATTGGCACTCGAGTCGTTAACTAGTTTTCAATTACATAAAAAAATTCGCTAAATAAAAAATGTCCAAGATCTAATGATGTCCAGGATCTAATGATCCAAGATCTGGCCAAGATCTACAACCTCGTTTAACCAGAACATTGGTAGCACTTACCACTTCCAGGATAAACGCTCTTTAAATATTTTTCGTTTTTCTATTATATCGTTTTTTGGCCCCAAAAACAGATGAAAGGATCATGATTCTTGGACCGATCGATAGGTCCTGATGAGTAAATGCTTTCGGTACCGAAATCTCAAAATTCATATTTTCGGACATAATATGTCCGACATAATATGAAGGGTAAGGGGAAAGAACGAGGAATGTCACAAAAAGTACTTTTAGAGAAAAAGCAGGTTTTGTATTTTAAATTCTATGTTTTTTCCCCTTACACCGAATCTTTCGTTGCTTCTCAGTGCGACATTTATACTTTTTCCCCTTGGAGTTTCACTATACGGTTAGTACCTTTGAATTCCTACAAAATGCGCTATTAAGCTTGTTTTTGAGGAAAATGGACATTTCCTGTTCTTTCCCCTTACCCTTCATATGTAAAGGGCATATTATGCCCTTTGTGCTTTAAGGTATCGATATGAAGGCTTATCAATAAATGTTAAATTTTGGAGAAATTTGGTTTTCAAGAGCATCTCATACTGAGTTCCGTTTCAGTTCGAATTTTGGATGCTGAACCAAATGAAATTTCCCCCACTCAATCAGCCTACGACGGTTGAAAGTTAGAGCCCTTATAACCACTTTAATCCAGAGTTAATCATCAAGAATTTCATACCGAGGTGCTTGACCAGCTGAATGAGGAAAATTTCCTTAATTTAATATACTTCGATATTTTTCAAGGTGCCTAGCGAGTGAAAATGAACTATAGTGCTGAATTACATAAAAAATATCACGCAAGTCATTCGAATGAAAGACCTCAGAGGAAGAGTTTCGCAATTCATGTTTTTTCAATTTTCCGGATTAAAATTCGTCGAAGTAGCCTCAAACGCTAGGGCGGATTCAATTGGATCTAAAATTCATATCGCATTTCACACGGATATCAAGTCAAATCTTGGCAAATATATTCTTCGAGGCTTCTGAATGAGAAATATTTGAGCCGCAATGCTGGCTCGGCAAAAAAGGCCTTGCTGAAGCACATCAGGTATAAACGACACCCCGGGTTGCGTCTGTATTCATGCTAGTAAAACCTTAGCCTTCTTCAGTCGGGTCGGACTATCCGAGCCGGGGAAAAGAGCGGTTTCGAAGCTTATATTCACTTATTTTGGGGTTGGCAATGTTTACTTAGACCTCCCCTTTTTATTCGCATGGACCGAATAGGAATTCTATTGGGTATGCGGCGGGCGCAAAGCCGTTTTCCCACTTTTGTCGCCAGAGAATTGAGAGCCCGAGAATTTTATTGGAAAGAACTGAGGCCCGTTGAAATGGCTTTGCTTTTCAATCTCGTTCCGGACGGTTCTATCTCCGCATTGGAAATGTGATCGCTTCCGGGTCAAAAAAAAATTAATTAACTATTCGAGTGTGTTGAATTATTGGCGATAGGATTTTGGCCATTATTTGATTTTTACTCCCGTTGGTACCTATGTTAATAGGCAACATTGGAGCAGTGGCAGATCCGGAAATCTCATTGAGGGGGGGGGGTCAAGTCGACCAGTAAACGAACTATAAATCTAGACCGATATTTTCTATAGCTTTCACGTGCTAGGGGTACTGTTGGACACTAAATAAATGAAAAATGAAATAGAAAATACCAGAAGTCCACCCTCCCCCTGTAAACTTGGAGCCAAAGCAAGAGGGGGAGGGCTAAAACTGCCTACATTTTGAACCTGTTTTTCTAGTTTTTTACCTACACGTTAGAACTATGCGCCTGAAGAAAAAAGTTCACACAGCAAAAAGAAAGCTTTGAATTTCCTAAACGAACCATTTTTCAGATCCTTTTTGTTTTTATCCGTTCGTGACTGACAGACTTTCAAAAATGTCAATTTCTAGATTTTGGCTTTTGTCATTTTTATGACGATTTTTTATGCTTTTACAGAGTTTCGGTCAATTTTGGTCAGAAAAGTGACGAACAGGAAGGTTCTGGAAACAGGCACATTTAGAGCCTCTATCTTGAGAACCGATTAAAAAAAATTAGAAATTAGAAAATTAGGAATTAGAAATTTGTTACGTTCACGCCAACTACTTCGTACTACAGAATTTGCCCAATTCGCGTACGAATTAGGAGGAGAAAGTTCGTACACGAGTTTAGAAATTCGCACAGAACTTCGGAAACGAAGTTGTAGCCATCCACGTTGCCATGCCGAACAAGATACAAAATACCTCATACCCGGACTTTTGGAAAAAACCATTTCTTTTTACTTACGTGTCTAAAATCTACTTCGTACTACGGAGTGACAACAAATACAAAGTTTCCAATTACTTTCTATCATCCAATTATTTTCATCAGTGCTTCAGTCCCCACAGGAACACAGCAGGCCACCCTCGCCTCTTCGCCATCTCCTACACCTGACCTCTGTCAATCAATTGGATACCAATAGTTTCAATGGGTTTGCCCCTTGGCGTTGAAGTGCGGTAACAGCGAATGTGAAACATATTGGCAATCGAGTGTTACGAATCCATCCAGAAATGTCCACAACCTGAGTGTTGACACTCTTATCGACTCAACTTCGTTCTCTCGTTGGAGGATGTTGATGTTTAATCTTCGTTGGCTAGATTAACACACCACAAATTGAACTTTTTTTCATCCCTGTAGCCCCATAGTTATCAACAGGGTACTACCAACAACGCTTTGCTGACGCTACCTCCACCTGATCAGGTATTAGCCCCCTGATGCTGTCAAGCATAACGTGATCAAGTGGGAAACGGCAAAAATTTCACTCTCATGCAAGTTTCGAACCTGATACCTACTCTCTTGGCAGACGCCTAGGGGATGCCTAGGGCAGCCGGGGGTGAACTTCGAAATAAGACATTTTTTGAATAAGTAGAGCCAATTTCTTTAGGATTTAACCACTTCCTGTAGGTGTAGGTGGATGCTGTTCAATATATTAACATGAAAGGATATCATATTATTGATGGAGCTTGTAGATAGGCCTTGTGACGTAAGGAGAGTGTAATACTCGCGGCAATCTATCATCCAGCTAAGGTGCAAGTCGGCTGTGAACCGCGGATTCAGCTGCTGCATCCATCAATGTGACGCCGACTACGGTCAGAGCCCTTGTTACACTCGAAGTGACACCAGATCGCTGGAGCTCAACTGTTTCCTATAGGATTCCTGGTTCGACCTGGTTCAATTTATGTAATGTATTTGAACCTTCCGCATATGGTACCACTAAAAACTGCATTTATTTGAGCATCAGTATCAACATTGTCCTCGATTTAAAAAAAATTAAAAACCTCGAATCAAGATCAAAAGAGGTTGAAGTTAACGAGTTTTGGTCGATTTTTTTAGCGTTAGTTTTATTTTAGGCCGACGCGTCGCCCAATTCGTAGGGCATCTTCATCAATTACCTACCTAGGTGATATTTTGGAAAATAAAAAAAAACTAATGATAACTGAAGATTTGATGGTTTTTTCGAAAAGAAAGCGAAAACATCGTATTTCGTACAAAATTATATTCTGCTCGTGTTTCACCTTCAGATTGTCGTTTGCCTGAAAATGTTTTTCTTCAAAATTGTTATTTTTGATGCAGAAAAAATGATTTACCCGTAGCAATTATAGCGAATGATGGAGCGATTGCGAGATAATTGTTTGATTTAAATTAGTATCATCTAAAAAGTTTGTTCGAGGATTTCGGATTGGAAACATTTATCGTAGTCAGTTGATCGGAATTCCGTGAATTAGCTGGTTGAATTTAATTTAAAAACGTCCCTCAAAATGAGCGCATCTGCGGTCAAAAAAATGATTGGAGTTAAATTTAGGAACGCTACTTACTACGTACTATGAGAGACCTAAACACAGTTCGGCATTCTTCGTCCTATAGTCCGTAATACGGACTGCGTATCTTCGCTCGCGTATTTCCCCCCATGAAATCGTGAATGCGGACGTACTTAGTACACCTATCTCTTGAAAAAATCGATTACGCCTCCTTTTCTGCACAGGAGGCACCAAACCACACTTTCCCCCTCTCTGCAAACAGGGCCAAATAACTTCTCAGCTATTTCCCACCTGTCGAGCGATATAAATGTAGCCGCTGTAAACCAGGATACCAAAACGCCATTGCTTGTTACTAACCTTCGGGTTTTCCTGCTAAGCTAACAGAAGTAATTGGCGTTCGTTCCACCGTCGGTAAGGCCGAATGGAATTCGTTCGCCTGGAAAGACCAAACTCTCTTGTCTCTTCTCCGTCGCAAATCGCTATCGCCTTTTGGGGAAAACTTTTACACAGCTGAGAATTCTAGGTTGCTCCAGTTCTAAAAATAACAAGCATAGTTTCGAATCCCAAGGACAGAACGCCATTATCGGACAACTTTGATTATCCCCGGAAAGGGCGTTGAGATTTTCGGAGGAGAAAACTTCGAGATTAAAACCTCCTTTCGCCGTTGGGGCGGGGCGGCGGGGCTGTTGAATTATTCAAGGAGACGAACAACGCACGGCCCGTGAGAGAAGCGGTTCGCAATAAAACGAAATTATTATAAGTCTCGGAAATGGGTTCGGCTAAAGGTAGATGCGATTTTAAGAAGGCCGAAGTACTTCAGATTCGTTAAGGGCCTCATTATTGCACGGCTTCTAGGATCGTCCCGTACCCCAGTAATCGGATTGTTCCACGACTTTTCCGAAAGTGTCGAAAAGTCTAGTCTCGATCCGCCGTACTTTATCCGCTAATTTTATCATGACGGACTCCCAAAGTGACTTGCTCTTTTTGAACGTCAGTTTGCCAATATTACGGGAGCCGAACATGAAAAATCGCTACTCATTTTGGGATACGAGAATTATGACCACAAATTATGAAAATCTAGTCCATTCTGAGGAAGAAAATGCTAGAATGAACATGAAAATGAACATCTGTTCTTGGATGCAACCTTTCCAATTATGCTCATAGGAATGACGTACCTATTCATGACGGAAAAATTAAGCAACTATTCGTTTTGGTCTGAGCAAATGAATACATTTGATCCTAATGGAATATTTCATTTTTCAGATTCTCACGGAGCAGATGTTGAACCGCAAAGCAGCATGAAGGGACTTGGGTGAGTTTTGTCTTGATACACCATTTTCAAAAATTAAATTTAAGCTCATCGGATTTAAAAAAGAGCAGATATGCTGTTTCAAAAAGGTTATGGAATTTTTTAGGAGCTATGCTAAGGCGGCCGCAGACTTGTGGTGGAACCAAAAACTGGAAACCCTGTTCCTACTAATTATCCAGAATTTGGACCGTTTCCATGGGTTGCAACCATTATTCACAAATGGGCTTTGCATTTTCACCACGAGGACAGGCATTAAAAATCACGCATGGCTTCAGAGAGAAAGCTCCTATTTCGTGGTCCCATATCTGGCAGACATCTGCCTCTTCCATGACAAGGGAGTATATACCAGTTCTTCTGAGGTCATGTGGACTTCTGATCTTTCTTATAAATCAAAAATCAAAAATGCCGGTGAAATTCCGCCTCCGTTGGGTAGATATGTGAAGTAAGACCAAAAACCCCCACTACTGGTTGAAAAAGGCTATATTTTTATTTAGCGATTAAAAAATTTTGTTTCCTCCCTAACTAAAAGGGAAATATTACGCATTATATTTACAAGAAAATATCTATTTGATGATTGCTTGATTGGAATTAAAAACATTCATGGTATGCAGGTACCCCCATTTGAAGCATGCCTAATATTTCGGATCGGCCGGTATTGAGTTTAGCGTTGCAATTTCGACTCGAATGTTTCCCTGCGATACTGCTGACGCCCCGCGAACAGTCGATAAGCTCGTTCCAGGCAAACGCTTCTTTTTCAATAACCTGCGAAACGTTTGCTTACGGCCCGTCGACGCTTCTATAGCTGTTCAGAAAGTAACGGCCGTATCGCATTAAAGAGGCGTATAAAGCCGAGCACTGGTTTAGGAAGCATTCTGATATGAGAAAAGCGAAGGGTGTAAGCTTAAGCTAATATTAGGCGCCGCGCCGGCTCGTTCTCCTTTACAGAGCGAAAACGACGTTAGCTCCTTTGCTTGGCAGGACCTGCTCGATGCCGGTCTGCAGTTTAGCCTTTCAGCCGACGTCACACGAACGTTAACTTCATCGATTACTGACATCGAGCATCATCCTTTTTCCCGTACTGATGTTTTCTATTTCTGAAATTAGGGACTATTAACAACTGGGGATATTGGTGACTGTTGCTATACTAAAGGTATTTAGGTACCATACGAATATATCGCTTGCTTGCTTCGAGATAAACACATCTCAAAGTAGCACGATTTCCGCAAAAACACTTGGATAATTGACATCGGAAAGCCGCCTAACTTCAATAACCACACATAATGAAATTATGCTTACAGTATCGATAATTTTGAACGCAAGAACGACATGCTTCATGATGTTACTGACAAATGTCCACGAACCCTAACGCCACTTTTCCAAATAAATGGCACAAATTGAGTTAATACACGACTTTCTGACACGATATCTGATATCGATACTTCAAAGCACAAAGGGCGTATGTCCAAAAATGGCATAATGAGAAAAATGCAAAATACGTTTATGGTCAATTTACAAAAATAAAGATTTCTCTCATAGTTTTCAATTCCATAAAAAAATGCTTGTCTGGCCAAGATCTACAACCTTTAGTAGCACTCAACACTTCCAAGATAAACGCTCTTCAAATATTTGCCGTTTTTCTATTTTATCGTTTTTTTGGCTCCGAAAATAGATAAAAGGATCATGATTCTTGGAGCGATCGATAGGTCCTGATGAGTAGATTCGGTACCGATATCTCAAAATTGATATTTTGGGACATAATATGTCATATGTCATATATTATGGCATCACGTCATAATATGTCATATAATACCTTTGTGCTTTAAGGTATCGATATGCCGTTTTTGACGAAACATCGATGCGTTGACTTCTCGAAGGTTTAACGGAATGAGCGATAAGATAAGATAGCTGATAAGAGGAGAGAGAAAGGAGGCCGGGTCTAGAACGACACGTGGAGCTGCCAACCGGCTCAAAATTGAAGCTCAGATACGTCGTTCTACCAGATGAAAGTACTTTGAAATCCCTCTTCATTCTACCAACAGTTGCAAAATTTCGAGATATATCTTGAAGCAAGCAAGCGATATCATCTATTCCCTCAATAAACCTCGTTTATCATTTCAAAGTCGGGTTGAGACTTTTCCGAACCAAATTGAGAATTTTCCATCCGAAAAATTAAAACTTCACCCTTTGTTCTTCATGATATGATGGGACTTCCCGGTAAAATTCCCCAAATCTTACCCCCATGCACAAAAACACTTGAGGAAATACTGACCTACCCTCGTGGGTGACGTTTCCGACTGGGTTGTGATTGGTTCTAAGGCGCGACGGTTGGCGGGCGTGTGGCACGGCCTTAGTACATGACATGACACACGACTTCTTCCCTGAGCCTCTTTTCCTCTCACTCTGACAACGGCAACCACATCTTGTCGTCCCCGTTTATCTTGTTTCCCCACTTGGACACTGACAGTTATTCCACATTCGCTCGCGCCGACGAATTACACAGAGCGAAGCCTCGTAATTCGAGCAACTTAATTAGCGGCGTAACATTTTCGTTCTGAGTCGACCGATGTTCGGAAGTTGGATATGGAGTTGGGAATCCTAACCCGTCGGAACAAAAGTTTAAATTGGACGGCTTAACGTAAATTGATTATCTTCGTTCCTGAAAACCTACTTCAGACGTGTCCTGTGCGTCAAGTAGGAACTTAGAGACGCGAGTCATCGAACGTTACCTAGTTATCAAAATTAGACCCCAAATACGTACGGCAGTTGACTTTAAAATACCCGGTTTCGTGAGAAAGTATTGTTGAGTTGCACTTTTTCCCAATACTCAATTCAACTTCAATTGGCTGAGCTGAACACTTCTTATTGGGTAATTATGGCGCACTTTGCAAGCCACTTTTGACTCTTGCATACGCCCAACCGATTCATGCACTCCGAATTCTGCCAAATCCCAGTAATGTGACCCTCTGCATTGAGTTTTGTCGTACAAAACAAACTCTACTCCTTCTTCATATTACCCTTCTTTTACTTCTTCTTCTTCTCCGTCTCCTATACTTTTTCCTCTTTTCATTCTTATTTTTTGCCGCACCATCACCATCATCATCATCAACATCTGGAATTCCTTCAATAAGTACAAACTACTAACAAGATATATTTTTCATAATCAAACTATCAAGTGTCAAACTCAGAATAACACAGAAACTCGAACTCATACTCAAACTCAAAGTAAACTCACAATGAAACATTAACTGAAACTCGTAATCAAACTAGAAGTCAAACTCACAATGAAACTGAAACTCGAACTCACAATAAATCAGAGACTCAAACCTGACGTCAAACTTACGAAGAATAGAAACTCGAACTCATGATCGAAATCGAAGTCAAACTTACAATGAAACAGAAACCCGAACTCATAAGAAAACTCACAATAAAACAGAAACTCAAACTCATAATCAAACTCGGAGTCAAACTCACAATGAAACAGAATCTCGAACTGATACTTGAACTCTAAGTCAGATTCTCAATGAATCAGAATTTCAAACTCCTAATCAAACTCGAAGTCAAACTCGCGATGAAACATAAACTCAAACTCGAAGTCAAACTCGCGATGAAACAGAAACTCAAACTCTTAATGTAAATCGAAGTCAAACTCACAATGAAGTAGAAACTCGAACTCATACTTTAACTCGAAGTCAAACTCACAATAAAACAGAAACCCAAACTCATAATAAAACTCACAATGAAACAGAAACTCAAACTCATAATCAAACTCGAAGTCAAACCCACAATCTAACAGAAACTCAGACTCATAGTCAAAATCACAACGAAACAGTAACTCAATCTCATAATCGAAACCAAATCAAACTCACAATGAAACAGAAAATCGAACTGATACTTGAACTCGAAGTCAGATTCTCAATGAATCAGAATTTCAAACTACTAATCAAACTCGAAGTCAAACTCGCGATGAAGCAGAATTTTGAACTGATAGTCAAACTCGAAGTCAAACTCACAATGAAACATAAACTCAAACTCTTAATAGAAATCGAAGTCAAACTCACAATGAATCAGAAACTCAAACTCTCAATCGAAATCGAAGTCAAACTCACAATGAAACAAAAAATCAAACTCATATTCACCTCGATGTCAAACTCACAGTTTTATGAGTTTGAGTGTCTGTTTCAATGTGAGTTTGATTATGAGTTCGAGTTCTGTTCAATTGTTAGTTTGACTTCGATTTCGAGTTTCTGCTTCATTGAGAGATTGACTTCGAGTTTGATTAGGAGTTAAAAATTCTGATTCATTGTGAGTTTGACTTCGAGTTTAAGTATGAGTTCGAGTTTCTGTTTTATTGTGAGTTTGACTTCGAATTCGAGTAAGAGTTTGAGTTTCTGTTCCATTGTGAGTTTGACTATGAGTTCGAGTTTCTGTTTCATTGTGAGTTCGATTTCGAGATTGATTATGAGTTTGAGTTTCTGTTTTATTGTGAGTTTGACTAGTGCGGCAATCGTCCAAATGGATCAAAAATTCGGCGATAAGATTTTCGACGCGTCAACTCAAACTTCTCGTTTTCAATAAGTATGAACAAAATTTAAGTATGCATACCCAAAATCTTTTCTGAAAAGTACCATGGTACCTGCTATTCTTTTTATGCATTTATGCTATTATTTTATGCGTGACTGGGCTGAAATTTTGAAGCTCGGCCCGGCCACTGTCTCCAGAGCGGTCGTCATTCTCGCAAATAAGCGGATGGTGGCTCTCGAATGATTAGGGCGGCAGATATGCAATGGGAGTGCGCGGATTTCAAATGATAATTTATAGCGATGGCCACAACTGTCGGTATATATAGGGTTCATTGTAGAGCTCGGGGCGGCCGCTTGGGTCACCGCCGTCGCCCTGCATTCTCTCATTGTTACCTGGTTCACCTAATTTTGTTGCTTGACCGCCGCATCCCTCGAGCCATTCGCGTCGCATTCACACGGCTTTGGTCGGAGAAACCGGATCAATTTACAACCGAGGTTTCGATTACTCATGCACCGCTGAGAGCTAGTGAGCGGGGACCGCTCGTTCGCAAATAATTAATCGCCGAAACGAAAATGCATCGGGGGCTCAATGAAGCCGTATTCGCGAATAACGTCGCCAAATGGAACGTGACGCCAGTAGGCCGAGATTATTGATGGTCATTGAGACCTTTGTATAAATCGAGCCCGCGAAGTCCAAGTTTGTTGCTTGCTTTCGATAATTTTTCATAATAAATGACTCGATTTAACTGATATTGAAAAAAACGTTGGTAAGTGGATCAGTGGCATGTTCACATTAGTTTTCTGTGTATACGAAGAACTCTGCAAATTCTGCGCAGTGGTTCATTTTTCGATTGCAAAAACAAACTTTATGATATGTACTCCTGAATTTAGTCGTTAGTATTCTAGAATTTCAATATAAATTTGTATTTTAGATGGGAATTTAGAAAAACCTTCTTTTTTTTGTTACCCAGGAAAAACGCTCCATCATCTACTTTGCTTGATAGATGCCTACATAATATAGGTATTGTATCAAGTGTAGGGCCAGTTGGGGCAACCCTGGTCTCGGGTTGGTTTGACGATCTCAAATTTGATTTTCAATAGTTTAAAGTTCGGCCTACTGCAAGGCATTGTAGCCTGGTTTACTGACGCTGCCTTCACTGGATAATCCAGCTTTTCAAATTTATGGCTGGCATACCCCAGCCCGTATTTCTGGAAATTTTGTCGCAGCTCATTTTCCGAATTTATCCTCCTTGACAGCCTCCGTCCACCATTTCCCGGGGTTCTGATCCATTTGGCCGACTCTTCTACTTCGCCCTCTCGCCACTTTCTTTCATCAGAATCGATTCCTTCATGACACATCGCCAGGCGTTGGGCTGGCCTTTATTATTTGTAGAAGCGGATCAGCGAATATAGGGTGTGTAAGGGATGTTGTGCTGGTGGAGGCGGTAGGAAAGGGGAAAATCTATTGGCTCGAATCTGACGATCGTTTCATACTTGTCACCCACACTATTTACTCGATACTGTTTGTCACGCTCTTCTGACCTCATGGCCGGGCCGAAGAACATTTTGCGGTTTGGCTCGGGAAGCAGTTTCGCTCCGGTTCACTCTCCGAATGAACTGGAGCCAATTTTCGCTACTAGTCCAAATTTCCGAGATCACCCTGCATTTTATCCCATACGTCGTTTTGCTGTGTCCACCCATCCGTAGCCTCGGCCGTAATGAATGAGCCTCGATTACGGTTACGCTGACACTATTTTTATGCTACACCGCCTCTGTATTATAACGATAAATGATACGATTTTAATTGAAAATGCGTTCGAATAATTGGGATGACATACAATTCTATTCATCTCCTTACGTTAAAAAATGGCAGGAAATGTAATTGTTAGTTGTTGCGTAATGGCAGTACACCTTTTGGGTGCGGCTTCGACTATCTGGGCCCAGGCTCTCAGTTGACGATGGGCAAAGGCGTATGCCAAGAGAGGTGCTGGGTTCGAATCCTAGCGGAGGTGGCTATTTCCCACTCAATCTCAGTATAATGCTTAGCAACATTGGCTACTTCTCAAAACTGGCATTGATGGCAACTTGGCATGTCACGCCTCCAAAGAATTTATGTCAAAAGGGTTGATTCTACACCCTCGATTTAATTTTTCAATTTCTTCACTTCATTTTACCCTGGATTTTGGAGATAAAACTGTGTGACGAGCTAACATTTCGAAGCGGTTTCTAGGGAATTTCCGTCATCTAGCCCATGGAAGTTCCGTGTTATGCGGGCCGTTTTATCAGCACTTTCGCCGAAATCTATTGAAAGAAAGAGCTCTCTTTTATCCCGATTTCATTTGATATGAGGATGATGTATGCTGGCTTCAGAGTAACGAGACCGACCGCCCACTCCTTCCCCTCAGCAACACTTGAGAGGGCCGGATATTTCGGTTTTCCACTGGCATAAGACTGGATGGCGAAACAGTTTTTTGTCAGCGGTATGGCATTTTCCTTTGAAGATCAGGCCCTGTGTTGAGAGGCGACAACTCTTTGATGAAGTAAAGCAACGCAACCGTTCCTCGCAGGAACGTCCTTCTACCCTACTCCAGTACTATATTGGTGTAGCTGAGTCGGCCTGAGTACCCTTAGAAAAGGGATATTCCACCACCCTCCCACTCTTACTGGTAAAAGGGCTTGTTATCGGCCTTTGTCGATTGTGATTGGAGGGGAGAGCTCAACTTGAATGCAGCCAATCCTTAGGGCAGAATCGAAATAAGGTCGAATCCGACATTCGTAACGGAAATTGTCGGAGTTGATGCGTGTGGCGAGATATCAAAATCTAGGCACCGATTTAACGGCAGTGTGTATTTTTGAAGAAGAATCGCGTTGCAAGAATTGCTCAGCGTTGCTCCCTCTTCAATGGCCATAAAAAATGCTAGTTCTTAAGATGAAAGTGATGAGCGAGGATTGCGCAGTAATGAAGCGCTCTCTCGTTGTGATATAGGTAGGTACATATTGAAATCTACAAATTGCTTTTTTAGGTTTCAGAGTTGGGCGTACTCATAATTATGATTCTGAATACGATTATACTCACAAGCAATACATTTGAGATTACGATTATAACAATGGAGCCTTAAGCTACGAATACCATTAGGATTACAATCATAATCACAAGTGCGAATACCATCACGATCGTAATCACAATATGTGTGATTATAATTTTGTTCATATATTTTTCTGTGATTACAACTTAAATTGCTAATATTTCTTCGACTAGTTTCGTATCCTCGTGAGCATTGTATGCCCTACGGCTTTTCTTCAGCACCTACTTACTAGAGATGTTAAACTTTGTCGGTTTATACAAACTCATCTCAGACTCAATCCTCAGACTCATCACTCAAACTTGCCTCAAAAACTCAGCTCACAAACTCGAACCCACAAACTCAAACCACAGACTCAACCTAAATAATGTACCAAAAATTCACAAACTCAGCAGAGGGCCACCTCATTACTGAAGAAGCTGAGACAAAAATTGCTCCTGAAGATGGAACTGATGCCAAAAACGCTCGATCGGGATAAACAATAAACAGTGTCAAGAGGAAGTCAACATACCTACTCTCGCCCTTGCCTAACAAATATTTAAGTACCTAAAATCCGTCTTCACCACCCATCCAGTAGTACCCCGGACCAAGGCTGAGCAAACTTCCAATCGATAATGTTTGTGAATGGCGTCTCTTGCGTAGTGCAAATGTCATTGGGATCCAGTTCATTCAGTCGTCGGGTGGTTTTACGAGTTAGGCAACGACCGGCACAACAGTTAGGTCTTGCACCTCTCGATAAGCCACCAAGCCGCTCAGCTTCCAAAAGCTGCGCTCATCGGTTGAATTTGTAACCCTGGAGTGAAACCGCCTCTTCTCATCACCATGATAATCAGCCATTCCATGCAAAATTCCTGTGAATTATTGGTATGCGGATAGGGCTTGTTGCTCGTTGGCATACCGCTCCGCCTCATGTGCGATATCCCAGTCTGCAGTCCTTTACTCACACGGATCCCCGCTGACCCACGTCACAACTGCTGCTATTGCTTATTCGCTGTCAGGTAGGGCAGACTCTCCTCATCAACGTACAGACTCCCCTGTCTAACCCTCGCCCGTGTGCCGACGGCATTGCATCGCAAATTAACCTTTTCCGTCGACTGAGGAACGTGATTTATTACATCACGTCCGCGGCGCCAGTCGTCTATCTTTCGGCATATTATTCGCAGCTTAGCGCATGAGCGAAAAACGGATGTCTGCCGCCTGTTTCCTCAAGTCTTGTTTTCCAAAACTCAAATGTCCCTCGTTCCTCGTTATAAGTGGGTTACGGAGTAGGACAAATAAATAAGTCTTATTTGCCTGCCTAGGCATCGTGTAGAAATCTTCGTGAAAATAGGCTGGTTACAATCTTTTTTTTTCAAGGAGGGCCAAACTGAAATTTTTCCCTGAATGCGTGGCCCGAACATATAGAGGGTAGGAACAATTATTCTTCAGCTCATTAGCTACAGTATTTCGTCGCTGAAACGGCTACATGCTATAACTCAGTTTTCCCAACTTTTCAGGAGACCCAAAAAACTGTTTTCATTGAGAAAAATGAACATGGGAACGTGGTTTGGAAACGCTAATAAAATTAATTTGGTTCAACCCCAACACCACCTCTACCAATCACAGCAATGCATTTCCTTAACCCCATGTTTGTAGAATTTTGAAAAAACTGGCCACAGCAGTGTTGGCTTCTGTCCTTTCGCAATTCTGGCCACGGTCATGGATCCACAGCATTGTTTTACCATATTAACAAGGTCTAACTCAAATTGGCCAAAAATTGAGTTATAGCATGTTGCCGTTTAATCGACGATTTGTGTTTCCAACATTGTCTCTGTAAAATTGCCAAAAGTCCTTGATACAGAGTAAATGGAAGTAATGTGATCGTCCCAAAATCGAGAATCGGAACGGAGCTTCAGAAAAAACTTTTTCTTATACACATTTACTCAGAATCACTTCCTGAACAAGTGTCTGTGTGTCCGTCTGTGGTCATTTACAACAATGGCCATAACTCCCTCATTTCTCAACCTTTTTTCAAATTTCTTGAACTGGAATGTTTGTCTCGGCAAGACCTAACACCCTGTTTAATCGGAATTTGGATAACGCACAGTACTTCCGATATATTTGCATTTTTAGTGTTTTCTATTTCATTCTTTTCCGGCCACAAAAATGAACCGATTTGAGCGTTCTTGGTCTTAAAATCTTTGTTTTACCTTGCAGAATATGTGGATATTTTTTACATTCCGATAATGTGGCGTATTTTTATTTTGAATAGGTAGTAAATTTTTTGATATTTTTGACCTAAATACCCTTAAAAGCAGTCAAAATATGATCAAATTGTGTCTCAATTTTACGTTTCAAAATATGGAAGTATTGTGTGTTATCTACGCACCACTGGTTTTTTAGTAATCACAAGAATGAGCATACCACTGAATGGGCTGTTAAATTTTGCATAAACCGAAGTCGTTTGCAGCTTTCGAAGCAAAATTTAAACAGCATTTGAAGCAGCATTGAATTAGAAGAGCAACCCTGAACCGATGTCGGGAATTGGTCAATAATCAAAAATTACCGTTCTATCCAACATGCGTTTTAGACAGAAATAATCAGGATCATTTTTTCGAGAGAAACTGGCCACAAATGTCAGCTTTCCCTTGCATAATCATTTACCTAGAGAAGAAATCGACGTTTGACTGCAAAAAATTAGGTGGCTGAAATTGGTTATTTAGTTTTTGAGTGGAAATGAACCAACGTATGGAGTATTGGGTGTTTTTATTGCCAGTAAGTAGGTACTTCTCTAAATAGGTAAATTTATGAACACTCACGTTTTTTACTCTTACCTGGGGCTCAAAATTGATTGAGGCGGTCTACATTTTGGTATAATTAAAATTTCTCTAATTAAAGTCTTTAAACAGCTTAGATCACTGAGAAAAGGGATCAAAAGGGAACCCAGGTTGCGGAAACAGCCACCCTTCTCGCCGAGTAATGTATGCACAAACGATAATGTTACCCTCTTTTACCTCTGTAGTTTTTAGAATAAAAATTGTCTTCCCAATAAAAAACAACTCCTTCCAGGAAATCCGTACCTTTTGAAATAGGAAACGAGTATAGCCTTCTCTCTTTTGAGTTAGCGTTGCTTTTCCGGCGTTTTCTTCCCGTTTATTGTCTTTTATCTATTCTTAATTTAAACGAGACTGAGTTCGTTAGCGAGTTGATGGAAGAAAAACCTTATTGATGCTAATTTCCAGAACGGAGAAACTCTCAAGGAGAGACTGCAAAAGGAACAATTTCCCGACTTTTGTCATAGCTAGTTAATTAAAATTACTATGGCGTTCATGGAAAAATTCATAGCTTGGTAGGTTGGTAGTGTCAAAATTTACAAGACCATTCAATTCGAGTTTTGTTTAATCAGGGCCTCAAAATGTCAGTTATTGGGTTTCAATCATGAATGGGTGAGTCTTGATTTTTAGCAAAATCGAAAAAGGAAGATTTTACAAATTGAGTAGTTGTTAGTTTTTTTCTTCTTCTTTTTTTTGTTGATTTTTTCGTTGTGTTAGTTCCCCTATTGAGATGCCAATTTCGATCACACGCTAAATTAAAGTCAGTGCCTTCATTCTATCTGGAGCTTGATGGTAATCGACAGCGAAGAGATGTTCAAGTGAAGGGTTGTCCTTGGTACTGAGCCATTCGACCTATCAAACATTAACCTATCAAATATCACCTAGATATAGCTTCCTTTCAATAACTGCTGTCCTAATCTTTCTTTCTTACTTTTTAGTTTTTCATTCCTCTTTTTTCAGTCGGTTAGGTATACTTTTGTTGTTAAAATTTTCTTATCGAACCGGGCCAATCGAAAATCTCCCGATATTCCTTATCGAAAATTTCTAGATATTTACATAATGCCAAAAAGGTTGAAAATATGACAGGGAACGAGGTTCGCTCCGCCGTCGGACTACGTTTGAAAGACTATAACCACGGAGTTTCCGATTATGTTGCGTATTTGCAATGAATTGTGCGGACCTGGTGCTCCGGAAATCTCGCCAACTGTCTCTTGGCTGCGTAGAGACAAAGCCGACCCACATTATTTGTTTGCCCCTCAGCCCATAACTCACGAGTCTTTATTGTTCGCTTTTGCCCTAATGACCACTTTCCTCAGAACATTCTACTGAAGTAGCCTCCAGAAATATTTTGCTGTGATTAACGAATTTTCTGAAATTATTGAGAAAACCTGAAATTAGATCACTTTAAAGGAATCATCATTTTCCTAAAGCCTTAAGGGTCGTTTCACTCTAGAATTATGTTTGTTTCAATATTATTAACAGTGTATTGTCATCGTCATACAATTGAAATTCTAACTCGAACTCAAAGTGATACTGATACCCAAACTCAGACTGACACTGTTACTCAAGCTGATAGAGACAATCAAACTCAAAGGGATACTCGAACTCAAACTAAAACTGAAATTTGAACTTGACTCAAATCAGAGTAAAACTACTCAACTTGAATCTACCCAAACAGAAATTCAAACTCAAATTGATTGATCACAAACTCAGACTGACACTGTAACTCAAACGGACACAGGCAATCAAACTCAAAGTGATACCCAAATTCAAACTGAAACTAGAACTCAACTCAACTCAGAGTAAAACTACTCAAACTGAAACTGATCCTCAAACTGATACTGATAAGTACTATAACTCAAACTTAAACTGTTACTCAAACTCGAACTGAAGCTAAAACTGAAATTAATACTCAAATCATACTAAAACTCAAACTCGAGCTGATATTGATTGCTCACAACTCAAACTGATACTGATACTGAAACTGAACCTCAAACTGATCCTGAACATCGAATCGTCATACATCTGCTAGCCCGTAATAACCATTCACCATAATATGGCTCACCATATTATGTTTCGTTCAACCCATATATGGGCATATATGCCCGGATTGTCGTTGGTTTCAAATTTTCTACACGTCGTAGGTTCTTATGTAGTGTGTTTTTTGACATTTTTGATCCTTATAGCCTTTAAAGTATATTCCAAATATAATAAAACTGTTCCAATTCGTTTCTGGGTCAACTTTGACCCACCGCAACCCCAATGTCGAAAGCCCTAGACGCAGTAATGTTTCCTCATACCTGCACGCTGTATAGGTAAATATATCTATGCCGCAAAACGAATTCACCCTAAGTGTACCTATATAAACCGTTGAAATAGGGCCCTCGAGCAAGGTTCTATGCTCGTCAGACATAAAAGCAACCCATACCACCTTGGACCGGTTGGGACCGTAAGGGATAACCCACTTGAGCTCATGGCGCAATATTGTTTTGCCATTAAGTGAATACTGAAATGGTCGCTCCGGTGCTGCGAGGTGAGCGATACTATTTTGCTGCGTTGTTTATGGGTCGCTTCATCCTTTTATTCGTATAGTGGGACAGAGAGGCAACTGCGCACAAAGCAGGGAGAAGAATAGGATGAAAATATATCGGAGAAAGGGGCGCCTATCGAAACTCCTAAACCAGTTTACGATGTTCGTTCCACAGACGGTGTAGCCACATATTTGATCTAGTTTAGCTCTGTGAATAGTAACTTTTTGCCGTTCTTCTTGCAGCAGTGCCGTAAGTGTTGGGATCAGCCTTTTTGTCCTGCGTAAAAGAGAAAATACCCCGCGTGATTCATTTTAGATGCTCGAACCGAACTCTGTCCGACTTTATTTAAAAGGAATAAATAACCTGGCTTTAGGCTTTGATTGTATATTCATAGGTCAGCAAAGTTGCACAATTCAATTCTCCCTCCATCAGTTGTATATATTCGCGTTCGCTTGGCACGTAGGTACCGCATTGTTATATGCATGATGGCGGAATTTCTATGGAAAATTAATTTTTCAAGTAGCGGAATTGCGGCTTATAGGCTCTACATGTAACAGACTGGTAGTATTCATGGAAAGGGAAAGTTCAGTTTTTCAGTTGCCCGCTACGCACTTCGTCGAAAACTGAATGCGTATTAGTATGCGCTAAGGCTGTATTTGTATGCGCATATTCTACAGCATATTGTAATTGGAAAGCGATCATTCGCAGAAAAAAGCATTAGTTAAAGTGCTTACTCAAGCGGTTTATTATTCACGTGGTTTGCTTCCCCCTTATTCCCTGTCCATTTTCACTCACTACCAATGTTGCAAACTCGTACCTATTCCAGGTAGCTCGGTAGGAATTCTTGACATTGGATAGTTCTCCTATATTTAGGTATATCGTGCATCCAATATCAAATTCTTACACTGGGGTTTATTATTTAAGCAATTTGCGCCCTTTCATAAGGTTTCATTTCCGCTAAGTTGGATGAAGGATCAATGTTTAACTAGAAGAGTAGTTAGGTAAATGTTTAATGAAAGTGGAGTCCAAAGAACCCTGAACATTACCACATACATAGGTTCAGATTGCATCATGTTTCACGGGCTTGATCAACAATATACAATGATGGAAGAAAAAGAACCCAAAACCAAAATCGCCCAACCGAGGGGACGGTTTCTCGCATTAGAAAACAAATAAAAAACGCTCCGAAACTGACACGAAAAAAATGCCACCCGTATCATCCGCTGTAAAGGCTCAAAAAGCAGAAAAGTCGACGAATCTTGCTTTAATCCTATCACGTTCGCTCCCTTGAAAAATTCGCCACTCGTAATATCGTACATTTTTTCAGGGCGGTTCAAGCACTAGGCGGTAATAACCCATATTAAAGAGATCCAACATTATCATTTTAATTTCCTTGACGGAACGTGGGTTCATTATCTCACTCCATAAAATATCCCTCGGGAGTCCAGACAAGAGATAAACTTCCCTAAATCAACTCTTATCTTTCATTTACACGTTCATTGCTCGGCATCCCTGACTCTGACCGATCCCGTGCCCTTGATTGTTCCAAGCCAAATCCTTTTCTTGCTTAGGACCGCCATTCAGCGCGGGAATAACTCATGTCCGGCTAACAATTTAACCGATCATTACTAGTGCTAAGTTTGGCTGTAAATCGTGGAACTTTTAGAATTAATTTCAATCCAATAGATAAGCTTTGCTCGTGATCAATTTCATTTTCATTTGTTTTACTATTCAAAACCTTCCTGTTCATAGTTCTTGCGTAGTTTTGGGACAGCGAGTTCAGAGTGAAATTTCCTCCGTTTCCAAGATTGATGAATGTGTTTGGGATAGTGGTAGACAACCGTATAATAATATTTTGTTGAAGAACGCACTAGGTACGTATACGAAATAAAAAGGATGGTCCTTCGAATATCTACCAATATATTTACTGCCGGATCATCAATGCACTTGAAGCTACTTTCATAGCGGTTTATCAATTACCAAAAATCAGATATCAAAGAAGGTACCTGCGGAAATTGACAACACAATAATATCATTGTAATGGCAACATATCATGTTGTCGCAGGTACCTACTTCGATATCAGATTTATGGCAATTGATAAACCGTGCCTTACTTAAATTCCTACTGTTTACGGTACAGGCAGGGCCGTCCAGAGGGGGGGGCAGGGGGGGCAAAATCCCCGGGGCCCGGGGCCCAAGGGGGCCCGGGCCCGCCCGTGGGCCTTTTACGTACTAATATGCAAATTAGAAAAAATGCTTTTATTGACCGGGGGGGGGCCCGGTCGAGTCTTTATCCCCGGGGCCCGGCTTGGCTCTGGACGGCCCTGGGTACAGGTACTAGTACGGGTACTAATATGGGTACTGGTACAGGTCCAGGTACTGTTACGGGTAATGTTATGGGCACCGTTACGGGTACTGTTACAGGTACTGATACGGGACTGGAACGGGTACTGGAACGGGTATTGGAACGGGTACTGGTACGGGTACTGGTACTGGTACTGTTACAGGTATTGTTACCGTTACTGTTACTGCACTGGTACAGATACTGTTACTGGTACTGTTACCGTTACTGTTACTGTTACTGTTACTGTTACTGTTACGGGTAATGTTATGGGCACCGTTACGGGTACTGTTACAGGTACTGATACGGGACTGGTACTGGTACTGGTACTGGTACTGGTACTGGTACTGGTACTGGTACTGGTACTGGTACTGGTACTGGTACTGGTACTGGTACTGGTACTGGTACTGGTACTGGTACTGGTACTGGTACTGGTACTGGTACTGGTGCCGGTACTGTTACGGGTACTGTTACGGGTACTGGTACTGGTAAATCTCAGATCGGCCGAATATGTCTGATTCGAAATACTATTTTCAGCGCTCCGTTAATGGAGAATGAAGGAAGTACCGCAGGTAGTTCATAGAACCTGAACAACACTACTTGACAACCGACTAATTTGATGAAGTCGGGTCGTACAAAATGCTCATAACAGGCAAAACGCCGAAGCGCGTAATCGAATCAGCAAGTCTGGCTAGGGGCTGTGGGATTAGTTAGTCATACCGACGTCGGGTAGTCGCTAATAAGCCACTTGACGTGAAAACTTGAGGAACAGGACGGAAGTATGAAAAGCGGAACGAGCAGCCGTAACTACGGAAGTACATTAGAAGGGTCATGTAATTCTGAGACTTACACAGAAGCGGAGAACTACCTTGGACAGCTGACGTGATTAATCGGCTGACGGGGAAATGTTTCAGCGGAGTTTTCACCCCTTCTTTTTTCATTCCATCACCGCTGACGGTTTGTGGGAAGCTTTCATTCAAACTGGAAAAAATGGATGGTAAAACACGATTGGAGTGTAACATTGCCGCCGCGGGAAAGAGTATTACATTCGTCCACATGAGTGGAACACGACATTCTACCATATGGGCAGTTACTGGTTAGATTTTCTTTTTCAATTTAAAAATAAAGATACTAGTATTTTTGAAAGGTAGGGCTAGTTTTCAACTTTTATTTTGATGAACGGATTGGTGTAGTGTCTAACCCTAAACGATAATGTTGAATATCTTCATACATCAAAGAATTTTTCCGATTTCGCAAAATTTGTCATTTAATGACGTTTTTTCTTTCCTCCCAGAATTTTCGTCTGCTTTCGTATAGGTACCTTTTTCGTACTTGGTCATCGATACTTGAGGCGTTGATAGCCAGAGTGGACCATTCCACACAGGTGTTGAACTGAGAAAATCGCATTTGAAAATTTCGACTAATTTCTTGTAATTGATTAAGGGCCTTGTTATGGTGTTTTGAAGAAAAAAATACAAGCATTCTTGGGTGAACAGATGACTCATGAACCATAGGGACATTTCTACAAGCCACAAAGTCCACTCTGGCCATCAAAATCGGCGGCCAATTTGCAGACGGACCATTTGAAAAGTTGCGCTCTCTCTTAGCACATTCGAGAACGAGTCAAATTTTAATAATAATTCGATAGATTGAGCAACCACAGACCCATTGCACTGTATAACTCATTTTTGGACAGTTTGTGGAATGGTCCACTCTGGCTATCAACGCCTCACTTCATGTTGTGCATTGTATATAGCCCGAAACATCCTGCTAGCGACGGAATTGATCCCTAGTTCGTAAACTAATTTCGTTTGACATCTCAGTCGTTAGCCCGGTCCCAAGATGGCTTATATACTTCTGGGCATTGTTGAT
Source organism: Nesidiocoris tenuis (assembly GCA_036186465.1). NCBI lineage: Eukaryota > Metazoa > Arthropoda > Insecta > Hemiptera > Miridae > Nesidiocoris > Nesidiocoris tenuis. The sequence goes on from AP028909.1 coordinate 37,818,838, forward strand.
TGGAGTGGAGGATTACATTCAATTTGTAGTTCACCATGCCAAGGGCTGGAAAGGGAGACGGCATAATATTTCCGAGAGGTTCTGCCACGTCGGTCGATTCCCTCGTCAACCCATCGGCCATTCAGACCAGTAACTGGACAGACTTCGGCTTCTATCAACATTCGCGGTGTCCACTGGGGCTCCGCTGGGGCCTGGGCTTGGCCCAGTTGCAGACAGACCCCAGGGGTACACCCGACTGAATGTGTATTAACACAACTTTCATTATTAGACCCCTGCTTTCATTTACATGGGCGTACTAACGTCGACTCGTCTCACGTTAGTATTCTAATGGTCCCCATGTGGCCTTCCAGGGCGGGCAGAACCGATGGTAATGAATGGTTTCATCGTACCCTGGCATTCTATACACACAAATGTCTATTAAACTTTGGGGCCGCGCACGGTTCAGCTTCGAATTGTGATTCAAATTTACACAAATTGTATGAAACTGTCGTATCCCAGAGGGAGCGACCAAGAAGACCCTGAGAGTAAGAGTAAAACTCCAACGGGTTCGAATAAAAAACAGGTAGAGTGACGGAGTAGAGTATATTGGTGGTAGACTTACAATACAGGCGGCGGGCAGAATGACGGGCACGAAGCGGCCGATACAAGTAACTCCCGAGTCTAAGAGGAAGTCTCATTATATACAACTGAGATCAACCTCCGAACTCGTCAATAACATCGGTTTAGGACAACAGTAAACAAGACAAGAAGAGATGCCGAGCTAGTGCAAACGGAGGATTCCCCGCAAGGCTAATGACCTAGCGTATATGACACGTCCCCCCTTAAGTTGAGGCAAACCGGATGGAAAGGTTTGACGAGAACCCTAAGAAAGAAGTTAGGCTAAGCGAGACTAAACCAACTAGACCCCGCCGGTGGACGAACCTTTATTGGGGTCCCAATTGGTTATACATAAGTGGCTAGCTTAAAGAACTGTAATGAACGCCGAAGTGCAATGAACGCTTGAGACAAATGGCTAAGAAACATATGGTGAAGAAGTTAATGCTTCCAAATATACACAATCACACAAAAATGTTAGCTGCCCTTAAATATACTCAGTCAAAAAAAAATGCATTGCTACCGTTACTTATTTATTGTATCCCAAAAAACGAATACCTGTTCTTTACTATTTACAGAGGATACGAATAAGTGTTCTTTACTCTTTACAGAGAATACGAATAAGTGTTCTTTACTCTTTACAGAGAATACGAATAACTGTTCTTTACTATTTACAGAGAATACGAATAACTGTTCTTTACTATTTACAGAGGATATCCTAGATGGCGCGCAAGGAGGGGTGTTCCAAGTCCCTAAAATGAGCCTGGACGGGGTGTACAGTCCCGTCAGGAAAAAAAAAAATAAAAATAAAATTGGTGCCGATGTTCAAATAAAATACAAAGCAAATATGGGAACTCTACATATTGGGTGCACAAACAATAATAGTATGAAGGACTACCGTGAACTGATGATGAAAGATACAAACATTTTACCGAACCATCGTATTGTTAGTAATGACCGTAACCAGTAACCGTATTGGGATTTAAAGAATCATTTAAAGATTAGGTTCCTTCTTTGCTCCGTTTCGACCTGCGGAGGGAGAACATGTTCCGCTAGTCTGCGGTGGCTATGAGGCGGAAGAGGTTCTTCCAACTCATGAGAGTCGGATATTTTGTCGACGGCTGGTACGGGAGAGAGAGAGACAGTGTCCGATTTTGCGTTAAAGTTAATGACGGTATTGTTCCCATTCGATTTCGGCTTCTTGCAGGATGATTTTAGCTTCCACGCAAGGAGTAATAACAAAATGGTTCCTAGCACGGCAAAAGTGTAAATAAACGAACTATTGCGCGTTTGCAGGTTATTTCGGAATTGAATTTCTTCTGCATGCTTGTAAATCTCATCCAAACGAGAACTAAACAAGTCCAGAGCGTCAGTCTTAAGTGTCTTCAGTTTTATGGGATCAACTGTTTTCCAATTCGAAAAGTTGATAGTCCGTAGTTTTGTTAACAGGTCGTCCTGTAGCGTCATGTTGAAATCGGGAACAAAGGTTGTCGTTATTCCGGTCGATATTGTTTGTCTGGGGACTAGGACGTAATTCGGGGCGTAACCCGTGCATGGCGGGTGTATGGACATAATCCCCACGCCCGATAGCGTCAAGTCAAGGGTTTCGTTCCGACAGCGTAGTACTAGCGTAATTGGTTCAGGTAGGCAATATACCCAGCTATTGCTGAGCTCTAATTGTTGCCAGAGCGCAACGTTAATATTGATAACTCTAGTGTCGCACGAAAGTGGAAGTTTTGTTGGAAAATAAAACAACGAGGCCGTGCAGAGCGTCGTTGATGACAGCGCGAGTAATGGAAGCGAACTTTTGCACACCATATCGTATCCATTATCGGCAGAGTAGCACTTGGATAATTCAAAGTCGGACATTACGGAGAACCCTGATCGGTTCTTATTCACTAGAAAATACGGTTCCTCAGGCCGTATGTACCCATATGTGTTGTTCTCAATGGGGAATGGCAACGGAGTGACATGGTGGTACTCATAGCTAGATTGCCTGACCAACGGGATGTGCAACAAGAAGGTAAGTTTGCCATTGGAAAAAAGGCGGTAATGCGCAGCATCCGTAGTAGGTTGTGAGCCTGGTCATGGACGAGTGGAACCGGGAACCGTGTCTGATTAGGTAGACTGGTCTCCGATTCCTTAAGGGTATCAATTAAAGTGTTCGGTGTTATGATATGAGGGTGAAGAGAGCCAATTTTTGCGAAAAGAATGGAATCTGTAAGAGACTCCACGTCGGCTCTATATTTGTTAATTAGATACATTAATCGCGAAGCACATTCGTTAACCAGCTGTTCTGCGCCCAGAGTAGTCAGCTTGCGCTGCACTACCATTGTTTCCCGGCGGAGCTCGTTTGTTTTGGTTGTCAGTAAGTTTTCATTGTATTTGGCGTCCTCTATAGTCATGTTGAAACGCCTGATACAATCTCGGACAATTTGAGTCTGTCCTTTGATTAATGTAAGTGAGTCACCTAGGTTCGTTGTGATTTTTTGTAATTCCGAGTCGTAATACTGTCCATCGTCCGCGCTCAAAGTTCCGAATAAGAATTTTTGGACGCCACCTACAGCGTTCAACAACCCGCGTTTCGTTCTGTGACCCACTAAACTTTGTATTACTAGTCGACTGCGTGAGATATCGTCGAAATTTATGCTTAACATTTGGATAGTGTTAGTACAAATTGTAAAGTTAAACAGGAAGTTATTGTAGCTTAATCTTGGACTGTTGCATATGATATACAGTCGTTTCAAGCCATTATCGATCACAGAGAACTCTCTCTCCAGTCCTTCCAAAGAGACAAAAGTTACCAGCGTCCATTCATCATGGTAGAACTGTAGTGTACCTAGTTTTTCGAATTGCAGTCCTGGCCGCGCGAGTACTGGCTGAATTTCGTACAACGCAGCCTCTGTTTGGACCGTATTAAGTGTAGCACCTAGGCAAATGGCAATAAGGAGCACGTACATTATCTGAAACATCATTACGTTCGTTAGGGTTGATGCCTATTTATTGGTGGTAATGTTTCAACCTATTTACGTGTATTTTTGAGTCCTTTGACCTGTCTTAATGACTACGTTCACTGTACCGTCGACTTCCACTACTTCAAACGGGCCTAACCAAGTTGGGGCTAGTTTTTTGTTTAATCCCTTTTTGTTTTGTTCATTGTGCAGTAGCACCAAATCGCCTACTTTGAAGGGTACTGGGTTTATTTTCCGATCATAATATTGTTTATAGATTCCCTTGCTTCGAATTAAGTTTTCTCTAGCAGCTTGCTGTGATATATGCAAGCGTTGTCGTAACTCCATGAGATAATCGTCGTAACTGTAAGTGAAAGGAATGGAATCAGATGATGAGGAGGGGAGATGAGCCCTACGTCCGAACACGAGTTCGAATGGGGTATGTTTCGTGCCGCTGTGCTCACTAGTATTTATCGCGAAACATGCAAAGGGTAAAAATTCGCACCAGTTATCCTGACTTGAACTAATGAAATGTTTTAAGTAATCTGAAAAAATCTGATGCGAGCGTTCCACGCTACCGTTGCTTTGAGGGTGAAACGCGGTTGTTTGAAGTTTCTTTATTTTGAATATTTTGCATAATTCCTTGATTAGTGACCCAATGAAATTACTCCCCATGTCGGAAAGAATGTAACGGGGGGAACCGTAAATAAGGAAGACTTCTTTTACAAGGGAATTAGCAATGGTTTCTGCTAATTGATTTTCCATAGGAACTGCAATATGATATTTAGTTAAGTCACATTGGATCGACAGGATATATTTATTTCCGTGCAATGTGAGGGGATAAGGTCCCATAATATCAATGTCAAGTTTTTGAAATGGTTCGTAGGGGGTGTACGAAATTTGCATAGGTGCCCGAGTATTCTTTCTGTTTTGGCTCTTATTAATTTGGCATTGGGGACATCTTTTTACAAAATCCTCTACCTGCTCCTTAAGTAGAGGCCAAGTATAATAAGATTTTATTCTTTTATATGTTTTGTTCATACCATCATGTCCATGCAGGAGTGAACCATGAAATTCCTTAATAATTTCTTCCTGCCTTTGAGGGTTTGAGATAGCTATAATTTTACAGGCTGCTAAATAAATTGAAATGTTGGTCCCTTTAAAAATGAACCGGATCATAGCTCTAAACTGTTGGTTTTCCGCGCTATCCGGAAGCTCTTGAATTAAAACCTTAGGAATATTGTCCTTTTCCAGTTCTACCTGAACTTCAGTAATTAATGAGAAAAGAAGTTTTTCATTATTTGGCTCCGTTAACCTATCCTTGTAAGCGATCAGATAAACAGAGATTTTATTCAAAGTTATTTTTTCTATTTGTTTTTTATTGGGCAAAGTTTTATAATTCTCTAAAGCGGACGGGTAAGGAAATTGTTCAAGGTTTTGTAAATCTCGCGAAACGAAAAATACTGCGGCTCCGAGGTTGAACGACCTCACCACATTCCTTGGGTCTCTATTTGTTTCTTGAACGCGTGAGTTCAAGATCACTGAGGATTGCTGACACACGCGAAACTCTTCATAACTAATTATCGAAGGTCGGCTTCGAGACGGGCTGGCTTGCGGACACTGGGACGACGTTAATGTTAAGAGGTCGCATTCCAGTTTGTTCTTTATATTGTTTACCTCGCTCAGCCTTGAGAGATAATCCGCGGGGTTGTTCACTCCCTTTCTGTATACAATTTCGTAATCGAATTTCGAGAGTTCAACCGACCAGCGGAATAATTTGCTGTTCTGGTCTTTATGATTGAATAACCATGTCAAAGGACGATGATCTGAATAGATTTTTACATGTCGCCCGAATATGTATGGATAGAAATGGGTGAGTGACCAAACCACGGCGTAACATTCACGGTCTATTGTTGACCAATTGGTTTGGCTTTGGGTCAGTGTTTTTGACGCATATGCGATGGGTAAATCCTTTCCTATGGGACCCTGGGAGAGAATTGCACCTACGGCGTACAGTGACGCATCCGTGGCTAGGTTAAAATCTTGTGTAAAATCTGGAAATTGGAGCAACGGTGGATTAGATAAACACCCTTTAAGCTGCTCAAACGATGCTTGCTCCTGACTGGTCCATCTAAAAGACACATCCCTTTTCGTAAGTCTTGTTAGAGGAAGCGCAATCTGAGCAAAGTTTCGTACGAATTTTCTGTAATATGAAGCAAACGCGACAAATGATTTTACTTCCTTAACATTTTTTGGGGGGTTCATTGATTGCAATACCTTGATTTTGGAGTCATCGGGCAACACACCCTTTTCAGATATATTATGGCCCAGGTAGACGACTTCTTTTCGGAGGTACATACACTTCTGTGGAGATATTTTGAGCTGGAATTTACGCATTGCTCCAAAAAGTGACCTGATGTCCTCCACGTGTCTTTTTAAATCGGGGGAATATACTATTACATCGTCTAGATATGCGAAGGCCCTAATGCCTTTTTGAGAACTTAGCACAAGCGACATGGCGCGTTGCATCGTGGCTGGTGCGGACTTGAGGCCAAAGGGCATTTTAAGAAATTCCCAGTGCGAGTTGCCTGAGCTAAATGCTGTTTTCTTCACATCTCGGGGATCTACACGAATTTGGTGGAAAGCTGATGCTAGGTCTATTGTTGTAAAGAACTTCGAATTTCCAAGGCTGTCCAGTATTTCAGCTACAGAAACCATAGGAAACACCTGTCCTATGGAAACGAGGTTAAGTTTCCGATAATCTATGCAAATGCGAATGTCCCGTTTACCGGTTATTGGATTTTCCTTTTTAGGTACTACGACAAGAGGGAAATTATATCCCGAAGTGGATTGTCGAATGATACCTTGTTTTTCCATTTCAATGAGCTGTTTCTCGACTTCGTCTTTATACACGTGAGGGATCCGATAGGGTCTAACATAAATGGGTTCTTCCGTTTGAGTACGGATCCGGTGCGTTATGCCGGGTATCGTGGAGAGTTTATCTCCAGGTAAGAGATACAGGTCATTAAAGTCATGGATAATCCGCAAAATCGCTTCCCTTTCTGTTTGGTTTAGTGAGTCCAATTGACTAAGCTTTTCTATTTTTGCCAATCGGTCACTATCAGAATTGTGGGCGAAAAATACACCCATGTCTGAGCTTTGCAGATCTTCTATGGGTAAGCAAGATTGAAGTTCAAGGCTTGGCATTTCCAATACCTGTTCTTCTTCGCTTGTGTTAAGTAAAATGACTCGACATTTCCCATCGACTGGGTCAACAATTGAATTTGGACACAGCACATGTTCAGAGAGTTGAGTGCGCTCAATATAAAATACTGCGTTTGTTGGAGGGGGGTTACAGGGTAGAAAACAATCGACTTCTTGGACTGATTCAGACCGAGAAGGTAGGATGAGTTTTTTTCTGTGGTATGGATTAATTAATTTGAATGAGTGGTTCCTTATCATAAGAGAACCTTTATTGTAATCCATCACGGCCGAAAATTTAGTGAGGAAATCGTTTCCGATAAGCCCTTCGGTGGGAATGGGCAAGTCGGGTTCAACTATATGAAAGGGGTAATTCAACCTGATAGACCGTTCTTGGTTTTCTAGTTTTAACCAAAGTACGCCTGAGGTAGTTACTCTAGGTCCTGAAATTCCTGACAACTGAATTCTTTGAGCTGAATTAATAGATGCTACATTGAAAAGATTAGGGTTACACTTGATCAATGTACAATCTGAACCGCTATCAACGATGAATGTACATTGTTGCCCATTAACAATGAGCTTAATGGCTCTAATGGAACACGCCTTAACTCCGCCTAATGCCTCGGGGGAAATTTTGAAAATTGATTCCCTGGCGGTGGCTCTGAGGCTCGGGTCAAGTTTAAAAAATTATGATTATTTGGGGTAGAATCGGCGCGTTGTTTAGTACGACATACAGATAAATCATGGCCCTTGATTTTACAATACGAACAATAAGTATTGGGGTCAAATTTAGTCCTAACAAAGCCAGATCTTCTTACCGACTCGTTTCGTGGCTCACGAGAATAAAATTCGCGTGACCCGGACGGTTGACTGGGGCGGTTAAATCCCTTATCAAAACTAGTTTTCTGAACGTACCCATTAATCCCTCGCTGCAAGTTTTGGTTCGGATTATACCTATTCCCATTGTTAGGGTAATTTGCCCTTCTAAAAGGTGATTGATTATTGGTTCCCACATTCCCTATACGGGGTTGGACATTCGGTGGGTTGTTGAGGGACGAATTCCTAAATAATTCCCTCCTAGAATTATTTTCTCTATCCTCCGTTATCGCCAATCCTATGGCGTCCTCTAATGTATCGGGGTTCCTGGCCTTCAGAAGTATAGCTAATGGGTCTCTAAGCCCACTAATAAATATATTTCTAGCTTGGATACGAATCTGTTCTTCATGCGTGCGGTGGTATTGAGCTTCTATTGTCGACGTTACACAATCTATTAATTTATAAAGATAGCCCTCTAATCGTTCCGAGTATTGGACAACACTTTCGTTTTGCCCCTGTCTACAGGCGTAGAACAAGGTCTCTAGGCGCTGACGGGACTGCTTGTCTCCAAAAAGTTCGATCAGATGTCTTTTTAATTCGTCATAATTAGCAAACTCCCTAAATTTAGTCGCCTGGTAAGCCTTGTCGGTTAGTTTTAATTTGATTAATTCGAACAAAATTGGTTTTTCCGCTTGATCAACTAACCTTAAAGTTGCATCGCACGTAGACAGAAATTCGTCCAATTTTCCTTTTGACCCGTCAAAAGGACGGAGTTGTTTTTCTAACGTTTTTGCGTTTAAAGTGGCCATAGCTCTCCCTTGAGGATTTGGATTAGGATCCGGGTCTGGATCGGGATTTGGGTTTGGTACAAGGGGTACGGTTGTGCGGTTAGGGACGTTACTGGGAGCAGGACTGGGTCCTCCCGAATTTGTTGCTAAATTATTTCCTGTGGAAGTAGAAGTCGGAGGGGTAGATGCAGTGGAAGTAGTGTTATTAGTATTTCTCATCGAACGCGTAATTGGCATTGAGTGTTCATAATTTGGTTAAATGCAAATTGCTGTAAAAAGTTAAAATTTCCTTCCCTTTTTTTTTTTTTTTTTTTTTTTTTACAAGGATTTTTTTTTTACAAGGACTGAAAAAATTCAAATTCTGAATTTAGATGTGACTCGAGGACTAAGTGCACAAGAGGGGTTACGATGGGTATGAATACGATGGTTTTACAATAGGAAAATTAATTTTCTTTACTCACGGTAGTGGCAGACTTCGTTGCGTCAAGGGGCGTTTCCTCTTGATGAGCGACCAATGGATGGACTTGCTCCAGGTGTGAGAAGCTGCGGAGACCAGGATTTTAGGACCCGATCTGAAGAGGAGCTCAGGGGCGGTACCAATGCCCTAAGCTGACGGAAGGTCCTCGAACTTGTCGTTCTTCCGGAGTTACTTGCTCGTCGAACCGCGGGACGGTCTTGAATTTCTGCGAGGAAGATCCCCGAACCGCGGGACGGTCTTCGCGCGCGCGTGCTTACCGTCTGTACCACCTACTCCGCACTACTATCCTGTGATCCTCCTCGACAGAGACTTAGGGCGTTCTCTACGATGTAGTAGAAAGTCCGACTGGCCAGGTCAGGCTAACTAATGACGTAGAATTGGTGTTCAAAATTCAGAATTTTCTTGCGAAAGTTGAAGTTCCGGGGTTTTTTGAATGGAAGATTGATTTCGTGTAGACGACGGATAAATGCCGATCACCACCGTTTCCTTTAGTTCCCTTGGTGTTGAGGTAGGTCGTAGTCGAGACGTTACCCAAGCTGCAAAGGTTGGCTCGGCAAAATTCTGCTGAGTCTGTGATGCGACGGGACCACGGGCTGGGAGTCAGATGTCTTGCTCACCGGCCTTGTCGACTCAGCCGTAGTTAAAAAAATAGAGCTCGAAGGAAATTACGTTACGGGGTCGACGAGTCTCCTTCTTGCGAAATTCCACAGGAACTGTTGTACGTTGAATTTCAAACGAATAAAAATATTACGAGCTGATGTGAGATTTTCAAAAGAAAAATCGATCTGGTTGCGAGTTGATGGTGGAAGCGTGAATTTTTTGTCCAAACACCAAAAAAAAACTTTTCAAGTTAATCAGTTCTCTTAGTCTTGAATTTCTGCGAGGAAGATCCCACTTCTGACACCAAAGTTTATGTCGTATCCCAGAGGGAGCGACCAAGAAGACCCTGAGAGTAAGAGTAAAACTCCAACGGGTTCGAATAAAAAACAGGTAGAGTGACGGAGTAGAGTATATTGGTGGTAGACTTACAATACAGGCGGCGGGCAGAATGACGGGCACGAAGCGGCCGATACAAGTAACTCCCGAGTCTAAGAGGAAGTCTCATTATATACAACTGAGATCAACCTCCGAACTCGTCAATAACATCGGTTTAGGACAACAGTAAACAAGACAAGAAGAGATGCCGAGCTAGTGCAAACGGAGGATTCCCCGCAAGGCTAATGACCTAGCGTATATGACAAAACTCGGCCCGATCTTGACCGGACCTGTGCCCCATCTTCGAGAATGTTATGATGAATGTTGAGGGCGTATGAGCAGAGGGGCAACTTAGTGAGTGATAATTTGTAGTCGAGAATCGATGTTAGTGGTCAGGGTGAAAATCTTACTTTCTTTCGAAATAAAAGAATTTTAAAATAAAATGTCCTCTGGAACCGGAATACCGTCCTCTGGAAATGGAATTCGCCTAAACACCTTGTGGCTAAAAAAAAACGCGAAAATAAAACTTCTGACCTTTATCGATGGAAAATTAATAATAATAGTAATAAATTACGAGGGGAGGCCAAAGAATAAATTACGGGGCGATGAAAGAGGGGGAGATGCGATATCTTCTGGTATCGATCGCTAGATCGATATATCGCATCCCCAAAAAATCACAAGACACTTGACACTAGAATTCGACCAGAAGTCTGCGAGGGTAGGGGAATGACTATCCCCCATTCTGGGGCCATTCAATCTCACGTAATGAGGCGAGATGGCCCTTATCTGAGGGCAAAATCGTAGCCATGACAATAGAAATGTTGAATTTGGATTTGGTTACTATTGCAAGTTAGTAATCATAATCATGGTCATTGAGGATGAGAAACCTTTTGAATTTTAGGAATGTCGAAATAATAAAATACTGTTTGAATGCCTACTTATTATAACCAATAGGGGATTCCAAAACTAGTATGATAATCGAGATGCTAATAGTTCGGTTGGGCCTTAGCCAGTCTGGTAAGAATCAGATTTTTGGTTTGATTGCAAATGGTTTGGCATTTTCAAAATAATTCAACTGCAGTCGGGATTCCGATGTTTGTTATTGACAGCAATATTTCTGACTATTCGGTTATAGTGCAGAAAAAATGGTGCGGAGAGCAATAAAACGTGAATTCGGATCCTTTGAAGCAGTCTGACAGGGTGTAATTTAGGGGCGAGGTTTCTCACCCTATCAGCAGGAGAACGGACTTTTTCGGTTGATGAATTGTCGACTTTTGGGAGAAAATAGCGAATTCGAGTTTTTTTATTGAACCGGTTCAATGAAAAGCCTTTGATATATCCAGGTATGTATTCCAATTTTTCTTTTATTAGTCCCCCGAACCGTTACCATTTGATCGCCCGAATCAAATTGTGAGTTTGTTCACTTTTGCGTTTAAGTTACAGTTGAGGAGGTGTCTTTCAAAACTGAACATGTCCACTTGGAAAAATTTTCGTTTTATGAGCTTTCCTACGATCGTATACTAGGTATCCTACGATCGTATACCTACATAAAATAAATCATTTATAATTTTTTTACAAATAGTTATAATTATTGAATAGATATATTATATCTATAGATAACTGAATAATAAATAAATTATTTATTTCATGTACTATACGATCGTAGGAAAGCTCATAAAACGCCAATTTTTCTAAGTGGACATGTTCAGTTTTGAAAGACATCTCCTAAGTTGGAGTTTAAGTTCAAAGTTTCATTTTGAGTTTCACTTTGAGTTAAAGTTACAGTTTGAGTTTTAGTTGAACTTGTTTTTCGAGCGCTTCGGCCCAATTGGGCCTCTTCAGGGGACGGTGACATTTTTCCACTGTCTGCGTTAACAATGGATTCTTGTGCAAATGCCATGAAATTAAATCGAGTAAAATTAATTTACAGGGTTCTGAAAATCTTGTTAGCGATGTGGGTTTGTTTTACACCGAATCTGACTGAATATCGTGCGAGCACCACATGCGCCAATGTTTGCAGGATCGAGGCGTGTAAGCGTGGGTGAATAAAATATCCTCGACGTGAGGTAATGTATCTGCTCAACATAACGCGATGTCTGGCGGATTATTTGAATTACTTAACGGATCAAAGTACTCTGGAAGAGCGATTTGCTTCGGCTGCGCTGTATTAATTACGAACCGACCTAGCTTCGCTTCCAAAACGTACGGAGCTTCGTAGGATTGAAATCGGGAATTTTCAATGCATCCAGGCATTTTACCCCGGTGCAGGGTTAATAAAATGGTCAACGAGGTGCGTGTGTTTGGCAGATCTGTTTGAACCGCGGCTCGTTCAGCAGCCACAAAGGGGTTTCTATTGTCGGTTTCCATGAGCATCGAATAAACGACGGTGTGGTGAATGCAATAATGTTCAAGGGCTAGCAATAAGCGAGAGGCTGTTTCATTCAAGTGGTCCCTTGTATTTCAGGTATCCGCTGGCATTACTATACCGAGCGTACAGCTTTTCAATATACTGATAATATATAATACGAGCTGAACTGGCTTGCCTGTACTGATGTAGGTATCGAGTTATGTACCAGAACAATTCCGAAGAACAATTATTATCGAATTATTAGAATAATTATTATTCTAAAGGTAAACGTGATTGCGCTCCTACGTGGAAAGTCATATGTTTCCTGACAGTTGAAGCTCAATTCGGTATTTTCTGACACAACATCGTGTTCCTGTATCGTTGAGCCTGTTACGCACTGTTTTGATTTTGGGTGCATAAGTGCGTATACCTATGTCACAAGAAAAACGTTTCTTACTCAATATCGAAGCTCTTCTGAGTATACCTACGTATACGTACCTACCCTTGTATATGGTAGAATATGCATTATTGATTTTCAACCCCAGTTAGAAGAGCACATTCTTGTGCTAACCTAATCTTTTTATGTGCTCGGAAGAAAAAAAAAATTAGGTGCCATTATGAGCTAAAACTGACTTATAATTCAATTTTACCTTCAATGCCGTTGCATTCTACAAAAAGTACATTATTCTAGATTTTTGTTTCGGCCGTGTCAAAAAATTGCCCTCCCCCCTTCACCCCTCTCCAGGCAATTTGTTCTGAGCGACATTTAACCCTCTTGATTTGGCTTAAGGATACTCCAAACATTCTTTGTTCGTTGTTCTTTGTCGTATGCAACACTAACGTGTTGGCAACTGTCCACATTAGCTTGATGTGGACTAGATGATCTTCCTATCCCAGATACCATCAATTTTGGTAAAATCAGCATTGATTCTCAAATATTTGTGTTGTTTGCAGTGGGGAAGGTCCAGTCCCCATTTACCTGTTACCGTTATAATTCCTCTCTCCTGCCTGGAGTGATTAGGGTATTCCCCGAAAGGGTCTGCTTCCAGTCTTTGTATAGAAATCTTAGCTACCTGTTAAAGAGCCACGTTTTGATTCCAGTCAGGACGTCTAGCCTAACAAATAGTAAGGTGTTTACGTTTATTTCACGTTTGGCTCCTCCCTGAATAAGTAGGAACGCTTTTATTCAGGTAAAAATGGGCGGTTGGTGTATGTTCACTTTGCTTCAGTCTTCTTCGGTCCTCCAACGATACTCTGAACGAGCACCGTTCTATACTTGATATAATAATCTCATATTACGGCTCGATGGACTACCGGTAACAACAATTTGTCTTCTCATGCAGGTTTTGGTACATTATTTCCAGAAATAATGTACCAACGTAATTTTGATGGAAATTGTTCCGCATTTTATTTATAAAATATCATCAACTTGAATAATGATTAATCGAAGAACTGCCACTTAACAAGTCCCAAATATTATTCCATCAAATCCCGGTATATTTCGTATAAAGATGACTACAAGAGTGTTGGGAAAATTGCTACGTATCTACATAACATGTTTGGCAGGGATAAATTGGATCTGGATAAATTTCATGTAAATTGTAACGGAAGATTTCATACGGAATTTATTTTATGTTCCAGAATGTGTCTTCGCCCTCTGCTCATCGTTTGTTGGTTCTGCCAAACGATGTCCCTCTGCCCAACGGATTGCCATTGCGGCCTGGACGCTCGAGGGCGGCGCCAGGTGATTTGCGCCAAGGGCGGCCTCGATGGCGCGATTCCGGTCAACGAGATGGATACCACGACAGAAGTGAGTGTTTACCATAGGTACCTATTTTCTGTTGAATCGTGAAAAAATATGTAGAAATTCCCTATGTAGGCATACCGTATTTTATAGGAGCTATTTCATGGTCATATCGAGGCATGAATCATCCTTTTACTTCCATATTTACTAGATAAAAGAAAGGTATTGTAATCGTCCTATAAGCGACTATCTGAACGGAGCTTCAGAAAAAACTTTCAGATATACACTTTTACTCAGAACTGAAATTCCAGAACCAAATTTGATTTACTCACAGTTCTTCCTGGTATATTAGCACTTGGTCTTGATTTTTTTAACTTGCAGAATACGTGGATATTCTTTATAAAGAATATGAAGAATATTATAATATAATATTACCTAATAATATTAAAGTCTTTATAAAGAACATAAATGTTCCGATACCTTGACGTATTTATCATTTAGTTTAAGGCAAGTTTTGAAATGATCATTGTAGGTTTTTTCATTTTGGCCTAAACAGCCTCAAAAACAGTCAAAATATTATCAAATTGCAAAAATGCATTTACAAAAATATGAAAGTATCGAGTGTTACTACGCCCCACTAGTTTTATCGATATAGGGCTTTCTCCTTTGCAGGGGATTTCTTTTTTACATTTGGTGAATCTTTTTTCTGTCAATTTAAATTACAGGATAACCCTGATCTTATGTTCAAGGTTTTGAAAATTACGGCACCCCTGGATAACGAAAACAGCCTGACGATCGGGCCGATTTTCCACGAGTTCCAAAAACTGACTGAGCTCCAAATCACGTACTCCAATGTGCCGGCCATTGGAAAACACTCATTTTGGGGTGTTCCGTCGTTGAAACATTTGAACCTCACTAACAACAACATATCTCAGGTTCGTAATATTTTTCATCTTCCAGTAAAAAAGGCCCTGGGATTATCGCGGATTAAAAATGAATCAAGCGGAGTGAAATCTAATTTACCTAAGTAGATAGGTAGGTACCCGGTTTTTGATCAACTCAGAGGGCGGACTCTATAAAAGCATGAATTTATTAAACTGGAGTGAAAAAAATAGCGAGACGTCTCATAATTTTTAAAGGGGTGTAATGCAATGGCTGCCCAGTTATTTATTTCAATAGGATCAAAGCAATTTTAAATGCGAAAATCCTCCTTTTTTCTATTTCACGAGAGAAAATTCTAGTTCTTGCTCCAGGGAAGGCAGACATTTTTACTCAAAGTTTCAAACTCCTTTTCCAACTTTTCCACTTTTACTTTACTTGCCATATAAAGGCTTCTTGTCGGAGGTATAGGATAGAATTTTTTCAATGTAAAACTTTGAACCGAAGTTTTTATTACTGAGGCCGATTCACCGGAACACCTGTACTTTTCAGTTTTAAATTATATTATGTGATACATAAATAGGCGCGTCCCTTAGGCTAAAAACATAGGTTTAATAATCTTATCCGACCTGCTAGCTGTGAACGGATTCTGAATTTTTGAGAAAATTTCTCAATCTACGAACATCGAAATTGTCGAGTAGGTAGTATCTATCGAATAATTCTCAGAACCAAAATCAAGTCCCGAAAAACTATAATGAGGATGTAATTATAGGATATCGTCGAATTAGTTTTCGAATGAATTCAGGATTGAATCATTTGGACACTAATTCACTTGCATTCACCAAAAGTCCGAGAACTTAGGGCCGCTTTATCAATAGTTAATTCGAAAATCATTGACCAATCTCTCGGGCTCAAATTTCTTGGAAACACAGCCTATGCACATCCATAAAAAAATTACCAAAAAATTACTGAGATAGAGAAAGGTAACAGAGGTACTCATAACAGGAGGTTGCGTGGTCAAGCACATTGATTTTCGATGTACAATTTTACATGCAACATTGGGAAAATTGGTGGCAGTTAGAAGCGAGGAAGATCAAGTGTCAAAAATATCATCCCCCAAGGATTATGTTTTCATTCTAAGCATAGCAGTATTTGAGCCTGAAGAACAGGTAATCAAACTTGCTAGCAGTAACAAAAAAAAATGGACGTAAAACAACTAATGAACAAAGTGTTATTTACTGAAAAAGAGCTTATTAGGTAGTTGAAAGCTACATTTCCTTTGATAATGAGAATAATGATTACACGTTATTCCAACGCTAAATCAAGACTTTATTTTTATGAATTTGGGATAAACAAGGTGGATTCGTTGCCATCACGGTGAACATTGATGGTAACCAATGACGTGCTGATATAAGTATTTACAAAAACAAGAGAAGACAAGGGTATGAGATAATTCAATTATAAATGTTCTTATTACGTGTCTAATTGAAGACGTTACTGTACTTTGTCGCCAGGTCCTCGAGTACAACTTCCGCGGCCTCGTTAACCTGTTGGAACTCCACTTGGACTACAACCGGATCGAGTCCATGGGCTCCGGCACGTTCCATCACCTGCCCGAGCTGAGGACTCTCACCCTCTCCCACAATCGGCTCAAGCACTTGTCCCCTCGGCTGTTCCTCATGCTTGGAAAGCTCAGGACCCTTGACCTTTCGTTCAATGACTTGGAACATCTGGATCCCGACGTCTTCAAGGATGTTCAGGTATTCGCTCGACTTCATTTCACGCCTGACTCTTCCAAATGATAAAATCGGCTATTTCAGGAGTCAAGGCCGATGGCTTGATCTATGAATTGTTATCCCTGCTAGGTATATTGACTAAAAAATTTATTCCTGTCCTTGGTTGATGGTGGAGGTTCAGTGTTGGGGTGAGGGAGAGAGTTGTAGCCCATCGCACTCTTATAAGACATCATTTTCGGGTTTTCCCCACACAAGGGTTTGTTTCGCATTTATTTATTGAAAAATAATCGTATATTCGTTGAAAAATGTTTTTTAGGTATCTTCTATTCATTGGACCGGCTAATTGAGTAGAACTCCATACTCGAGTAGGTATAGGGGTTTGAATAATTGACTTCAGTTCCGCTCAGTTTGTTTAATGTTGGGGAAGCTTTTCGGCTTTTACGCCATCATCAGCATTAGCTGAAACAACAACGAAAAATAACGACTAATATATAAATTTTCGAAGTAAAATTTTTCAACGAGAGATATACAATTTGCAGGTACTTATTTAACCCTAGGCATGTTCTACGCCTCCAAACCAATTGAACACAATATCACAGCATTTAACTTTACCTACTAGAGTATAGTAGTGTATACTAGAGTATACTACTAGAGTACAGTAGAGAGTGAAGAGATGATAGTAGGTAAAGGTTGGCCAACCTACACACCAACTTCAATAAATTTGTTTTGAAAATTTTATATAAAGAGAAAGAAACAGCTCTTCGAATGGAAACGTCGAAATAATGACACTATTCGCGGACGTTTCCGATACAGCCATGGATGTGCCGAGAGAGAGAGGGAGGAAAATAGGAATTGAACTTTAACACGAATGATTAACCCTAAGGTGAATCGTCAAAATCAGCTTGAGGAGATCGAAAAACGTCATGTTCCGTACTCGGATAGCTCAAAAGACTGCGGTGTTATTTTGGCCATTCACGTAGAAATCAAAGTCGTTTCGTGACATGTAAAGGCAAAAAACACTAGGTATATCCATTTCCTGTTAAATTGAACTGTTTAGATGCAAACGATTTTTGAATCTCATCTACTGGAATCGAATAGACCTTGAAAGCAAGAAATAGGCAGAAGGATGAGTTCCATTACACCAATAGATGGGAAGCGATTTATTCTCTCGCGAAAGGCGAAGGGTTGCGAGCAATTTGCATAAATTAGAGGCTGAAGAATGAACTTTCTTCCCCGCACCTATAAACAATTTATTCAGAACTCAACAACTTTCCACGGTTTTCAAAAGATTCAGAAATTATATAAACCGTTCAGCAGGGCTGACTTATGCGGTGTGTAGGAGCGAACGCCCGCTCAAGTTGGCAAAAACACTCCCTCATGTAAAATACAGGACGCTTTAATAGCCGGGGAGCTCTTATTAATGAAAAACATCGAAACGCGGCTCGGCGTGGCGCTGTCCTTTTATGCGGTTCGTAATTTACGGAATACATTCATCGACATTAATAAACGCAACGTCGGAGAGTCCGCGGGTCTGCAAAAACCGCAAGTATCCCTGAAAAAGGTCGTGGAGTTAAGAGAAAACCGCTAGTATTATCTGGAAAGGGATAATTGACAGTAACGCGAGGTAGGTGTCAATTTTTGTCGCGTACCTACCACCCGAGAGAAAGTTTATCAATTCAGATTAAAAATTTAGGGCTAGTTTTTACGTGAGGCTGCTTATCCGTAGCACCCATGACCAGCGGCCAAAATGATTCGATAAGTTTATGTTTACATGCTTCAAGGCACCTTTTCACCAGAAACTTCTTTTTTTTTTCTGCTTCCTGAGTTCTAATACACATGATCCATGGATCGGAACTAAGAAACCATGTACCAGCCGAATCCCTGTTGGACAAATGTTTGAAAATCATGATGTGCTGCAGAAACGGCCAAATCCTCTTTTTCATGAGTTTCATAGCCGGCCATCTCCAAACCCGCGAGAGTTGCAGAATTGCGTCGTGTAGTTGCAAACCCGGCCATCTCCAAAATGCCACATTTTTCAAAAAAAGGTGATTTTTTTGTCACGCTGAACTAGATAGACTGTAAAACCATCCTTTTTCCCTTCAAGGTCACATTAGGACTGAATGTTTGAAAACATATTCTTGAATTATCTTGGATTTGTCCGTTTTTGAAACTCATTTTGGAGTTGGCCGTTTTCGCAGCAAAATCGAACTGAGGTTTTGCTGAATTGGGGGTTGTTGGGACTGCAAATGAACTAAACCCTTGTTTTGTGTTATATTACAATATTTATTACAATAGAGAAGAACCCTATATTTACATCCAATTCAGCAAAACCTCAGTTCGATTTTGCTGCAAAAACGGCCAACTCCAGAATGAGTTTCAAAAACGGCCAAATCCAAGATAAGATTGTGAATAACTCCCCCCCTCTACATGCCCAAGCCATTCAAGAATATGTTTTCAAACACTCAGCCCTAATGTGCCCTTGAAGGCAAAAAGAATGGTTTTACAGTCTATCTAGTTCACCTTGACAAAAAATCACCTTTTTTGAAAAATTTGGCATTTTGGAGATGGCCGGGTTCACAACTACACATATATCACTTATCGCTCAACTTATTAAAATCATCGGAGCAACATTTAATTGCAGAGCAACCGAGACAAGTTGGGCTAGCTAGGATGGTTAAGTATAGGAAGTTGTACCCAATCTACTTAGTCCTTCATACCCTTCCGCGGAGAATTCAAGTTTCGTATTCAGGGCGATGAGACTCGGCGGCATGAAAGTTCTGATCACTATAGTCGAGCTGAAGCCAATTAGCTTGCGCAAAATTAAGAGCGCCATTGGGAGGAAACGGGAGATAACCTCTCAGGTCAACTCGGCTCTTGCGGGGATACGAGCTGGCTTGTCTTCTCGTCTGTGACCCACGAGGAATAGACAAGTGCGCTAGCGCAATAATTGAGACCCCCCCCTTCCCCATATTCCAATTGGATACTTCAGGATACTTTTCTTTTCAAAAACTTTTCCTTCTTCCGCTGCTAGACAAGTTTTAAATCGATCACCGTTGCCTCACTTGGGAAATGACGAAGACGCATATTTTATTATGTGCATCTACAGGTGCATACTGTGAAATAAATGTAAATTATGGTAAATTGGACGGCATTAAGCAGAAATGAACCAACCACAAACCAGTGGTGCGTAGATAACACACAATACTTCCATATTTTGAAAAGTAAAATTGTGACACAATTTGATCATATTTTGACTGCTCTTAATGGGGTTTAGGTCGAAAATATCAAAAAATTCACTATTCGAATTTCAAAATTCGCCCAAAATAAAAAAACGCCAGTTTTTCGGAACATAAAAAATATCCACATATTCTGCAAGGTAAAACAAAGATTTTAAGACCAAGAACGCTCAAATCGGTTCATTTTTGTGACCGGAAAAAATAAAACAGAAAACACTAAAAATGCAAATATATCGGAAGTACCTAGGTACTGTGCGTTATCCGAATTTCGATTACACAGGGTGTTAGGTCTTGCCGAGACAAACATTTCAGTTCAAGAAATTTGAAAAAAGGTTGAGAATTGGGGTTAACATCAAGACTTTGATCTCGAAGTTGAGTTTGAACTCGAAGTTGACTTTGAACTCGAAGTTGACTTTGATCTCGAAGTTGAGTTTGATATCGAAGTTGACTTTGATCTCGAAGATGACTTTGATCTCGAAGTCAACTTTGATCTCGAAGTTACGTTTGAACTCGAAGTTCAGTTTGAACTCGAAGTTGAGTTCGATCTTGAAGTTGACTTTGAACTCGAAGTTGAGTTTGAACTCGAAGTTGACTTTGAACTCGAAGTTGAGTTTGAACTCGAAGTTGACTTTGATCTCGAAGTTACGTTTGAACTCGAAGTTCAGTTTGAACTCGAAGTTGAGTTCGATCTTGAAGTTGACTTTGAGCTCGAAGTTGAGTTTGAACTCGAAGTTGACTTCGATATCGAAATTGACTTTGATCTCGAAGTCAACTTTGATCTCGAAGTTGACTTTGATCTCGAAGTTACGTTTGAACTCGAAGTTCAGTTTGAACTCGAAGTTGAGTTCGATCTTGAAGTTGACTTTGAACTCGACGTTGAGTTTGAACTCGAAGTTGACTTTGATATCGAAATTGACTTTGATCTCGAAGTTGACTTTGATCTCGAAGTTGACTTTGACCTTGAAGTTGAGTTTGATCTCGAAGTTGATTTTGATCTCGAAGTTGAGTTTGATCTCGAAGTTGACTTTGATCTCGAAGTTGACTTTGATCTCGAAGTTGACTTTGATCTCGAAGTTAACTTTGATCTCGAAGTTGAGTTTGAACTCGAAGTTGAGTTTGCATTCGAAGTTGACTTTGTCTCGAAGTTGACTTTGAGCTCGAAGTTGAATTTGATCTCGAAGTTGACTTTGATCTCGAAGTTGAGTTTGATCTCGAAGTTGAGTTTGATCTCGAAGTTGAGTTTGAACTCGAAGTTGAGTTTGAACTCGAAGTTGATTTTGATTTCGAAGTTGATTTTGACTTCGAAGTTGATTTTGACTTCGAAGTTGACGTTGATCTCGAAGTTGAGTTTGAACTCGAAGTTGAATTTGAACTCGAAGTTGACTTTGATTTTGAAGTTGAGTTTGATCGCGAAGTTGAGTTCGAACTCGAAGTTGACTTTGATCTCGAAGTTGACTTTGATCTCGAAGTTTATTTTGATCTCGAAGTTGAGTTGGTACTCGAAGTTGAGTTTCATCGAATTTGATCGCAGTTTGCTGATAGGGTCACGGCACTGAACTGATTGTGATAGCAGGATGTTGCAGAAGGACTGCATTAGCAGCAATGACCTTCAATCGATTTTTCGGTACTATCGATTTTTTAAAAAATGATCGACCTCACTAATCGATCGGGCTTGAAAAGACAAATCCGACGGTATGAGAATCTGTATTTGGCCAAAAATTGCGTTAGCACCTGTTGCTTCTTAAGCTACGATAATATCGTCATATATTATATGACTTTTATATTTGTCCCTAATCGCAATTCAATCGGTCTTGTTCCAGGACCTCCGGACGTTCTCATGTAGAAGCTGCGCTCTGCGTAAGATGAACCCCCACATTTACAGCCTCCTGTCCTCGCTCACCCATTTGGACATAGGAGACAACGAATTCAAATATTTGGACTCGCACGAGTTCCGAGATTTGAGGAAGCTCCAGGTACTTCACATGGACGGAAACCATTTTCCGGTAATTTTGGAGAAGACCTTCAGCTCGCAGGGACGGCTGCGGGTGCTGAATCTAGCTAGAAACAGGATAGCTAAAGTTACCACACACGCTTTCGCCAATCTGACTTCGCTAGTTGAACTGGATTTGAGTTACAACAAGCTCGATAAACTCGAGCCGACCAGCGTTCTTCCGATGGCGGAAACGTTGAGGTCGATCAACATCGACAGTAACAATATCGACATCGCGGAGTTCAAATACGTGCTACAAATAATCAACAAATTGAAGGAACTTTCGATCGCCGAACTCGGCTACACGACCCAAGACATACCGCTCGGATTATTGGCCCAGCTCGACTCCATAAAATACCTGAACATGTCCGGCAACGAGCTGGTCCACCTGCCTGTCCAGTTTTTATCTCCGGTTCCGAAACTGGCGGAGATCGACGTGTCGAGAAATAAATTCCACGGCCTCGACGAGCGGCTGGTCGTCCGTCTGGAGAAAGTCAAGGTTCGCCTGGACGACAATCCTTGGGCCTGCGATCTCTGCCACATCACGCCGATGCTCAGCCGGGTCAACGAGAGCACCTGGGTCAAGGACGCCGTCTGTACGCTGCCGTACAATCTGAAGGGCCGTCGGTTCGAAACTCTGACAGTGAGCATGTTGGGATGGTGCGGCACAGGCCTCGGGTACCGCGAGGAGGGATTCGCCGGCCTGGCTCTGACGCACAACGCCCAGCTGGGCCTGATCGCCGCGGGTGCCGCCGTCGTACTGCTGGTCATCACGATCGCCGCCGTCGTGGCGGGGCTCCTCTACAATCGCCATCATGCGGCGTACTACTACACCAACGAGGAGAGGCGGCTCGCCGAACGGGAAAAAATGTACGTGGAACCCGAAAAAAAGGTTTCCATAGCGACGATCGACGAAATCACCAAAGATCCAGAACTGCAAGTTTTGGCTTCCTGAGACAAAATCAAAGCCGAGAGCGAAGTGGCCAATACTGTTGGTCACATCACTCTTGAGGCTGGCTGTTCGGGAATTGACAAAAACTGTTGCCAGAATTGGGTCGTTCTTTAGTCGACCTATTTATGAACCATTTATGCGATTGGTGTGTGTTTGTCTTCCTTACCATTTGTGTGGTGAACGATTGTGCGTGGTCAATGGAAAAATTACGAAAACTATTTATTTATAAAAGAGATGTTAGTTCATAGTATGCTCATCGAGTGTATTGATCGACCAATGGAGCCTCTGGTTCAACGGATTATTGCGAAATGCCAATATTTATATTTTTGAACATTGTAAAATAAGAATAACCTGTAAGTAGATGAACTCTTTTAATCGAGAGTCGTTCTCATTTTAGAGTTGAAATGGACATGTTTGGTCGTGAATGTTCATGATTTATCATGAACACATAACTCTGCTCGGGGTTGCTCTGACAGGTACGTCAGTGGAAATTGAAACATTTCTGCTCGAGTCCATTCACTGCAGCTGGGAACATTCTGGATACAAAATCGATTAATTTTTGTATTTCAGTAATCACGGGCCACCCCAAAACAAACGGAAATTTTCTTTATTTTTTTTTATTATTTTATTTTTTAATTTTTTATTTTTATTTTCTTTATTTAATTTTCCGGCCTACCTGTTAATTCAAATTCGGGTGCGTAGGCACCTGCAGTCGAAAATGGTTTGATGATATATCATTGATTGAGAGTGGGTACTCCGTCCAGTTATCAACGGTTAACAAAATACAAAAAATCATGTTAAACATCCTCTGCGAAGTTGAAAGTGTCAATGGCAGCTCTTCGTATCTCCCTCAAGTAGTTGCATGAATGATTTTTTTTCGAGCGTTACGGCGCGAACATACCATGTTAAGCATTACCAAAAATGATTTCTATCTGTTGAGTACAAAATTGTATTTTTATACGCCTTCTTCAAGAAGTACTAGGGTAGGATTCCACTGTGTACATAAATATAAGTCCTGCCTTTAAATTGGAAAATGGTACCTATTTTTCAATCCAAAAAATTAGTTTTATGTCTCTTAAAGGTTTAATTTTGTATATACTTGAAAATCGATCCAAGAACTTTTGTTCTTATAGATGTTGCGCTAAGATTTTTTTTTAATCAGAGTGAATTCTTTTTAGGGAGTATCTGTAAATTAAATTTTATACTTCTGCATCCCGAACTTTCACCTGTTAATAAATTGTATTTATATTTGATTTTCAATCTCATTCGCCTACTTCAACTTCCATTGTTCTTAGCTCAGTAAGGATTTTTCCAGTGTAGTTCTTCATGAAGTAAAGCACTAAAAGGGTATCGTATTCAGCCTGACCCGAATATTTCCGAGAGTCATTAATTTGATTGTATTTTGACTACTTGTGAGGCTTTTCTGGTCAAAAATGTCATAAAACTCACTATCCAAATTTGGGAATTCGCCCCAAATAAAAATACGCCAAATTATCGGAGTATAAAAAATATCTACGTATTCTGCAAGGCGGAACAAAGATTTTGAGACCAAGAACGCTCAAATCGGTTCATTTTTCTTCCCAGGAAAAAATAAAATAGAAAAAGAATAACTACCTATATAACTATATAACAATATAATAATAAAATGGATATATAATAAATACCTATATAATATAGGTAATAAAATATAATAAAAAATATAATATAATAAAAATAAAAATTATTAAAAAAATAAAATATATCGGAGTAAGTACCTAATTCTAATTGTGGTTGAACAGGGTGACAGGTCTTACTAAGAAAAACATTCCATTCCAAGCAATTTGAAAAAAGGTTAAAAATTGATTAGTCTATGGCCATTTTTACTTCCATATTTACAGAGTAAATGGAAGTATTGTGATCGTCCTAAAATCGAGAATCGGAACGGAGCCTCAGAAAAAACTTTTTCTTATACACATTTACTCAGAATCACTTCCTGAACAAGTGTCTGTGTGTCCGTGTGTCCGTTAGTCCGTGTGTCCGTCTGTCCGTCTGTCCGTGTGTCCGTCTGTGGTCATTTACAAAAATGGCCATATCTCCCTCATTTCTCAACCTTTTTTCAAATTTCTTGAACTGAAATGTTTGTCTCGGCAAGACCTAACACCCTGTTTAATCGGAATTTGGATAACGCACAGTACTTCCGAGATATTTGCATTTTTAGTGTTTTCTATTTTATTTTTTCCGGCCGCAAAAATGAACCGATTTGAGCGTTCTTGGTCTCAAAATCTTCGTTTTACCTTGCAGAATATGTGGATATTTTTTACATTCCGAAAATGTGGCGTTTTTTCATTTTGGGCGAATTTTAAAATTTTAATACTGAATTTTTCGATATTTTTGACCTAAACACTTTCAAAAGCAGTCAAAATATGATCAAATTGTGTCACAATTTTACGTTTCAAAATATGGAAGTATTGTGTGTTATCTACGCACCACTGGTTGTAATTGACCACAGACGAACACACCCATACTTGTTCAGGAAGTGATTCTGAGTAAAA
This sequence comes from Nesidiocoris tenuis, assembly GCA_036186465.1. Taxonomy (NCBI): domain Eukaryota; kingdom Metazoa; phylum Arthropoda; class Insecta; order Hemiptera; family Miridae; genus Nesidiocoris; species Nesidiocoris tenuis. Next base: position 37,844,056 of record AP028909.1, read on the forward strand.
GTGTATGAGTGAAAGTTTATTGGAATTTGTTATTCAATTCTCAATTTCATGACGGTTACAATACTTAAATTTACTCTGTAAACATGGGAGTGAAAAGCTGTGGCCATTTTCGTAAATGACTGCAGACGGACACATAGATACTTCAGTGAGTGATTCTGGATAAGTACAATGTAAAAGTGTTCCTGAACCACCTTTTCGATTGTCGATTTTAGGACGATTACAATATTTCTATTTACTCTGTAAATATGGAAGTAATAGTAGAAAATAAAGTACTTAATATGGCCATCAGCAGTCCATAGTTTTAGGTAGGTTCTTAGGTAGGCGTAGTAGGTAGAAGTTGGACTAAATAGTAGACATCGAACGTAACAGGGTACAGATCAGTTTGAAAGCCAGTGGACGATGGCGCAAATCTGCTAGGTTTCTCACAATTCCATGGAAGTCTTATCTTCAACTTATTTGCTCCGGATGAGAACGTGAGTGGAAATCCAGCGTTTCTAGGGGGTCCGGTCGCCGTAGCAAAACATAAGATATACCGACCCAGTGGTAAGGTAGTTGGGTGTCGAGTCGGATGATGATGGGGATGAGCTGCTGCCGGGATATGGGATATTTCCTGTGGAAATCCTGAGATCCTCTCAGCTCCGTCCTTCACATTCCTAATGTGGTCGCTGTAGAGGGAAGGTAAGGCTTTCTAATAGCAAAAGGCCTCAGATACTCTCTAAGCGCTCTCAACGTTAGCAGAAACATAAGAGGCTTCTTTTCTCTCGAAGAAAGCAGAAAATATCCATCAGCCTGAATAACTTATGATTGGAATACGATTATATGGTATACTAAGCCCGGTGGGGTTTCATATTCTAAGTAAATAAAGGAAGAATATTTATTGTCGGGGCGGCTAGCATATTGCATTACTAAAGTCAATATAGGTAACATAAATGGCAGCAAATGGGCACATCGGCGTTTAACAAGTTCCTTAAAGGCAATAGCAAATAGCCTTCAGTTTCATAAAGTTCCTCTCTTATCCAAAAGTTGTGAGAAAAACAATTAAATTCACGAAAACAAAATGCTGTAAATTTTAATTTTTACTTACTGCCTACCTATGATGAAAACCAGACCATTTTTGACCTAAACACCCTTAAAAGCAGTCAAAATATGATCAAATTGTGTCACAATTTTACTTTCAAATCATGGAAGTATTGTGTGTTATCTACGCACCACTGGTTTCAACTTTACGTCATTTTGGTACATTATTTTTAGAAATAACTACGTTTCAAAGGTTCTAGAACACAAATCGGCAATAAAAATTTTCTCTCACAACCTACAATTATTCGCAACCTAATTTTTATTGAAAAAATTTTATATTGTCCAAATTCTCAAAATTCAATATTTCAGAAACTACGAGGTAAAGTGTGGTCCCGCTTCAAAATTGTACTGAGGGAAGTTCCCTCAGGGAACCCTACAAAGACCGTAACACCAAAAAGAAGTGGAGAAATCGAGAGCTGTTGAAAAAACATTTTATGCTTTTTTCCGAAAAAACAATCCCAAGCATTAGGTACATACCTTGCTGTTACACATTTTGGTTCATTTTTCTTAAGAAATGAACCTTTGTAATCGGTCAGGAAAAAAATTTTTTTAACACCCCCTGAAAATTTGTTGGTTTACGTTTCAAGGGGTGTAGAATCCGAATCTGCAATAAAAATTTTTTGTCCGTCCGCCGTACGCCGTGCGCCGTACGCCGTACGCCGTACGCCGTACGCCGTACGCCGTACGCCGTCCGCCGTCCGGGGTTTTTCAGGGGGAAGGAGTTATCGAAAAATTTTGAAATTTTTACCAAAAATCAAGTTCCGTATCTAGTTGGTCCTAACGTCTCGGCAGAACCCTACCTTAATTTTAAGGCCAGTAAAACAGCTGTTGAAGTGGGAAAAAATTCGTGTTTTTCTGGAAATTTAAAACATAGGCATGTGACGCATCATTTTCTATAGATTTTTCTATGCTGAATCGAATGAGACCATCGCCACGCCGGTAGCTTCAACCGTTTAGGAGTTATTGCAGTTTTAGTGAGGCAATTTTGAGTTTTCCAAAATTTCCCCAATTCTTAATAACTCGAAAACTACTCGAGCCACAAAATTCGTTTTCCACTCATTGGAATCCCCACAAAAACTTCTGTCCTCTCGATATCTTCAATTTAAAGAATTTGGTCGCATTAGTTAAATCAGCAAAACAAAAATTGGAAAAACTTGAGAATTTGGCCTCGGCTCTTAGATACGGTTGATTGATCTACTTACGACCACTAGCCTATCACACCAACAAGGTGACGCACTCACACTACGACCAGTTGCGCTTGGCAACATGAGAGCGAGTCAGGCTTCAACAATGGCCCTGAAGAACTCTTGAGGCATTTTGGTTCATTTTTCTTAAGAAATGAACCTTTGTAATCGGTCAGGAAAAAAATTTTTTTAACACCCCCTGAAAATTTGTTGGTTTACGTTTCAAGGGGTGTAGAATCCGAATCTGCAATAAAAATTTTTTGTCCGTCCGCCGTACGCCGTACGCCGTGCGCCGTACGCCGTACGCCGTACGCCGTACGCCGTACGCCGTGCGCCGTACGCCGTACGCCGTACGCCGTACGCCGTACGCCGTCCGCCGTCCGGGGTTTTTCAGGGGGAAGGAGTTATCGAAAAATTTTGAAATTTTTACCAAAAATCAAGTTCCGTATCTAGTTGGTCCTAACGTCTCGGCAGAACCCTACCTTAATTTTAAGGATGTCAGTTGATCGGGAGTAGGGTCAACCAGAAACCAACGCCTCTTTCGCCGAGCTTTCGATTAATTTATAATCTTCATCAGGGCCTAAAACAACAATAGTGCGCTTAACAGACTGGCAACAAGGTATAAACATTTTAAACAATAAATAGATAACTAACACCTACTTGGAGGCCGTTAGGTGGTGTGAACAACACCGTCAGGCATCATTCGGAGAGCCAGTAAACTAGAAACAATAATTAATAACATTAACAACTAAAATTTAACAACGCCCCTAATCTCTTCTTTCTTATCTATTTGAATTTTATGATAGGTACATACCCATAAACTATTGTTATTTTGTTTGAAAATGTTGAATTTTAAGCACCAGGCTTTACTAGCAATAATATTAAATATGTAATAATCGGCGGCTAGTTTTAAAAATAGTCAAAAAATTATTAGGAGTTAAAAACTGAGATTAACCAAATTTGGCAGTCAGACATGTGAGAAACAAAACATTGATAACAAAGGATAAGATAACATTTAAAACAATAACGGTCCATGTAACAGCTGCAGATGACATAGAACAAACGTTTTTCTTTTCAGGTGTGTGTGTTAAGTATTTTTCTGTGTATGTGTATTTTGCGTGCATTATTGTTTTGTGTGTGTGTGTGTGTGTGTGTGTGTGTGTGTGTGTGGGTTTGGTTTAATATGTTGTTGTGTGTTAGTGTATTGTGTGTTTGCATGTTATGTGTACATGTGTAATTTTGTGAGTAAAGTGTATTGTTTTTTGTCCGTAGTTTGTGTGTGTGTGTAGTTCATGGGTGTACATATCAGGAGCGGGCTGCTTTAACATCAGCCAAAATTCCTGCGTACACCGAGCTGATTCCATTTACATCCGTTCTCTTATTGCAGCAGTCGTCCGTCAGCATTATATGCAGCTTTTCTTTGAATTCCCGCCTGCCTCTTTTTCTTTCACGGTCCTGGATCGTCACACCATCGAAGTCAAACTCATGCCCCGTCTCTATCGCATGGTGGGAGAGCATTGTGCCGTCCTCCGGACTTCCCCGGCAATCGCGGGCATGCCTGGCCATCCGGACCCTGAGATACGAAATGGTGTGCCCGACGTAGCTCGTTGAACACCCCTTACACGGCACTTTATACACGACTCCCGACTGCAGTTGGATTGGATCTGCTGCTTTTAATCGGGTGTGGAGACGGGATATCTTGTTGTTGTACTTAAAGGCGATTTTGACGCTTGGCAACTCTTTTTCCAGAAGACCTCGCAATTTGGTAGAGACACCCTCTACATACGTGAGCCCGGCGTAGAACTTCTGCACCGCTTCCGGCCCTTGCGAAGTATCCACCACCTCGGCGTGATCCCTTTCCCTCCGTTGACCGCCACAAGACCAGCCCGAAACCAGTCTAGACACCAGAGACACTGGATAGCCATTTGCGAGAAGCATATTTTTAACTTGAACTTTATTGTCCTCATGGTATTGCGTGGAGCTTAGGCGCAACGCCCTACCGATCAACTCCCTGGCGCATGCTACCTTCATGGAGAACGCGTGGGCCGAGCGAAAATCCATGCAGCGATCACTGGCCGAGGGCTTCCTGTACCAGTCCAGAGAGACCGAACCAGAACCGTCGCGCACAAGCAGAAGGTCAAGGAACGGGAGCCTGCCATCCACCTCCCTCTCGCACGTGAAGCGAAGCCTTCCGTGGTAGTCGTTGAAAAGGGCCAGCGCCTCATCGACATGCGCTCGCGGGAGCACAAGGAACAGGTCATCCACGTACTTCTTCACCAGCCGAAGCTGGAATGGCAACTGCGGGATGACCCAATTCAGCAAGTCCACCATCACCAGGCCTGCCACCTCCGACGAGAGAACTCCCCCATCGCCACACCCGCGACCTGTCGCACAAATTGGTCCCCATGCTGGAAATATCCGCGCATGCACGTTAGATCCAGCAGGTCAAGGAACGTTTCAGGGGCATAAGCGTATGCTCCTCTATGAGACTCCAGTGTCTCTGGACCAGGTAGACGACGATATCCAGCGGCACATTTGTAAAAGAGAGACACCACCTCGAACGACACCATCATCTCATGGTCATGCAAAACGAGACCCTCCATTTCCTGCCGAAAAACATAGGAGTTTACGACATCATACTCGCCAAGCACCCGCAGGTGAGCGAGGAGATCCTTGACGAGGTGAGACAGTCGAATACCAGGTGAACCTATGCAGCTGACGATCGGCCGCAGAGGTACGCCCTCCTTGTGACACTTGGGCAAACCATATATTTTAGGTGGTACCGCATTTTGTGTCTTGAACTCATCCTTTTTCCATTTATTAATGCAACCAAGTGTCACAAGCCGGTCCACCATCTCATTGCACTGCCTCTGTAGTCCACTCGTAGGGTTTCCTCGTTGAGTTCTATAGACGCTGTCATCATTTAGCAGGACATCGATTTTCTCGTTATACTCGTTCCTGGACATCAGTACAGACGTTTTCCCTTTGTCACTCCGAACCAAGATGACTTCTGGATTATCACGCAAGAATACTTTTGCTGCCTTTACAGCCGCTTCTAATGGAGATGGGGAACGGTTCTTATAATGGGACATTCCATTCTTTATTATGGTAGCTGCGTTCGACCTCACAGCCCTTTTCTTTTCTGGATCTAATCACAGATGTTGAGATGATAGTTGGAGACATGGAAAATCCAGAAAAGAAAAGGGCTGTGAGGTCGAACGCAGCTACCATAATAAAGAATGGAATGTCCCATTATAAGAACCGTTCCCCATCTCCATTAGAAGCGGCTGTAAAGGCAGCAAAAGTATTCTTGCGTGATAATCCAGAAGTCATCTTGGTTCGGAGTGACAAAGGGAAAACGTCTGTACTGATGTCCAGGAACGAGTATAACGAGAAAATCGATGTCCTGCTAAATGATGACAGCGTCTATAGAACTCAACGAGGAAACCCTACGAGTGGACTACAGAGGCAGTGCAATGAGATGGTGGACCGGCTTGTGACACTTGGTTGCATTAATAAATGGAAAAAGGATGAGTTCAAGACACAAAATGCGGTACCACCTAAAATATATGGTTTGCCCAAGTGTCACAAGGAGGGCGTACCTCTGCGGCCGATCGTCAGCTGCATAGGTTCACCTGGTATTCGACTGTCTCACCTCGTCAAGGATCTCCTCGCTCACCTGCGGGTGCTTGGCGAGTATGATGTCGTAAACTCCTATGTTTTTCGGCAGGAAATGGAGGGTCTCGTTTTGCATGACCATGAGATGATGGTGTCGTTCGATGTGGTGTCTCTCTTTACAAATGTGCCGCTGGATATCGTCGTCTACCTGGTCCAGAGACACTGGAGTCTCATAGAGGAGCATACGCTTATGCCCCTGGAAACGTTCCTTGACCTGCTGGATCTAACGTGCATGCGCGGATATTTCCAGCATGGGGACCAATTTGTGCGACAGGTCGCGGGTGTGGCGATGGGGGAGTTCTCTCGTCGGAGGTGGCAGGCCTGGTGATGGTGGACTTGCTGAATTGGGTCATCCCGCAGTTGCCATTCCAGCTTCGGCTGGTGAAGAAGTACGTGGATGACCTGTTCCTTGTGCTCCCGCGAGCGCATGTCGATGAGGCGCTGGCCCTTTTCAACGACTACCACGGAAGGCTTCGCTTCACGTGCGAGAGGGAAGTGGATGGCAGGCTCCCGTTCCTTGACCTTCTGCTTGTGCGCGACGGTTCTGGTTCGGTCTCTCTGGACTGGTACAGGAAGCCCTCGGCCAGTGATCGCTGCATGGATTTTCGCTCGGCCCACGCGTTCTCCATGAAGGTAGCATGCGCCAGGGAGTTGATCGGTAGGGCGTTGCGCCTAAGCTCCACGCAATACCATGAGGACAATAAAGTTCAAGTTAAAAATATGCTTCTCGCAAATGGCTATCCAGTGTCTCTGGTGTCTAGACTGGTTTCGGGCTGGTCTTGTGGCGGTCAACGGAGGGAAAGGGATCACGCCGAGGCGGTGGATACTTCGCAAGGGCCGGAAGCGGTGCAGAAGTTCTACGCCGGGCTCACGTATGTAGAGGGTGTCTCTACCAAATTGCGAGGTCTTCTGGAAAAAGAGTTACCAAGCGTCAAAATCGCCTTTAAGTACAACAACAAGATATCCCGTCTCCACACCCGATTAAAAGCAGCAGATCCAATCCAACTGCAGTCGGGAGTCGTGTATAAAGTGCCGTGTAAGGGGTGTTCAACGAGCTACGTCGGGCACACCATTTCGTATCTCAGGGTCCGGATGGCCAGGCATGCCCGCGATTGCCGGGGAAGTCCGGAGGACGGCACAATGCTCTCCCACCATGCGATAGAGACGGGGCATGAGTTTGACTTCGATGGTGTGACGATCCAGGACCGTGAAAGAAAAAGAGGCAGGCGGGAATTCAAAGAAAAGCTGCATATAATGCTGACGGACGACTGCTGCAATAAGAGAACGGATGTAAATGGAATCAGCTCGGTGTACGCAGGAATTTTGGCTGATGTTAAAGCAGCCCGCTCCTGATATGTACACCCATGAACTACACACACACACAAACTACGGACAAAAAACAATACACATTACTCACAAAATTACACATGTACACATAACATGCAAACACACAATACACTAACACACAACAACATATTAAACCAAACCCACACACACACACACACACACACACACACACACAAAACAATAATGCACGCAAAATACACATACACAGAAAAATACTTAACACACACACCTGAAAAGAAAAACGTTTGTTCTATGTCATCTGCAGCTGTTACATGGACCGTTATTGTTTTAAATGTTATCTTATCCTTTGTTATCAATGTTTTGTTTCTCACATGTCTGACTGCCAAATTTGGTTAATCTCAGTTTTTAACTCCTAATAATTTTTTGACTATTTTTAAAACTAGCCGCCGATTATTACATATTTAATATTATTGCTAGTAAAGCCTGGTGCTTAAAATTCAACATTTTCAAACAAAATAACAATAGTTTATGGGTATGTACCTATCATAAAATTCAAATAGATAAGAAAGAAGAGATTAGGGGCGTTGTTAAATTTTAGTTGTTAATGTTATTAATTATTGTTTCTAGTTTACTGGCTCTCCGAATGATGCCTGACGGTGTTGTTCACACCACCTAACGGCCTCCAAGTAGGTGTTAGTTATCTATTTATTGTTTAAAATGTTTATACCTTGTTGCCAGTCTGTTAAGCGCACTATTGTTGTTTTTAGGCCCTGATGAAGATTATAAATTAATCGAAAGCTCGGCGAAAGAGGCGTTGGTTTCTGGTTGACCCTACTCCCGATCAACTGACATCCTTAATTTTAAGGCCAGTAAAACAGCTGTTGAAGTGGGAAAAAATTCGCAGTTCTTCGGACATACCGAAAACTAATCTGCACACGCCACTGATCTACTTAGCAGCGTTTTAATTTCATTATTCATAGAATTTAATAATTATTATTATTCTGTTAATTATGGAGGTGATTAAGAATATATTAAATGGTGAATTTTACGGAATTAAACGATCTGCTTCGTTGAAAAGATGGATAGGTAGTTATTTATCAAGCGAGGAGGATGATTATTAAATAATCTTTATATTATTTAATAATTTAAAATTTAGATTATTTAATAATCTAAAAAATTTTTTTGCCTGGTTGAAAAAACGTTTTTCTAAATACCCATCTAAAATACAAATTTATACTGAAATTATAGAATAATAACAACTAAATTCTGTGTTTAAGGAGTACCGATATATCGTAAGGTTTGTCTTTGCAATCGAAAAATGAACCCCTGTGCAAAATTTGCAGTTCTTCGGACATACCGAAAACTAATCTGCACACGCCACTGATCTACTTAGCAGCGTTTTTTATCCACGCGTTGGATTCAATTACAGGCAATTCTTCATTTCCTACCTATCGCAGTCTATACCCGAGGCCAGCTCACGTTGTTCATTGGCCCTCGTGAGGTAAAGTTCAGACGCTCGCCAACTTGTCCGTAGCTTTCTGATGCAGTCTTGGCTTCATCCCAAGACGTCGGCCATTTCACCCTTGCCAGTTGCTACAAACCTCGAACATTTTCCTCTAGTGTAACTCGCCCTTTTACTTCACCCTTCGGTTGATAAAGGTTTCACGCCAGCCCCTACACCGTTTGATGTACAGTTTGTGTACGAGAACTGCATCGAATTTGGCAAAACATGGTAGAAAATATTTCCGAAAACTGAACTTACCTTTAAGGAAATCATTGTGGGCTCCTAGATTGAGACGTTTTTGATTTTGGTACACCGAGCAAAATGCTCATTTTAGTACTCAGTTATTGACAAAAAGCAAAGCTTTGCCTATGATCAAATCTGCTAGAGTCAATATTAAATATTACCAAATTTTGGTATTAGAGTTTTTTTTTATCATACCTTTTTCAGTATCGCTCAGTTCGAACCATTCATCTAGCCCGGAGTTGAATGCTATTGAGTAACCTTCAAAAACAATTATTTGTTCATATTTACGAAGTAAATAGGAGTATTGGAATTTACCTGAAATTGGTTTTTCTGCGGTATTTTTTTTCTGGCTTCAAAAATATACCGATTTGATTTTTCTTGGTCTTAAAATCTTTGTTGTGCCTTGCAAAATACGAGCATATGATTTTAGGCGAGTTTTAAAATTGGCATAGTGAGTGTTTTGATAGTTGTGGCCTATTAGCCTCAAAAGTAGTCAAAATATAATCAAATTGTGTCATAATTTTACGTTTGAAAAATGGAAGTACCTATTGCCCGTTATCTACGCTCCACTGGTTTATAATGCAACGGATAATCATTAAGCAAAATCATGTTGTAAGACGGATTGCTTTGAAAACAGGAAAACAAATCAAGCAGCTCTCTCATCATCAAAACGGCAACGAGCTAGGTCACAGATGCCAGAGACTGAGGATGGCGGAAAAGCCCCGGTCATTTACTTCTACCAAGGACTATGTGGTGGATGGGAAACGGGCGGAAAATCGGTCGCAGGCTGAACGATCGAGTATGCGTGAGAAAAGTGTGCGCCAGCGAATGGCGGGTAATAGAATAGGGGCCAGTGCCCCGAGGGCGCCCGAGAACAATTTGGATGCGTGTAGTCCTTCCGATCAACAAGATCGGTCCTCACCCCCGGCCGGGGTGGAGGTCGGATGAGGGGGTGTGGTTTCCAATGTAGCGAACGGACGTGAATAAATAACGAGTTTCGGCCAGCCTGCCCTCCGGTCATCTAAGGGCGCTTAAACATTTACCTTCCGGCGTGAAACACCTGAACCTCCCGCCGGGTTAATCAATTATCGTAATTTAAACGGAGCTTGTGAATCCAGACAGACTGTTGCCACATTGGGGGATTTTCCTCGCGTGAGTTTGCCCCCAGAGTCCCGCGAGTTTTCCTGATGACATGAAGTGACTCAATACTGAAACTCTAAGCTGAAGGGGAGATGTACCAGCAACGTAACTAAGAAAATCTACTTTCTTCGACTGCTGAACTATAAAAGTTTTTTAGTACCTACATTTAATGTATTTGAAGTGCGCCCCACGGGCAATTAGCAACTTCAGGATCCTCCTTTAAGTCTAATGTTGAAAAATAAAATTAGATACTGTCACTTAAGTTCTAACACCGCCAAACTCAATTTTTGGCGAAAATGAGTTGGACACACCACTCGATAGATTTTTCAATAGCCGATATCATGGTAAAACTGCCAAGGAGATTGAACCAACCAGTGAAGAAGGAGATGGAGAAGAGACAGCACCGCTCAATGTATTTCCATGTTGAAATAATTAGTTTTTTGTATCTCCTGAAAACTTGGAAAAATTGAGTTAGGTGGTGTTAGAACTTAAGTGACGAATTCTTGTTTTCCGACATCTTTCTTTTTGCGCTAGTGATAGCTACTCTGAAAATCGGAAGCTCCAGTAACAAACACGGCAACAATGCGGTTTTAATACTTCCACATGTACGAAGTAATGGAAGTATTGCAACAAACCTAAAATCGGATCGGAGCTTCAGAAAAAATGTTTACTCATACGCTTTCACTAGGAATCACTTCATTAACAAAATTTGTTAAGATATTAAATTTTAATGTCAGGTGAGCGTATCCATGTGGCCATAGCTCCCTCAATTCTTAACCTTTTTTCAAACTTCTTGGACTGAAATTTTCGTCTAGGCAAGACCCATCACACTGTTTAACCGTAATTTGAATTACCCTCAGCACTTCTGATATATTAGCACTTTTAGTGTTTTCTATTTTATTTTTTCTGAAAATGGAAAATATGACACTGTTTAACGTAAAATATTCATAATCACTGCAAGTTCATACTTAACTTGAAGTTGAACTTACTTACAGTATGTTCATACTTACTGCAAACACAAGTAAACAAACTTGAGCACTCATCCTTACGGATGTACATAGCAAGAAGACTCAAATCACGCCAACCTCGAGAAACAATTTTTACAACAACTACAACACTTTCTCTTCAACCCCTCCTACTTCTTATGTTACTAACTTCATCACTGTAGATATCCCCCCCTCCCTACTTATTTAGTTATTCCATATTTCAACACAGCCTTGGTGAATTCAACATCAAAGCCATCATATCGACGGTGAAGAGTTGAGACTACGTATCTCACATTTGGCGAAGTTTACAGGAGAACAGATAAACTTCATAATTCGTTAATATTCTGTTCTCTTATAATTCCTATCATATCAATATTTCGTCGTTTAAGAACCATCTTAGCACATCTAACAATTTGGCAGTTTTTAGGTAAAACGTGAAATCATGTTTACTCTCTGTGCCACATCAATGCTCGGTTTCAGATTCGCTAAACTCTTCGTGGAACCCACTGAAATATCCCTTAGATACGCTTGGATACATACTCGTATGTTAATGCATTAGAAAAAAATTGATTTTTCATTTTTCCTGAAAAGTTGTCAAAATGTTAGATGTGCTATGATGGTTCTCAAACGACGATTTTCACTTTTGCGTCGTATTAGTTCAAAAATCCACCGCATGAGCCGTTTAACATCTTTCGACGTCCGCCACTTACTACAGAACGTAAATAAGGTAAGGTATAGGTACTGCTTCGATAATGATTTCTCTTCAGCTCTACGACTTAGTACCAGGATCCACCACCTCAATTCGCCTACCTACATTTCGGACAGCATTGTACCCTGAGTTGAGTTACGGATCCGATTTTGAAAAGTTCCGCCTTGGTTCAAGTTGAAGCGAGAAGGGTTTCCGAGAAGTGAATTTACGATCGGAAGTTGGATTTTCGAGGGAAAATATTCCGCCGTCACCTCTTTCGTCGTTCAATCTTTTGGAGAATTTGATAAGGTCCACCATGCTGGAGCAAGGGTGGAATTTATAACGTATAACCTTCCGTCCATCCCTTCATCGCCTGCATCTCGGTCGATCGTCTGTTACAATCCCTCGGTGGAATCGCTCGTACCTCGTATCACCTAAGGTCCGATCGCCCATCACCGTTCTGGGGGAAAATCCGCCCAATATTCTCCGCGCTCAGGAAAACCAACCGAATTCCGGTTGGATTCGACTGGTAAAGATGCAATCTGAATGAAACAATCCCCTTCTTGCTTTGGAAGTCGGACCCTTAGAAAGTTTGGAGCCTTAACAGGGCGGAAAACAGGGGTGCACGGGGTTAAGCCCCGACAGCCTGCGATATCTCCAGTCGGAAGGAATCGCCGATCCCTCGGTCCGCTCCCTTTTCTAATAACGCTAGCTTCCACCTATAAATCCACCTGGTCCAACTGGGCCCGGTCATCCCTTTATCTCAAGACGGATCGGTCAAGCCCAGCCGAGGCCAAGCTATAGGAGTTTCGCCCAACGGGCGATTACGCCGTTCCCGTGTTCCAAATCCAACCTCCCTAACCGATAGGTACACGTGCGTACTCCGATAAAATACGTGTACGAAATATCCGCATTTCTCATTCTTATGAATCTGTACATGCGCACTATGAAAGGCGATAAAGAATCGGGGCGTTTCATCTTCGTAGAGGACTGAAACAACCAGGGGTTAGGCCTTCCCGACCACCTCAAATGTAAATATAAAAAATTGAATACAGAATCTGAATACAATGAGAGAAATTAGAGTAATTGTCTAAATGGTGTTTTTTTGCGAACTGTGCAGCATACTGTCTGTAGTTGTCTTGTTGCTGATGCTTGGAGCGAATATCCATTCGAGAGTGTCTCTATTAGAATTTCTTCCATCATTCGTGTGTGGCTGGCTGGCTGGAGGGTTTTCTCTTGACCGTTTGGACGTTCATATTTGAGGAAGGATGCCACGTCTGTCAGCTGATTTCCTCTCATAACCAAAGCGGATGGATAGTCCGCTATATTGGTGCGAGGTCTGCAGATCAGTGCAGACTTGCGTCAGAGTTCTGTCATCACCTTCTGATTCCGTGGCTGCCGTCCGTCGTCCACTTGTTACTTCCATATTGGCAAAGCAAATGAAAGAATTGTAATCGTCCTTAAATCGAAAATCAGAAAAAAATTTCACTTATGCTCAGAATCACTTCTTGAACAAGTGTGTGTCCGTTTGTAGTCATTTACAAAAACATCTCGTTGACTTGTTTCTCTTTGGCTCGTTCTGATCTAAAAAGATTGCATAGGTTGCATTTCTGGAAATAATGTACCAAAACCCTGGGTTTGTTTTAAGAGAGTGCAGAGTAAGTGCCTAATCTGTAAACTCAAAACAGTAGGTCGACGGTCCCACAGCAACACCCCATATCGTCATTTTTGCCAAAAATGAGTTATGCATATGGTTGGAAAGCTCTCTGCAGCACGGATTCAATAAAATTTGAAGTTCGATCGCAATTCCAATAGGATGGGCGCAATTTACGTATTGGATAACCACCTGTATCGTCATTGTGTCGGTAACGAGCTGTACTTTCAACTATTTGGCATCGTTTACCGGTTCAGACGATGTGGCCTCGCATGTTCTTCAAATTTTACCGCAAGAGCGATTTTATTATACTGATTTTATAGTATTTTTTAAAGTTTTTTCCATCCTTGACAACCAGGGTTTTGGCTTTCCTGAAAAGTTACCAAAATGAAGATACGGGGTGTTGCTGTGGGACCGGCGAGGTAAGTCTTTTGGAGTCGATATTGATATTGATTTGCCTTGGAAAATCCAATGACAACACATGACAATTTGTGTAATGAATCGATAGCGTCTACCAAGACATATTGCTTCAAATTTACAATATAGGCCCCCAGGAATTTGTAAGCGCCTTATGCATGCGCAGTGCGAGGTTCGGTAAGCAGCGTCCCAGCCACGACACTTCCCAACATTACAAAACATTATATTGCGCATGCGCTAGGCATATACACATGCCTACCCTCATGCTCCTGGAACAAGCCCCCTGACCTAATCCGTGGGATTCTGTTACGCTCATACAACCTACGCACGTTGGCTTGTATTGAGCACCGCCGGCCGAGAGGATTCGCAGCAAACTGGGAAAAGCCAGTCGGAAGGAGAAATAATATCATTTTTGGCTTGTGAAAAGTGGGCGATAAATCTCATTAATGTTACAATCTCGCAGCCTCTCAACGCGGCCGCTGAGCTGGCGAAAGAAAACGACAAAAATACGTACGCGATGACCTCTGTGTTTCGGGACGATTTACGACCCTCGACGAAAAACGGCCGAGTAAGTGATTTCGAGTTTTTTCGCTGAAACATGAAGCCTTTCGAAGGGGAACCTTTTGAAAAGGATATTTCGACTTTGAGAATAATTGCCAACGAGCGAGAAGGTCGTTTTCTAGGGTAGGAAAAAAATCTTTCGCCGAAGCTTTTGAGTCCGGATGAAAGGTATGAGTTATTTATTAGTCAGGAGACAGAAACGGAAAAAATAAACAGGGCTTTAGAATCAAGTGCGGTAAATCAAGGGGAAAAGACCCTTTTCCGCCTGGGACTTAGGTCTGCCTTGGGGCGGGGCTTTGCTGGATCTCGGCTCACCTTTCCACTCGACCTAATTGCCACAGGTAGCGGAAAGTCCGGCGGCAGTTCGCCGCTTCTCGGCCCATCTCGTGGGAGCGGTTAGAAATCATTTCAGAACACGTCGGTTGGCAAGTGGAAAGCCGAGGGGGATGATCCCTCTCACACTCGGGTTCAGATGTTCCACTTGCTTTCCCTAAGCGAGAGATCCGGTTCCCCAGTGGAACGACCTTGGTTCCTGACTTTTCATGGCCGGAAGGGAGAGCGAGCTGGCCTAAATAGAATTGACCTCAGATGCGTGATGTTTCTCACATTTATTATTGCGCAGTAAAAGTAGCCGAAGGTCCAGTTTCACCGAACTTCGAACACCTCGATTAGGTACCTTCAGACTTAACCCAAAAAAGCGCATTCTATGATCACATTTTAAGCATATCAAGTAGGTATATAAGCATTTTATGAAAATTTCTTGATGATAATTTTTTGTAGTTTGGGTAAGTACCTCCATAGTAAAAGACGCTTCAAGTCAGCATACAATCAACCTCGAATTGACGCCCTCTACTTCACGCCGCTGATAAAGTTGGTGACACACGCATTGCTGTGATTGGTCGAGGTGCCGTGGGTGTAGAACCCAATAAATTTGATTGGCGTTTCCAAGCCACGTTCCCATATCCACTCCAACAGCCAGCAATCGGATTGTGTGGAATTCACTTGCAACTTGCATAGATAAGGGCAATGTCTGACGACTGATACGGACTATAATGTGCATTGCGGGCAATGGGCACGATAAACGCAATGCTTCTACATCAATTAAATTACTGTCCATTAATAAACAAGAAGCTAGAGGGGCGATCTAGGATATGACCAATCATCAACTTCGGCTGGCTGCCTTACCAAGCGTTTAGCATCAATCTGACGTTCAAACAAGCTTCATAATATTATCATTTATCTGTATCTAAGGTGTTAATTAATTGCGTAATTGCACTCATTTGAACGAATTTCATCAAGTTGATTATTTTCGTTGAACTGGTTTTTCTGCTGGAAGGTTAAATCAACATCATCAACGGTCGGAGTTCTCTTTTACTGCAAAACTCGCCGTTGAGAAATATTTCCGCTTTTCGGACAGAGGGCCACCGAGGGCACTGCCAGACTTCTTTTCAGGAGATTTTTCCCTTGTAAGTTATTCCTGACTCTCTTCAAAAAGACTCTGGCGCTTTAAACGTGAAAGTTTTGAACCCGCGACCCTTTTATTCGCGAATAAGCCCTTGACCTTACATAGCGTTCGTACGGCCAGAGCGATCCTTGAAATCCTTTGCTTTGTACTCCGTACTCTTTGGCCTAAAGTATGTCTCAGATCTTTCGTACTAACTCGATATCAAAAGCATACTATTTTTCGTTGGATGCGTGAATACTTTTGTGAAACCGAAAGTCCGATAAAAGAGTACCAAGTGGTGCCGATTAGCTGCCCTCGAACACCATAAAGCAATGCATGCCACTTTGCAGCTAGTATTTCTTTCAGCACTTGGAAGCTTATGCTGTAATATCTTACGTTTGGCTTCCCACTTGGTGCTGGCTCAATACCAAGCGGTGCCAAACCAATACCAATACCCCAATGCCAAATACCAAACCTATTCTATACTACCTTCACCTGCAACTTACCTACTAGGTAAGTATCGATTCGATGTTTTCTACGATTGTTTCCAATTTTACGGTAAACTGACTCATATCACATTTTTTCTAAATTTTTGTTTATCAGATAATAGATGGAATAAATTTCTCAACAAACTCAACCAATTTATCTCTTTCTCGAAAATTTTTTTGATTAGCTGTGAAAATGTTTTAGGGATTATCCAGCTAGTGATTCCCAATTTTACCTATTCCACTTTCTTGTTTATCATCCTTCAATCTCTCACCTCAATGCTAAAAGAGCAACCGCACATTTGCGCGCTTCAAATTGCAAATAATTGAAATCTAAAGCTTGAATTTCTTCGAATTTTTGCGAATACATTTACGAGAAGCAGTTCCTAGTTGATAATGGTGGTGGAATGAGTTCCATCTGAGCCTGAAGAGGGAATCCGAGGATGATAAAGGCCTCTGGGTAGTCGGGGGTTGAGTAGGGCACGGAGAATTTTCAATTAAGGTGACGAACTTGGCCCTTGCAGTGCTGAGAAAGAGGCCGCATCAAGGAATAGCGAGCCGCTTGGTGGCTTATAAGGCGTAGGGTTAGGCCCTTATCCTTCTCCTTCTCCCGCAGGCCCTTATCAGACGAACGCCGATGTGCACCGGACGACAGTCAAGTCCATCCACGTTATCATTTCGACTAACGTTGCATCAGCATAGTACTCACGTTTTCCGAACATCAGTCTAAGGATTCTCAGAACACCTTAGCTCAATTCACGGTTTCTACCTTGATGCCTTTACTAATCAAATTATTGGGAGCTTGGAGACACTCGAGTAGAATTAGTGCAACGAATAGAAGATAGCTTGCAGACATAAATTAAGCATGAGAATTTTAGCGCCAGGTCTGTGACCAAAAACCATTCACATGGCTGTTGCTACCATTGAATGTGACAACATGGAAATTTGAGTCTGCAGGAAAACCTTCGGGGAATTAATAATTCGGAAGACCACTCGAACTACCAGGCCACACAGATTCGACCTGGTAGTCCACTGGTCAGAACATCCGCTTGCGGAGCAAGGGGTCTCGAGATCACACCTTTCATTAGGCAATTAAAATTGTTGAAGAACTAACTTTTTCGGCCGAAACTTTTTTTTCGGCACAAAAGGACTGTCGCTGGACCATAAATTATGCTGTTGGTTGGTCATGTTGGTCACAGATTGGACTGTCTTAAGCGAACTCAATACCCACCTACAGAAGATAAAACAATTTCTAATTTATAAATTTTACACATGGCAGTAAAGTCCATTTTGTGCATGCCAGATTTCCGTAATTCGTTCATGGACTCGGCGTCGTAATTCATTATTCATTGACTCGGCGGTAGACGAACACCCCAAGTGCCGGAGGATAGTCCGATTGACGTTCGTCTGACAAGGGCACCATTCCACCAGCTTTTATGACCTCACGGGTCGAAGAGCTGGCACACCGCTTCTCGCCACCGCTTGGATAAGAGTTCTCTCTGTAACTTTATGGCCACCCCATCCATCCACACAAGCCCTTCAAGGTATCGCAGGTTCTCATCTTCCTATTGCCCTTTTGAGACCTTTTTCAAAATGCCGTTGCGGCATCTTCAAGTAATGTCAAGATTCCCTAAGCTCAATTAGCGTGGCCTGCCCGTAATATCTGGATAATGAATACAAAGGTATTTTTTGGAGTTATCATCTGGGCAGATTCATCAAAGATGATCATTTGGCCAAATTACCTATTAGTAAAAGAATAATGACGGACCCCAGTTCTCCAATAGAAAGTTTTTGCATGTGCGTAAAGTTAGCACGATCAAAAAGGATACGTAGTTGGGGTTGTAAGCCTTGAAACGGGAAGCGACCGCCGAAGCGTCCTTAGGTAGGTAGGAAATGTAACAGTTTTGGACAAATGTCAAAATCTGTATTCAAGAAATTAATCTCTGTATCTATTGTAATTGCAGATAAACCAATCGGACAAATAAATCCTGGTGCGAAAGCCGAAGCTTTATCAGCTCTCGAAAATCAACCTGGGCCGCAATGTTTGAGGCATACATGGAGTGGATTTTCCGGCTTGGCCCCGTCCAGCCATCATCCACGAGCAGCTTGCAATGCAACTTATGGCGTCGAACAATCCTCACAAAAGACAACACGACCAAAAGAGAAGAAGTCAAGGCTGAAAAGATCGACTTATTGAATTGGACTGCTCACATTTTCTCGCAAACTGTTGCTTCAGAGGATTCATGGGACAATTCCCTCGGCAGGGATTTTCTTTCACAGAAACAAGTAGCCGCTGTCGGGACGTTTTTGCCGAACGAACTTATCGACTTGGTCTACAGTGGTAGACGCTATACGACTTTGATTGGCGCTAACATGATTGCTGACATCTCGGGGTTCACGACTCTTTGCGAAACCTACGCAAAATTTGGCACTGAAGGTGCGTTCCGGCTGACCGCAATGTTGAACAGTTACATTGGAGCAATGGTCGATCTAATTTATACATTCAATGGTGACCTGTTGAAATTCGCTGGAGACGCGTTCATTGCTGTATGGCACTGCAGGCTAAACGAATTCTTATCGCACAAAGTTCACGAAGCAATATCCTGCGCGATGCACATTCAATATTCCCTGGGAAGATATCTCACAGATGTCGGGGTAATGCTGAAGGTAAAAATCGCGATTTCAGCTGGCAATTTCGTATTCAGCCTGGCGGGAGATGAAGTTAATAGCAGTTACATTATTTACGGCTACCCTGTTCTCGAAGCTAAAAAAGCTGAAGGAATGGCTGAATCGGGAGATACTATCGTTGCTCCGTCCGCTTGGAATTTCGTCAGCCCTAGAGATTATTCGTTCGAAATGATTGCCGAAGGATACGTGAAACTGAAAAGGATCCTGTATGATCCGAGGGTGATGACCAGAAAAGTTTTCGATTTTGACGCAAGGCAACTTGTGGAAATCAATATAAAGAATGAGACTTTGAGAAACTTAACGAGGAAAACGGATCTGGTTTCCGACGAAATGTCATTTGAAGAGAATATCCGACCGAACCTATTCGGTCCTGCTATTAGGTCGATCAGTGAAGACCTAAGGCCTTTTGTGATCGCCCCAGTTATGCAACAGATAGATGCTAAATCTTCTTTCGAATACCTGACCGAGATGCGCCAAGTTACCATAATGTTCCTCAAGATGAAACCGAACACCACTCAAGAATCGAGCGTCATCAAGCTCACTGACATGGTGCACTGTACGATATCCAAAATCGTCAAGAGCAAATTAGGCTTGATAAACAAAGTTTGCATGTTTGACAAGGATATAATGTACTTGGTGATATTTGGAATGAAAGGGTTTAAAGAGAAAGACGAGGCCTTGAGGTGCCTGAGATGTGCCTACCAAATCCATTCGGTTTTGAAAGATGAAGAACTGATAAAAACTTTGTCAACAGGAGTCACGATTGGCACTACTTATTGCGGAGTGGTGGGCCATCCTTTCAGAAAAGAGTACACTGTTATCGGAGGGGCTGTAAACCGAGCAGCAAGGCTGATGTGTGCTTTCGATAATGTCATCTCCTGCGATCATTCGGTTGTGCTCAACTCGAAGCTACCGCTCGCTTATTTCAACAGATTGCCTCCAAAGTTTCTGAAAGGCATTGGTCAAGTCACCAATATCTACCAATATGAAGAAAAAGGGCTGAACTCGGCAAAAATACCTCCAATTTTGGGTCGTACTGATATATTGGCCAAATACCGCGACATTTTGATGGGGACCTCCAAATACAAAGGAATAATCGTAATGGGAGACCCAAGGGTTGGTAAGACGCGGGTGCTCAACGAGTTCGTCGAAATAGCGGACGCTCTTAGCTGGAAGTCAATTTGGGTATCCGTCCACACGACTCTTCGTTACGGCGTCAGTCTGCTGCACAAAATCTTCTCCAACATTCTGGGCAGGACTGTTAAACAACGGATGGCTACATTGATCAGGCTGTATCGGAACGACCCCTGCTACCAGTATTTGTACATACTGAACGACATATTCGATGTCAACTTCGCCTTTCCCTACAAGTTCAGCACACCAACAGAAATAACGCCCCTTTTCCTATTCCAGAGAACTCTGAGGTTACTCGAAGACAAAACAGTCATCATAATCGATGACGCTCACGGACTTGACGTTGAATCTTGGAGCGTATTCCTGGACATAATCCAACACCCGAAGTACATCGTTGTACTTTCACTTCCCAGTGCTTGGCAAAATAAGCAAAATACGATCCAAAAAGCTTTGAGCAGTCCAAAAGTCATCACTTTTCACTTGGAACCGCTAAACGTGGCAAGTGTGCCTGCACTCGTTTGTCAAATGCTAAACGTCGAGGCTGTTCCCAGGAAGCTGGTGAAAGTGCTGGTTAAGCTGTCCAGAGGAAATCCTGGCTGGGTGCAAACCTTCTTGCTATCGTACATTGAGGCTGGATTCATCGTAATCAAGATGGCTGAGCTCAACACTCTTAGCGTCAGCGTGTACATTATACCAGATAAAACGTTATTGCGGCCATACGGGTACAGGGTAGGAGATGATTTGGCTCAGAAGAGTTCCACAAACTTATCGTTGCCTGTTGAAAGTATCGATATTGACGCAATTGTACCCGTTTGCAAAATTCAGAAACCCCTCGATGAAAACGCCCTGCCAGCCACGTTTGATGATGTGATCATGAGTATGTTCGATAGGCAATCCTCATTCGAACAGCTTATGCTCAAATGCGCTTCAGTATTGGGTACGACCTTCTTCAGATCCGATTTGATTCATGTGATGGGGGGCCCACCTGAAGCTCACGTCACCGCCGCAATCAGAAGATTATTTCAGCTCCACGTGCTTGGCTGCGCCACTGAAGCGGAAAAGGCGCAAGAGCAAAGATTCCAAGACCAGCTGACGAGTTCTGACAGGAGCAGAGGCCCCAAAGAATTTAATTTGGAAGAGATAAAGTGCAACTGTAAAATTTCTCCAGATGACTTGCACGGCTACCCGAACTACGCATTATGCAAGAACCCTGCCTTCAAGTTCAGCGTCATCAGCACCACGATCAACGCCACAATCCCAATGAATCAAAAGATCGAGTTCCACTCGCGAGCGCTTCAGAGTATAAAGCTGCGGAGCCAAAAGTGCGAGTTTTGCCGGTCCAACGAGACGGAGCAACCCGAGGAAGCCGTAGCCGGCAGTTCAGCAAGCGTCAAAGAATTGGCCCCCGGTGACGAAATCCGAGACACTGTCGATTCGACCCAATCTTCTGAAGAATTACGCTCGGAGGATAGCCGTCAACCTGGAGATCTTTTAAGAGAACTCGCTCAGTTTCGAAAGAAGGCTGCATTCGCTGAGGGGGGTATGGACACCGATAAAGACTCAGTCAAGATGGAGAAAAGCACGCTTGGAACAGTTATGGAGTTCTTTAGAAAGGCGTTTTTACGGAAAAAATTCAAACAGGGAGCAAATTATCTTGACATCAAGTTCCCAAGAGAGATGAAGTGCTCGTGTTTCAAGGAGCTGTCTGAAACTTATGACCAACTGGTGCATCACGCTAGAATGGCGGAGCTTCTAGTGGTTGAACTGAAGTATTTGATAGCTTTTGCAATTCATTCCATAAGCTATGGAAAATACGAGAAAGCCTTACAACTGTTGAAAGATGCAGAAAACACCCGGGAACAATGCTTGGCAATAATGACGCAAGATTTGCAATCAGCTCAGGATAGAGCCAAGATAGAGAAGAAAAAGAAATCCATTTCCACGCAGTACATGAAGTATACGAAGAAACAAATATTGGCTTACCTTGGGATGACTTATTTGAACTTGGGGAACACGTCTATCGCGTCGGCACATTTGAGCCTGTTAGCTAAGCACGCGTACGTTTCGGTCTTTTTCTGGCTCCAGATAATATTGATGAACTGGCCTGAAGTTCCAGCGGCTTACAGGAAAAAGTTGAGAAGAGAAATGATTCTCAAGACGGACGTTCATATGTCGTTGTCCCTGGCTCATCTTTACAAATTCGATTCAGGAAAGTCATTGACGATGGCTATGAAAGCGGCGACGTTTGCTCGAGCTACCGATGACATTAGGCATCGTTGCTCGGCTTTCGCAAACGCTATGGATATGAACATCATGAAAGGAAAGTTCGATGAATCGCGCAATCTGGAGATGAAGAGCGTGAAGTCAGCCCTCAAAATTTACACGGGCACCAGCGTTGCTTCGGTTGTCGTTATGGGCGAGCTATACAGCTCGGTTTTTAAAAGCCGTTATTGCTCCGGGCACCTCCTCGAATGTATCGAAGTTGGAGAGATCGCACTGAAAATAGCGCAGGCTACGTCAGCTCTCGATGCGGAGATTTTCATCTGCCAGAAGCTGGTCAAGGCGGTTTTGCTCACTCGGAACTTTGAAAAGTTGCAGGAAATATTACACCCGAGAATGTACATGAAGGAAGTGGTCAACAGCCCAGCCCACGTCATGAAAATGAAGCTTTATCATCGATGGATCTTGGATGCATTTCTCGAAAGTTCAGTCGCGCTGGAAAATCCGATTAGGATTTTCTCTATCATGAAAAAGGGTGTCATCCGCCACCACTTGAACATTGAGTACCCATGGACCAGAGAGGCAGGTTTGACTATGTGGCTATGGTACTTGAGAAAAGGCGAATTCAATCGAGCGTCCAATTGGCAAATCCCCGAATATTTGGATATTGACTGCCGCCAAGAGAACATTTCGGTTTTATTGAGGATCATACAATGCCAACTGCTGTGGCTGGAGTTCAAAATACGAACGAATCCCGTTTTCTCGCCTCGGATGGAAAGCTGTTCTGCCAACTTGAGCTACATGTTCAAAATTTTGAAAAACAAGGTGAAGAAATACCTCCCTCACCAGCTTCCGCGGTATTACCATTTGAGGGCGTATTACACTATACTTACTTACGACAAATTCAACAGTAAAGTCAGTACATTGCCAGGCTTCAGGTTTCTCTCGATCGGGCATCGTTACGCCGAAAAGCATGGAAATTTGCTAGAACAGGCATGGATCAGCCATTCGAGAAGATTATGGTACAAACCTGAAAAAGTGGACGACCCCGATTTTTGGGTTAATCACATGGATGACGACGCTATCGGAGTTGAAGATATTGACAATTACAACTGGTCGGACATAATGTTCTCATTGAAAGTACCGGACCGTGTCGCAGAAGAGATCGGCAGGCTGAAGAGTTTTGTCAGCTTGCCCGATTCGGTAAGCGCCAATCAATCCAAGGAGGATGAAGATTACTGAACGGAAATGGCCACTTGACTTTTAAGAAAATATATTGCTGAAAAACGGATATAGATTTTTTAACTTTTTAGATATAAATTATTATAAATACCAACAGTTTATACAGTTTCCCCTTCTTTTTTTCTCGCTTCCAGATATCGATAGGTGTATTTTAGAATAAGGTCGTGTGTATAGACGGAAGTAGGTATGCGGGGAGGTGATTCGTTTTTTTTGCCTGGTCAAAAGAGACTTTTCCGGTCATGAATTCTGCCCCGGTCAAAAAGGCGTTCTACAAATTCGATTCATGATTTCAGAGCTATTGAGGATAATTAAAATTAGATGCCCTTCAGAAAAAATTCTACAATGTCCAACTATGGAAAGGAAGCAAGCCCCGGGGGAAAATTTATCTATTTCACAATACGTTTCTGTAGCTTTTCTCTGGCGTTTCCACAGCAGAGAAGACAAAATTTTTCTTTGTGAAAAACCGTAACTCTTGACCAGAAGAACAAGTAAACACGCTTCTCGTCAGAGGTTGTGCTGATAGGATGCGATCACGCGATGACAAATAATTCTCAACTTCCTAGAGGGAGAAGTCCGAGGCGTTATGACCTGATTGTCCCATGAAGGGAGGCAATGTTAATTCACTGCTTCCCCTTGACAATTTTTCATCATAGAACTTCTCCCTTACTTGGCATTGTAAAAACTCCTCAGATAGAGGCCCCATTGTAGCGAAAGAGTTGCGAAATGGTCGATCGTATGAATCGGGGTTGACGTATTTCATAGTGCTGAACTGGCATTCGAGGGCTGAAAAATGGTTTGAATGGGATTGCTCACGCAGCATAAAACTTGCACAACTGAACCCTCACAACTAATATGCCGACGATGGGGGCACTCCAAGAACCTCAAGCGAGCTGTAGCAGAATGGTAAATCGAGAGTTCGAGTCAGGAGGTAAAATCAGTTTTTATTGGTACGTACCTACTGTTTACATGGTTGGGGTCTTGAACATCCTTGGGCCTAGCAAGTAGTACCTAGCCAAGAAGAGCTGGTCACGCCATCAAGGACGAAAACGACTATGTAAATATCCATAAACGGTTTCCGGAGCCATTAAGAAGATTCGTCGGTTCTGTATGTAAACAGTAAAACTCTCCTTTCTGTACAATTGTTTCCGAACATTGAAAAAACTAATCCCGGCGTACATTTTCAAACCCATCCCACCGAGAAAAGAAGATTCAAGTAAGTTAGAAGGGACAAAGAATTAATGGAAACAAACAGACATGGGTAAGATTGAGGTAGCTACCTACCTTTAGCCAGGCTAACTTTATTAATAAACTTTCATCCCATCTTACAGTTTGCACTTCCCCTTTGTCTTTCTTTCGTCTCGCTCTGAACGTTCAAGCCGTTCCAGAGATCAGGAGAGATTTACTTAGCAAAAGCTAAAACCACTTTTATTTCCATAACGCCGGGATCCCGCAGCCCTTCCAATACGAAGATTAGAGTTTGGCTTCAAGCAAAGACCACTCGCAAGTTACGTCATAAATTTCAATGAGATTCTGGAGATTGCCAACTTTTTCTCCTTTTCCCATTTTCCCTTTTTCATGTGACAAGGTCACTACCGGGTTGCAGGAGTTGTTTGTGTAACTTTTCCAAACAAAAACTGGAATCCCTCGGATTCCTTTTCAAGTTTGAACTTCGGCTGGAGACGTACGAGCTACGAGCCAGTTGCTAGCCTGAACTATTTTTTCTGAGAGGGATTTCGAATGTTCAGCTTTCGGAATTGACACCAGATGAGTGTAAGTAAAGTAGGTAGGCACTCAATGTTCATTTCATCCTGGCAAAGTCATTCGATCTAATAGTAGATTGGGAGATGACAAAACACGGAGTAAGTATCGTTTAATAATCCCTGTGAAAAAACCAAACAATTAGGTTGGTACCTACCTACACTAAAAAACTTGAGCCTCTGCTTATGGTAGCTGCGTTACCATAATTATACATTTACTTCAACGCATTCCACGATCTAACTCATAACGTAACCGCATCCAATGCGCCACGGAGACTTAAAATCTCGGATACGACCATAAGATCGAAGAAACATCCAATTTCTAGAGGCATATCGCGTTCTGCTTTGAGATAATGAACTGTGCGGTTAAAGGTCCACACCGCCACTGTTGAACCGGTGGAGTCGGTTGTGTTCGAGTTTGAATTACATCTGATAAAGAGACTCCCACTTTCGAGCTCGTTCTTTAAGCTTAATGGCTCGTGGTTTATTGAGGAGCACAAAGCGACTCGAGCCAAAGCCAAGACCTTCTTACACTTTACAACGACGATAATATCTTCGAACTAACTCGTTCAGGCATCTTGAGCTATAACAAAAATTGTCGAATGTTCCGTATTACACTATAATAGTACGCTCTATGTGAATACATAGTGTTGCATACGGCTGCATTTAGAAGAGCATCGAGATCGCATCCGCAAGATTAAAGAATGATTCATTTTTGTGGCAAAAATAAAATAGACAACTAATGCTAATATATTAGAAGTACTGTGAGTAATTCTGGTTAAACGAAGTGATCGGCGTTGCCAAGACAAACATTCCAGTTCAAGAAATTTGAAAAAAGGTTGAGAATTGAGGGAGCTATGATCATTTTTGTGAATGACCACAGACGCACACAAAAACTGGTTCAGGAAGTGATTCTGAGTTGAAGTGTATAATTGAATGCATTTTTTCTGAAGCTCCGATCCAATTTTGATTTCAGGACGATGACAATACTTCCATATACATCAACAATACGGAATAAATTTAATTACCAATAGCGTTTTCTCAACACGATAAATTATAGCATAGCTAACGCATGCATATCTCAGTCAAACAATGCCCACTGTGTGTAATGAGTTTGTTGACCTGAACATGAAAATTGATTAATATTTGTTCGCGAGGCGATGTATGCGTAAATTGATAGGTTCTGTTATGCACAACTATTATACCTTCAAAATTAAGTTCGATTGTAGGCGGACCTGCACTGTGTCTGGAGACTGACGTGCTGATCGAACATTCTATTCGGCGAATTCCATTCAACATCTTGACTTGCACTTCATCCCAAGTTCAAAGTGGCGGAAGGAGAATCAACAACAAAACAAACTTTATCGGTTAGCCGATCACCTGAACTCTGAGGTTGAGCCTATTAGCAATAGCATGAAAGTCAAAGAGGCATTAAGATGGGTTGTGCTATCGAGATTGGCTGGGAACTTCAGTTGAAAAGTAGGTACTGTTGTTTGAGAATTATTTGTATAACTGATTTGGAGTTGGTTCCCGATTTTTACGATATGAAAGTTCCATTAGGATTCTTAATTAACTAAACTCCCCCATCCCCCGCCACACATTCACTTAGTACGACAGAAGAAAACTGGTACGCTCTTCCAAGACGATTTCTTCCAAGCTGGAGGAGACTTTTCACGTAAATCGTGCCAAAGTCAAAACGGATTCCATATTCGATAACAATAGAACCGAGTAATTGATCTAGGGTTACCCCCTGATAGAGTTCAAAACTATCTAATGCCACACGTTCCCTTTCTGGAAAGCCGCAAACAATGTTGCCCCAATTCCTGTAGGACGGGAACGAACGGAAACTTTGAAGACGGATAGCGTTTTACGTCGAGCGTTTAACATTCTTGTTGTCTTCCTTCCGCTGAAGTTGCTAAGACAGATGACCATGAGTAGGTATTCCAACTTTCAGCTAATGCCCTCTGCCTCCACCTATACTTGTAAAAAAACACAGCGTAATATTACAATGAGTCATCAAATCGACTCTGGCTCCACAATTCAAGAGAAATTCCGTAAAATTTTGAAGTACTGATATACTTAACTAATCTAATAGCTTAGGATTACCTATCAATAGAAGCTCGAACTCATAGTCAAACTCGAGGTCAAACTCACGATGCAACAGAAACTCAAATTCATAATCGAAACAGACAATGAACACCCAAAGTTGAACACACAATGTGTGTTGAACACACAATGAAACAGAAAATCACACTCACAATGGAGTTCACACACACTCGAAGTCAAACTCACAACGAAACAGAAAGTCAAACTCTTAGTCGATCTCACAATGAAGCAGAAACTAAAACTCATAACCAATCTTGAAGTAAAACTCACAATGAATCTGGAACTCAAACTCAAAGTCAAACCCAAGGTCAAACTCACAATGAAAGAGAATCCAAAACTCATGGTCAAACTCAAAATGAAACCGAAACTAAAAACTCATAATCTATCTTGAAATCAAACTCACAATGAAACCGAAACTAAACTCGTGATCAAACTCGAAGTAAAACTCACAATGAAACAGAAACTCGATTTCATAATAAGACTCGGATTGAACTCACAATAAAAGCGTAACTCGAACTTCATCTTTAAGTCAAACTCACAATGAAACAGTAACTCAAACTCATAGTCAAATTCAAATTGAAACAGAAACTCAAACTCATACATGAACTTGAAATCAAACTCACAATGGAACAAAAACTCTAACTCATATTCGAAATCGAAGTCAAACTCACAATGGAACAAAAACTCAAACTCTTAATCAAAATCGAAGTCAAACTCACAATGAAAAAGAAACTCAAACTCTTAATCAAAATCGAAGTCAAACTCACAATGAAACAAAAACTCAAACTCTTAATCAAAATCGAAGTCAAACTCAAAATGGAACAGAAACTCTAACTCTTAATCGAAATCGAAGTCAAACTCAAAATGGAACAGAAACTCTAACTCATATTCGACATCCAAGTCAAACTCACAATGAAACAAAAACTCTAACTCATATTCGAAATTGAAGTCAAACTCACAATTAAACAGAAACTCATACTCTTAATCGAAATCGAAGTCAAACTAACAATGAAAAAGAAACTCTAACTCATATTCGAAATCGAAGTCGAACTCACAATGAAACAGAAACTCAAACTCTTAATCGAAATCGAAGTCAAACTCACAATGGAACAAAAACTCAAACTCTTAATCAAAATCGAAGTCAAACTCACAATGAAAAAGAAACTCAAACTCTTAATCGAAATCGAAGTCAAACTCACAATGAAACAGAAACTCAAACTCTTAATCGAAATCGAAGTGAAACTCACAATGAAATAGAAACTCTAACTCATGTTCGAAATCGAAGTGAAACTCACAATGAAATAGAAACTCAAACTCTTAATCGAAATCGAAGTCAAACTCACAATGGAACAAAAACTATCACTCTTAATCGAAATCGAAGTCAAACTCAAAATGGAACAGAAACTCTAACTCATATTCGACATCCAAGTCAAACTCACAATGAAACAAAAACTCTAACTCATATTCGAAATTGAAGTCAAACTCACAATTAAACAGAAACTCATACTCTTAATCGAAATCAAAGTCAAACTAACAATGAAATAGAAACTGTAACTCATATTCGAAATCGAAGTCGAACTCACAATGGAACAAAAACTCTAACTCATATTCGAAATCGAAGTCAAACTCACAATGGAACAAAAACTATAACTCATATTTGAAATCGAAGTCAAACTCACTGTGAAACAGAAACTCGATCTCTTAATCGAAATTGAAGTCAAACTCACAATGAAAAAGAAACTCTAACTCATATTCGAAATCGAAGTAAAACACACAAGGGAACCAAAACTCAAACTCTTAATCGAAATCGAAGTCAAACTCACAATGAAACAGAAACTCTAACTCATATTCAAAATCGAAGTCAAAACCACAATGGAACAAAAACTTTTACTCATAATCGAAATCGAAGTCAAACTCACAATGAAACCAAAACACTAACTCTTAATCAAAATCGAAGTCAAACTCACAATGAAAAAGGAACTAAAACTCATAATCAAACTTGAAGTCAAACTCACAATGAAACAGAAACTCTAACTAAGAGTTTGAGTTTTTGTTTCATTGTGAGTTTGACTTCGATTTCGATTAAGAGTTTGAGTTTCTATTTCATTGTGAGTTTGACTTCGATTTCGAATATGAGTTAGAGTTTTGGTTTCATTGTGAGTTTGACTTCGATTTCGAATATGAGTTACAGTTTCTATTTCATTGTGAGTTTGAATTCGATTGTGAATATGAGTTTGAGTTTCTATTTCATTGTGAGTTTCACTTCGATTTCGAATATGAGTTTGAGTTTTTTTTTTCACTGTGAGTTTGACTTCGATTTCGAATATGAGTTTGAGTTTCTGTTTCATTGAGTTTCACTTCGATTTCGAACATGAGTTAGAGTTTCTATTTCATTGTGAGTTTGACTTCGATTTCGAATATGAGTTAGAGTTTCTGTTTCATTGTGAGTTTGACTTCGATTTCGAATATGAGTTACAGTTTCTATTTCATTGTGAGTTTGAATTCGATTTCGAATAGGGGTTAGAGTTTCGGTTTCATTGTGAGTTTGACTTCGATTTCGAATATGAGTTTAGTTTTAGTTTTAATGAGTTTAGTTAGTTTTCATTGTGAGGTTGACTTCGATTTCGAGTATGAGTTTGAGTTTTTGTTCCATTGTGAGTTTGACTTCGATTTCGAATATGAGTTACAGTTTCTATTTCATTGTGAGTTTGAATTCGATTTCGAATATGAGCTTGAGTTTTTGTTCCATTGTGAGTTTGACTTTGATTTCGAATATGAGTTAGAGTTTCTTTTTCATTGTGAGTTTGACTTCGATTTCGAATATGAGTTTGAGTTTCTATTTCATTGTGAGTTTGACTTCGATTTCGAATATGAGTTAGAGTTTCGGTTTCATTGTGAGTTTGACTTCGATTTCGAATATGAGTTACAGTTTCTATTTCATTGTGAGTTTGAATTCGATTTTGAATATGGGTTTGAGTTTTTGTTCCATTGTGAGTTTGACTTCGATTTCGAATATGAGTTAGAGTTTTTGTTCCATCGTGAGTTTGACTTCGAGTTTGATTATGGGTTCGAGTTTCTGTTTCATTGTGAGTTTGACTTAAATTTCGATTAGGAGTTTGAGTTTCTGTTTCATTGTGAGTTTGACTTCGATTTCAAATATGAATTACAGTTTCTATTTCATTGTGAGTTTGAATTCGATTTCGAATATGGGTTTGAGTTTTTGTTCCATTGTGAGTTTGACTTCGATTTCGAATATGAGTTAGAGTTTCTATTTCATTGTGAGTTTGACTTCGATTTCGAATATGAGTTTGAGTTTTTGTTTCACTGTGAGTTTGACTTCGATTTCGAATATGAGTTAGAGTTTCTATTTCATTGTGAGTTTGACTTCGAGTTTGATTATAAGTTGAACAATTGTATCATGTTCGTAGTACGTATGTGAAGGAATGCCAGAAAAGTTTGGGGGGCTATGCCCCCCCCTTCCCACTCCCCGGGTGAGGGCCTGCTTTCGATTATGCTGATTATGGTTAATAATTAAATTAAATTAAGAGTCCATTTTAGTTTTCCTGCTTCAAAGCAACC
The DNA here is from genome assembly GCA_036186465.1 of Nesidiocoris tenuis. NCBI lineage: Eukaryota > Metazoa > Arthropoda > Insecta > Hemiptera > Miridae > Nesidiocoris > Nesidiocoris tenuis. The sequence goes on from AP028909.1 coordinate 37,875,151, forward strand.
TCGTCTCAAGTTTTGAAGGATCAGTACGTAGTTTCAGAACCACCGACATGGAGAAGGTATACGTGTATTGTCTCCACCTTGTATTGATCCAATCTGAATTCTAACTGGCATTTGAATAATGGCAGATCCATGGTCATCAGAAAAGCATTAGTTCGCTCAAGATGTTAATTGAAGCCGGAGCTCAGTGAGATACAGGTAAGGTGGTTTGTCTTGCAAACGACAATGAAACTCATCCATTCGGTGAAATGTTGAATTATTACAAAGCCTCATTCATCGACCAACATCAAAATCGATTTACCCCAATCTCAATTTTAGACGCCCACTGTACCTCAATAGTTCTTTCGAAATGGGATTCATTGGTTTTTGACGCTGAGAAACAATTAAGCCTTCAGCATGAAGCGATTCATACTCTCCAGCAATATCTCAATTCAGGAGACTGGCCATCCTGATCCAATGCCTTGAATTATAGTAATAATTCTTCAAAATCAGTCCATTGCACTTGCATTGATGAATTGGTCCGAAATCGGTTAAACGAATTTCTGTGGAAAAACATTTGACACCTTTTTTCACACAGAAATATAAATCAAAAGCTGTCCGGTCACTAGATAACTTTTTTGCATCGCATTAAATGGGTTGAAAATTTATATTTTTGAGTCAAGTATGCCCTGACAGATAGCCATCCATTTCTGGCACATCCTGCTCCAAAATGAGTCGGATCGGGAAAATTTAGGTACTTTGACTTCATGCTTTCCTCATGTTTCGTTCAGCGTTTGAAATTGAGAGTCGGCCTCTTCACTGCGTCACCTTGAGAGCCTGTCCTAAATCAATAGATGATTGCTGGACCTCATTAGCTCGGTTTACGTTATCCCTGATTGCATCCGTCCTGATTGGAATTCGCGTTCGGTGTTGCAGCCGATAGTTTAAACAGTTGATTAACTTGCCTAAGCCGTTGTGCATTGAAGATTTTTCCGACTTATTTTTTTCAGAAATAGATTTTGATGTAGTATGATTGCTCTGCCCGAGAGGAAGGTATGAAATCTACATGACACCTGGGGCAACTAAGCAATGCTGCATTAGGGCCTTGGTTCGTTCTGGCGCTATATTTTCCGAATTTCGAATAAAAAGTTCAGAGTTCTTTATACTTCGGACATAAACGCAAGATCAACCCTACCTACGTACAACTCCAATGAACAAGAGCAACTAATTTTGGTACATTTTTCTTAGGAAACGAACCTATGTTATCAGCCAGGAAAAAATTTAATAACCCCTGAAAATTCGTTGGTTTACGTTTCGAGGGGTGTAAAATCCGAATTGCATTCAAATAGAAATAAAACAATTATTGTCATGAGTTGAACATGAAGTTATTTTCGATTTGTCGACATTAACACGACCCAAGTACTTTTTGCTTTGCAGAATTTTGCAGAACAAGAGCTAGTTTCAAAAATAGTAAACTCAACAATTGCTACGTATCAGCTATACGGCGGTTTTTTATGGAAAAACTAAGTACATAAATCTTCCAAGGTTTTTTATGAGCTGCTGCGTCCCAAATGGAAATGCTGTACCGCCCAGCCGCACTGTAAAGCAGATTAGGCTGTTCTCGGAGCCTGAAGGGGCACTTGGGTCGAAAAAAATCCTGCCGAAGGCTCAGCTGTCTGGTTTTCTATTCCCAGGCATTATATTTCAGCGTCAGCACCGCGAATCAGGCACGGGGTGGAATGTTGTGGAGCAGAACCCACTGGCTTGGAACCAGGGGATGGAACATAACAAGCTCTACTTTATCTGTGTCAGATTCGACTCCTTCCGAACCCCCTTCGTCCTCTAGTTTTCGAACAAACCCACTCGTTTCACGGCCTACCACGTTATTTCCACGATTCCCGCCCAGCCCCCGACCCCGATCCGACTATTCGCGAAGATTTCACCAGTTCTGCTCCTTTTTCACCACCCGACTCCTGGGCATTGCTTTATTTCAAACCCCCCCTCATATGTTACTTTTCTGAAAGAATGCGTTCCGGAAGTTGCTCCCAATAACACGAATCGTTTCCTCGCGAATATAATCGAATCTGACTCCGATCCATTTGGCAATCAGGAATTATGTATTCAGCCTTAAAACGGACCCCATGCAGAACAGTATCAGCCCTCGCATCGGTACCAATAGAAATTGATGATATGCCATACTATTGTTTATGAAGTATTTCCAAGTCAGGTTGAGAATTTTCCAAGCTAATTAGGTTTGGGTATTTCTCTATTTGATTTGGCGATTGATGAACCGGCAATAATAATAATCAATAAAAACTATATATTGAGCAATTACTTGAAGAGCTCAAATCGGCGGACAACCAGCGTAGAGAGAATGGGAAAAGCATTAAGCCAGGACAGACGGACAAAGGAACACCCGCATTCGTCAACGGGTTCAACCACTGAAACCCCCGAATAGCCGAAACAAAAATGGTCGGCTCAGGTGTTAATTTAAAACGCCGCTCGCGGCCCGCAGGCATATTTAAACTAAAGCTCGCGCCATGCACTCCTCGCCGCACTACCACAGGCACTTAATCTCACCTCAATACAGGGAGGCAGTTGGCACTCAAACGTGAAAGCGTAGCTGCGCACCTCAGCTTTAGCTTGCCACGCACACCACCGAATAGCTAAAAGGGGAAGCAGCCGTTGAACAATGCCTTCGCCCTCGGAACCGACTGTATTCGGTTTTCAACACCGTTCTAACGTTTTCAGGTGAGAGCGACCCTTTTCAGCTCGTCAGTTATACTACCTACTCCATTAATTCGCACCCTTGCCGTCGGTATTGTCATGCAGTCAGAAAACTGACGGAAAATTCCGCCTGTCTCGAAATTAAATTAGCGCTGTCGCGAGGAGGACCGAAATTCAACTGTTAGGAAGCTGCATTCATAGCAGGGTCGATTTTGAGATTTCCAGCGACCGGCAAACCTGAAGTGCCGCTGACACTTAAACTGTAACTCAAACAAAGTTTGAGGAGGCGTTGAAGATCAAAAGCGGATGACTCCAAAATTCAGAAATTGATTTTTTTGCATTTTTCACAAGTTCAGATAGGTACCACAGAAACCTCAGGATCAAAAGAGGAACCACGAGAAATCTGGCTTCAAAAAGTCGTGTTGGTGTCAAAAGTGTAAAGGAACAGAACGTTCTTCGGCCTCTCCTGTGAAATTTGGTCTTGTGAAGATATCCGCTTTTGATACTAAACGCCCAAGTAGCGCATAAGTCTTATACTTGAACTCATACTCAAACATGAGCTCAAAGTCAAACTCAAATTCAAACTGTAACTCAAACTGAACGTCGAACTCAAACCTACACTCAAACGCACACTTATGCTTAAATTTGAAGTAGGTACAACTGGAAATGTAACTCAAACGTGCCCTCAAACTCAAACTGCAACGCAGAATCAAACTTGAATTTAGAAACTCAAACTTGAGCTCAAACTGAACTGCAACTGAAACTGAGTTGAACTCAAACTCGAGCCTAAGCTCAAACTTGAACTGAAAGTCAAACTCAAAGCTAAACTCAAGCTCAAACTTTCGCTCGAACAATAACTCGTACTCAAACTTGAGCTCATACTTAAATTCAAACAAACACCCCAACTCAAACAGTAACTCAATCTCAAACTTGAAATCAAACTGAAACTAAAACTCAAACCTAAATGCAAACTTATACTCAAACGTAAACTCAAACTGGGACTGAAGCTCTACATCAAGCTGAGACCCAAACGTGAGCTCAAAAGTATTGTCAGATTGAAACTCAAATATAAACTCAAAATGAAAGTCAAACTTGAACTCAAACGTACACTCAAACGTTAAGTAGAACTGTAACAGTGACTCATACTCAACTCAAACGTACCCTCAACATTTACTCATGCTTTAGTTTGATTTTCAGTTTGAGTTCGTGCTCATGTTTGAGTTTGACTTTACGTTTGAGTTTGGGTTTCAGTTTGAGTTTCAGTTCGAGTTTAGTTTTTTGTTTGCCTTTAAGTTTGTGTTCAAGTTTGGTTTTGAGTTGAGTTGAGTCCAAGTTCAAGTTGGATTTTCAGCGCCTGAACTGATATTGAACTGATTGGATTTGAGTTTCTGTTCCAGTTTCAGTTTGGGTTTGAGTTCGACTTAACGTTTGAGTTTGGGTTGCAGTTTGAGTTTGAATTTTTCAGGAGCATAGGCACTTATTTGAACAAACTTTCCAACTCAAGGTGAACGGAGATTTGTGAAGGTATTTGTTGATAATAAATGCTCTTTACCAACCTTTCCCAAAAAGTCAATAAACCCTTTCTTGGAGTTTTTCACCGTTTACACCTACAATGATTTCTAGTCAAGAGAGTTTTTCAGGAGTGATTCAAAAAATCCTGAAGGTGGAAACAAGCCAGGGCCAAATGGCTCCAACTTTCACATATCAGTACAGAAAATGGAAAAAACGTCAACAATAAAATAAAGAACATAGTTGTAAAGCTTTGTAGTTCCTTCCACACGATCGCATTTCATTGCGTGACCCGTGGCTATTTGAAATAAGGGGATTTTCTTCAATGGCTCTGCCCGTCGAAAAATAGAGTTGAAAAACTCGAACTCGGGTTATTTCGTCGGGCTGCCTCGCACGCCTATCATCCGTCGGATGAATGAAAGTTCATTTTCCCAAGAGCAATAAACAATTTTTATCCAGGACAGCGCTGGCGCTTGGCGGTAGCTCACAGGACGCTAGATGATATTGACTCGCCACCCGCTGCTAACTGAATCATGTCCATAGCCTATCGCCCGTTATTGTGTTTCTGAATTATCCTTCGTTTCCGGTGCCATTTCCTGCCGTTCGCGCTGAAAACTCAAAATATTCAGTCGCCATATCCAGAGTGGTTTTTAGTAATTTTTACCTTATAGGCTTGCCTTATGGCCTGCTCTTTGTTCTCGTGCAAATAGTGCGTACCTTTTACCTTCATTTCCAATTTATTTCATTCCATCCCACCTCTAGTGATGAAGGTCTAAACATTTTTGGGTCGAAGTCACTTCTCCGAAACGCTTCTTCTCAGGCCTTTTATTAAAGCTTGCCAGTAGATTTCGTTCCAACGTCAACGTCGTACCAGCGCCAGGAACTTTCAAACTTCAAGGTTAAATGGAGTTTAATCTCAGACCAGTGGCGGCTCCTGCCCTTAAACCCAGGGGGTGCACTTAGGCCATAAGATAATAATATTATCTATAGATCTATAGATCTATAGATCTATGATATAGATAATAACATATTATATTATGGAACAATCGCGAAGGGAATATGTTATCATAAACAGTCAGTTGGTCTCAGCCAAATATCAATTTCAACTAAGTAAATGCAAATTAATAGGAAAGTTTTGCACACTTTTACGTCTCATTATTATAAAATGAACACCAAAAAACGTTCACTAGTGATAACAGAGGAATTTTAAGATGATTACCATCTATCAATTTTCAGAAACCCTATTTTGTAAAAGTTGAAATTTAAGTACCTTAGTATTGTCGGTTGCATTTCCGAGTCGTGGAGCGATTTTTAGCTTTTACATTCAGTAAAAGTCCTTCCAGTGCAGGTGAGTAGCGGCCGGGTTCCCGGATTGCTATTTTCTCCTCCAAAGTAAACTTAGAAAAATTCAATTGAACTACCTTCACTTCACTCATTTTTATCGAACCACAGAAGAAAACACCGCGATTTTTACTAAATCATATCAGTTTTCGAACTGATAAGATAAGATTACCTCGATTAGACTGCATTCGACCGCAGATTCGATCGCATTCGACCGGCGGAGCAGACAGAAAATGTGCACCTGGACGGTACGGTGAGGCATTGGCTGGCTCACTCATACACTTCCAGAAATACACGACCACTAAGACCGATCTAGTGCATTACTAGTTCGTGCACGAGCCGCCATACAGTATAGCGCTAGTCCTATCCGTCGGTGATCCTGAGACTTTGCCAATGACGTTGTTGTTGTTTTTCAGAGAGGATTAATAGTGAAGAGTTGTGTGGCAGTAATAATGTTATTATTAAGGTAGGTCACTGTTTTTTTATTTCTCATTTTGGCCAGGGGGTGCACATGCTCCTCTGCTCCTGCCAGGAGCCGCCCCTGTCTCAGACAGTTGATTTGCACACAATCTTAACACTGAAATTAGGCCGAAATCCTCTTTCCCTTCATTTCAACGTATTTCTTGAACAATCAGCTGTTACCTATTTGACATTATGTAATGCAGTACGATCGACTTCTTATAACGTTTTATGATGAACGGTGTGTGTTTCATTAGAACTATAATTTCTTCATCTATTCCTTAATAGGACAATGTGGAGAACATTTTGCAAGTGCCCGTTGCCTCTGAGTACCTACTTGATGCATGACCATACATTGTTTGACACGATTCGTTATCAGGGGGCGTGAAGTTCGATTCGTGATCCGTGATCCATTGGCTGTTCTCGTGACCCTAGTCTCGTGACCGGGATAACAACTGAGAGGTCGACTTGGGCAACTCGAGTTGTCCTAGGAAAGTGACAGTGAAAATTGCGTTGATCTTGGCGGAATCAAAAAACGGGCTAGGTTCTCATTGACAAGAAAGGGGGTGGTATCTATGAAACCATCGTCTCACATCAGATTACAATATTGTACCTTGGTACCCTCGCCTCTAGTATTGATGAGGTTCATACCTCTTCCGAACTAAACAGAAGCAATAGTGCATGCCCATTACACTGTATATGTACCGACTTGAGAATGGTAATGGTAATTATGAGACACAAAACTTACGTGGCCGCGGCAGGTGGGAAAGTTTCCCAGTAATTCATCACTTGGAAAACTCATTCATCACTTTGCTGCGGGACAAGGTACTACCTACGTTTCTCACTGAAATTGGTGGCTCTTTCGCTTTCCCGAAAAGCCCCCCCCCCATCCACAACATGTTGTGAAGAGTAGGTTGGGTTCAAGCTGCAATGCATGCTTCCTCTCTTCTACTGTGCACAAAACCAATCAGGGCTTGCAACCATGGTTGCAATTGGTGCATCAATCAACTGTTCTTTGGGGTCCAATTTGCCAATCTTTCAAAATCTGCATTAGCTTGTAATAACTGGTAGTGCATGAACAGTTTTTTCCTATTCTACATCTTAAAAACCTCTCTAATTTTTAAACTTTAAACCATTAGTATATGGTTCTAGTGCACCAACACCTTAACAGCCGGCCATAAACCAATGATGGTCGATATATACATAAATATAAATTCAGGGTAAGCACCTACAGCAGTTGTTCTGACTATAAACGTGCCTGCTGACTATAAATGTGGCTTTCCACACTAATAGAACGTGAAGTGTAGACGCTTCGGAAGAACATTATCATAAACCTGCAAGTTGCGAAGCTGGTGCCCTCTGCAGGCGGCATGTTTATCGCTCTACTTTTATTGTTCGACCGTCAGTTCTGGAGGTAAGGGGATTTATTTTACATTTTGGTTGCACAACCAACCTTTCCCCTCCGATATATCTGGAGAAAAATATCGACACGAATGCGCTATCTTTTACATTAAATACGATACCCACCGAGTTCGATTGATTTTTTTTTCTTTCGAGATCCGAATTTTAGCCCAAATTTCTAAATTATTGAGATATTGAGGAATGTAATGCAATGCCAGAAAAACCCCATTCAGATGTGTGGTTATTGGTTTGGAGAAATAATCTGCAATCTTACAATCATTGAATTACTTTCACTAGAAATAACATTAAATGGTATGAATTTTATCTACTGGATGAAATCGGTACCAGATACATAGCATACAGGAGTAAGAGCAAAATTGAAAATTGACCGCAGTTGAAATCATACACGTATAAATTCACCTAGTTTGCATACGTATATTTATCATGCCAACGTAATACGTAATTTTACCTGAGTGTATGCGATCATAGAAGGACAACCAACTCAAATTGACGACCCTAACTAGTTCGAGCACATTCTATGCGGTCAGTCACCTTCTAATTACCTGGTTGACAGTTAATTAGTTCGCAAATTAGGCGATGTTCCACCGGTAATCAGATATGACCTTGTGTAAGCAGAGGAAGTCCACATGCCAAATTGGGAGGCGTAGATGGCGTTAGAGTGGGGGCTGTTGATTGTCAATGGTATGATACGATGCAGTTCATGAAAAAAAGCCTGATTACAATAAATTTTTGTTGATTGTTTTTGTTGAGAGTGAGAATTAATTTACTCTCCCCTATAAATAAATGAATAAATAAAAAAAACCCTTGGTAAAAAAAAATGACTCTCCATTTGAAGAACGTTAGTACCTACACTAAAAAGACCTAGGCATCATACATTTATCGTTTTTTACAGCATTGAAAAACAGGTAATGATACATCATTAAGCAATAGGTAAGTACAAATAAATGTTTTATTCTCTGGTGAAAAATGCCTAGGTAAACGAAAATGTGATGGTTCTTTTAGTTTATTATTCAATAATAAACCATTGTACCTAATCGCCCAAGAAAAACTTTCTCGAACCTACCCAGAAATTTTCATGAATTCTTCGATTTCTTCATATTTACTTTGAGGAAACATTGTGTTTTCTATTAAAGAAGCTACGTGAGTACCTAATAAACCCCTGTGTAAGAATTTGCAACATTTTTCATCATCTCTAGAAATCTGCCTAATACCACCTATATGAAATTGGGGTGGTTCTTTTTACGGACATATTTAATTTCCATGCTTCTTCGTAAGGTCCCATGTCAAGGCGCACACTTATCAATTTGGGTTGGCCAATAAGCATGAAACGCCTCAGGCCATTGCTGCAATGGCTGTTGTGAAAAAAAGGATGGCACTTGGCCGTGTACCTGTTGAAGGTGTTTCGTAGCTTCGGCACCCACCAAAATAATTACATAGCCATTATTCGCATGCGCTTATTGTCCAGGCCGACGCCACGACGCGTACTGTACGTCCAGCGGCTGATTATGAACGGTTTGAAGTGGAGCGCACGACGTCCCTATATTAGCAGTTGCTTGTTCGAGGATTTCAAACCGTCGTGACTGGCTATCGTAGGTTGTTGGCCATTTACCTTCTGCGATGTCCACGTCCGTGTTCAGTCGGCAGTATAACCGTGACATAGTACGCAACAATGAACGACAGGTTGTACTGCCCCGTTGTTGTGGAAAAGGCAATCGTGAACGCAGTTAATGCTCCACTCAGACAATACGTTCGCCAAGTTTCACCCATCATCATCCCCACGTTGCCCTTCGAGTGATCACTGCCTTCCTATTGTGCACGATAATGAAACTGGCCGACAGCGGCTAAACGACTGGGGGTGTCGTGTAGAAACATCGTGGAGCAACAAGGGCGGCATTTTTTCCGAGCCAGGTCGATGGGATTTTAATGGCTGTGGCAAAGTAACGGCGGCTGCCCCAGTTCTGAGTGTATTTTAATTTTTATCAGTTTCACGATTGTGAGAGGTGTCTTATGCACGTCTTATTCGGGTAACGTTGGAAAATACCGATATTGCCCCCTGAGGGTGTCAGCGTTTTGCATTTTCGACTAAACGTTCCACTAATCCCATTAAAACCCTCAGTTTTCAGCTCAGGATGAATTTTGGTTGACAGGTACCCATGGTTGAAAATAATGTATTGGATAGCAAATAATACATCTATCAATAACAGCTCTAACCTGCAAATTAGGCTGTAGCAAAGTAACGGCGGCTGCCACAGTTCTGAGTATATTTTAATTTTTATCAGTTTCACGATTGCGAGAAGTGTCGAGGTGGGTAAATGCACGTCTTATTCGGGACCTGAATTTCGGGTAACGTTGGAAAATACCGATACTGCCCATGAGGGAGTCATCGTATTTCATTTTGACTGAACGTTCTCCCAACCCCATCAAAAACCGCCTATGACCTCAGTTTTCAGCTCAGGATGAATTTTGGTTGATAGGTTATAATGGTTGAAAGTAACGAATTGGATATAATAAACAATATGTCTAACAATAACAGCTTTAACCTGCCATACCCTCAAACTTGCAAACCTAATTTATGAACGCTCGAATGGATCAGCGCTACTTATTTATTTAAACAAATGCCTAAACAGAATACGGATGAAATGCGATGTGGGTCGGTTCCCGAGCTCGGATGCATGTAAATTAGGCTATTTGGTAATCTCGGATGATACGTCCGTTACAGAATGACCGAATTGTGAGTTGGAACTCGAGCCAGGAACCAGACGGAGACGACATGTCCTCACGTGAGGGTCAGCAATCCCGTCCTGGTGAAACAGGAACGATTCCTTGCTAAGTAGGTTAAGCAAGTTAGACTAGTTACGTCACTTTACTTTCACCAAGGTCGCCACCAGGAACAGTTTGATATCAACCGGTCTCGCAGCGTCGTTCAATCAAGTCATTTTGTAAGAAAGGAGGTCGTTTTTATCGTCCCAACGTCCTATACGAGATAACTTTTAACCACCCATCAAATTGACGTGGCTACTGATAAATTAAATACTGCCTAGTCTACCATTCCCTGCATAGGAAGGATATTCATGACATTATCGCCCTTCTAAAGTACCTATGTTTTTTTTTATCGTGAATTTCTCTTTAAACCTCTCTGGACCATAAAATAAGTAGGCATACTGATCCAAGGAGTACAATCCGTTCATTATAGTTTAATGCCGCAAGAGATCTGTGCCGACATGCTGTCATATGTCCTTTCAACTCGAGCGCTTTCGGCCGGTTGGCTCTCTTTAGCAGTTTAGAATCAACTTGAGTTCCTGCAATGTCCTTGGTCAAAGAGGAGGATGACCAAAGGCGCCAGCCCGGTAAAATTTCAGGCGTGCCGCAGGAGGTGAACGCAAATTTTTAAATTTTGCCTTCTTTAAATTGGGCCTCGTTATTCGAGTCAATCAGATCAAATAGTGATAAAATTACTGGACCTTCCCTACAAGAATTGAGGCAACCCCGGATTTTGGATAACATCCAACAACAAATTATGTCCAAATTAATATCCAACAACAACATATTATGTTGTTTTGGTCAGTTTGAAGATGAATAATTCAAATCATCGTATCTGGCTTGAGCCAAATCATCGGAAAACCACGCTAATTCCACACTATAGTTGATTCCCATTGCATTTTAGGGCTTTTAGGAATATTAGCAAACTTGTAGATCGATAAATTTCCAACAGCGTTAATTCTATGACTTTCGTTTGTAGTCTCAATAGTTTCAGAGCTGCGAACTGGCAAACATTTCCAAAATTTTTTCCCTAATTTGGAGGATAGAGGTCGTTAGCCTCGGTTATTTACGGTGGGATCAGGAACCAGGAGACTCCCCATACCGCTCCTCCGGATTTTGAGGGTGATTCCACTAAAAGTGGCGAAATTGGGGTCAGCAAATTCCGTTTTACCAATGATAAAATTTTGCATGTTTTTCGACGAGAAATTGTTCATTTGCCTGCTATTAATGAAAACTATATACCAGCAGTGTAGTTTCATCACCCAGAGAGAGTTTACAGACATGATTAGGTAAAAATCAGTGGTCCAGGGGAATGACAAAATTGAGAGACTTAAAAAAATCTATTTAAACCTCAAATTAAGCGCTGCTAAGTAGATTAGTGACATGGGTACATTATTTGTCTGGGTATCTCAGAAAATAAAGTTCAAATAATTGGAGTACGTCGATTTATCATCATATCATTTGAGGAGTAATGGTCAATGGTGAATTCGATGATGCCAAAATGGTACGTTCTCACACTGATGAATAAATATGTGTAAAAAGAAAACCAATGGTGCGTAGATAACACACAATACTTCCATAATTTGACACGTAAAATTGAGACACAATTTGATCATATTTTGACTGTTTTTAGGGGTGTTTTGGTCAAAAACTCAAAAAATTCACTATTCAAATTTTAAAATTCACCCAAAATAAAAATACGCTACAATATTGGAATATAAAAAATATCCACATATTCTGCTAGGTAAAACAAAGATTTTAAGACCAAGAACGCTCAAATCGGTTCATTTTTGTGGCCGGAAAAAAATAAAATAGAAAACACTATAAATTCAAATATATCGGAAGTACTGTGCGTTATCCAAATTTCGATTAAACAGGGTGTTAGGTCTTGCCGAGACAAACATTTCAGTTCAAGAAATTTGAAAAAAGGTTGAGAATTGAGGGAGCAGCGCCCAAGCTGACAAACCTCCATCCAGAACATGCAGGGGAATGACGGCCAGGGGAATGACAAATCGCGGTTTTTCCCATTTCTTCCCTCCTCCTTTCAGTACCTAAATTTTGAAAAAAATACGCTGGAAGGTGCACCACCAGACCTAAAGAATAGTGGCAGAAGGAAAAATTTACTACTTCAATTTGATAAGATATTGAATACAGGGGAATGACGCATAATAAAAATACTCACCATAAATGAGGTTGTTTTTCGCCTCTCGATGGCTTCTCAACAAACACTAGTGTTATCTGGCAGGTCAGGCACGTTCTACAGTTCCAGAGCTACTAACTGCCGTTTTCAAAATTACCGAAACTGTTATAGTTTCCCATTTATGGGGGTGACAAGTTTTTACAGGGGAATGACGCAAAAAGGTGGGGACACGCTGTTCTTTGCTTCTAACATTGAAGCCTATGCATTTAAAATTATGAGAACAGAGGAGCTAATACGAGACTATATACTGAGTGCATTCGTTTTAGCAGATTCTGAAAATCTCGATCCGAATAACCAGGGTTGGTTGAAGAAGTAGCGTACCTAGGGGTGGGGACATGCCAGGGGAATGACATTTCGGCTATATTTATATATTTTTCTCCACTTGCTAATAATATTTTTGGACAGTTTACACGTGCGGAGCATGGGGACCAACGATCTAATCACAACGCTTTTTGTTCCATCGCAATACTACGAATAGTTTTCAAGATATGAAGAAAAGACACGATTTCGCCACTTTTAGTGGAATCACCCTTGAACCGGTTCCTTGGGTTGCATCCATATGCACATGGGCTTAGTCCAAAATCCGGATGAGCGGTATGGGGATTCTCCTGGTCCCTGATCCCACCGTAAATAACCGAGGCTAACGACCTCTATCCTCCAAATTAGGAAAAGATTTTGCTCCGTAGAGTGGCGGTAGTCGAAAGACCAGAAGTCGTACTCTACAGTTACAGGTACTGTAAAGTAATTTCCAAAATTGTGAAATTTTGACCTCAAGAGTAGGTACTTCTCATAGCAGTAAGTCAGAGAAAACGTCTCAGTGAAAGGCTAGCATTTTCGTCCTCAGAGTGCACTAGATTTTCATAATTTGTGGTTCATAATAGCAATTTTTCAGGTTCGGCTCCCTTGCCAGTAACTTAACTTGTAGAGAAAGGTCCAAACATGTTGCGAGAAATTTTACACCCCATTCGGCGGCTTTCTATTAGAAGGTGCTCCCTCGAAATCGTCTTGTTTTGATCTGATGGCCCTAAAGGTTAATTAGAATGAAGGTGACCCTTTCGTTTTCCGACTTCCCTCCAACTGTCCATAGTTTCCGAAGCCTAACGGGCCTCTATTTAATTAGCGAGCCCGTTTCACAGCTCCTCTCCGCCCGAACTTGCCAGCCTTTTGCAGGGCGGAAAAACTTTTTATCGGAAAGGAACGATCTGCTCGTTCTATCGACAGCTGACACGTTCACTGCCTCGGAAATCAGTTTCTCGCCTTACACTATCTCTTGGAACTCGTTCGGATGGAAGGAACCAACCTATAATATTCTAATGTAATTGACTTTTTTCAACGGCTATTGAAAATTACCTATATTTTTTTTGTAAACAATTTAGCACTAAAAAAGTATCCCTCTAATAATTATCCATTTCAATGAGGATACAGTGATTTTATCTTGAAAATGGGTTTATTTTTGCGTAAAACTCGCCCCCAAAACCCCCAGGAAAGTCTCATCTCGATTTCGAAAAAAATGGCGTTTAGTACCTTTTGGAATTAACATCCTCAATTCCGGATCCAAATTCTTCACAAGATGAATTGAGGCGTTGATAGCCAGAGTGGACCATTCCACACAGGTGTTGAACTGAGAAAATCGCATTTGAAAATTTCGACTAATTTCTTGTAATTGATTAAGGGCCTTGTTATGGTGTTTTGAAGAAAAAAATACAAGCATTCTTGGGTGAACAGATGACTCATGAACCATAGGGACATTTCTACAAGCCACAAAGTCCACTCTGGCCATCAAAATCGGCGGCCAATTTGCAGACGGACCATTTGAAAAGTTGCGCTCTCTCTTAGCACATTCGAGAACGAGTCAAATTTTAATAATAATTCGATAGATAGAGCAACCACAGACCCATTGCACTGTATAACTCATTTTTGGACAGTTTGTGGAATGGTCCACTCTGGCTATCAACGCCTCAATTCAAGCTTATTCAAAATAGTAGCACCTTCGTCCAAAAAATTTAAAATCATCTCTCGGAACAATTTCTAAAAACTTTTTCATAGAAATAATAGTACCTCTACTTAGGTAGCCTATCTATTGTAAATTTTATTTATTGTAATGTATACTTAAAGGTCAAGAATTTCATGAAAATCAAATTTGGCGGTTTTCCGGACAAAACCTCAGTGCATAATGTAACATAAATTACCTACCAATCGTATTGGAAAATATTGTTATCTAATGCAGAGTTGCATCCCTCTGTTGTGCGATAAAAAGTTTTCAGAATTGTTAGGGCTCAAGGTCCGTAAAAGATTCACGAGGCTTCCAGGTAAAAGTTATCTCAGGAAGCAATGAAAAATTCTATATAGCCTCACTTTTGTTGGCAGCGTTCCAAGTAAGGCGCTCGTTCTCTTCCAGTAAACATTTCAACATTTCTTCTCCTTCCAAAGTCAAGCTCGAATAACTATAGACTTCTATGCGAAAAATAAGGTCCGGACGATGCACAGTCTAATAACCGTTATAGCTTGATAGTAAATGGAAATTAAATAACAACGATTTTTTCGGAGAAAGATAGTTTCGCTGACAATGGTTGAAGAGCCGTCCTATAATTCTATGGAACTCTTATCAGGGAGGAAGAAAGGCAATTTTGTGCAAAACATCTGAGGACGTTTTGAAATTTATTAACAAGCCACCGGAAGATTTCGACAAACTAAAAATTTTGGTATTTTTTCCCTCATCAAACCACCCATTTACTGGGCCAAGAGTGCAGATCCGGTAAAAGCTGTCTCAGCTCTGTCAACCACCACAAAATGCGATTTTTATTTGAAATCATCTGACTAAAGCGACGACCCCTCCTCACGGCGAATTTAAGAAGACTGAAAAACCAATTAGTAATTAAACTCATCACTCTCTACCTCACCTTAGCAATGAGTAAAAGTAAAGTAAACCGCCAGTTGTCCCGGGCGTGCCCTGCCTCCCTCAAGGACGCACCTTCGCAATAAATAAGTAATATTTCTTCTATAATGCCTGCCAATGACAGAAAAAATGTCACTTCAGAAAATCTGGCAGTTGTTGGCAAGAGTGCTAAATTATATTGTCAGCTGAACCCCTTTCCGGGATATTGGCTGATATATTATGTATGTAGGTACGATTACCGATGGGAAACGGAGCTAATGGGCCATCGGCCATCCCAAAGTGAAACGCCATCAAGCAGGTTATAGTAATGACGCAATGAGGCCGTGTGCACCGGGTGAAAGGGAAACCTTATGTCCGAATTACTGTTTTTCATTCCTGAATTTAGTTGCACACAGTTTTTTCTCTCATGATCGACACTATTTTTTTACTTTGAATGCTGAAAATGGAGTGATGACATGCTACCATTTTGGTTCCACGATCGAAAATTATTTTCGCATCGCATTCAAGACCGTCAATGCGGTTTTTTATCCTGTCTGCGATGTTGAGTCCGAAAGCCGCGTTGCTCTGTTTTGACGAGCTTTTAATAATCTTACCCATTACGTCCAGTTTCCAGAGACTGCCTTGCATTTGCTAACATTCTGCAAGGCCTTCCTTTTACTTCAAGTTTGCTGCCGATCGTCCTGGTTTCTCTGGAATGCTTGGAATTAAGATGGCATTATCGTGTTCTGGTATTACTGTTGGACGCAAACATCAACTAGGTAACTAAGTAGAAACATTTTTTTTCGAAAGATCTGAGTCTTGTAAACGGCGCTTCTACCTAGTAGGTAAAGTTTAATTTTTTGCAACTTTTCCTCTTATGGGTAAGTAGGTCATAGGAGAATTCGTGAGGCACAGATCATCGATTTGTCTAGTTTCATATACTATATGGCATAACCTATTAGGTAGCTGAAATATTGAAACGTCTTCGTACTCGGTCTTCAAGGTAGGCAATTCGTTCTTACAAAGCTGAATCGAATCTCAGTTAAATCGAAACCAAACGATGCTTGCCATTAGGAAACTCGAGAAGATCGGGCCCAGATTACTTCCTCCCTTTTATTCGATATTCAAGATCGGTTAAATTTATACTCAAGTTACCGTTCGGATATCTTACTCCGAAAATGTAGCCATCTAAGTGGGTAGATGCGCTTATTTGAAATCAGAAGATTGGAAATTCAATCTTGGCCGAACGGAGTCAGCTTAGGAAATTGTGTTTTTCTTTCTTCCGTTCATTGGAATTCAGAAGATGAAGAAGTGCTGAAGGATGCTGGGAAAAATTAGTTTTGCTTCAGTATCTCATTTATGGAATTTTAAAATATTGGGACCTATACATTATTTTTGAATTATACTCAAATGTGGCTGACTGCATTGTCAAGCATAACAAAGCAGCATGCAATTATAGTCCCATGAAACTCATCCGGTCTCGAAGCAGAGGAAAGTCCAGAGTTTGGGACATGGTATGGACAGACGGTGTTCACAATCAGGGTTGCCTAACTTGAAGCGATCGTTCCTTTAGCTGAATGTCCCCATTTTTCGTTCAATAACATTTTCTGTAAACCTAAGTAAAAACATAGTATCTCGCTTCGAAAATTTTTCTATATTTTCGACTAATTTTCAGTTAAATACTCGTAAGTCCCTAAATTTCTAAATATTAGAGTAGTTACAAGAGGGAGGATATCATCAGAAAGCCCGTAACATTCCCAAATTTCAGGGTAATTCCAATTTTCTAAAATTAAGTTAAATAGGCAGAAAATTGTGCTACAGCCGAGAATTGCACAACTTTTGAAAATTCCCATTTTTTCATCGTGCATTCAGGACCGTAAACAATTGAAATATCCTGCGCACGTTACGGGACAAACATTCTCAGAATGTAAGCTTTCCAACGATACAATCATGTTTTGGTTTACCTTGCTTATCGCCTGAGAAAAATGCCGAAAACGTGAGTCGAAAGGAGGCGATGGAGGCAGTTCAGTAGACCCTACCCCTGGTCTGCTGACAACAGTAACGTGAGTTTCCGCTGAAATCTCGGCTTTTGAGCAATGTTTGGACTACTCGAGTTATTGGAAATTTGAATTGTGAACACCCTGAGTATGCCCACTAGTAGGGCAATGCTGAAATTTATGGTGGTATGGTCAGACACCCCAGAACGCTAGCAGGAAAGAAATCCAGCGTCCTATGGCCAGGTTTTGATAAAAATGTAGCAGATTAATATAATAATGTTCGTTATAGGTGCCCAAATATTGAAATCCATGCTTATCGAGAGGTAAGTATTTTATTGGAATTGAACCTCAGGTGTGATGAACATCTTAGAATAGTCATGATCCGGAGGATATTGACTTGATATGCTAGAGGCAGCCCTGAAAAACTCACCGTTCAATATCCCGAACTCCACAAGCAGTAAGCGATGCATGCACCACCGCTTTGGAAATTCGCGGAGCTCTGGAACTTGAAGAGGCTCATTCGACAGCGAAATTACCGGTCGGATGCTTCTTTCAAATCAACCCAATTAAGGGACGAGGGACGAGAAGAAAAATGCATTTTACGGCCATTGCCACCTTGGAATCGCCGTGGAAAGCGAATTTTCACGCATCAGAAAAAAATTAATAGCCTGTCAAGGAAGGTGCTGGGGATTAATTTCACGCTAGGCTGCTCATCTTCACTGCGCAAGATGTTGAGCGAGTTAGTCGGCCTCCGGAGCAATTCTTGTGATCTCGACAGTGAAAACTGTTACGAAAGTTGAGCACGGTCCTTGCGAATTGATTAATACAAAATGCACTGAGCGCCTTCATGAAAGTCAAAAATACTTTCGTCGCTTGATTACATGAGTTATGCAACGTGCCGAAGGACGAATACAGCAGGGATGGAGTGATTTCAAAGGTTTTCGCACAAAGCATTACTTATCTGGAGGAAACTTTTTCCTCGCACGTTATTGGCTGTTATGACATTTTCTCCAAGCCCCTCAACTTATTTCATTCATTTCTCTCTTCATTTTCATTCATTTAATGTTTTATTTTTCGCCCCCTGGGTGTCCAATTTACTAGGCTGGAAAACTCCGCAGGACATACTGCAAATAAATCTCTCTGTATTTGTTGATAAATTCCACAACAAGGGTTCATTAGTGGTAAAACTTTGGTAGACTTGTGGGAAAAGAACATAATAATTTATTGTTGCATTCAGTGACGACAATAAAATTAAGTAGGAGTCCTGTCATGCAAAAACTCAGAATATTTACAAATCGTTTAAATAATGCTTTAAATAGTCCTATAAATAATAATCCTACCCAACAGAATTGTTTCCATACTATTATTGGAATCATGATAAATCCCCACCTTAAAAAATTCTGTCCATTTCGAAAAAATTAACGACTTTGCCCGGGAATACCCACGTATTTTGGGTCATTGACGCTAACCAGAAGAGAGCAATGGCGGTCCATAGGTCAAAACCGTTTAGTTGTTCAGACGCTATCCAAGAAAAACAAAAACGTGGAGATTCAAACGTTCGAACCGATTTCAACCGATTGTTCTGTTTTTTTGTTCGAACAATGTTTCATCAATTTCCTGAAAATTTTAAATCAAATTCCGGAATACAACTGACTTATTCGAGGTAGGGATTGAACACGACTTCCGAGGTTCTCAATTGAATATTATTGTATTTACAAACTTGGAACCCAATCGTACGTCCTTAGTGATTATAACTGACTCCTTGAATAAGGAAACGAATCTGTCGCCACAAAGAACGTCTGATCGGGCCTTCAGTCTGAGGAATATGGTTTTTAAGCAATGTAGGTAAGCAGTAGGGTAGGTTTGACTAGACAATGGAAGCAGTGATTGATCATATTCACTGCTTCAAAACGCCACTTTTTAGTTACCGATGCGCTTGACTCCGAATTCCCTTGTTTCAGTTCCGGATTGCAGATATAACTGTGAACATTTCAAAATAATGAGTCTTAAATTAATCACAATCAACCCCTGTTTTCACTCCTATAAAAATCTTGGATAATCTACCCTGAAAAGGTCTCTCCTGACTCCCAATCCGAACTAAGATTCAACATACCCTGTACCGATGCACCAGAAAATGTTGGGGGTTCTCGGAGTCTTACCTCAGGCTTTGTATTCCTCGGTCGTCAAGTCACTGGTCACATGGTCCATCCTCCTCCTGGCAGGTCGTCTTTTCCTCTTCGAACTCGCTGAACTACCTGAAGGCTCTTCCGTCGTTGTAGTCTCCAATTCTCCAGATTCTTTTCTCCTTCCGAACGCCCTCATCGACCCTCGGTTGCTAGTCCTTGATCTTGGCTTAGGAGTCACATCATCGTCAGGAGGCTGTAGACTATTCGTTGTGGTAGCATTTATCAAACTTGTGCCGGGAGCTGTCGTATATCCGTAGAAGGGCGTCCTTCTTGCTGCTCCCGTATGGCTGTTCGTGTCCTTTGAAGTATCGTTAGTCCTTGCAATGTCATCGTGATTTGCTGTAGCGAACATTTCGTACCACTCGGTGGCAGATTTCTTCCTCTTCTTGCTGTTGATCTCCTCATAGTGTCGAGTGCTCGTAGAATAATCGTCTCTGCTGCTCTTGGAGGTGCTTCTATTATCGCTCCCTTCTGTCGTCTCACTCCTGGTATCGTCTCTTCTGTCGCTTCTTGTTGACCCATCGCTCCAGCTGCTGCTTCTCGTATCGCTATCAGTCATATGATAACGACGTGCGTGCTCCTGTAAAAAAGAGATTCCGAAATGGTTCGAAGGAGGTAAAGCAATAAAATTCAGCATAAGACTCTCCAGCATAAAACTCTCCTCTCGATAGTTCGTAGAAACTCGTGGACTGCGGATGGAAAGATAGAAAACTACCTTATTCGTGCAGCAGCGAGTATCGAGGTATAAGCCAAATTGTTGGTCAAATACCAAATAAAATGCAATAGTTCGAACTAAACTCCCACTAGCAGAACGCTCACCTGGTTAAGTGTCTCATCGTGGTTCTTCTTACGCTTGTTCAGCCTTCTAGTCCTGGAGTTTTTATGATGAGGGATTCGGCGATACACCTAGAACAACGAAGAGTTTGAAAAAGCATCTCATTCTACCCAAAAATGGTAAGTTTCACAAGACAAACTTCACCTCCTCACTGGATGTAATGACACTAGCACTTGACGTTCGATCATTGAATTTTTTATCGTTTCCCGCTTCGATCGTAAATCCACCTAGAGTGGCTGAGAGACGACCATTAGCGTGATGACCTTTCCCTGGCAACCTCCTACCTAATAGTTGGAGGAAAGCTTATATTTTTCTTATATCCTTCATTATCTCTCACTCATGTTTCTTCTGCTCTCCAATGATTTGGGGTCTGTTCAGACAGGCGGTCCCAGACAACTCCAGGCATACGTAGGGCCAACGTATTCAGACAAATTCAAGTCATACGATTGGACACATATGCTTGGCGTCGTAAGCAATCGTCATAGAAAAGTCCGGTACTGCCTGTCAGTTACCTTCGGGGACAACATGACGTAAGTTATTATCGCCTTCCACCCACCCCCCCTCCCCCACTGACTGGGTAGGATACTATGAGAGGTACCTTGAAATCCCAAGGCATCGCGTTGTCCCAAAAGTAAGGGATGTGTTGACCACAATAAAGTATCTCGCTCAGGAGATTTTGCTTACCGGGAGATTCCCTCAGGAAAGGAACTCTTGCTGCATACAACCCCCTGAAAGTTTGACCGCTCTCGACAGCTCATACTCGCCATAAAAAGTGGGTCTCATAGAAGAAACGTTCTTCTAGTTCTTCCATACTGTGACTGTCTGGAGACACAGTCCTATACTGCTCCCGGACTAGTTGCTAACAATGGCAAGCAAATTTGAGTCTTTGGATGAGTTTTTTCATGAAACTGATCATCCAATCATATGGCTTGGAGTTGTTTGCAACTAGGCATGGAGTAGTGCAGGACTGCTAACTGAACAGACCTACTAGTATTCCTTCTACGTTTGGTGTTGTTTCGTGTTGAAAAAGCGTACCTAGGAAATTCTTCTGTTCCCCATATTCTTCCTCAGTATGGAATGGAAAATAACTAAGAACTGTCACTTGAAAACGACTGCTCAGAAAAGAATTTAGGACATGATTTGTGAAAGAAGTGGTGACTTGGTTCAGCCGGCTTTTCATCTATCTCTAAAAAATAGAGCATTCACTAAGCCGATTGAGTAAGAATAATACCAACAAAAGCTGTACCTTAGTGCTGAGTGCTGGGTCCTCTGAACCGAGTGTTGCGTCCTCGGTCGAACTTGTCGCAGCAGTCGTTGTGCTGTCATCGGTCTGGAAATAGTTGGCATTCACTGTTCTCAATTCATAATCGGACCCTGGCCTGGAAGTTTCCACTTCTATATCTTCTCGATACTCGCTCGCTGATTCGTTCACGGGGTAGAGTTTGGTCCTGAGCATTCGGTGCGGAATCATCACGTCGTTGTAGTTGAATTTCTCGAAGGTGACAGTCGGTGAAACGCCGCTGTTTTCAGTGTCATTGCTGATAGATCGGCTGATAGTGTCCGCTTCGTATACATTGTCAGAAAATCGTGCTAGTTCCCTTCCGGCATGGTTTGCAGGCGCCGCTTCGGCGGAACCGTTTTCTCCATTCACGTATGGGAAAAGGGTGAGGCTTTCAGAAGTTCTGGACGTTTTATAGTTCTCAGGAATGCCACCCTGGTAAGATAACGTGTACGACGGCTGAGTCGCTTCTTGTTGTTTGAATATAGACAGCCCTTTGCCTTGATGGTACAAAAGCTGAGGGAATTCGGTATTATGCTCTTGTCGGTCATGTGAAATACTGTAAGATCCCAATAGATGTGAGCCTTTGACCTCTGAATATGTGTTCGAATGCTCTTGAGGGATGTACATGTACTTGACCTGTTCTTGAGGGTACACCTCATTGTTTTTCACCTGCGTTTGCGCGCTATCGTCGGAGGCTTGATAAGTATAAGTGACATGAGGCTGTTCGTTATTGTTCAACGGGAATGAATATGCTTCTTTGCTTGGCTTATGAACTGTTTGATATGTGTAGGAAACTTTTGGACTTTGTTCACCCGGTTGCTCTGCGAAATTATGCGAATTTCCATCCAGGATCGACTTTCCTGACGAATCGAGCCCGTGTACTGCGAACGAATGCTCTTGCTTTTGACTTGTCGGATGCTGGGCATTGGCGCTCTGGTATGCGTACGCTAATGCTTGCGCGTTTTCTGCCTGAATGGACCTAAGGTCCGATTTACTTTGGTCTTTGAACAGTTGTGAGTAATCGTAGGTATAACTAACGTCAGTGCTTTGAGTAGGTAGAACCGCGCCGCTTGAACTCGCGTACTCCTGCAGCGAGTTGTAAACGAATTCGTTCTGGGAATTTTGGTGCAAGGTCGTTTCCTGTTTGCTATCGGAGCTTGTCAAGGCACTGCTTTCCGAATGCGTGATTTTCGGTACTAATTGAAACGAATATTCTTGCTTGACTGGATCGAAGTGCAGCTTGTAGTGCATTTTGACCGAGCTGGTCGGCTTTGCAGAAAACGGTTCCGACGGATTGACTGCATTCAGTTTGGTAGTCTTTTCTGGGATTACGTAGTTGAGGAATTTATTCTGCGAATCCGACGGAATGTATGTCAAGTATTGGTTATTTGGAACGTACTTCGGTACCCAGTCAGTGGAGTTGCCGCCGTTTTTTATGTCCGAAACGTGAATTGTTCCAACGTCTTCCGTATTATCAGCAAATGACCCTGATGATCCGTCATGCGATGAACCTGGCAAGAAGGAAATCACTTTATGTTTACCCTGTGTCAGGAGGTTGGAGGTCAGCTCGTCATACGGACTTGGAGAAAACGTAGTTTGCGGAGTTGGCTGGGTTGGAATTTGGTAAGCAGTCGCTGCACTTTGCTCACTTGCAATTTGAGGTTTTTCGAGGGTCACCGGAAGTGCATAAGGGCTGTCAACTTGGGCTTGAACTGACAGCGGTTTCTCGACGGGTACCTTAATCGGAAAATGGTACGGTCTCTCCACCGGGTACAACATTGGTTTTTCCATCGGTATACGGATCGGGATAGGCCGGTCGACGGCAACTCTGTAATGCACTGGCACTGGTTTATCGATATGGATGGGTACGCGCTTTTCGAAATAGACCGGGTACGGCTTGTTTATATGTACCGGATACGGTTTGTCGTAGTGCACTTTATAGGGGACTGGAATATGTTTTTCGACAGTGAAAGGATGCGGGTATGGTACTTTGACCGGAACTGGCACTTGCTTCATGACCTCCACTTGATAAGGCCGAGGGACGTAAACCACGTACGGCCGCCTTATAGGAACTTTTACGGGGTACGGTATCTTTTTCTCTATGTGTACTGGATAGGGTACTGGCACTTTTTTCATCAGGATTATAGTCCGGACGTTTTTCTGGAGGTCTGCCGTCGCTGGAGTTGACTGGCCAGCCAAGTCAACGTAAGGCGAATATCCTGCAGGCGTGGATTGACTCGGGACCAGTTGTTGCTGAAAAACGTATTCCATTCCGGCACTGTTGATGACCCTCCGCTCCGCTTGTCTGGGGGCGTCATTGCTGTCCACACATGAAACTTCCGCGCACAATAGCAAAACTCCGAACAGGCCTAACAGTTTGAACATCGCGGTACATGGGAGAAGAATGCGCCCAAGCTCGGAGAGGCACTCCTATTTGTAAGCCACGCTCTCTTATCACGGGCTATTATTCTAAGACGGAGGTGAAAAGCGAGAATGAAAGTGCCCACTATCATACATGCATCATTTCGAATTAATAACAAGACGATCCATTAACATAACCGCTCGCCGTAAAGATCTCGCTTCCTCCAAACATTATCATTCCGATTATGATGACAGCTGGATCGTGATTTTTGCGTGTGTTGACGTAACGACTTCCCAGATGACGGCTCCATTGCAAGTGACGAATCAATGCCTCAAAATTGCATATTTAAGCATAAAATAAGGCATAAGTCGTACCTACACGTATACCTGTTGATTGGAATATATTGAAGATTTATTCGCGTGTATCAGCTTCCTCCTGCATTTTCCGTCAATGGCGTGGATCCATCTGAAACCGTGCACATTCCTGGTTTCAGTTTTTCATCAAAACGGTTGCTTACTGATCTATCAACACTTTTTTTCTTTTGGGGCTCTCCTGATTAAAAACGTGAGACTAGGATCTATTTGAAGAGCGTAATTTTAATATACAAAATAAACTGATTAATCTGTTTAAAGTTTAGGTAATTACCTAACCTTATTTTCTACGTCATGGAAATGGGAATCATACTATCCTCATGCTTTTTCCTTTCTTATAATTAATAAAAACTTTTTTTGAGAAATCCATCGTGGCACTTTTTTAGAGAGATTCTTAGGTTTTTGCTGAATAATGGACTTGCCTACTGGCTGAAAATAATGCCCACAGCTGTTGCCAGTTGTTGATTGCACTATTGTTGTTTTCGGCCTCATGATGATTGTATAATTAATCAAACGGTTGGCAGAAGTGGCGTCTGTTCTGGTTGACCCTATCTGCTAACAACTATTTCAACTTGTGGGTAGATTTTTCCATCTTCAGTGAGAATGTCTGAAGAAGAAAAACGTAAATGCAACTACTTACTTAGCTGTTTCGCAAATGGAGACTACACATTCCAACTCTAGCTTTCCAATACGTTTTTGAAGATTTCATTTATTTTTGGTTTTAAGTACCTAACAAAATCTATTGATTTTAATTTATAGAAAAAAAAAAAATAAGAATTCACTTTCGTCAATTGTTGGAAAATCTACATAGTAAGTAGGTATGTATTACGTTGTTCACTTTTCTGGTGTGTCCAACTCCAGAGTCAGTCTTGACGTTTGCCACTCTTGTTCGTTTAGCTTGTGCTGGGAATAGTTACCTCCATAATTAGTCCTTTTTACCATTCTGATCGAGGTCCATTTGGCTGAACAATGAAAACGCGTTCAAAGCAGAATAATCCAATTATTTGATAGAACACCAACTAGGCAAGTCTAGTCCAACTTTGTTTTGCCCCTAAGCATAATTTCGGATTATCAACTTATCAACTTATTTCAGATTTTGGCCCGAGCCAAGTGCCATTGGAAAAATCATTTTCGTCATTGCCAAGTAGTTACACTTAACTGTACGGGGATCATGCGTTTTTTGCTACGTTGCTATGCCTCTAGACGTTCTCATATTTAATGAGCTCAATACGCCCTGATCGAAATCACCAGCCACATTCAAGTTCTCAACTCAACGGAACGCGAACCTCATTGATATGTTGATTTCAACCTCCTTTCTTTCCAGCTGATTCTCAGATCGTATCGGCAAAACCGAAACGTTGAACCTTCGGAGTGAAGTGCAAGTTGCACTCGTCCTCATGACTGTCATGGTGAAGCTGGGGGGGGGGGGTACCCATAGTCTGAAGATCGCGATATGCGATGGCTACAGTTTCATCGTACGAGTATGAAAGTGAAATCCCCCTGTGACGCTTATATTGAACTGCTCCCTATCTGTGCGCGGTCGGGGGTCTCATTGTGTATGCTATACCTGCCGCTATTTACACTTATTACGCAGCATACCGATCTTGCCATTGTTCCCTTGCGCAAACGAGATATTCTCTCAAACATAGTTAAGCAGTTTATTTTGGTTTATCACAAAACTTCTGAGCATAAAGGGTCGATGCATGACTTAACGCTACGAAGAGGATAGGTATAATATTTTTTACTTTCATATTTACACAGTAAATGGAAGCATTGTAATCGTCCTAAAATGGAAAATCAGATCGAAGCTTCAGAAGAAACCTTTATTCACACTTTGACTTGTATTTTTTTCCATTTTATTTTCTCCGGCCACAAAAATGAACCAAATTGAGCGTACTTCGTAGTATAATCTTTGTTTTATCCGGAAAAATACGTGGGTATTTTTACTTCCATATTTACAGAGTAAATGGAAGTATTGTGATCGTCCTAAAATCGAGGATCGGAACGGAGCTTCAGAAAAAACTTTTTCTTATACACATTTACTCAGAATCACTTCCTGAACAAGTGTCTGTGTGTCCGTTACGTCCGTTACGTCCGTTACGTCCGTCTGTCCGTCTGTCCGTCTGTCCGTCTGTGGTCATTTACAGAAATGGCCATAACTCTCTCATTTCTCAACCTTTTTTCAAATTTCTTGAACTGAAATGTTTGTCTCGGCAAGACCTAACACCCTGTTTAATCGGAATTTGGATAACGCACAGTACTTCCGATATATTTGCATTTTTAGTGTTTTCATTTTTATTTTTTTCCGGCCGCAAAAATGAACCGATTTGAGCGTTCTTGGTCTTAAAATCTTTGTTTTACCTTGCAGAATATGTGGATATTTTTTACATTCCGAAAATGTGGCGTTTTTTCATTTTGGGCGAATTTTAAAATTTTAATAGTGAATTTTTCGATATTTTTGGCCTAAACACCCTTAAAAGCAGTCAAAATATGATCAAATTGTGTCACAATTTTACGTTCAAAATATGGAAGTATTGTGTGTTATCTACGCACCACTGGTTTACATTCCTGTAACTCAACGGATTTTGATTATTAGCGGGTTTTAAAGTTTTTGACATTTTTCATCCAAACCGCCTCCAAAGTAGTCAAAATATAATCAAATTGTGCCAAAAATTTGCGTATCAAAATGTGGAAGTATGTTGTGTTACCTACGCACCACTGGGAGATAGGGAACTTTCTTGAGGGATGTGTGATCATTAACCTCTACCCTTGTAGAAAAGGCCAAACCATGTTCGTAAGGAACTGGTCCGAATTCCGAATAACCATCATGGGAAAGCTCCAGCTTTCTAGTTCCACCACAAATCTGGGCATCCTCTTCAACAATGCAAAAATTAAACGGAAAAAGATTAAACGGGTTAAACGGAAAAAGTCGAATGTGCAACTATTTCAAAATCTGAGTACTGTTGGAATCCAGCCTATAAAACTAGATAACAAGTATCTTCAAGGTCTATCCTTAGTCCTTAAGAGAGAGAATTTTTATTCCAAGGGCCGGTTTATCAACTCGAAGCTACTTCCCAGTATATTTATTTTCCCCTACCATTTCGTATAGGTGCGTCCATGCAAATTTTGTCAAAAGTAGTCGCTGGTACTTTGATATTGGATTTATGGCGATCGATAAACCGAACCTATGAGTTTGCGAACGTCCATGAACCCGTGAAATCTTCACGGCCCAGGAATCGAATTGTCTATAGCTGCGGTTTCATAAACGGACCCCACAGAAAAAGAAGAATAAAAGGATGGTCCATCGGGAATTGTTAAGACATCGATAATGAGGTGTGCATCGCCAGGTACGAGGCGCGTGGGAATCAGGAATGGAATGCGCAATTCGGCCTACCGTCTCTCGCCAACAATGGGAAGACTGCAAGGTGGATTTCGCCATTAGCTTCCCAGCCGCCGACTTGTTCGCGAAGACGTTTTCATAACTTTGATCCCCATGGTAACCGCCGCTCGAGGCTTGAAAATCCATCATTTCCAACTCGGGACGATTCAATTGAATTTTGCAAGTTGCGTGATACAACAAACGAGACGTTGGTATGCCGAAACCAGCGTGCGAATACGGGTTATATTTTGACTACTTTTGATGGATTTAAGGTCAAAAATACCAAAAAACGCACGATGCAAATTCTAATGTTCGCCTGAAATCAAAATACGTCAAGTTGTCGGAATATAAGAAATGTTCATGAATTCTGCAAGGGGAACCGAAGATATTAAGACCAAGATCGCTCAGATCGGTTCGTTTTTGTGGCCAGGAAAACAAAATAGAAAACATTAAAAGTGCTACTATATCAGAAGGACTACATTGAGTAGGTAATTCGAATTCAGGGTTCAACAGGGTGGTTGGTCTTACTGACATCCCAGCTCAAGAAATTTGAAAAAGTTTAAGAATTGAGGAAGCAGTGGCCATTTTTGTAAATGATCACAACGGACTGACATTCACACAGAAACTTGGTCAGGAAGTGATTCTAAGTAAAGTAAAGTAAAGCATAAGTAAATGTTTTTTCTAAAGCTCCGTTCCGATGGTCGATTTTAGGACGATTACAATACTTCCATTTACTCTGGAAATATAGAAGCCACAGCTGATCGGCTACAACTAGAAACCAGTGGTGCGTAGATAGCACACAATACTTCCATATTTTGAAACGTAAAAGAGTGACGCAATTTGATCATATTTTGACTGCTTTTGAGGGTGTTCAGGCCAAAAATATCAAAAAACTCAATATGCAAATTTTAAAACTCGCCTAAAATTAAAATACGCCAAGTTGTAGGAGTATAAAAAATATCCAAATATTCTGCAAGATGAAACAAAACTTTCAAGACCAAGAACGCTCAAATCGGTTCATTTTTGTGGCAGGGAAAAAATAAAAAACACTAAAAATGCAAATACATATGAAGTACTGTGAGCTATTCAAATTCCGATTAAACGGGGTGTTACGCCTTGCCGAGACAAACATTTCAGTTTAAGAAATTTGAAAATAGGTTAAGAATTGGGGGAGCTATGGCAATTTTTGTAAATGACCATAGACGGACACACAGACACTTGTCCATGAAGTGATTCTGAGTAAATGCGTAGGAAAAAGTTTTTTCTGAAGCTCCGTTCCGATTCTCGATTTTAGGACGAGGACTTTTAGGAGGATAGGACGATTTTAGGACCTACAATGCTTCCATTTACTATATAAATATGGAAGTAAAAACTCATCGTTCCATTGGCATTATCATTCTGTTTTATGACAGTATAATATACAAAAACGAATATAATGTATTCGTTTTGGTATATTATTCTATTCGCTATATTATTCGCTATACATAGCCGTTTTACCAAATCAACTTTCACGAAAGTCAAACTCGGTTTCAGGGGTTGATATAGTGGCGTCCATTTCACGAGCTGTAGCCTTCGTTTTGCAGAATGAAGTTGGAACATTATTGGGCTGTAAAGTCAAACTGGGACGTTACGTCGTTACGCAAGTTTCGCTCGGCCTAGAACTAGTAGAATCCTCATTTCAGGATGGCTACTTTCCATTATTGTTTCGCGTGTCCTCTCGTCTTCCGCGTCCAATTGAACAATCTCGTCTCATCTGCCTATCTTGTTCTACGCATGACGTATCCTCGTCGGGAACAACTTCCTCACCGTTTTCACGCGCATCATGAAATGAAAACCATCTTGCGAGGAGCTTTACTGGACAAAAAAGAGACATCATTGCAGTTCTAACGGGGTTTCCGCAGGATATGTGAAGCTTTTTTGTTACGCGCAGGACGCTCTAATATCTGGAAGCACAACTATTTGAGAGATGAAGTTTATTGCTACTTGCACTTAAAAAGAAAACATAAAGATTTCTCCAAAATCATATACATAAGACAAATCTATATGTTTTTTGTGCTAGTTTTGAATTTTAAATGTATATATTTTTATCTCTCATAGTTCCTTCGATCTATCTCCAGCAATTTTCAGTGAAGAAAACTTTTCAATCGGACCAGCTGTTCGTCCAGAATTTGCCTACCTGACTCACACACATAGATCAACGGACGAAAGACGGTTTTTGGACTCGTTGATATTATCTGGCCGCAACTCGAATTTTACCCGATCGTTATAAGTATGTACTTTTTCTCTTTACTTAGTACATCCTACTACAGGGTTAGAAGATTGAAACTCCATCAAACTTTCCTAGACCTTCTGAATCGACCTTGTCTGTGGGAAACTCTAAAAGTGTGGGTTCATCTGTCTAAGTAAACTGCAGGGCTCACAGTCTGACTCACCAAGATCTAACGTGTAACGACCGAGCTCTGAGGTCATTTGGTAATTACCCTAGGGTCTAAAATAGTGACCTTAATGACCAGGTTTTGTAACAGATCAAGGCCGAAATTCAGCTTAGCTCTTTTTTAAAGTCAGTAGGAATACCTGGAATACCAGGATTAATGTCAGGAGGTACCTACAAAGTAATTTATTTAAATTACTTATTAGCTTCGAAAAGGATCGAGGCAAGAAACAAATATGGCTTGTTATGATTGATCTTTATGTTTTGACGTGTGGTGAATCCAAATTTGAACTTTGCCTTTGGGAACATGCCGACATTAAATGCCGACATTGAACTACAAAAACCAAAAAATTCTGAAGGTCAAATTTTGACCATCAGAATTTTTTTGGTCTTTGTAGTTGTACCTACTTTTTCAACCGAGGTATTATTGTTCTGAGCTGTTGTTTTTGTCCCCCATGGGCATACCAAAATTTGAAATTTGAAAATGTTTTCAAATGTTGCCATTTTTTTAGGCTTTTATTACTTTGCATTACCAACAAATGTTTTTCATCCTCGTTCCCGTACATTCCTTATATTTTCAGAAGTGCTGAATCCGAATTTCAACTCCCCGAACCCGTAAAAGTGACAATAGCAATAGTAACGAATAAAACAAAACAAAAAGTAGGGACAGAGCGAACATAGGTAGGAATATGGGGGTAACTACCTCGTCACCAGTTTCCAAAAGTTGAGAGATGGATCTTACATCAAGTCCGTAAAATTCGTGTGGGATTGGACCTGAATGAATTACTGGAAGATCAGCGTTGTCCCATTGGCCGAATACCGGCTTGAATCAGTTTCAGCAAATGGACCAGGTTGTGCTCCTCTTGACCAGAGCAAGACTCATGAGTACGGTGGGCCTAACTGTGTAGCAATTCCATGAACAAACCTCCATCATTAACAAACTAACGTTTCCATGTCTTTCGACGAGACGGACCTGAAAAGCACGACAACGACTAAATGCACAGCTGAAGGTTGAGCCGTCTTTCACTTTGTTCCCACTATTATCGGACAAGGATTCCACTAAGGGAACCTACGACCTCGTTACTCCTCAGGAACGGCCGTGCGTACTTTTTCGTCCCACGAGCTGTTAACTTCTTTTGTTGAAAGGGGAAAACCTCGTGTTGTTGCAAGGTTTACAGTCTCTGTAGGGGAAGCGCCCGTGTGGAGCTTCTGTAGTCGTGGAATTATATTGTTTCGCTGAAAAGAAAAGGGACGTCTTCATCGGAGAGGAAGGGTTTCATCACGGTCCACCCTCCGCCCTGCACTTATGTCCTTCTTACCCTCTACTATTGCCCTTCACCTCCGGAGCGATGTAGATAAATGTGGCCAATCGAGGAAGCTTCTCTTGAAGCAGGCGACGATGTTCGTGACCTTCTCTCTCGCATACAATGGAAACAACGATTTCTGACGATATCGCATCCGATTCAAAATAACACGTTCTATACGTTTGATTGCCTCGGAGACAATCTTGGAACGATTTTCTTGAAAATATCGCCCTATCAGCCTTCTTCTTCCGTCGTTACAAATAGCTCCATCGTCAGTGCAGTTATTTTCCCCTCGTTTGTTTCGACTGTCCCGTCGACGTTTAAAGTATGCTTCTATCAAGATCGGCCCCGTATCAGACGAAGACGAAGAAAATCAGCCGAGTTCATTTCGAGGTTTGATGAATTCTGTTGTTAGCATTTGACTTGGGACGGATTTGAATAGACATCTAATGGCATCGATGGCGGAAGGTGGCGTCGATCGACCGTTAAAATGAACATTGGGAAACCGATAACGAAACTTTCAAATTTCGTGAAGATTTAGGATCTGAGCGGACTCGAAAACCTGAAGTTTATTCAGGAGAGGCACTTTTCGAATATTCCAAGACAATAAGTCCAAATTTTTATTTATTTTACAGATTAATTCAACTACTAGGGTTAAATTTTGTGTTCAGTTACAACGTCTTCCTAGATGTGTATGCGCTTTCATTTTTTGTAGTTGGTCAATCGTTAGGACAATTATTTATTGGCTTGGCTGGTTAGGTACTCAGGCAGATCTGGTGGAACTACGTAAATTTACCCCTATTCTGAATTTGAAATGGAAATTCCTGAAATTGAAATAGAAATTTCTGAAATTGGTTTGGAAATTTCAGAATTGGTGTGGAAAATTATGAAACTGGCGTGGTAAATTCTGAATTTGGTTTGGGAAATTATGAATTTGGCGTCGAAAATTCTGAATTTGGTGAGGAAAAGCTATATCGCGTAGTAGGTCAATTAAGGACAATTATTTATTGGCTAGGCTGGTTAGGTACTCAGGCAGATAATTCCTCTCAATTTCATTACGCGGGTGAAGTGTGAACATTTTTGAAGACCGCTTAAGAAAGCGTTTAGATCGCTCTCAATCTTATTGTTCGACGGAGGGAAACATCTAATTGGGACGGTCAGTCGAGTACTCGAATATTCTCTCAAGTGCTCTGCTGTAATAGAATAGGTTTCTAACTTTCTGAACTGTTATGCTGTCCTTGAAATACCTACCTCGATAACTACGGAATAACTCGTGTTTGTTATTAAATAAGTTTTTCATCGAGGGAGGGACATAGTTGAGTATAATTTTCAGATCCTTAGTAGAATTATAATGTCCACCCCAAGGTGTCTGCTGAAATTAAGGAAGAAAACATGCGAGTTGAGGAAGTTATGAATAAGCTTCCGAGGTTAATCCATACAATAAGATTTACTCGACCCTTGCTGAAAATGTTGAACTGGATGAAACTTATCCGACCAGCACAATACATGATAATGGATGTCGGAAAGGAGTACCTAAATAAGGTGAAAGGTGTAAATTTTACATCACATTTAACATTTAATGTTAAGAAAAATACAATTTCGACGGCTAAGAACCAGCATCACATAACTCAATTTCCCCATTTTTAGGAGTGCACTTTCTGATCCCAATTTTTGCGCCCGATTTGATGGAACTATTAGTTTTTTGAAAACTCGCGAGGAACGTGAGCGTTCCGTATTAGTTTTTCCATCATTCCGTATTTTTACTTCCATCAAATTGGGTGCGAAAATTTGAATCGTAAAGTGCACTTCTCAAAATGGGAAAATTGAGTTATGTGATGCTGGTTCTTAGCCGTTGATTT
Organism: Nesidiocoris tenuis; assembly: GCA_036186465.1. NCBI lineage: Eukaryota > Metazoa > Arthropoda > Insecta > Hemiptera > Miridae > Nesidiocoris > Nesidiocoris tenuis. The sequence goes on from AP028909.1 coordinate 37,908,426, forward strand.
CCGTCCTGGTATACGGCTATACAAGGTGAAAACTCGACCGGGCTGATCTTCGACAGTTCAAAATGGATAGCATAGAAGGAAGTACACGAAAATACGAGCTTTGACAGTGATTACCCGTAAGCAATGAAATTGACTTGCGGCTGATCCTCCCCTCGCCGTCCTTATCCTGACAGCCTTTCCTCTCGATACCCATCGAGCGTTATTAGCTACCCTGCCCTACCTTACCACCTATCGATCAGCAGAAATCAAAGCCGAGCTTCTCTACCCTGCCGACAATATTATGGTAATTGGCGGCCGACAGGAAATGCTCCAACCTCTACGTTTTACGGTGTAATTAAGTTGTCCCTGTAGCTCTTTTCTCGCCGAAGCTTTCTTCAGGATTGCCACTTCCTGGTAAAGTTCCGGCGAAATGAAATTGTTCTCCGCAAAAATATTCATTGCTAATTAGGAACAGAAAAGAATATTTTTGCATTATAACTGCTGCCTTCTAACTGGTCTGGTCTTGAAATTTAAATTAAATTAAATGTTTGTATTACGTCAAGATTTATGACCTTAGCCCCGGCCTGCTACGACGAAGTGACTTTTTTGAATAACGAAAGAAAGGACCTCCAAGCTTCACGAAAATTTCAGGGCTTCTGGGCCAACTACTATAAAAAGTCAATAATTTCAGCATTAAGCTACAGGTATAATGAAGGCACCGGCTTCAAAGTGGCATGCGATCGGTACAGTTCCCTTTTGATTTCGAAAATCGGGGCCAGGAACCTTTTTTCCGCCTTTATTTTTATTTTTGGTACTGTGTGTAGCACCTATTATGTAATCGGCCAGCATTTTTTTCTTTTTCAGCATTCAATCAAACTTTTTTACTTTTTAATTTTTAATAACTTCTATAGAGTCGGTTTTATTTTTTGATAAATTTGGTTTATTTTGATTTTAATTTTGTTTTGAATGTTTTCTCCTTGAATCCTTAAAACAATTCCTTAGTATGGGTACCTGCCCACTCATTTTCTTCCAATTATCTTTTTTTTAATTCGTAGAATTTTTTTAATAACTTGCATTAGTCTATAGCATTATAGTGCGTACAATTGAATCGGGGAATTTTCTTTAGCCTTATTGATCATCTGACACACATGACATGTTAACCACCTCATGGACTAACGTTAACACGGATGAAGTTGATAATACTGGACCAGTACCTATCATAATAAAGAGCGGTCTGGAGTTCTTGGACTGCTTCCCTTATAACATGAGTACCTAGTAGGTACTACCTACTGCTACCATCTCAGAAATCCGATGTTACGGGCATGTATCCCTCTCTCATTCCTTTTTCCTTGTTGAAAATGTTCAACTGAAATTCTACCATTTCAGCCCTTTCGTCATGTATAGGGACACCTGCACTACATTTCGCATAGGGCGTAATATTATATATCATTGGCCGTCATACCGAAAATCTTTCAGAAATTAGTTAATGCAAGCGTCCTTGGCTAAATCTAGCTTTAAATAAATTTATGAACAAGACCTAAAAATACTTTTAGGTAGTTACAAACTGCGTCTTTTTTTTTGGTGAGCAACTGTATAAAAATGTATTTCCTCGTACCAATATTTAACATCACTGCCCTGCAAGCACAAAACTGAATGGAAAAGGAGGTCTCGAATGAATGCGTTCGTTGTCAATATTGGCCTGGTTGAAGTAGCCGCACAAACTCTTCACTCGGTGGACCCTTAAGTTTTCCAAATGAATAGAACACGGGAAGTCAATAAGTGGACGGTGAAAGAGTCCAACCCTCCATTCCGGCCCAATAGGAAACTGGGTTGTGAAACGTTTGTTTTTTGTATTCATTCCCACAGACGATTACTGGATTTCTCATTCGACTATCTCACCGGAGGGGCCTCCAATCTTTCGCCGCTTGGCTCGGGATGAATGGGGAAGTGTTTCACTTATGCAGGGAGAATGGACTGTTGTGTAGAAGAACAGAGGCCGAGAGAGAGAGACAGTGCGAGAATGAGATTGAAACAGAGATATGCCTGGTGGCCCAACGCGTACCTGGCCACATCCCGGCGGTGCAATGCCGGTTGCGCAACAAATCTCGGATTGGGGTCAGTAGATCTGCTCGAAAATGGAGAACTTCATAAGGGTGTGCACATTCTGGACTGCTCGTGTAGAGCATTCCTACGAAAGTAATAATCCGCAATTTCGAGATTTGTCGGTCGTCGAGATCCGACATGTAACTCCGGTCGCTTTGTCACGCGCCGCACACGTACGCCGGCGTATCTAGGCGATGGAGAATGTTCCTCGAGCGAATCTTGGGCAGTTATGTGTGTCTCTGAAACTGATAAATGCCACCGTGTATAATCTCTGTTGGAAAAGAGGTGTTACTTCACTTGGTCTGGGTTTGTCCAGCAGATATACCTAAGTTTTTCATCCTGCTAGCCCATGGTATATCGCTCCAAAACTCTACAACCTCGGGGCCTATTCCGTAAATTTGAAAACAATATGTCTTGGTAGTCGCTATTGATTCATTACACAAATTGCAACACATGTCACATGCTGTAATTGGATTTTCCAAGGCAAATCAATATTGACTCCAAAAGACAATATTATTGCTTTGAGTTTACAGAATAGGCCCCCTGTTGATTTCATTTATTAACAAATAAATTTAAAATAATAACGGGACTATCGTTTGGTATCTGCACATCAGAACTTTTATTAAAATGTATTTTACGTTCTAAAGCGATTTGATGGTGCACTAATCTGATAGTTACCTAAGCATGAATCAGAACAAGAGGAAATTTCACTCTCCAGTAGGATTCGAACATTGCACATCCTGCTCTCTTGGCAGACGCCTTGAACCCATCAGCCACGGAGAGCCTATGGGTCCTGAAAGTCTGGTAGTTACAGTGCAGTAACAGCTTTGAGAAGCAACCCTGTAATACACTGCCTTTTCTAAGGATCTGATAGTAGATACTAGCTATTATTGAATGCAAATTTTGTCGATGCAGATCAGTTGAAATCAGTTGAAATCAGTTGAAATCGTTATCACACATTTACTCTAAAACTCTGATCATCACTTTTATCAGAATCACGGATTATGTAATCATAGCATAATTTGATGTAAAAGAACGAAGTTTTTCATTTTTTATAGTACATATTCATGTTGGAGTTAAGAACACAACTTTTTGAAAGTCAGAGGTTTTTAGTCGAATTCAGAGGTTTGGGTGCTCGAACGAGGCAAAGCAAGGCGACGAGTTAGCAACACTGGTATGAACTCGAAGTTGACATTGATCTTGAAGTTGATACCAAAGTCAACTTCGAGTTCACACTCAACTTTGGGTTCAAACTCAACTTGGAGTTCAAAGTCAAGTTCGAGTTCAAGCTCAACTTCGAGTTCAAATTCAACATCGAGTTCGAAATCAACATCAAGATCGAAGTCAACTTCGATTACAAAGTCAACTTCGAGTTCAAACTCAACTTCGAGTTCAAATTCAACTTCGATTACAAAGTCAACTTCGAGATCAAACTCAACTTCGAGTTCGAAATCAACTTCGAGTTCAAATTCAACTTCAAGATCAAAGTCAACTTCCAGTTAAACTCAACTTCGAGATCAAACTCAACTTTGAGTTCGAAATCAACTTTGAGATCAATGTCAACTTCGAGATCAAACTCAACTTCGAGTTCGAAATCAACATCAAGATCGAAGTCAACTTCGAGTTCGAAATCAACTTCGAGTTCAAACTCAACTTCGAGTTCAAACTCAACTTCGAGTTCAAATTCAACTTCGAGTTCAAATTCAACGTCAAGATCGAAGTCAACTTCGATTACAAAGTCAACTTCGAGATCAAACTCAACTTCGAGTTCGAAATCAACTTCGAGTTCAAACTCAACTTCGAGTTCAAACTCAACTTCGAGTTCAAATTCAACTTCGAGATCAAAGTCAACTTCGAGATTAAACTTAACTTCGAGTTCAAATTCAACTTCGAGTTCGAAATCAACTTCGAGTTCAAACTCAACTTCGAGTTCAAACTCAACTTCGAGTTCAAGCTCAACTTCGAGTTCAAACTCAACTTCGAGTTCAAATTCAACTTCGAGTTCGAAATCAACATCAAGATCGAAGTCAACTTCGATTACAAAGTCAACTTCGAGTTCAAACTCAACTTCGAGTTCGAAATCAACTTCGAGTTCAAACTCAACTTCGAGTTCAAACTCAACTTCGAGTTCAAATTCAACTTCGAGTTCAAAATCAACTTCGAGTTCAAATTCAACTTCGATTACAAAGTCAACTTCGAGATCAAACTCAACTTCGAGTTCGAAATCAACTTCGAGTTCAAACTCAACTTCGAGTTCAAACTCAACTTCGAGTTCAAATTCAACTTCGAGTTCAAAATCAACATCAAGATCGAAGTCAACTTCGAGTTTGAGATCAACTTCGAGTTCAAATTCAACTTCGAGATCAAAGTCAACTTCGAGATCAAACTCAACTTCGAGTTCTAAATCAACTTCGAGTTCAAATTCAACTTCGATTACAAAGTCAACTTCGAGATCAAACTCAACTTCGAGTTCGAAATCAACTTCGAGTTCAAACTCAACTTCGAGTTCAAACTCAACTTTGAGTTCAAATTCAACTTCGAGTTCAAAATCAACATCAAGATCGAAGTCAACTTCGAGTTTGAGATCAACTTCGAGTTCAAATTCAACTTTGAGATCAAAGTCAACTTCGAGATTAAACTTAACTTCGAGTTCAAAATCAACTTTGAGTTCGAATCTCGAAGTTGACTTTGATCTCGAAGTTGACTTTGATCTTGACGTTGAGTTTAAGTCGAAGTTGAGTTTGATCTGGAAGTTGACATTGATCTCGAAGTTGACTTTGATCTTGAAGTTGAAGTTGAACATCTGCTTAGAGAGAAGCGGCTATTACCCGGTCGAAAGGAAGATTTTCGGTAGTAGTCACAAAACATTCTGTCGTAGGATTCGAATGTTATAGTGCAAAAACCTTCGACTTCAACCATTTTTTCGAATCCCACGTCACTCTGAAGTTCAATTTAGTTTACGCTAACCTGGACGCAGGCTGGAGACTATTAGCTACTTCTCATGGCCGTTGGATATTTTGCAACAATCAGGTAGACGGAGGGTTACCTTCTCGTGTCACGCGATCCCAAAAACTTTTTCCGTTTATTATTTTCATAATTTCCTTGGCGGATAAATGCACTGGGCGTTTCCGATTTCCTTCTTTTGTCCATTGTGATTATTTCACATAGATCGCAAACAATGATGGTGCGTATTCCTTTTGCACATGCCACACTGCTGAAAACGGTTTCTTATCATATGATTATCTTTAATCATACCCAAACGAATTTCATCATGTTTCGGGTTAACAATGCTCCTCAAGCTACAAGGTCTAATCGATGGGTTAACCATGTTTGAAAAATGAGTTGCAAAAAATCGTCATCTGCCTACCAACCTTCTTTTTACAGTACTGGAGGCCGCATGTCTGGCTATGCCTTGCAGGCTTTTGTCGCCAATGCAGAATGCGAGTATTTCTCTAGTACCTACCGTAAAACTGAGGTTAAAATTTGCATACACTGCTTTTACGATGAAAATTATCCAGCTATCCCTGCGGGTTACAGAGCAGTGAAAATGGATGTTGGAAAAAAAGATCAGGAAAATAGTTCCTAATGCCTGTATGAATGTTTGGTCCGCATGGTACGTAGGTATTCTCCACTCTAGCGCGGACTATGAGCTGCGCAAATTTCGGCGCGGTAAATTCGTCCGTCCACCAGAGCTGACCCAGCTTAGCTGGTCATTATGCAGATTCACTTCATAAAACGGAAGGATCTTCCTAACTGCGATGAGTGCAAGGCGATTAAGGACCGTTGGGCTCTCGGATGTTTTCTTATGGACGTGAAGGGTTAGAGGGAGAAAAAATTGTCGAGTAGTTTCAGCTTCACTCCCAAGCTTCCCGGGTCAAGTATCAATTAAGGCAGAGTTTACTAATGGAGAAAAACGGTCGGCTAACATGGGGAGTTTCCCGTCGCGTTTTCAAGGGGTCGTCATGAAAACTGGACTAGAAGTTTCATTTTAAACCGGAGTTAACGGAGATGGGGTGAAGTCTGTCTTCAAATGGCGATTTACGGCGGCCATAACGGCCCCTGTTGGTGAGATCACGTTTCCGATCCCCGGCGTTCCTGCTATCGAGTTATTCATAGTGAAATAGGTATATACCTAGTCCAGCTGAATGGGATTCATGTCTAGAAGATCACTGTGCCGTCTTCATAGAAATACATCAACATTTTTGGGTAACGTTTTGAGCTAGCAACAGTAAAAACGGTTGAAAAATACATGATAGTGGAAATGACATTTCTGTTTCAACCATTCTTATGTGACCGAAGCAGATGGCTGTCAGGTGAGGAACTACCAATAGGAAATATTTCTCGAGCCATCTCTAGAACCAGTGGTGCGTAGATAACACACAATACTTCCATATTTTGAAACGTAAAATTTTGACACAATTTGATCATATTTTGACTGCTTTTAAGGGTGTTTAGGTCAAAAATATAAAAAAATTCACTATTCAAATTTCAAAATTCGCCCAAAATAAAAAACCGCCAGTTTTTCGGAACATAAAAAATATCCACATATTCTGCAAGGTCAAACAAAGATTTTAAGACCAAGAACGCTCAAATCGGTTCATTTTTGTGGCCGGAAAAAAATAAAATAGAAAACACTAAAAATGCAAATATATCGGAAGTACTGTGCGTTATCCAAATTCCGATTAAACAGGGTGTTAGGTCTTGGCGAGACAAACATTTCAGTTCAAGAAATTTGAAAAAAGGTTGAGAATTGAGGGAGTTATGGTCATTTTTGTAAATGACCACAGACGGACAGACGGACAGACGGACAGACGGACAGACAGACAGACGGACAGACGGACGTAACGGACACACAGACACTTGTTCAGGAAGTGATTCTGAGTAAATGTGTATAAGAAAAAGTTTTTTCTGAAGCTCCGTTCCGATTCTCGATTTTAGGACGATCACAATACTTCCATTTACTCTGTAAATATGGAAGTAAAAATGGGTGATCGACTGGTCATTAACCTCTGTCCTAAAATTAACCTGTAAATGGGGAAGGGGCGAAGCCCATGTGCATGTATTTTTCCTCAAGGACATCCCGATTCCGGATGAGCACTATGGGTAAGATTCAGCTTCCCGGTTCCACCACAACTCTGGGGCCTTGTCGGCCTCTTTCTTCAAGAATGTCAAAACCAACGTTGATATTTTATTCCAAATGGAAAGATACTTGCCCCTAATGAATAATTAGAATGAATGGGTCTCGCCCCTCCAGTTACGGTAAGCGAACTAATTGGTAAGGTCGTGTACCTGGCCCATGAGTAGGTACCTGTGTAGCCATCCAAGGTGTCAGGAACAAGAAGTTGGGAAACAAAGAAAGAATTATTATGCATATCTTGTGTCAGTTTTCACAAAATAATGACCTTCGATACAACGACTTACTGAAAAATGACCCTGAATAATCTATAGTGACCAGACTTTGGAAGGACATGTGTTCTACTTTGTATTGGGAAAAGTACAACTTTTGGGTTCAATGTACTCCCATTTATCACCTAAAATCAAACGAACTCCTTTTTGGCATCAAGCTCAGTTACAAAGTAGTGGGGAAGGGGCTGTTTGGAATCAGATTTCCTAAATTACCTACGGGATCTAAAAGCAAATAGTTTTTTTTTTGCGACAATTTCGTATATGGCAGAAACTCGATTGTAAAATCAAGTAAAAATGACAAAAAAAGTTTAATTTGACATTCCTGAAAATTGAAACCTATATAAATAAGATAAGGTTGGTAGATCCTAGGCATATAGGAGCCTGCAATGGACCTAAATTAGGAAATGAAAAAATTTACGTTTTTAGGGGTAAAAATCTGGTCACCGTACTAACCCTGACGTGCACTCCAGGTGGTTGGTCATCAGTTATTAAACTTAAGTAATTGGATTCGGAATAACTCTTTAGATGATTTTCACCCGCCGGGAGTCAAACCCAGCGTCTCCGGATCTCTTTCTATCAAGAATCACTTTCTGTACATTTTTTAACGAATTTAACGGCACTTCGAACTCATGTTTCTTCTCTAATGACCATCTATACGTAAATCTGCGTGAAATGTGATTTCTTATGGCAGCTGCCGAATGTTTCAGAGTCGATTTGTATGAAATAGATGCGTAAGATGCGTAAGAATTGATGCGTTTTCCAAGCCGGCCAACTCCAATTTCCGAGCTCGCACCTTCTCCAACTGTTGCATCATTATTCCGAAAACGGATTGATTCCCATCTTCATGGTCTCTTTGCTCCATGTCAAGCCAATCTGAGGCCACCTTATCCGACACTTCATCGTAAGAGCAGGATGACCTATCCAACATCGACTGTTACACGTTCGCGTAATCCGAGGTGTACAGTCTGCATCATCATCATTGAATGACCGCAACAGCGCAGATTATTCCTTTAGCCCATTCCTAATGAAATCCTGATGGAAACATAAAGGCTTCGCAGACGGGATTAGGTGACGACCTACAAACCAGTCGGACATAACAAAGTTTCCTGGAATGAGTGGAAGACTTTTCATTTCCATTCTCACGGAGTAAATGGAAGTATTGTAATCGTCCTAAAATCCAAGATCATGAGCTTCAGAAAAAACGTTTACTTCTGCTCATTTTCTCAGTAAGACTTTCTAGAAAATATTGTTATTGTGTCCGTTTGTGAGCATTAGTTACAAAAATGCCCATATTTCCCTAAATTCTCAACATTTTTTCGGATTTCTTGAACTGGAATGTTAGTCTCGGTTAGACTCATCGGGCTTTGACATTTTTACAGAGTGTTTTGTCATTTTTCATCATCGTAGCCTGTAAAGCTGTCAAAACATGGTCAATTTGTGTATGAAATTAGCGTACCAAAATATGGGAAGAACCGATGAAAATCGTTGCAGAGGGGTCCAATCAGCATCAATCAAGCCCCCGAGCACTCTAACCTCTATCAGGTATAATGGTATAGCATACCATTGCGGCATAATATATACGGCATTAAATGGTATAATATACCATTGCTATATTATAGCAACCTATTATGTATTGCAATAATCAACTTCTACTAGCGAGGTATTTTTAAGACAATTTGACGTAACTAGGGAAGAATCAGCGGCCCTCCATAATTATATTTCACCATTTTAGCAAGCTCTCAGTCGAAGGCTCCAGTAATAAGCAATTTTTCCAGCAGTAGCTCGGCTAACATTAAAAGTTAACGAGCACGGAGTCGGTATATTTTCTTGACAATCTCGACTCCCGCGACATATACAATTTCTGACGATGAAAATTTAGTTGCCAGTTCCTTTCATTTCACGCTTGACGAGATTTGTTTTTATATTACGTGGTTCCATCTCGTAGTGAGAGGAAGGAATGGGAAAGAGTTCCAAGTAGCTCGCTTCTGCACAATCCAATTCCGATGTGTGTATGGGTGGAAAATCATACGGAGAGCTTTTGGAAGCCTCAAAAACCGCCTTTGCTGAGCTCAAGCTGCGAGGAAAAAGCAAACTATGAAAACGTATCTTCTCCAAATCCAACAGTGACATCGGCCCTACGCTATGGAAACTGCACAAGATACAAGACGTGTTCATTTTCCTCGCTGTCAGATGCAAGCGGTTTTTTTAGCATCACAAAATAATTTCCCAAAGCCGACCAGCTTACTCGCAAATAGCATGAAAAAATAACCTTACTTTGCATTTCAGTGTACCTACAACCTTGTTTTCGTTGCGGCCGTTGGAATTCGACAGATCGAGAATCAACAATATTTTTATAGTTTTGGCTTGTTGAGCTGCATCATCTGTTCAATCCAGGAAATCCTGCTTTACCTGTCGTAGAGCACCTCGAAGTGTTTGTAGAGCATTTTCAGAGCGATTCAAATTAAGACCATAACGGGTTTGCATCCTTACCCCTTGGTAGGTCCAGAATAAACAATTGTTATTGATCCAGCACGCCTACAGATTAGAACAAATCATTTTTGGCTACTGAATATCTGGATGGAGAAAACCATGGTTTGGGTGCTATATCAATTAATTTAATAAACTGATTATCTAAGGACGCCTGGACTAACCCATCTCATGGAAACAGTGCTAATTTTGATTTGAGCCTGATTTCACCTGGAAAATAGTAAATCTGGGCTTCCGTAACTGACATTGGGTTTGTTCCAGGAGCGAGAGTGTGATCATTTGCCTTGCGCGTGCGCAGTAAGTGTCGTTGCTGGGCGTTGCTACTAAACCTGCCTACCCCAAGGTTAAACTCACGCTCCTGGGACGAGCCAATTGATAATGCCAGCCTGAGTATTTTTTGTGCCAGTAAATATCTACCAGTTTATCAGAATATACCTTGTATGAACTATTAACCTTTTTCAAAAAAAAAGTAAATCTTGAAAAACATGAAATTGTTTGCACTGGAAACTAAAAGGATGTCCTTGAAGCAATTTTTGAAAAATATCAGTAAGCGGGTTTTGGAAACAAGCGACTCAAAGATAAGAATGCGAAAAATGTCAAAAAGTCAGAATTAGCTCACTAGAATCAACGTGAATCCTAAACAGCACATGGCCTAATTAATAATCACCTACCTATAATAATAACAATATTAATGTAAGTAATAGCTTTTTAAAATTTAGCTCTGTCATTTTGGATCCTCAGTTAATACGTAGATAAAAGGGTCAGCAGGCTAACTCAAAATAGGAGCAGTTTGATTATTTTTATTGAAATTTAATATTCGAATATTTCTGGGAAATGGTACCAATAATTACATTCTCTTTCACCTGAGAAAGAGAAACAGCAATAATTGTTCCTGCCAATTATGCATGACGAGATTAAGTATGGATGAAAGTTTATTTAATTATAGCAAATTATTAACAGCCGCGTGTACCCCGTGCATCCGCTTATCGCAATTTAATATGCAGTGTTGCCAAAAGGTTCTGATGTATTTTGACCGTTGGTTCATTAGGACAATCACGTTACGGAAAATTAGAAAGAATCAAAATGTTTAATTATCATTAGAGCTTTCACACGATGTAAATTAAACGCAGTTATTCGCAGAAATCGAATGACAGTAGACTAATTAATGTACCTACACACACGTATCTACATACAGGAATTATAATTCCACTAATATGGCTCCGAAAAAATCACCAACATTCCATTGCTGAATAGGTTTGGTTAGTTCCATCTCAAAACCAAGCTTAGAGACCTCAAAAACCTCGTAAATCAAATAAAGAAAACGGCGTGGTTTTTGTAAAAATCGATGGTTTGATGAAGCAAACTTTGGTTTCTTTACCAAGCCACTTTCACCATACATTACGGACGCTTCAAACCAACCAAATTACTGTTGTATCATTGTTGATAGATACGTGACCAACAGTGCTCAACTAACTAGTTGGTAACTTTAACGAGCTCGGTAAAGTTGGTGAAAGCAGCCCTCAATCGTTACAAAAGAACGTAAGATCTGGCAACATGATATTATTATGTTCGCAAGGATTGGAGACGCCTAAAAATTACGAAGCTGCACATAAATATCCATCATATCCCAAAAAACAGAACAATAGAAAAATTTGCAAAATTCTGAATAATGTTTGGTTGAAAATATTTTTGAATGCCGCTTTCAATTGTTGAATCAAAAATCAAAATCGTTCTAGTCGCTGAGGTATCGGTAGGTAATGCAGATTTCGCTCATTTTGGGACGCCTATTGGCGAGTGCCGTTGGAACTAACCTTGGGATATTCAGCCTTAAAAACTATAAATCTTTCGGCTCCCAAGTTCTCCGAAGACCATAAACCATACTATCACTTCCGATAATATTTAATTCTAATTAAGCGTAAAACAAGTTCAGTCATCACTCAGTACGCAATGTCGATACCGATTCATTTCGCCTGATCTTTCATGTCCCGGATGATTTGAATCACTTTCGCCCTGAACTCCAGTTTGTGGTCGGCGGAAAAATCTCTGACGTGAGGTAGAATCGAATGGAAGAAAGCTTGATCCTCGTCCAAATCGGGAATGGGGAAATCCATTCTTGGCATTTTGGGTCTTCGCCCGTCAGCTTCGTCTTCTTCCGAGTGCTCACGCTTCACTCGCCCAGGACTGTCCATCTTCTCCTGAGCCGATGTTGAGGGTTCGTCACTTTCCCAGAAATCGAGGACATCGCCAGGGTCCAGCTCTTGCTCGAGAGTCAACTCCTGGTCTTCGTCGAAATCCTGCGTCTCGCTGTCGCCTTGGTTTTGGAGTTCTTCTTTTATGGTTTGAGTGGATTCCGGCTCTCGCTCGCCGCGTTTTGTTTTCAGCAGAAATTGCAATGCGTCTGCGTACAGGTACGGTCTCGTTTTTTGATGCTTCCTCACTGCCCGGATGAATGAATCCCTGAGGTTGTTCCATCTTGACCGGATAGAGTTACCTGGAACAGTGAGAAAATCAGTATTACTTCTGCAACCAGGACAATAGAATAAAGAAACATTCCAACCAGTGATCAAGTAGTGAGGCATCCGTAAGAATAAAGGTCTATGGGGGAAAGCTTAAAAAGGGACAAAATTTACCGAAAGATTAGATAGATGGGTGCTCAAAACTGCAATCAACACCAATTTGAGATGCATGGAATAAAAAACAACAATACGAAATCAATAGAGAATCACTTCCAACCACTAGTGTTATTCGGAGGCACAGGCCGTATGTTATCTGGGCCATGGGTTGCACCCACAAACTGTAGGCCTAGGTTTGTTTTTGAATGTGTATCGAAAGGCCAATAAACCCACGGATATTCTTCAAAAAACTCAAGTCACAAACTCAACTCACTAACTTGTCTCTCAAATTCAACATTCAAACTCAACCTATAAATAGGCCAGTAACGTGCTGAAAAGGGGCGATTTCGAAAAACGCATCAAACACACTCAACTTTCAAACTCACAAGCTCAACTTTTACTAGCTCCCAACTATCAAACTTAACTTACAACCTCAACTCTCAAACTCGACACTCAAACTCAACTCACCGAATCAACGTAAAAACTCAATTTTCAAAATCAACTCTCAGACCCAACTTATACTAACTCAACCAACAAACCCAACTTCTAGAACTTAACTCACAACTTAACTTTCAAACCCCACTCTCAAACAAAACTCACTTACTTCAACTTTCAAACTCAACTCTCAAACTTTTCTTTCCATATCAACTCTCAAACCCAACTTATAAACCAAATTTTCTAACAGCTCAACTCTCAAACTCATCTCACCAACCTATCTCGCAAATTACACTCTCAAACTCAACTTTCAAACTCAACTATCTAACTCGACATTCAAACATCAAACTCACAAAATCAATTTTTCAAACTCTACTTTTAAAGTCAACTCACGAAATCAACTTCCAGACATCAACTTAAAACTCAACTTACAAACTCGACTATCAATCTCAACATTCAAACAAAACTCACAAAATCAATTTTCAAACTCAAGTTCTAAAGTCAACTCACAAACACAACTCACCAACTTAACTTTCAAACTCAACTTACCGACAAACTCAACTTTCTAATTCAACTTTCAAACTCAACTTAAACACTCAACCTTCAATTTATGCCATCAGGTTCAACACAATGACCTTGCTTTGATCCTTGACTAAAGACTTTAAAAACTCGGCAAATAAAAATCAAATTGCGAAATAGGTTGAGCCCAAACCCGATAAATTAAAAGACAGAATTTAATCGATCATTAACCCTCTTTCCATTTTTGGTGGCCTTGGTGACCGACATGTAGATGATTCACAGTACCCTCATATTTTGATAATTATGTGTACAACGTAAATGCCAACAATGGTGGGTATAGGTACTTTGTCAAACATGTAAACGCATTTTCATGCCTGTAGAGATTTGTGATCCAACGATTGTGAAACAAACCCACTGATTCGAGATCTGACTCAGGGGTCTTCTGTAGACGTACTATAGACGTGTAACACGTCAGCAACACACCAAAACAAATTTAAAAACCATCCAATACTATTAAGTTGTTAATAGTAGGTATTCTGTAATAAAACTAAGTAGATGTAATAAAAATGAGATGAGAAAAAACCGACTAATGTGCTTACCAACTCGTATTTGTTCCTTGATGTTCATGTGCGGATATTTGGGCTCCAGCGACGAAAACACCTCGTACCACAGTCGGCTTTTGAGCTCGCGGTTGTTGAATCCGTTGGATTTTTTATCCCATAGGCTCGGCCGGGTCTCCATAAGGGCGCATAGCTCGTACACGTTATATTTGAAGGTGGCTATCGGTTTACCGAAAACGGCCGTCATTTTACGCGATTCACAGTCAAATTTACCGCCGATTGCCGAGACGAAAATTAATTTAAAACGTTCGCAACGCGGTTGTTTCGGGAAAGAATTATTTTCCGAATATCGGGAGAAGGTTTTCGTTCCGATGTGTTGTGCCTTTGTCCTCGACGACTGGTCGGGGTCGGAGAGGCCGGGGCCGGCTGAAGGGGACAACGGCGGCGCTGAGGTCGGATCGTCTGCGCAGTGACAACGCGCAGACCGCCGGCCCAACGTTCGGTCGTTATCGTGAGCCCGACGAGGGGCCCCTCTGCTGTAGAGAACCGGCGGCTTTATCGGCGGACGTTCCCCTCGTATCGGGCCCGATTAGACGGATCCGGAGGTCGATTTTCCGGAATGTACCGTTCACCGGCGAACGGCACTGTTTTTAGAGCGTAAGTTTTGTTAATAAATCGAAATTATTGATTTCCGATGAGATCCTAGGATTTTTGGGCTTCAACGCCCGATACGGAAATCTGGACTGTTAATCGCGAAGGGGAATGATTCTCACAATTATTGTGATGATCATCACTCGGAAAGCCGCATTATAAAAATCGCCAAAACATTCAAAAATTAATCGGAAAATCGCAATTTAGCCAGTGGTAGACTAGTAAAAGTGAACGGTACCTCTGGCTCTGAGGTGGCCATAATATGATCTAGTAATCTAATATAACTATATTATAGAACTATAACTTATATTAGAGAACTATATAACTTTATATTATTACTACACCTCTGGCTCTGGGATGGTATATCCGCAAGTGAAGCACGTGATGTCTCGTGAGTGACGCATAAATGGGCAAAAATTCTATCTTGAGGTAGGTAAGTACTGCCATATTTAGGATGCTCCAAGTTTAACCCTTTTCAACCTAAAACGGATCTTTGGACATTTAGGGAGTATGGAGTTCTACACAACACTCGGGCCAATGAAAATTGCAGATCTTCAGAAATTTCCCCAAATAAAAATCGCTCTAAATTTTTTTTTCTAGCCGAATTGTCAGCTAGGTAGCTGTTAACTCTTTACCGCGCAGGTGTGAACGTCGCCTCGGCTTCCGAGCTCGCCAGGTTCAGCGGCGCCCGGCCTGCCTGCGCCTGACCTTGAGCGGCTGCTCGGCCGGCAGTCAGGCCTGTCGTCGTGAGCGGGCGTCGCCCCGGCCTACCCGACCGTCACTCTGTCTCTTCTCAGCTTGTGCCCCCTCCCCCCGGCCACCACGTCCAGCACCTGCCCCGTCGCTCCCCTTTCCCCACTCGTCACGTTCGAGCTCCCGGCAACGTCGAAGTTGGCGTTAAACACGACCGTTTGCAAAAATATTAGGCGTAGGTAGATGGTGTAAAAAATGTTGTCCTACCTCTCTACTTCAAAATTAATTATTGTAGGCCTTTCAAATACTCTCTGAAGTAAGTATGAAGTTCTATAAGTTACCTAAACAGCACACAATGACAGGGGTGCCCAGCCCCCCCAAGGGCAATGGCGCATGCCCCCCCCCCCAATCCAAGTACCCCAATACCCAACCCTTTAGTTTTTAACATTAGTCAGTGTATGACGATAAAATTCACATCTTACATTCTAATCTTCCAAAGGACATTATTTACCTTTGGTCTTGTAAGGAATTCTTTCTGTTTTCATTATTGTGAAAAATATATACAGCTGTTTCTTATCTTTTTAGAATATAAATAAAGTACCTACCTTTTTGATATGATTTTTGACACTAGCAGTGCACTCGTTCTTTGTACGGGAGGACTAAAAAGTAGTAAACAATTATTATAGTTTTTAATATTTATATACCAGTATATGTTTATCAAAGTACTACATTACATCAGGAATAGGCTTTTAATAGGATATTAAAAGGTCTGTAAGGGAGGCTTCGCCTTTTAAATGTTAAGGTTACTTATAAAAAGTTGAATAATAATGCCATTGATAATTCTTTATTGCAATAGAATATTGCATAGCATATTAATATTGGTAAACATTCATACAATTTTGGAACGTTTATAAAAAGTTGGATTCCAGCCAAAAAACAAAAAAAAAGATTGGAAAAGAGTTGAAGAACTGAAAGTTAAGGTTATCAAAGGTTAAGGCAATGAAATAATAGCACTTCATATTTACGTATATTTCATTTTAAACACTTTTATTTGTAAGTAATAATACTGTAGTATGGCAATTTCGGTCTTGATGATATGGTAAATGATTTATCAGTACTTTTAACTATTGAGTAGTTCTCATTTCTCTGGTTATCGTCATGGTTTAAAATGTTGACATAAAATCTACGAAAAAAAGCATGCCCCCCCCCCAAAAAAAATGTTGATGGCGCAAATTGCGCCATGCCCCCCCCCCTTCTGGGCACCCCTGATTCACATTCCATTCATAGGTCTGTTTAGGCTATTCACATAGCTGATTATTTTACAATTTATTTTTGTCTTTTGCACTGCAAAGGGATTAGCAGAGCATGATACAATACGTAGGAAACAATCTGCAGTTCGTTTCCATTTGGATTTAATGAGTCAGGTATGGGTGCGGAGATGGTGTGGTGAAAGCCGTTCACTTTTATCCGAAGAGGAACGCAGGAATCCGAGTGTTAGAGAAGCCCTTTCTGCCAAAGTGGTTTTCAACCCTTTACTTAAGAACCACGACTTCCGTGCGGATCGTAAAAGCCATGTCGACAGAGCAACGATAGCAAGGGCTGGTAATTGAGGGCCAGTCACCCGGGGCCCTAAGGGTCACAATCGCTGTGCACCTACAGACCGTTCGCTCAGTTTCATAGCCTCACACACTCAGACACCCGTGTAACATAATCATCCCTTATAAACAGTATAACGGCTGTTGGCAACGCGTTTCGCAGTGTCTTCTTAATAACTTGAAAGGGGTCGAGGGCTTTAGCAATGTCCCATTTGACCAAAAGCTGTTCAGGTGTCCCATCAGGATCTCGCGGGTCGACTTCCAAAATAATGAATTGAGGGGCGGGCAGGAAACAGGAACGGTCTTCTGGAGTGAGAAGCTGTTGGAAGTGTAACTTCCCTGGATACAGAAGCTGTCGTGAAGCACCCACTTCAAGATCTTCATTACCAGACCTGCTGAAGTGCTGAGGGCGATAACCAGCTGGCCTACTCCAGCCGCTAGCACCTGGAATTGGGTTTGCGACACCAATTTTCCTGCTTTTCCTCGCCTGCTCGGGTGAATTTCATTTTTAACAGCTTCATCCGCACCAATTTCGAGACAATGGGCAAAACTCTGTAAACGGCCGGTTCCTAGAGAACTTGAAATCCATTTTGACGTTACATGCTTATCAGTCCTATCATGATTGATTTATCTATAATAATAAAAGCAAGTGTTTGTTTGTTTGTTTGACCGAGCTCTCCAGCCAAATCTATCGCACGCAGGGACCTGGAATTTTTTACACGGAAGCACAAAGAGGCTGGCAACAAGAACTCGAAGCCCAATTTTCGATTTTTGAAAAAAAATTTTTTTTTTTAAATTTGAAAAAAGTGAATTTTAAAAAAGTGAAAAAAGTGAGTTTTAAACGTGAAAAAAAGTGAATTAAGTGAAAAAAGTGACAACACGGGCACACGGGCGGGAGAGAGAGATTCCTGCGCTATTCAGTTATCTGCATTTTCTAAATTTTTGTACGGGCAACGCCGGGCGGGTACTTCTAGTATAATATAAATATAATGCATTAGTACTTTGGATTTTACAAAGGGGTTTGTCCATATTTTAATAGAGGGGTTTTGTACATATTTTTGTAGAGTGGTTTTGTACATATTTTCATAGAGGCGGTTTGTACATAATTTTATAGATGGGGTTCGTACACATTTCTTGTACTTACATTATTATTATGCCTCGAATCAGCATACCTAAATGGGATTTCAACAACAATTCTTAACTTACTGATCTTCTTATATTGTAATAATTACAATAACAAGAATAATTATTATTCTTTGTAATCACTCCAAACATTTACTACAATGAGGAACATGCATAAAAAAATAAACTGTTTTTTCGCAATAATATTTCTTGTTAGGCTTCAAAAATGGTGTTATGGTGGATGACGGTTCGGAAAAGAGGTAATTAAAAGAGGAGGGAGGCTCAGTGAAATTTGCAGATTTGAAGTCGAGCGGGGAAATGACCAGCCGCAAGGTTACGCATCTTCTCGTGAACACCAGTGCAACCTCCTCCGAGTTCATGCGTGTTGTGTAGTGATAGGACGGGGCGATGTTTGTTTACCTTTGTTGATGAACTCAGTACTCGACAATATGGAATGGAGAAATAATTTAAGCAATTATTGCTTCATGCGGGGGTGCAGAAATAAAGACCCGGAGAAAATGGTGATCGTGCCGTCAAAGCCCGAAAGCACGAGGAAACTTTGGTTTAACGTCGTAGCGGCAACAATATACGAGTGAGGCGTCTGGGTGCTTTTCATAAAACTCTTGTAGGGCTTCAAAATCGGCGGCCAATTTGCAGACGGACCATTTGAAAAGTTGCGCTCTTTCTTGGCACATTCGAGAACGAGTCAAATTTTTAATAATAATTCGATAGATAGAGCAACCACAGACCCATTGCACTGTATAACTCATTTTCGGCCAGTTTGTGGAATGGTCCACTCTGGCTATCAACGCCTCAATTTTCCTCTTCACTTCACAAAGGGTGAGAAGGATCCAAAAATCGAATGAAAACATTCTGTCAGGCAAGGCAGTGTAGTTCCTAAGGAAATATGGTCCTTTTGGGAAAAGCGCTCAGATAGGCACACGGACGCATGTTAAAAGAGTATATTCAGGGGGGGAGGATTTTGAATTCTGCTTTTAATAATTATAAATTATTTTCATCGCTTTTTGAAGCATTTGCATCTGACGTCGGAAAATGCATTCGTGAACCCGTCAACAGTAAAAGCGTATGGAAGTAACCCACTCGTTTCGAATGTGAAACTCCTTTCAAAGCTAATGCACCCACTTATTGGTGAATGCGGTATCGGCCTTCTGTGAGAACGAACATACCTACCTACCTAGTATGAGATGGAAATGGTTTTTTAGAATCATGCCCACAGCTGAAGGCTTTATTTGCATCAGGCTTAAGAGCATTCCAAGTGCTTGGTTGAATGTATGCGACCCTGAATACAGAGTTAAGTATATCGTTCCTAGCCAACACCATGGTGTCGAGTGGCCACCATTTATTTGTTCAGACAGCAGGCCTGCGTAAACAAAAATAATATTTTTCTTCTTGAATCCATCTTGATCTGAATCTTCTTGATCCATGGAATCCTTGAAAACATCCATAATTCTGAATGTCGATAGTAAAAGTGTAAATCCTTGTAAGTCCAAATTCAGAAATTTGTCAGGGTACCTAAAAAACGTGCTAGTTTTTGCAATACCTCTGGAAGGTTTTGACTTATAGGTCACATGGCCACAGAGAAGAAATGAGACGAAAACGGAGGAATCTGGCTTCACTTGATGGATCTACGGCTCAGATACTACCCATGGAGCTCATATCCTTATTTTATCAAAAATTGAGACTTACTCATTTACACATTTACTAGGTATCGATATGCCAGCATCTTGGACGTGGTATCCATTTGAAAATTTCAAAACGCTCTTATGATAACCACGTTCAGATTGTTGTGTTTCATGGAGCAACAATTAGGTACTTGGTACTTTGATATTAATAAACCTCTCCATTTAGAGCCGTATGGTCAACATGGTAGTCGACCTAGCAGAATCAACACCGTGAAACCTTTCAATTCTGCGTGCACGGTGTCACAATGCCCTCTGGCTACATACGTCTGCTGACGAGTCTTACACAGTACAACAAAGGCAAAGGGCTTACTGTACTATCTACTCTCAGCATCTGTTTGTTTAGGACGAAGCATCTCTGCCCTTCATCGCGTATTTAGCCCTTTGTTTGCACTCGCCGGCAATTCAGGGAATTATGCGATGCCTCACTTGTTCCCCCTTGAGCATGAGGCCTTCCATGATGATTATGACGCTATTTGCTAATGCGAAGCGCACACAATCGGCGCCTAAACATAGGGTGTATCCTTTACCAATGTTGCTCATAATATTCTGGAGTGGGGGATCCTGAACGTTTTACTAAACGCATCCCAGTAAGAAGAGAGTGTTTGTGGCATTTCAGGGTATCTGTTCGATTATCTATAATATGCTGAATAAAAACCGGAAAACTAACTCGAAAATTTGGACGTCACTCTAGCGGTCGGATTTGGATTCAGCATCTTTGGGGTTGATCTCTTTAGATCAAGGGGGTGAAAGCTATGTCGGTGACACACTATCCGATTGCTGGTGGAGGAGGAAGCGAATGAATTGCCGTGATTGGTCGAGGTACCGTTGGCGTAGAACCCAATAAATTTTATTGGCGTTTCCAAGCCAAAGTTCTTATCCCAAGTCCAACAGCGAGCAGTCGAATAGTTTTGGGCGGACTTTACTGTTTTTCTGTACTTATGCCAGAGGTTTTTTGATTACTCAAAGCGATAATATCGAAGACATATTATGTCTTCTGTAGCCCAATCAATTCTCAAAGTTTTTCAAATTTCTTTTACTGGAATGTCTGTCTCAGTAAGACCTATCACACTGTTTAACCAGAATTTGAATTACCCACAGTAAAATTTGCAATCTCAACACTACCCACGGTCAACTTGACGAAATAAGCGAAATAGTGGAATTACCGCGCAGAAAAATGTTTCAGGGAGGTATTAGTTGGCATAAATTCGGAAAAAGCACCCGCAGATCCGGCATTCGTTCTAGAGAGAGCGCGATTTTTAATTCCAGTTCCCGGAACGGTATCTTGTTTCATTTCACCGTTTCTTACGTCCTTTAATAAAGCATCAAGTCCTTTTTCAGCCAAGTTCCAGCGGGCCAAGTTCGGCATTCAACCCTACACCTAATTAGCCACTCCACTTAACAAAAGCGTAGCCGAGTTTTCTTTTCAAAGCAAAAACAAGCAACTTCAAACCGGTTGAAAGAAAATGCCGACATCGAGCTGAGGAGAGCGAGATGCTCATACATCATTAGAAGAAGTGTTATTGCAAGATTACTGCCAGTAATATCCCTCGTACATCTTCCAATTTTGAGGGATTACTCAATAATTTGTTCAATCCATTTTATACGACGCTATTGAATCCGTATGCTGGAAAATCCGAAGGCCCTTATTTGTAGCAGTGGAGATGGGGAGAATCCCTTCCATTACCTTGAACCCATTATCTTTATCCTCTGGGTACTTGAATGGAGGAAAAATTTCGGAAATGATTTTCCCAAATGTACGAATTATTAGTAGGATAAATCACTTCCTACTGGAATAAAAACATGATTTTGATGTCTTTATTCATTTATAGAACTATAAATCGTCTTTTAATAATAATTAAATGAACAAACACGAAATGTTTTTGTGTATTGGTAATGTCGTTCGTGTGACACCTGCCTTCTGTCGACCTCGACTCTTTACCTGTCCTCATTATCTGTTCCTCAACCACGAAATCTTCCATCCTAATTAATAAAGAAGGATGTTCACTGTTTGGACAATGGGAAACCGACAACAGGCCTTTACTAATTCTCTTGCTGGGATTGCTGCCTGGCGATTGGAGTGAGAGATTCGAGCAGGACCGCGTAATGCGCAATGCGTGGTTGACGTAAAACATGCGCACGACGGCCCTGATGATCAATTTGCTATACGGAGACAATGGTCCTAGAAAATAGGCGTTTTCAGCGCTGCTGGAAAGTTTCGCATGCTTGAAACGCTCAAATCTATTGTGAAACCTGTAGGATTGAAACAATTGAGTCTTATTGTATTCAAAATCACACAAAACATGCAAAGAAATTGAACAAAACGAGTGGTGCGTGGATAACATCCAATAATTTCATATTTGGATGAGCCAAATTTTGAAACAATTCGATGAACTATATTTTGACTACTCTCTGGGATATTTAGATAAAAAATGTCAAGAAACTCGCCTGGCAAACTTCAAAACTGGCCTAAAATCAAAACACGTCAAGTTATCGGAACATACAAAACAAAACCGCATATTTTGCGAGGTGGAAAAAGGATTTCATAACCATGAACGCTCAACTCGGTTCATTTTTGTGGCCGGAAAAAAATAAAATAGAACACAATTCTAATGTATCGGAAGTACTGTGAGTTATTCAAATTCCGGTTAAACATGTTTAACGTGCACGTTAGCCGGAATTCCAGTTGAAGTCTCGCCGAGAAAAAAATTCCAGTTCGAGAAATTGAAAAAAAAATTGAATTGTGGGAGCAATGGCCATTTTTGTTAACAGTATTAGTAGTTGTGTTCCGCCTAAAATCATAACACGTCAAGTCATCGGAACATACAAAACATATCCGCTGTCTAACACTTTTATAACAATTGTCGCCCTGAAGACGTTTTTCCAATGCAGGGGTAACCAACAGGCTAATCGGCAGGCAACTCCTTCAATTCAACGTAAAATTTAATATCCCTGGTAGGGTGACAACTGTTAACAGGCTGGCAGAAGTTCGGGTAGCAGTTGTCAATATCAGAAAAAGATCCATGGTGGCAGTTGGGTAAAAAACTGGAATGGGGTGGCAGTTGGGATCTGCAAGCTAATGATTCGCTAAGACGGTTGCTCGATCGATCATTAGAGAATTCGTTTTTCTTCTAAATGACCACGAATTACTCATCTAAATTTGTAGACAAAACTCACTTTGCTCCACATTTGTACGATAATGACAACGTACGTCAACATGGGTACCACGATAAATGTTTAAAATAATCAGATACACACACTATATAGGTATATAGGTACCTCACATTGAATAATTAGCCAGGTTCCGTAAAGGTGAAGCGTCGGTCGAGAGCAACCCCTCGGACGGCGCGGACCACCCCCTTCTGAAGAAGCGGCCAGAGGGTTGGCGGGTAGGGGTGACCCCTGAGCAGTGGCTTGGGAACTATAAGAGCCAAAGTGACGCTGAGTCGCAAAGTGAATATGGGGCGACTGTGTATCGTGTTGTGTGCGGCTCTCGTTTTGGCGGCAGCCGAAGAGCCAGCCAAGTCAAGCGAGAAAAAGACGGAAAAACGCGGCATTTTCGGACTGGGTCAGTACTACGGAGGGTCGGAATATTACGGGGGCGGCTACGGCGGCTACGAGAGCGGCCATGACGATCACTACGGCGGCGGCTTCAACCATAACGTCCAGCTCGAAAGCGGATTTACGCCAATAATCAGCCACCACAACAGCATCTTGGACGATGACCATCACCATTACCACGATCACCACGAGGAGCACCACGTCAAGGCGGTCACGATCACCAAGAAAATACCCGTTCCGTACCCCGTCACAGTCGAAAAGAAGTACCCGGTTAAGGTGGAAGTACCTGTCGACAAACCGTACCCGGTATACGTCCCTAAACCTTACACGGTCTACGTTGAGAAAAAAGTGCCTTACGAGGTCAAAGTGCCCGTCCCTCAGCCCTACACAGTGGAGAAACATATCCCTGTACCGTACAAAGTACCTGTCGACCGGCCATACCCTGTACACATTCCTAAACCGTACCCGGTTCACATAGAGAAGAAAGTACCCGTCCACGTGGAAAAGATCGTCCCGTACCCTGTCAAAGTACCCGTCGACAGGCCGTACCCGGTCCATATCCCAGTCGAGAAGAAAGTGCCAGTCCCGGTTGAGAAATTGGTCCCTTACCCGGTCAAAGTACCGGTAGAACACCCTGTACCATACCCTGTCGAAAAGCCGGTGCCATACCCGGTGGAGAAACAGGTGCCATATCCCGTCGAAAAAGTCGTCCCGTACCCGGTCAAAGTCCCGGTCAAAGTGCCCTATGAGGTGCCTTACCCGGTAGAGGTCAAGAAACCGGTGCCCATCTACGTCCCGGTTCACGAGGATCACCACCATCAACACCAATACTCCGGTAATTATGTACAATATTATTGACAGTAATTTGAATTGAATAAGCCTCTGGTAAACGCAGTTTTCTTCAACTTGAGAAAAAATAAAACCCACTCCAACAAGGCGCATGAAAAACTAAAGAGCAAAATATAAAAATACAAACGAAAAGAAATATCCTGACTGCAATTTTAGAAAAAATAATAATGAATAGAAACTCAATATCGTAGGCTCTTTTCAACTGAATAGCTCAGTACCAAGGGCAACATTCCTCACTTAAAATGTCGGTTTTACGTGAATTTCGGAAGATACGTGAATATTTTTTGGGAAATCCTCATTATGGCTTGAAAAATTTTCAATTCGCGTTGGAAGATTCTCAATTAGTTTTGGAAAATTTTCTACTTGGTTTGAAAAAATTTTCATTTATTTGGAAAATTCTCAATTCGGCTTGGAAAATTTCTCAATTCGACTTCTATATTTCGTTTTAGGCGAGTATAAAAATATGGATAGTGCGTTTTCTTGCCATTTTTGAACCTCGTAGCCTCCAAAGTAACAGAAAAAACTATGCTTTTTTCCCCTCTTTGATTCCTGATTTTTTGAAATTTGACGAGGTTCTACCGAACCGATTCGGACATTTCGGACTAATTTTTTAGAAGTTTCTGCATATCTGTCATTCCTCAAACGTCAAAATGAGTTACATTTGCAAAACATCCTCTGAATATAGTTTTTGAAATTTAAAAAACTAGAAATTTAAATAAACAAAATTCAAAAGTTTCTTCAATTACTAAAATATTTTTGAAAAAATTACGAATTTCAACTGGGTATTTCCAAGCTGGGTATTCTGAGCGATAAAACATTCAGAAAACAGAACCCCAAACATATCTAAACCCCAAACATAAACCAGTGGTGCGTAGATAACACACAATACTTCCATATTTTGAAACGTAAAATTGTGACACAATTTGATCATATTTTGACTGCTTTTAAGGGTGTTTAGGCCAAAAATATCGAAAAATTCACTATTAAAATTTTAAAATTCGCCCAAAATGAAAAAACGCCACATTTTCGGAATGTAAAAAATATCCACATATTCTGCAAGGTAAAACGAAGATTTTGAGACCAAGAACGCTCAAATCGGTTCATTTTTGCGGCCGGAAAAAAATAAAATAGAAAACACTAAAAATGCAAATATCTCGGAAGTACTGTGCGTTATCCAAATTCCGATTAAACAGGGTGTTAGGTCTTGCCGAGACAAACATTTCAGTTCAAGAAATTTGAAAAAAGGTTGAGAAATGATCGAGTTATGGCCATTTTTGTAAATGACCACAGACGGACAGACGGACAGACGGACAGACGGACAGACGGACACACGGACACACAGACACACGGACACACGGACACACAGACACTTGTTCAGGAAGTGATTCTGAGTAAATGTGTATAAGAAAAAGTTTTTTCTGAAGCTCCGTTCCGATTCTCGATTTTAGGACGATCACAATACTTCCATTTACTCTGTAAATATGGAAGTAAAAAATGGTTCTTAAAATGCTTTTTAAATGCTTCTAGGTTGGTAAGTATTGACTAAAACAATATCACGTTTATTTCAGAATGAGCCGTCGGGGTCAATTTCGGGTGGGTTTTTTCGGTTTTGTTGGTTTTGCTTCTTGAATAACGAAATTTGCTTTTCTAATATTTCGTGTAATTTAATATCATTTTTTTAAATTTAATTTAATTTCGATCCCTAAACTCCCTTTATCAGCTCCTCCCCTCGAAAATTGTCATCATGGACTGTCCGTAACAACCGGCTACAAATTTTGGCTCGTAACTCGTTCAATAATTTTAAAGCCGAAGAATCGGGCAATATGGCAAATTTTGTGGCCCGCTAAATTTTTAACTCATCGAAAGTACGCTAAAATATTCGCGTAGGGACTAAAATAAAGGGACGCTAAAATATTCATCAAGATGGAGCGAAACACAAGCTTACGCATTATTGATTCATTATGCTTTAAACTAGAGTTACAGGGGAAAATAGTTGGAGTTGAAAATTCGCTCGCCCTCCAGTTGGAAAATGTTTATGGGGCCGAAACATTTTGTACCGCCGGACTGGCGGAGGTGCTTCGTAAGCCAAGCCACAGCCAATATATTAGTGTTTACCCGGGTGCGAGCAAACAACGATTGTTAGGCGAGCTCGTTAATTCGCTATTGAGCGGCATAAATGCAAACAACAACCGACGTCATGTCATGCTTTCCTACGCCCCTTCTTAGCCTGCGCTAACTTGAGATTTACGCTAGCCGCGCCGGTCCCGACAGACTCAGAACAGAGGATCAACCTTCGGAGAATCTCCGGTTAAGGGATGCCTGATCGAATATGATCAATTAATTAGCGCGTTTAGAATTCTCTCGATCAACTCGGCCGTAAGATCATGCTTAATGAAGTTGGTTAATTATTGTAGCTCTCTGGCATGGGTCTCGTCTTCTGATGTATCGGTATGACTGAAATCAGCTATTAAAAATTGCGGCTTCTAGTTTTTGCATCATTGCAATATGGATTTTACTGGCCGAAAACATAATTCAATTTTGAAAAACCATTGAAAAATTACGTCCTTTTGTCCCCACTGGAAAATTCATGCAGGATGGATGGTCAAGAAAGAAGAGTCTTGCAAAAGAAGTTGGGCCTTATTACTAGAAATTAGAGGAATTATCTGTTGAAGAGGAGGAATATCTTAATATAATTTGGCTGAGGCGGAAGAATCGTAGTTCTTCAAAGTTTAGGATCAAAAATCTTGGTGGATTTACACGGAGGTCACCCTGGGGAGGGAGCAATGAAATCTATTGCCAAAATTCAAGTGTGGTGGCCTCACACTGAACACGATATCGAAGAGTTCGTGAAAAAGTGTAAAGGCTGTAGGACTTCTAGTTAGTTAAATCAGCCACGCACTATCCGATTGCTGGTGGAGGGGGTAAGCATAATGCAATGCATTGCTGTGATTGGTCGAGGTGCTGTCAGCGTAGAATCCAAAAAATTATATAATCGTTACCAATCGGACTGACTGTGACTGGAGCTGGATTGTGACTGACTTTATTGAGCCGGAAAACCAAGGAAAAGGGGCTCCGAGCATCAAAACATTTCGAGTAGCTGAGAGCTTGTACCCTAGAGTCAGATAAACTGCGATTTGGATGGGAAAAATTCAACTTTTTTGAACTATTTTTTCTCCTGGTACCAACCAGGTGCCAGAATTAATATTAGTTGTTCAACCCTAGGGCGTTTAGGGCCGCTTTATCAATCGTGGATTATCAAAAAAATCATAGCTAAACACCAGGCCACTAATTTCAGTGTGATTTTTGGGTGGATGCGCATAGGCTGTGTCTCCGAGAAATTTGTAGCCAAGAGATTAGCTATGATTTTTTGGATAATCGACTATTGATAAAGGCTGGGATTTATCACGACTCTCTTATCAAGAATTGAGAGATATCTTGTTCTCCCCATCCCTTCATGACTGCAAATTTGATTAAAATCAATGACGATTTTCGTTTGTTCGTAGAAAATTTCGTCGGTTCAATGCTATAAGTGGCTAACCCGAAATTCATAGTTTTGAGATAATCGAGGAATAATCGAGGAAAAAACAGATGAGACGCCCGGTTGACTTCACTCTGGGAGCTGCATAGTGTTTGTTTGGCTATGTTGGTGACTCCATCAGTTCTCTAAAACCCTTACCAAGGGTCCTACCAATGGTTTTTTCGTGAAAATCATATCAATTAATTAATCGAGAAAATTCGAGTTAGCCACTTTTAGCACTGAGCCCACGATTTGGCAAAACCAGATGCTTCCCTCGACCAGCATTACATATTATTTCATAGCTATTGTGCAAGATTCGTTATACTAATACATCAGCCTCCATCACTGTTAATGATCTAACGAGTCCATTCTCATCACTTGATTGCGGGCTCATACCCACATTCGCTGTCTGCGCTAATAATGATCGCTATCAGCGAGTTAAGCTCAGCTTCTCTTCCCATGTGAGAATCCGCGTGAACCGACCCCGAAGCTCCAGTCATTAGTGGAGTACCTCGTTTTCTTCCAGCGATGAGAACTTGTGACACAAGCGGATGCATAATGGGCAGCCCCTATACCCGAGGAGTTATAGCAGATTTCACACCCAGCACGAGGGCCAGGGGCGGGTGGAGCGATCTATCCATCACCGAGCAGCCATTTATACCGCCGACACAAGTCGACAACCCCCATCCCCTAAGGAAAGTTCCGAGTTACTTTGAGTGGAGACACGACTGGAGTTTCATAACTCGCCTAATTTACGCGAATCACCTCAACCCGAGTAAAAGCTTTCAGACGCATTAAAACGCGAAGGCGAAGTCATCCGAAGATCAAGTCATCCTAATTATAAGCGTCCGACAAACTGGCCAGACATGGAAATGAGCTGAAAACACGTTGGCATTTTTAGTGGCCAAACATTTTCCAGGAACTCGGCCAAAACCTTATTTTGAACTCCAACAGGAAAAGATAAGCTGGAAGTTGACAGACGCGGTACTGCGGGGTAGCACGAAAGTGCGAACACTTTGAAATGAAAAGAAATTATTACTCTCTATGAATCAACGTGACAACGCAAGCGTGCCAAGGAAATCACTTGATTTTTTGAAAATATCACTGGCCGCTGCAGGTTTGAACGTGCACTTTCTGCATCATTAGCCATTAATGCTCATTTTTAATCTGTTCTTACGAAACATACTAACAGAAAATAAAATTACATCTTCAAATTTACAAGCACCTGAAAAAGTTTCATGTGTACCAATGTATCAACGGAGAAATTACCTCTTCTGTTATAAAATGAGTAGAATACCTACTTAGAAGGAAAAAAAATAAAAACAACACAATACGAAAGAGAATTTAAACCAGTAGTGCGTAGGTAACACACAATACTTTCATGTATTGATACGTCACAATTTTATTATATTTTGACTACTTTGGAGGCTGATAGGAAAAAATGTCATGAAACTTACATGTAAGTTTGCAAGTTTGCATGTATGCAAGTTTTAAAACACGCCTAACATCAAAATACGTCAAGTTATCGGAATATAAAAATATCCACATATTTCGCAAGGTAAAACAAAGATTTGAGGACCAAGAATGCTCAAATCGTTTCATTTTCGAGGCCAGGAAAAAATAAAATAAATTGAAAAACTTGAATAGGAAAAAAAATAAAAACAGGAAAAAATAAAATAGAAAACTGCCCTGCTAAAAACCGAAGCAAAAGAACTTGAGCTGACATCCTACTTATCATTCTGTAAAAATTTTTTTTTTTCAGGAATTTGTGAAATTTATTAATTTTTTTTTTTCAAAAAACAAACATTTATTTTTAATTTAACTAAAGCTTGGTAGGAAGGGAGGGAGTATTTCTTCTCTTCCAAGCGCTCCAAGCGGATGGCGGCTTAATCCTCCACTGATGGCAATCCGGCTCCATCTTCTGTAAAAAAATTATTTCCCTAAAAATTTTTTTTTATTAGCAGCACATAGCACCAAAAAACCACATGTACAAAATAAATCTACGCCATTTTCTCGCGTTAGTAAAATATTTTAATGTTCAGCCATTGTACGTAAATGATCATTTATAATTATTATCAATCAATAACTGATAAACCCCAATTATTAAATATTCCCTTTTGCCGTCGACTTTTACAATTTTTATCTATTTTGCTTTTGTAACTGAACGTTTTTTTCCAGGAGGTGACTATGGTGGCCATGCTGGATATGAGACCCAGCATTACGACACGAATGCCTACGCCAGCCACGGTTACGGAGGCGGTTATGCTGCCAGCTACGGTGGTGGCCATGACCACTACGAAGGCCACGGCTCCAGCCACGTCGAATCCAAACTCGGACACACTGCTGGCTATAGCAGCGTTGTCAACCACGGTTAATCAAACGGATTATCTGTGATAGTGAATCAAACAGAGCTCCGAGAAGGAATGGATATTCCCATCCAAAAACTTGCGTCCAACTCAAAAACATTCACAAATTGCAGTCATGAGCGCTGAGTTTGTTGAGCGTAACACGATCGAGCATCAGTTCGTCTGGTTTATGAAACGTATAGGTAGTCGGCAGGATACAAGAAAACCATACGAACCAGCACCTTTATAATATCACAGAATCCAACAGTTATGAACAAATAGTGCAATGTTTTATTTAAGCTGCAGCGTGCAACAAATCTCTTAAGAAATCCGTTACTTTTCACCAAAAATTTTTCAATTGTGTTTTTTTCTAAATTTTAAGAGCAAAAGCTGATAATGAGAGTGAAAATGTTATCCTTAGACATTTCTGACTGCTCAATAAGTCTATCGAACACACACACGAGTTGGGCACATGATTTTTGATGTTCATGTCCACTTACCTAACCGGAGCATCATCGAAACCCTTTTCCTTCTACATTCCTTGTGATCTCTTCTCTTCATTTGTAAATATTTTACTTCCCACCATCGAAATCTGTCTATGGTTTTTTGATAGCATTGTTTATTTTTTATACAATTAGATAAGTATTTAAATAAACGTATTTATGATTATTATGCTCTTCAATGAATCAATCCCACGAAATTGAGAAACTCTGGCGCCGTATGAGAGATTCGCAAAAATAAAAGTATCCGGTGCTCAGGGACTATTTTTGCTTTTCAAAAAGGCTTAGAAGTGATTGCAAGGCACTCCGATTCTGATAGCTCACAATGTCGAAAGAAATATTGTTATTAATTACTGCAACGAGTAAAATAGGTTAATAAGGGTAGAAAGGTGAGCTAGTTTCAAAGAATCCTTCGACCTGAAAAGTGGCAAGTTTCCTTGAAATTCTGTAACTACAGTGATGAAAGGAACGTCCTCCAAAGATTTAACTGGGGTGTTAAAAATACAAAATCGTCTGGAAACTTCATCTACGGTACCGATGAAGCCACAAAACGACGAACTCTGAAAAGGGGCACCTACCCTCATTCGGTTGTTTCCATCAGCTGGGCTAATCTTTTATAGGATATTATGACTGTAGCCAGGAATTTATAGAAAGGAAAAATGAACTAAGATTTTCCAGGAACAATAAACTGAGATTCAATGTTAATAAACTTTTCAGTTTTAAATTTACAAGAAAATTAATTTTTTCGTTTTTTTGAAGACCTTCGCAAGCTTGATCTTGTGAAAGCTAAATAAACAGTTTTGACAGCATGGCTATTTTTCTGGCACAATACATTACCCTAAAAATCAAGGTTAATCTTGAATAGTTAGTGAAATTGGCCCACGGGTCGCCTGGTAGTTAGAATGTCAGACTTTAATTGCAAAGCTTTTTGACGAGCTGTCGGTTCATTCAAAACCTTCCTCAGATCTCAAGATATTGATGTTGATATTAATCAATTTTTTAAATTTGCCAAATTTTTATTCCGATTAAACAAACATGAAAAAAAAACAAATCTGAATTATTGGATACATGGAAACACACAAAATTATTGCACATAATATATATATTATGTACATGTTACATATCGCACCCGTCGTGGAACAAAGGTACAACTCAAAAAATGCGGTTTTTGAGTTATAACTGGTATGACATGGGGGAGGCGGTCCTTATCGTTCTCGGAACACCGGGATATGGCGGTCTCTGTCCGTTCGTGGTAGAGAGCGCCAGTGCCCTTGTTCCATGGAGGGGAAACCGAGGTCTGGTCCGCGGAATAAGGGTACATCTCAGTATCGCTTGAGCCGTTAAAGTAGATGTTTTTGCATAGTTTTACGCAATGGTAACCAATGGCAAGAGTGCTCTATGAATAGGAAGTCAAGGAGAGTAGGTGAGAAACTTTGAACGCGATTTGCCGAAAATTGGCCATTTTGAGTTGTACCTTTGTTCCACGACGGGTGCGATATATCTACATATATACTATAAATAATTACATAAGGATATATATATATTTACCTATACATATTATGTAATTATTATACGTATAATAAGCGGGAGCAACCTACTGACTAGATTTCGCAAAACAAATGAAAAACCTCGTAAATTTGATCTCAATCGCCAACGCCTATTGATAAAGGGCAGAATAGAATAGGACCCGTCCTTTGGTGAAACGTTTTCAGCAGTTCTAAACGGCAAAGTGGTAGGCAATTGATATTCAATCAATGGTACAATGGAAAGCGGGATCTGAGGAATGGAGGGGATTGACAATTATCAACCTTTGCAAGTACCTGGATACAAAGGAAGCTGAAGAGAGATAGGGCTTGGAAGCGGTGAAGTGAAGGGATGGCCATTTACTAGGTCGGTTTTGATTCGTAGCCTCTACTGCAAGTTAACCGGGGAAATCAACATGATTTAACTATAACCTGGTTTTTGAACACGTTTCTCAACAATCGGCAATTATTATATTGAACATCTTCAAATCCCTCAATGGAATTTTGTATAGGTTTGTTGGGAAAATCAAAATTATGAAGCATACAGAACAATAATGTAATTTTTACATTAGAGAATGCAGTTTAATGTCCTAATGTATAATTTCCTTTAGTGTAATTTCCTAGTACAATGTCTAGTATTATGATCAAGATCAAAGATCGGAATGGAGAAAATTTCATTCTCCGGCAGGACTCGAACCTGGCACCTTCTGTTGAAAGGCTATAATCTTATGGCGAAGAATGGATTCCTTCTTACTTGATCTTATTATTCATGGTGGACAATACCCGATCAAAAGTAAGAAACATTTCATTATTATGACAAATAAACGGAACATAGACCCCAAATTTTAGTTACGGATCAGTACGTTTCCCCTCTTCAGAAGACTGACGTTTATATTATTCTAAATTCTATATCAACGATATCCTCTCCGGCAAGATCTCGAACGTGCTCACTCGTAAACCCTTTCCTGGCAGGTTTATTAAATTCCATTACGGTTCAATATGTCACACCTGGCGAGCTTTATTCTACCTGAATCCCTCTTTCATATTACTAGTACAGGAGCCGAGATATTACAGCACACAATGAAATTGGCTCTTTGCTGCAATAGATGTGCAACAAGACTGCACTTCGTCGTTCCTGGCCAACTTTGCAAATGGACACTCCTGGGATTTGGCTTCAACTTGTACAGAAAAAAACCAAAATTTCGAGCCCAACAACGAAAAATTTGGTTGCATTGTCCCGGTACAATTTTAAGGCTATTAGGGCAAATATAAGGCTATTGAGAATGTTAGGTTGAAAGTACCAAAAAAGGGTCAAAACTGAGAGAAAGACAGTTCTGATGAGTACAAATAGGGAAAGTCAAAATTCTACTATTACATCTATTTTCATCAAATACCACTACCACGTATCCCCAAATCAAAAATGATTTTCTGAAACAAGAAATGAGAAGCTGGAACACACAATATAGGGGCGCTGCTAGTGGTATCTGGCCTGAAAATTTTGCCCATACTTACCCACCAGAAAGAAAAAGCTCATTTATAGTGTGAAGTTGCTAGAATTCATTATTGATCTTCCAAGCTGCAGTTCAGGGCCAAAAATCGTCTAATTAGGTATATTTAGTAAACATGTAATAGGTATATATTATAGGGTAATAACCGGTATTATTTACCTCCATAATATGGTACTAGTCATTGTCGCGTAGGAAGGTTCTAATACTGAAATAATCGAAACATATCAACATAAATCGATAGCACTAGTACCTACGATGAAACATACGTTGGCCTGATGCATAGGTATGTCAAACTGGGATGATGAGGAACATTATGTTTCTTTGGAGTCCTTGATCAACTCAAGATAAAAGATTTGTTGAGGCAGTATTGGTACGAGCCCAAAGGATAATAAGGATATTATGTTTATCTTCTAATGATGGCATGTTTCGATCATCCTGACAATCGAGCCATCCAACCTTCCAACGTTATGCAAAATATTATTTTGAGTTTGAAGCAGTGACACTTTTTTCTGACTTTGATTCGTGATTTCTCGAACAGGGATGAATGCATCTTGGTAGGCCATATTGCAATGTTGATACGCATTGCTGGTGAGGTATGCTCAAATGCCCCCTTGATGAAAGATCAGAAGGTACTCGATTTTGTCAATCAAGCGAAAAGGCAATGGAAAATTATCAAGGAAAATATGGTTTATTGCGTAAACCGGCGAGACAATTTTACTTGCACCCCGAATTGGGTTCATGGAAGCGTTGGAATCGTCCAAAAATGGCAAATCGGATCGAAAAAATTTCACTCATACCGTTTTGTTCAGAATTACTTCCTTATCAAGTTTCTGGGTGTCCGTCTGTCCGTTTGTAGTCATTTACGAAATGGCCATAGCTCCCTCAATTCTTAACCATTTTCAAAATTTCTTGAACTGGACTTTGCAAGACCTATGACCTTGTTTAACCGGAATTTGAATTACTCACAGGAATTTTAATATATTGGCACTTAGTTAGCACTTTTATTAGCACAATTATTAACACTTTTTATATATTAGCACATTAGAGTTTTTTTATTTTATTTTTTCTTCGATTAGTTTTCAGGCTTATGAAACAAAATTTCATTCGTTTCTGTTCTGATGGTGGTTTTTATTCGCAGAAAAATAATTAATTATTATTTAACTATAACTTTTCTATTTTTTATACTTGATGCCTTTGCTCGAGCCTTCACAGCGGAGAAACAGCCGCACTCTCCTGAGCCTCTGTCGGACCCGCGGCTCTTAGCTCTTTCGTGATCCGCGACTAGAGGGCGCTGGCTTGTGACTTGCTTAACAATATCAATCAAGTTCTTACCGAAGCACCGAATACCTGCATCATTGCTATAGCTATCTACGGTGCGATGTCGATTTTCTGAGTGCAATCTGACTTCTGGACACTTTTCACGGATTCGAATAGGTTAAAATTTAACTTAAAATTTAAAAAAACTTTAAAATTTAATTTATTATAATTCATTCAATTTAATAATGAATTATAATAGCTAGGAAACTCAAGTAGTTTAACCTCAATAAATTGTAGAACCCATCAAATAAACATTTGAGCAGTGTTCCGAAAAAATTAAGCCTCTTTAATAGGTACTACCTACCTAATATGTAACTTAATAAAGTTTTGATGGCTCTTTACCCAACCGCTCTCAGAATTAGCTCACAAAATTGACCTGAAATGGTCCAATCGCACATTTAAAGAAAAGCATATTCATGTAGGGTCAAGTGGGGTAATCATGAACATGGATGTATGAAACAAAGTATGTTTGCGCTCCGGTGAGCAATGGAAAAAATTAAAAAACTGTCTCACAGTGTATTAGGGATGTAAACCGATTGTTTTAGAGAGGTTTCCAGGTTTTTACATGGACTAGGTAATTCTGAGAGCTGTCAGTTTGTAAAATTGTTGCAATTTGTTCATAATTACCCCACTTGACCCTACCAACCTATTTTACACTCGTCACTATAATAGATTTCATTCGTATATAAGCAGATACTAGAGCTATTCATTTTCAAAGCTTGTGATTTAACAGAAACCTTCAGAAATGAGCTATTGAGCTGAAAAAAATCGTCGAGTTTTTAAACCGAGAAGGTATGGTGTACCTCCTGGGATATGGCAATTGACCTCCCGCACTCTGTTTCTCATTCATTATGATAGCTTTCAAGCTTCCACTTTAAAAATCCTGCTGGTGGAGGGCAGCTTTATCAATTTAATTTACCGAAATATTTGAAAAGAAAATATTTATAAGGAAAATGTTGGATGAAATATCGAAAACTATTTTTTAGCAAAACACTTTGACCGACTACCTAAGATGCCATTTGGTTTGAATGAATTGGCCTCACTACTTAGGGGCTCAATCCTTATTTCGATAAAATAAAAAAATTGCAATTACTTACCCTTGAAGAGCAGGGGTGAGTTAGAGCGCTGTCTCATACATCATGTCTGGTACCATGCATGTCTGGTATGCCAGTCACGTTAGACTATTCTTGTTCAGGGTTGTGCAGTGCAGAATGCAACTGTATAGCAAGAGGTAGGGATCTTCAAGGGAAGGGGTATATTATAGGATCATCACATCTCACACCCCTATTTCCCATTGAGAGATTTGTCTGTCGATTATAGCCAATTCACCTGCCCAACGTTTAAACGGGACGTTAATAAAACAAGTTGCTTAACATCTTCCATCATAAAAAATGAATAGCCGCGACATAATTATGCTTCTTTCAGCAATATTTGCAGTAAGTAGCCAGTCCTAAACTATTTTTTACGATGCGTTTCAAATTACTAACTGTTTGTAATCGTCAAAATTATTCAATAATCGGTAATACACCTGTATTACCAATCATAAACTAAAAAACGGGGCATTTCGAAGCAAGATACTGAGACTTGACAGCATAAGACATAGAACCCTGATTACGGCTCTTCCAATTAGGTATTCACCTCGAACTGTCATGACAGTTACGAAAATATTACGATTTTCACAACTCCACTCTTTTTTCGTCATATTGTTATCTACTTTTTAACATGATCCCGATCGACAGTTGGATTCGAATGGGTGTGCCATAAGGTCATTTTCAGGAAATGGTATAACTGGGAATATAATTCCAATTCCTGTGCAATTAAATGCATTAAATTCTACATATTGGATTTGAGTTCAATGGCTCAGGGAGCGAACAAGAGTCTGACAGTCACCCAAAAGAATATGAACCTGATTTATACGGTTTTTTGATCAAAAGAATTGTTTTAGTGAAAACTTTTTTACTTTTTGGGCACGACAGCAACGTCAGAACGTCAGTTTTTTCCTAAAATTTTTCAAATTAACATTTTAAAGTTAGTATTTTACAGTATTCTGCTGAAAGATCCCCTCTGGTGCCTGATTAATTGGCAAACTCTCCAAAAAATTATGCAACCTTCAGAATCATCTTGTTTAGTTTAGGAAAAATTAATTTTTCAAGTTTTTTCTTCATTACCCATAATGTCCTGGAATTAGGGGAAGTCTTCGATAGTTAAAATCGAACTTCGTAGGTAAGTAAAGATATAAGCTAAAACAAGAGAAAACATCATAAAGGCTATGTTGAACCTTAACAAGGCTCGAGTAACAAGGTTTGAGGTTCGAATTTCGGTGAATATATCTGGCGATTCAAAACATGCGGAAACGAATTCCCGGTAGGAAAAGGAAAGCCTTCGGACGGACCAAGCCGGCTAATTTATGCCCGAGAGTCCGGAGGTTCCTAACAATAACAGAAGCTGAGTCTGTACGGAGAAATTCGCATAAAGAAATTAATTCTCGCGCAATTTACTCCGGCTTTTTACTACCGGAGCATAAAGATAACTGAGTAATTCGCAGACGCCTTCTGCTTACCTCGGCAATCGGAGAGGCGGAAACGCTTGAAAATTTCCAGATCGGATAAATCTGTCAGTGAAGAGAGTCGGGGGAGGGGGTAGGAGCCATTTAGGCTAAGTGCTTTGCGATGTCCTTTAGTTTGGTTCTCCCTGATTTATACAGTTTCGGTACCTCTTAAAGTCAAAAGCTGCTGCAGGAATGGGGTAACAGGTACCGGGTGCAGTACGCAGTTTCCCAGGCGGAACACCGATGAATACATTTCACAGTTGCTGAAGGGGCTCGGTGTGTATTTAGGAGGAGAGTGAGAGTATACGTTTATACGCACGGTAGTACGGTAGGTACAATCGTAGAAGGCACTGTAAATGGCATACTGCTCTGTTTACGTCAGCTTACGAACCCCCAGGTTGTTTACCCTGGGTAGGGAAGGTAACTCAACGTCGAAATCGTATACAGAATTGCCGTTCGCTTGGGTTGTGTTGATTTGAACGATAGGCCAAATGGAATGGACGTGTTTCTGAAGGTGAAGTACTTCCCGTATAGGCCGACAATGATGAACATCGCGTGGCGATAAGCAGGGGCCGCAAATTATCTGCTAGTGCTAATAATGTTAATGTTAATAGTTTTAGGTGAGAATGAAATAAACCCAAACAT
Organism: Nesidiocoris tenuis; assembly: GCA_036186465.1. NCBI lineage: Eukaryota > Metazoa > Arthropoda > Insecta > Hemiptera > Miridae > Nesidiocoris > Nesidiocoris tenuis. The sequence continues at coordinate 37,946,601 of AP028909.1, forward strand.
CTCACCAAAGAATAATTCTTATCTTATCTTATTGATAATTATTATCATTTTCAGGGTTTTTTCGTTTTTCACCTGCCTTTCCCAGCTCCTTTTCGTATTCTCCTATTCTTGCGCCTTGAAGAGGTTTTCTGCAAGTTATCGAGGAAGAAGCAGAAAGTGTTTTCTTCAGAGTCTGTTCAGAGGTTACTTACTTCGGTCTCGCGGCACAGGAAACTTCGGTCTTCCATTTCCTTGCAATAAAATTGGTTATAGTTATGTTGGTTATAGTCACAGTTAACGGTTATATTGATTAACCATAATATGGTTAATATATTATATTGATTAACCATATACTGATCGACCATTAATATTGATTCGTGGCGAGTGACCTTGTTTTATCTAATAGTTTAGATGACCAAACATCTATTTCTGTGAACCAAAAATAAATGTCATAACTACTCTAGGGCTCGGACTAATATGAGATAGCCAGTGGTGCTTAGATAACACGCAATACTTCCATATTTTGAAACGTAAAAGTGTGGCACAATTTGATCATATTCTGAATGCTTTTCAAGGTGTTTAGACCAAAAATATCAAAAAACTCAGTATGCATATTTTACACTCCGCTTAAAAGAAAAATACGCCATGGTATCGGAATATCCACACATTTTGCAATGCAAAACAAAGATTTTAATTCCAAGAATGCTCAAATCGGTTCATTTTTGTGGCCGGAAAAAATATAAAACACTAAAAAAGCAATTATATCAGAAGTACTGTTAGTTATTCATTGATTGCGGAAAAACGAGTGTTTTTGCTGAAATTTTGGTTTTTGAGCACTATTCGGACGGCTAGAGCTTTTGATACCCGAATTCAAAGTTTATCATCTCCAAAGTCCTCTGTATAATTGTTGTTAACTCGGCACGCGTGTCTTCCATCTGCCTAAGGTGTCTTTCGTTTGCCAATTGATTTTCTCAATTTCTTGTTGCTTTCTGGGAAAATGGCCCGATATGTGGACGAAATTTGGCATCCATACATTTCAACACTGAATGAAAGTTGAGCGAAATTCCTAAACTACAACAATACCTATTAGTAAAATAAAAAAAAATGATGGTTTAATTGTTTTAACCCATATGGCATCACAAGGAGTGGGTTTAGTTCTCCAATATCACTTAATTCCGAAAACCCCGAATGCCAGGGATGACATGAATCATAAGGCTATGGACCAAATTTTTCATGGCACCTGTGGGAATCGAACCCACAACTCTCAGGTATAGCCTGCAGTTAGGCAGACGCACTAGCCACTAGACCAACCCGTGAGCCCAATACCTATTAGTATCTATACCAAAAACCAAAATTTTGTATTTTTTCTGCAATTATTTATGACTTGATGAGCTCAAAGATTTCATCGTTTAAGAACCATTTTAGCACATCTAACAATTTGCAGTTTTTAGGTAAAACGTGAAATCATGTTTACTCTCTGTGCCACATCAAAGCTCGGTTTCAGATTCGCTAAACTCGCCGTAGAACCCACTGAAATATCCCTTGGATATGCTTGGATACCTATGTTAATGCATTAGAAAAAATTGATGTTTTCCTTTTTCCTGAAAAGTTGTCAAATGTTAGATGTGCTATGGTAGTTCTTAAACGACGATTTTTCCCTGATCGACACAATAGATGCTCTAGGATTGCATCTGGACCAATGCCTAAGGAATGTTGCAGCGCAGAAAATATTAACGAACATGGTCGTTACTTAGACTGGCGACCAATGCACGTTGCCCTCCATTTCGGATGCGAATGTGCTCATTAACACGAAATGTGAGGGTACACAGACCATATAACAAGTCTTGAGACAATCTCCCAACGTCGACATAACTGCCGTTTCGCAGGCCATCTCTTGTGAACCTGGCCAACCTGTTCTTTGTACGGTCGGCAGAGCGTGATCCGACTCATTGCCCTGCTTTCAACAACCCACCCCCCTCCCCCCGTACTTACACCCCCTCGCCGATTGTGGCATCGTTTCGAAATTATTATCCCAACTATCGACGTCCACGTTCATTTCCGAGAAGATGAAGAAGCGTCGGCCAATTGAGCGTTGCGTGCGCACTCTTCACTGAGAGATTTTGCAGGGAACTGCGTACATAAGTAATTGTTATCGATGACGAAATCCTATAATCAAGTTAGGTATCTCTATAGCTATTTTCGTTGATGCCACAAGGTACGGGCGGAATGATGGGAAAGTACATGAGCTCACGTCATCTCTGCGATGAAATGGCAATCGCATGAAATCAAGTCCCGTTACTGGACGATTATTTTATTGCGGTAGGATAGGTGATGGAGGTATCTTCTTGATTCCAGGGTATAAGCTATCTACATATAAAATATGAAAAGCTGTCAGACGCAAAATGTCGCAAATTTTCAAAAATATTTTTTCCGTCTGTTTCAGATTTATACTACGCTTTTTAATGTAGTGCCATCAATATTAAACCTTAAAAAAAATTGAAAAATGGTGGTTCTAAATGGCAGACTTCTTCGACATAACAGTGAAAGAATTTTGGAAATAGGATCAAAAATGGAAGCGCGAGAGCAAAACAGATATATGCAAAAAAAGCAACGTATAAAAATCTCTGCGAAAAGTTAACCTCTGTTAACTTCAGTAAACTCCTTTTTGATGTCGGTTAAAAATAGGTAACCATAGGTTTGCAGATATATACCTACCCAATTTGGATTTTAAAATTTAGGGAACGGTAACAGCTTTCAAGCACCAGGTCATATCATTATTTTTGCACAAGATTCTCAGACTCAGAAAAGGCAGAATTTCGCAAACCTAATTGTATGCGCACTATATTTGCTCCCCTTATCACTTTTAGAATCTACGAGCCAAGTATTTCGCCACGACTCGAACTGCGAAAGATAAATAATGTTGATCCGGTTACGGTGCCTTGAATTCAGACAAAAGGTACGAGAGGTACGTACCAAAGATTAGGCAGGTACCTACAGTTAATTGGAACGCAGTGAAGGAGTGAGCAAAGGAGTAGTGTGTAACAAGTGCGTTGGGTAAGGTTTTAAAGAACAATCTTTTGATATTGTATGAGGAAAAATCCAATTAAAAGGGTTTAAGAGAGAATACATAAATTAATGCTACCTCAGCTTTAATATTTTGGCTCTCATGCATTGGAACGTAGATACCACAAAAGCCTACCTAACATGAGCAGGTTCATTGGCTGAATAAAACCGGCACATTTGGATCAATGAACCTAGGTTTTTACTGTTGGTGAAATTGGCCCGTGTTTATTATCAACAAGTTTACAACTGCCTTACGGGGACATGGCATTTGCGAAACAGGTTGGCGAGTTAAGAACTTACGCGTACCTTCAGATCAGTTTTCCATAGATAGCATGTTGAAGACCCGATCGGACATCTTGGAATGTCACTGGAGCTAGTATCAGTTTGAGTTCAAAGGCCTGCTTACCTGTATCTGGGGAAGATAGGTGCTAAAATAGCCTTTGATTTGAAAGGAGCTGATCAAGTCAAATTCAAAATGAATCAGAAACCTGAACTCATAATCAAACTCGAAGTCAGAGTCACATGAAACAGAAAATCGAACTCATAATCAAACTCGAAGTCAAACTCACAATGAAACAGAAACTTCAACTCATAATCAAACTCGAAGTCAAACTCACAATGATACAGAAACACGAAGTCATAATCAAACTCGAAGTCAAACTCACAATGGAATCGAAACTCGGACTCATAATCAAACTCGAAGTCAAACTCACAATGAAACAGAAACTTCAACTCATAATCAAACTCGAAGTCAAACTCACAATGAAACAGAAACTTCAACTCATAATCAAACTCGAAGTCAAACTCACAATTGAATCGAAACATCAACTGGCAATCAAACTCGAAGTCAAACTCACAATGAAACAGAAACTTCAACTCATAATCAAACTCGAAGTCAAACTCACAATGAAACGGAAACTCGAACTCATAATCAAACTCGAAGTCAGACTCATGATGAAACTGAAAATCGAACTCATAATCAAACTCGAAGTCAAACTCACAATGAAACAGAAACTTCAACTCATAATCAAACTCGAAGTCAAACTCACAATGAAACAGAAAATCGAACTCATAATCGAAATGGAAGTCAAACTCACAATGATACAGAAACTTCAACTCATAATCAAACTCAAAGTCAGACTCACATGAAATCGAAACTCGAACTCAAAATCAAACTCGAAGTCAGACTCACAATGAAACAGAAACTGAAAGTCATAATCAAACTCGAAGCCAAAGCACAATGAAACATAAACTTGAGCACAATGAAACATAAACTTGTTTCATTGTGATTTTGACTATGAGTTTGAGTTTCAGTATCATTGTGAGTTTGACTTCGAGATTGAATATGAGTTTGAGTTTATTTTTCATGGTGAGTTTGACTTCGTGTTTGATTGTGAGTTTGTGTTTCGTTTTATTGTGAGTATGAGTTCAAGTTTGACTATGAGTTCAAGTTTTTGTTTCATTGTGAGCTTCGGTTTGATTGTGAGTTTGTGTTTCGTTTTATTGAACTCATAGTCGAAGTCAAACTCACAGTCTTATGAGTTTGAGTTTCTGTCTGACTGTGAGTTTCACTTCGATTTCGATGAAGAGTTCAAGTTTCGGTTTCGTTGTGAGTTCGACTCCGATTTTGATGATGAGTTTGTTCTTCGGTTTATTGTGAGTCTGACTTCGAGTTTGATTATGAGTCCGAGTTTCGATTTCATTGTGAGTCTGACTTCGAGTTCGATTATGAGTCCGAGTTTCGATTTCATTGTGAGTTTGACTTCGAGTTTGATGATGAGTTTCTTCTTCGGTTTATTGTGAGTTTGACTTCGTGTTTGATCATGATTTTGTTTTTCAGTTTCATCGTGAGTTTGACTTCCATTTCGATTATAAGTTTGATTTTCAGTTTCATTGTGAGTCTGACTTCGAGTTTGATTATGAGTTTGAGTTTCTTTTTCATGGTGAGTTTGACTTCGTGTTTGATTGTGAGTTTGTGTTTCGTTTTATTGCGAGTATGACTTCAAGTTTGACTATGAGTTCAAGTTTTTGTTTCATTGTGAGTTTGACTTCGAGTTTGATTATTACTTTCAGTTTCTTTTTAATTGTGAGTTTGACTTCCATTTCGATTATGAGTTTGTGTTTCAGTTTCATTGTGAGTTTGACTTCCATTTTGATTCTGAGTTTGAGTTTCTTTTTCATGGTGAGTTTGACTTCGTGTTTGATTAAGAGTTTGTGTTTCAGATTCATTGTGAGTTTGACTTCGAGTTGACTATGAGTGTGAGTGTTTTTTTTTATTGTGAGTTTGACTTCGATTTCGATTATCAGTTCGAGTTTCTGTTCAATTGAGAGTTTGACACGTGACAGTTTGACAATGAAAAATAGATCATTACGGTGATACTTATTTGAAGAAATTCCAAAAAATGTTAGGAGCCATGGCCCCGCTGCCCCCTCCCTCACTCCTCCATTATATTATTTTGTTGAATAGTTAGGTAAATGCCTAAGACTATAATTCACCTTTTTCCGATTCAAGTCCCTTTTCTTTAGCAAGTGCAAGAGAATAACTGCTGCTGAATGGGCCGAAAGCGGCCGGACGTTCCTGACCTACACAAGGTGGCCTCGCTCGAGTGAAATGAGGAACAGTCGGGCAATGATAAGAATCGGCTACGCGCAGGCCCCGAGCCCTGTAACAAAGTTTGTCCAGACGAGGAAGAAAAAGCTGCGAACCAGAGTATTTTGATGAGACGAACGATTGGCGAAGGTGGCTGAGGAATCTCTGCATAACAAAAGGCAATTATTCTGGTTCAGAAGTCCGAGTGCCATAAGAATAAGCTCGATGGACCAACAGATTGAGCCCCCCTGTGGAGAGGGGTGGCGAACGCGCCCCCAGACGGAGCGGGGGCCTGGCGTATATAAGTGAAAGTATTTATCAGCTGAAGCGATTCGAAGTTTACAGACGATGATAGGGTGTGTGTTATTGTGCGCTTTGGCCCTCGCAGCCGGCGAGGAGACCAAAAAAGACAAACGGGGCCTCGGCGATTTCGGAAGCAGTTTCGGCAGCAGCGAAGGTTGGAGTCACCATGATTTCGGCGGCGATTTCCACGGTTTTGAACACCATCACGAGCCGGAGCATCACCATCATGAGAAGCCGCACACGCACGAGGAACACCACGATCATCACATCAAGACCATCACAGTGACCAAGAAAGTGCCGGAACCTTATCCTGTTCATGTGGAGAAAAAAGTGCCAGTCAAAGTACGTCACCTACAAATTAATAAGAGGATTCATTTTTTTAATTTCTAGGTAGGGACTTATTTAAACAAAGAATGTCAAGGTGTGATCATAAGGTATTTGAATAATTCGAAAATATGATTTACTGCATATATTTAGAACTTAAATAGCATTCAAATCTAAGGCCAAAATGAGAATTTTCCTAATCTATTGGGGAATTTTCCAGATCAAATTGAGAATTTTCTACATCGAATTGATGATCGTCCCAATATATTTGAAAATTTTCCTAATCAAATTCAGAATTTTTCAAACGAAATTGAAAATGTTTCCTACCGAATGGTATTAAAAAATTCTCAATTCGATTTGAAAAATTCTCAATTTGGTCAGGAAAATGGTTCTCAATTTGAATAAGAAATGCAATGACATTGCGTAAATATAATAAAATATAGAGTGTGGATGTAAGGGAGAGAAGGGCAACGCATCATACTTACTCTGCTTACTCTCATAGCCTTTATTCGTCCATGTACTTTCGTCCGATTGGGCCTCTTCATGGATCGACAGTTTCCTAAAGATATTTTTCCGATTAGAAGTGGTGTAGGTTTTCCACTCTGTGATGAGGGGGGGGTCCGTTGGTTTTTCTTTTTTTCCCGATAAAAATATATTTTTATAGGTAAGGAATAAAAATATGCATCCTTAAAAAATATATCCATATAGGCAAGGCATAAAAAATACTTTTTTCCAGATAAACCAGTGGTGCGTAGATAACAATCAATACTTCCATATTCTGAAACGTACATATTTGAAAAAAATTTGATCATATTTTGGCTGTTTTTAAGGCTGTTTAGGTCAAAAACATCAAAAAATTCACTATTCAAATTTTAAAATTCGCCCAAAATAAAAATACAATACATTATTGGAATATAAAAAATATCCACATATTCTGCGAGGTAAAACAAAGATTTTAAGACCAAGAACGCTCAAATCGGTTCATTTTTGTGGCCGAAAAAAAATAAAATAGAAAACACTAAAAATGCAAATATATCAGAAGTACTGTGCGTTATCCAAATTCCGATTAAACAGGGTGTTAGGTCTTGCCGAGACAAACATTTCAGTTCAAGAAATTTGAAAAAAGGTTGAGAAATGAGGGAGTTATGGCCATTTTTGTAAATGACCACAGACGGACAGACGGACACACGGACACACGGACAGACGGACACACAGACACTTGTTCAGGAAGTGATTCTGAGTAAATTTGTATAAGAAAAAGTTTTTTCTGAAGCTCCGTTCCGATTCTCGATTTTAGGACGATCACAATACTTCCATTTACTCTGTAAATATGGAAGTAAAAAGTATATCATTTTATGGAAGGCTGTAAAGATTTCAACATTCCAAGAGCGAAGATCAAAGTAAACACATAGGCAATAGATGTTAACTACTATGAAACAGGATGCATTACGATATTCACCAAAACCATTGCATCATCATTTGTGAACATATTCGTAGATATTGAGGTGATACAGACTGTTTACTTGTCGGGAATAATAGGATTCGCGTTGCAAATTATATGTTGCTCTGACGTTTACGACCATTCACTATTATATAGTAATCATAATTCGTATCCCAGCTCTGTGTGACGAGACACTATTGGATAATAACCTGATTTTACGGCTCCCCTGTCCTCTTGGCCTTTTCAACTGCTATTATATTCATGCTAATCCCTAAACTGGGCACCTGCTGTCAGTTCTTTTCTAATCTACGCGATTGTAAACCAGCTGTTGAGGAAACGTTTGCTTTCTCTGTTCGAATAACGCATGCAAAAGACTTCTTGGAACATCGGTCACTTGAGAGGCCCGAGCCAAACGTTCGAGGTTCAAATTATGCCACCGGATCCAAAACTCGTCTTGGAGAAAGTTGTGTATCACGTATCGTTCAGTTGGTCTAAAAGTAACATGCGGGCATAAAAAGGCATTGCGCAACTAAATTATCATCCAGTAATCCGTTTTACGACATTTTTCCGTCGTTTTCCGCCAAAAGTATGGGATAAGAATGAATTTTGTTATTTCAATGTTTTCGATAAGTAGGAGTAACGTATACCTAGGAGCTTCCTATAATGAATTAATGGTCTTCCATTAATCTAAAGCCATCAACTTCGTGTTTTGGCTAAAAATCTCAAACTTCGAGCGATTAGCTTCAGACCTTCCCGCGTTAAATACATAGATATCATTTATCTTCTGAGAGTTATCTAAACTGGCTTCCGGGCTCTATAACTTGAGCAAATAAAATAACCAATTTAATAAGCACAGGTTCGGTCAGTAGAATACGGGTTTACTTTTATTTTTCCGTTTTTGTTTTCCTGTATTTTCATTGGTGAAATTGATGGAAATTGTGAAAACTGAAGAGGAGTGAATTTTAAAATTCCCAAAATATTTCAAATGCTCAGACGAAACTGCAGCACAGTTAGAATAGGGTAACTACATAGGTACATTATTGTTGGAAATGATGTACCTAAAATGTGTTAAGGCGTATTACTTATTGTGAAGGTTCTTCTCCACAAAATCTTTCATACTACTAATGACAGTTTAGCGTGTGCGCGGATGAAATGAATTTCTGAAACGTATACCACGAATGCCCAGGATGTGCAGCAACCTTTACTGAATTCCAACTCGATGTTTCCTTTACACTTATGTTTACGTGTACAAAAATTGAAACATGACGATCTTCCAGAAAATGTGGGTATCTATTTTGGTTCCTGGTCCAAACTTAATTTTCTCATTCTACATTGTATAATGTAGATACATTTGTTTCTCAATCGATACCTCAAAGCCCAAAGGGAATTCTTCCATAAAAGCATTTTCAGGAAAATGTAAAATTTGTGTCAAATAATTTCATTTTTTCATTCCAAAATTCTTTCGAATCCCAAACCGATAAAAAATAGATCATTCGTGTTTGAGTAAAATTATTATTTGCTCGGTTTTGTTTGTACAGGTTGAAGTGCCAGTTGACAAGCCATACCCCGTCTACGTACCTAAGCCGTACAAAGTGTACGTAGAGAAAAAGGTCCCCTACGAAGTCAAAGTTCCAGTTCCACAACCCTACACTGTCTACAAAAAAGTTCCTGTTCCTGTGAAGGTGCGTAATTACCTATTATTAGTTGCCTAAAACCTAAAGCCGAAAGACAATCTTTTCAAGTAAAAAAATTTACTTAGATCAATTTTCTTTTATTTGATATAAATATTCATTTAAATAAAATACGGGGCCTAATCGAAGGGTGGGGGGGTAATTTGTAATGAAAAAATGTTCCGAATCACTTTCGCAGCATTTCTGAAAAAGTCAATCCTCCTTGAACACTTTTTGCTAAAATACCGAAATGTTTTCAGGTGAAAAAAATTGATAATAACTACTCAACCCCATTATTCTTGAACCTCAGCTATGTAAAAGGGGGAACCGCATTTTTATTAACCCTGACCCCGAGCTAGATTAGATTTTGAGAGATTTCCCGGTAAAACAACAGCATTTCTTCCCTCGTCTACCATATCTCGCGAAACCTGAGAGCTTGAACATAAATTATTCACGGCTGGTTAACCGCCCAAGTTAGCAAGAACTTTTTTACCCTCGACTTCTATCAGCGTTTAATCCTTTTCAATTTTCAACGCTTCTACAACATTTATTTGCCTTTGAACTATAATTTATTCTTACCTTGAGTTCGCTTTTGACTCTTTTGTAGATAATGAGTAGTAGGTAGCTAAAAAAATGACAGAAATTCGGGAATATTATGCTGTTTTAATTTTTATCCATGTTGCCGGCCTTCATTGCCGATAAAACAAAAACTCCTCGTTGTTAGGGTGCTCCTCGTTTTTTCAAGAGGTTGACATTCTGAATTGAGATACATTTATCCGTCCGCTAATGAATTCCTTCAATTTACGCATAATCACGTAGGTAGTTATTGCGAGTTTTTAACCATATTTTCGACCATAATATTATGCTACATATTTTCAACGTAGCATACATACATTAGCTACATATTTTTTAAAGCATATTATGCTACATATTTTTTAAAAGTTCATTGATTACGTAATGAGAGATTTTGAGACATATTTTTAGGATAGGATTTTCATAAAAATACTCCTAGAAATGCGTCCATTTATTATTAAATTCGAGTTTTTTTCCAATTAGTTAGCTAAACAATTAGGTACCATCCCCGTATTTTTGAACCGACTTAGAAAAAACCTGAGGTTACTCAATTAGACTCTTAAGGGTTTTCTTTTTAATCCATAAGCACAACTATTCCAAAACTAACGAATAATTTTTCGTCGTTGAGCAGGTCCCAGTCGACAAGCCATACCCTGTTCATGTTGACAAGCCGTATCCAGTCTACGTCGAGAAGAAAGTACCGTACACGGTGGAGAAGAAGGTCCCGTACGAAGTCAAAGTTCCCGTCGAGAAGCCTTACCCCGTTCATGTCAAAGTCGAGAAGGAGGTCCCTTACCCCGTCGTCAAGGAAGTCCGTGTACCGGTTAAGGTGTACGTGGACAATCCGGTCCCGGTCAAAGTTGAGAAGCCAGTGCCCTATACGGTCGAAAAACGTGTCCCATACACCGTCGAAAAGGTATTTTGATACGATTCAATGTCTCGTATTGGCCGTTCATACCGTCTAAACTCCCAATTTGACCAAGAGGATACATCAATTTAGTTTATTCAGCGAATATAGATTATTCTCCTAATAAGTAGTTTCTCGGAAATGTAGGCTATGAAATTCCTTGCCAACGTACCCATGGAAAATTTTATTCGGAGAATAATTGATATTCGATGAATAGAACTGATTGATGGAACCACCCTGAGTGTTGGGACAGGACTTTAACTAGAGAAATTGATAGCATCGTTTGCAGGCTTTTATTTACATCTTACATGTTTCTCGACCTGATCAACACAAATTTGACAATCACGCAAACATCACGGACGTTGATCAGTGACAAAAAATAGTTATTGGTATTGAGAGATTATCATTAGGAACTGAATTCAATCATTCAATAACCATACTTTCATCATTATTATAAGGATAATAACAGGTAAACTGCGTCTAGCATCATAATATTTAAATTTTCACCCATTGTTATAATTATTACTGATGCGAACAAACACCGTAATTATTCCGCTGATGACAGAGGCTTCATTTTTTCAAAAGTTCTTTATGTTAAAAATTCAAACGACTTTTCAACTGGATTGCTGCCACTTCACATAGAATATAGACGATGTTTTTAAGTAGGGACTAAATTTTCTTCCATATTTACAGAGTAAATGGAAGTATTGTGATCGTCCTAAAATCGAGAATCGGAACGGAGCTTCAGAAAAAACTTTTTCTTATACACATTTACTCAGAATCACTTTCCGGGCAAGTGTCTGTGTGTCCGTTACGTCCGTCTGTCCGTCTGTGATCATTTACAAAAATGTCCATAGCTTCCTCAATTCTCAACCTTTTTTCAAATTTCTTGAACTGAAATGTTTGTCTCGGCAAGACCTAACACCCTGTTTAATCGAAATTTGGATAACGCACAGTACTTCCGAAATATTTGCATTTTTAGTGTTTTCTATTTTTTTTTTTTCCGGCCACACAAATGGACCGATTTGAGCGTTCTTGGTCTTAAAATCTTTGTTTTACCTTGCAGAATATGTGGATATTTTTTATATTCCAATAATGTATTGTATTTTTATTTTGGTCGAATTTTAAAATTTTAATAGTGAATTTTTTGATATTTTTGGCCTAAAAACCCTTGAAAGCAGTCAAAATATGATCAAATCGTGTCACAATTTTACGTTTCAAAATATGGAAGTATTGTGTGTTATCTACGCACCACTGGTTTCTTAAAATCAACTGCCTAGGTAAATTTGTTTTTCCTGCTCTCGGTTCTCGTGTGCAACTAAAATGTAAATCTAACACAAAAATAAAGCTTACGTAATGAATAATGAACGAATTACAATAATTAATGAATTACTATCTTTGGAAATCCAGTAGTTAATCATCATTGGGCTAGTACCAAGAGCGTGAGTGTGGGTATCTTTAATTACCTTGCGCATGCGCAGTGTGAGGTTTGGTAATGTTTTCAAGTGTTGTGGCATGGGCGATTCCTACCGAACCGTGCACTGCGTATGCGGAATGCACCTACAAAGCCTACACTCACGCTCCTGAAACAAACCCATTTATTTCCACTTGTTTCACATAACATTTATTCTTTAATCGATAAATGTTAATGCATTCACCTACGTATCAATATTCTACTTGAATGCACGGTCTATTCATTAATAAAGCCTCCATAAAATATGATTTTAGTTCTTACATCAATATTAATGCTTGAAACTTGAATTATTAATGACACTCTTCTTTTTCACGCTTGGTCCATCAGATCGTGCACGTCCCAGTCAAAGTGCCCTACAAAGTGCCTATCCACGTTCCCGAAAAAGAAGAATACCACCATAAAGAAGAAGAATCGCACTCGTCCTACGGCAGCGAATTCGAAGGTTCTAGCCAAGGAGGCGAACACAAATATCCCGATTTTTCGGACATTCAGCAGTCGCACGAAAGCGAGCACCATCACTTCGAGCAATCGGACTTCTCGGAACATCATCATGTTCCGTCACACAGCCACTATCATGGTGACCACCATTCTGGAACAAGCAATATCGAGATCAAAAATCACGGCGTAGGTTTCAGCAGCTCGGTTAACCATGGTTGAAATCAAAAAATTGAGAACACTCCATGAAATCTGGTCTTTATAGCACGCTAGATTTTCGTTAGGTGCCTAACCTACACTTAACGTATTGTTTCTGTTGATTTTTTTACGTAATCGTTAAGTTTATAAAAATGTGTATACTTATTCGGTTGTGAGTGTATTGGTTTGTCATTATTTATTAAGCTGTTGTTTCATATTGTGGCCTATTGTGGCTCGTACATAAAGTTTATATTTTTGTTAGCTATTTTCGTTCCCTTATTTCCTCCGCTGTCTAAAATGGCATTATGTTTCTTAAAACAGAGGGTTTTGAGGAGCAAGGCCTACATGGCATCAGAGATGAAGTGGAACCAGGAAGCTGGAGCTTTCCCATACTGCTCATCGGAATTTGGACCGGTTCCACGGTTTGTAATCATGTGCACCTAGGCTTCGTGCCTTTATAACAAGGTCAGAGGTTGGACCAATCTCTCTAAAGCTAGCTCGAGAAAGAAATATCAATACCTTAAAGCACAAAGGGCATATGCCAAAAAATGGCATAATGAGAAAAATGCAGATTAAGTTCTTGATCAATTTACAAAAATAAAGATTTCTCCCATAGTTTTCAATTCCATAAAAAAATTTGCTGAATAAAAAATGTTTGTCTGGCCTCGTCTAACAACCTCGTTTAACCAGAACTTTGGTAGCGCTTGACACTTCCAAAATAAACGCTCTTTAACTATTTGTCGTTTTTCTATTACATCGTTTTTTGGTCCCAAAAATAGACAAAAGGATCATGATTCTTGGAGCGATCGATAGGTCCTGATGAGTAGATTCTTTCGGTACTGAAATCTCAAAATCGATATTTTGGGACATATGCCCTTTGTGATATAAGGTATCGATATATTTCCTAGTGCCACATCCGCCGGACATCTGGATGCAGCGGGACCGGTCCGAATTCCGGATGAGAAGGTTGGGGATCCAGCTTCTTGGTTCCACCACATCTCTGATGCTAGTCGTTCACACTTCTCAAACACGCACTCGAGAATCCTTCATTCTCTAATGCTGCCGTCCTAAGATAAAACCTCCTGAGTCACCTGCAATTTGAATGGACTCAGGACGTATACTCACATGATGGATGAAATGATTTCCAATCAAGTACAACAACGACAACGAATTTGCGGTAGAGGGATCACCCTCTTTGAGACTCATTCCTGCGAAATTGTCCCATTTGAATCAAGATGACGAGGTATGTCATGGCGCCGCTCAGAATCTGCGGATACACGATTCAGGTATCATGAGGCAATAAAAGGAAATATAATATTTTGCCTTATTATGACACATGAGAGTAGTTATCGTCATGAGCACGACGAGCCCTACGAGGTCACAAATTTCCAAAATTTAGTTAACCAATACCAAATCGCGTATCAACAAAGTAAAGAATCACATCATTGATTAGAAATTGGTGATATTTACCATCTGGATCAATGCATGGTCAACCTTAAAGAACTTGCATGCTGTTATTTGAAAATTTCCACAGTGAGCTAGGTGTAATCTTATCCTGGGCTGAAACATAATATTGAACCACAATATTGTCTTGTCAGATGTGACGTTTTGATTTCATTTTGCGCCCACAAAAAATCAAGCCTTGAAAAATTCGTATGATAAGAAGACCTCCAATGAGTAAAACCTACGAAGAATACTGGGTGCAACAGGGTAAAAAAATTTATCAAACTTACATCTTCTAAGTAGTTGTTGGATTCGTCGTTCAGCACTTTGTCATATAACGTTTTATTGAAAAGCTCTGCCTGAAAATCGTAAAATCGTTTAGAGTCTTTCACCAAAAACTTTTCTCTAGTTATAGATTTGATTATGGGTTTTCTCCCATCAAAAACAGTTACTGAATTTTTATTATTTTTAGCCTAAATCTATATTAGGTATACCTATTTGAATAGACCAAACCTTAACCTTGAATATACCAAAACTTAATCTATCTACTTATTTGGTGAAATTAGGTTTATATCTCTCAAGAGCCAATTTCCTCCCATCATCGCTCTTCAAACTCCGATTATTCTAGATCGATATTTCAAGCATATAATAATCTCTGAATGATATAGTTTCAGTTTGCCCGTTGGCAACCTCATATGGCAGGAAATAAGTAATGGGAATAGAAACCAGTGGTGCGTAGATAACACACAATACTTCCATATTTTGAAACGTAAAATTGTGACACAATTTGATCATATTTTGACTGCTTTTGAGGGTGTTTAGGCCAAAAATATCGAAAAATTCACTATTAAAATTTTAAAATTCGCCCAAAATGAAAAAACGCTACATTTTCGGAATGTAAAAAATATCCACATATTCTGCAAGGTAAAACAAAGATTTTAAGACCAAGAACGCTCAAATCGGTTCATTTTTGTGGCCGGAAAAAAATAAAATAGAAAACACTAAAAATGCAAATATATCGGAAGTACTGTGCGTTATCCAAATTCCGATTAAACAGGGTGTTAGGTCTTGCTGAGACAAACATTTCAGTTCAAGAAATTTGAAAAAAGGTTGAGAAATGAGGGAGTTATGGCCATTTTTGTAAATGACCACAGACGGACAGACGGACGTAACGGACGTAACGGAAGTAACGGAAGTAACGGACGTAACGGACACACAGACACTCGTTCAGGAAGTGATTCTGAGTAAATGTGTATAAGAAAAAGTTTTTTCTGAAGCTCCGTTCCGATTCTCGATTTTAGGACGATTCCAATACTTCCATTTACTCTGTAAATATGGAAGTAAAAAGGATAAATGTAGCTTTCAACACCTTTTTCGAGAGCATTTCGCACGAGTTGGCTGTACAAACGATCAAGTAGAAGTTGGCTGCTACAGCGAACATATTGAAAACCGCGACACCAAAAGCGTTCTCTTCTGCGTCGATGAAAACGTGGAAAATCGTGAAGGAAGTGTGCGACACAATCAAGCAGAAGGAGTCGATCGTTGTAATCAAACATGTCATCCCGTAAACCTTGTTGACTTCTTTGGCGTATCTGGTCAACGCTCCGTAGATTTTGATGGTATACCAAATCCCTTGAGAAAACAACGAAATTTGGTCCAAACACATCGCGATGCATCTCGCGAGCGAACCAAACTGATACGCAATAATATACGAACGACTCAACAACATGAGCGAAATAGGTGTGGTGATTTCTCCTCCCCATAATAGTAGATTAAGCGCTACCAAAGTCGAAGTTATTATCAACGCTAACGATATTTCTCTGATGGCGTTTGATCTAGAATTGTTCTTGATTTTGAGATTTAACGAGATTAATCGTAAACCTCTCACTTCGCGTCGCAGCGATGCTCGATAGCGCACTAGAGGGAAGATCTTCAAAAACGAACAAACTATGGGGATGAGGCGTTGATTGGTTAGTATATTGGCCGAGAATACACTATCAATGGGACCCTGTTCCAACAGAATTCTGCAAAGTACCCATAACACGCAGGCATTTATCATCGAAAAGTACAGTACACGCAATTTTCTCGGGCGCGCGATGTTTCCACCAAAAGGATGAAGACCGAGAACGAATCCTGCCCGAAGAAGTACTTCGGTATCCATCTGATGAATTTTTGATATTAAAACGCGGCCATTCTCCACCTAAAATCGAGCTGATCGACTGAAAATTGAATGTTTTGCAGGTCACTCGACATTTTTAGTTCATTTCAGAAGTTGATTTCAAAGCTCCATCACGCTGAGTGGTAGTAGCCGACGGTTAGGCCATGATTGATCAAGCGCTCCTTTTCCCGCCGAACTTTTCCCTGTAAGTGCATACATGATAAATGCGATGGATAACGGTGGCCGGTGAGTTCTCAATTAGGTACCTGACTACTATAGTGCCTTGGTCCATTATTATTATCTCCATTTCTAAGTCGAATATCTTCATTTTTTGAGAGCCATTTTCCTTCTAGTGTTCTGAGTTGAACTAAATTGTTGGTTGACCACAATCCGATCACTTGAGATCACTCAAAGAAGGGAATTTTTTACAATGATAATCCTTTAAATTAATCAGCTTAATTAAACAAAGAACCATGTTATATGGTATGGTAAACGGTATGATAATATTATGCGGTATAGCATGCTGTATGTTGTAACATAGCATAACATAAATGCTGTAACATATCATTTATGTTATGGTTGATTCCCTTATAACAGTCAATTTTCAATTTGAAAAGAAATTAAAATTTCACCTCTTTGAATAATCTTGAAAAAATTCCTGCATCCCCCCAGGACCTTCCTAAGTTTGAAAAAAATCAAAGATCGGAATCACAGTCCTCGAGTTTTTAATTAAAATTGAAAATTTAGAATCCATGGAGGGTTACACTATTGGCATGGACGTTACACTTGCAGCCAGCGAAACCAAGGATCGTTACACTAGTGGCATGTTACACTGCAAAACCTCGTAGGTATGTTCAAAATCCAAAATTGTAGGGAAGGTGAAAAAAGTTCCCATTGCTGGCTGTACAAAAGGAGATGGCCATGGGGAGATGGCCAATGAAATTTGATGGTTTCAACATCGACCAATTTTTTTTGGATAGTGAAAGAGCGCTAAAAAAGCAGCTTGAGTCCATTTTCTTGATTCGAGGAGATGAGCAAGGAGTGGTTTCACCAGTAGAACTCAAAACATCATTTTCCCAAAAACTCAACTTACGAGGTTTTGCAGGTTCACTGGCGATAAATGCTTTTAACATTGGTAGCAACATAAATGCGCATAACATAAATGCATCATGGCATGCAGTATGGTATGCGTTACGGTTTGCAGTGCGGTTTGCGGAACATTTTGCGGTATGACGTGCTGTATGGTATGCGGTACCTATGGTATGCGGTATGGTAAACGGCTTGATGTACGGCATGGCATGTATGGCATATGCTATCATATATGACAGAACTTACCTTTTCAGTCAAATTCGTAGCTGCACTTCCCAATCTCCAAAGATACACCAAGATAATGAGCAATCGGAGTACGTTAAACGTTGTCCGGAGGTACCAAGCTGGATTGGTCGAACCAGCGTTGAAGTCGACAATAATATTGACGCCCAAAAATGACGCATGGGAAACTATAGCTAAGAAATAAACCATTATTTGGTAAACCAGGATCGGCGAGTAGTACAGGGTCAAGGATTTCACGTAGTTCCTCAGTGCGTTGTAGTTTCTAACTGATTCCAATGGTTTGTCAATCTCTTTTACAAGATCATCCAACCTGCGTTCAACAGCAGAAAGTCCTGAGGCGAATTCCATACGCGATATTTCGAGCCTGAAGGTGGACCAGTGCTTGAGGACGAACACCGTGGGGTAAAAACAAACAAAATCGAGAACCGTGATTCCGCCTACGGACAAGAAGACGAAAAAGAGTTCTGTTAACACTCCAAGATCCCAAAAAGTGGTGATCTGCTTGGTTCGACGAAGCAAACGTTCCTCGTGTGGGTTGCGGCCAATCACGCGAATCCCGAGAATTATAAGCTCCAGAAAGGCTGGCGCTGCATTTTGCAGCACCAATACATTGAAAGTGTGTAGCAAGGTGACGAGAGATTCATAACTCGTTCCGTAATGGGCATACAACAAAGTTACCAACATTGTCACATTGGAAAAAATCGTGTACACAATTTTGTAGTTCGATACGCTGAGAGACGAGTCGAAACCATGCAGGCCCAAATAAAAGGCAATTGATATCACAAGTTTATTCATTCTAGCGGTATGCTTGAGGACTGAAACAGTCTAAAATATGGTCTGAGTGAATTTACTAAGCACGCCTTTGCTTTTGTTCTCTTCCCACATCGATTTCAGTGCCATTCAAGATACGGATGGATTTGACGTGATGATAATCTCATAACTTGGACTAATGCTTGAAATATCACAATGATTGACATGAACATTCGTCGATTTTAATTGTCCATTGACAAATGACACGAAGGGTTGTATTGAGAGCGTCCATCACAATTTTATTTTCTAGTAAGACATGCAACGTCTTTAGTGAGTGACACGGAGTTTATATAAGTAATATTCTCCAGTTAATAATATTAAGCGAACCTGTTTTATTAGGAAAATATTGACTTGAATATTGAGTAGCACAATAAAACCGAATAATGTCCACGCATTTTTTTTAATTTTTAGAATTTTTTAACCTATTTTGCCTTATTCTCAACTCAGAAAAGTGGTAGGTAACCAACAATGGCTCCTGTTATGTACCTACGCCAGGGCGGCCCAATTTTTTTTTTCTGAAATGTCAAAAGCTGGTATCCGAAAAAACTTTGGTTTTGGAATTCGATTGATTATGACGTTTGGGGGATGAAATTGTATAAAGCATCCAAAGGATCCGATGAGAACAAAGTCGGTTCACTTTAACATCCTTATTATATCGGAAAACACGTTACGAAAAAGGAAGCTGCATCCAATATTAGAAAAGTAGGTAGATGCCGAAGAGTTTCGTTTTTCTGAAATCCCGAAAAACACTATTTTGAGATGAATCAAGCGAGAAACCTTTGAAGGCATTCGAAAAAATTCAAACCTTGCCATTACGTGAAACATCCTCTTTTTTTCTTTTAATAAATCCGTATTGATACACAGCCCATAATGATTGTTTTGGTCCTAGTTTGGTTGTAATGCTCTTCTCGCATGTTTACTCATCGGCCAATTTTACGTACCAACCGCAAATCACACGGTTTCAATATGCTCCTGGGTGCACCGCCAACAAGCATAGGTACATACTTTCAAAACAGTTGACACATACTTGCATGTACTTGACGTATTGATTACATACTACTTGAAAGTATACATACTTTCAAAACATGTTTTGGAAAACACTGCATAAACCTTACCTCATTGTTCAAAGCTGCACATCTAGTTGAAATCAATGCCAACAAAGTCATGTACGCGACTACTACTGAAGCGTCGAAACCGCACATTAAAAAAAACGACCAATCTTGCCTAGGGTAAAGAACATTATCTAAAAAGAAACTCGAGTGAGAAACGATTCGAATGAAACTGACTGAAATAGCGGTGTAAATGTGGACGGAATAATATCTCTCGTGAAATTTTGCATAGTCAATCATCGCTTTGTATTCACGCGCCGCCTGAAGTGGACTGAAATTCACCCTGGATAGGAATTTCAGTCTCATTTCGACGAGAATTAAAGCGGATACAAATTCCAGTACAGTGATCATCATTCTGGTAACGAATAAATAGCGAAAAAAGTTGACAACACTGCTGCCCAGGAAAAAACGCTGCTAAGTAGATTAGTGACATGGGTACATTATTTGTCTGGGTATCTCAGAAAATAAAGTTCAAATAGTTGGAGTAGGTCGGTTTATCAT
The DNA here is from genome assembly GCA_036186465.1 of Nesidiocoris tenuis. Lineage (NCBI taxonomy): Eukaryota > Metazoa > Arthropoda > Insecta > Hemiptera > Miridae > Nesidiocoris > Nesidiocoris tenuis. Next base: position 37,966,911 of record AP028909.1, read on the forward strand.
CATATCATTTGTGGAGTAATGGTCAATCGTGAATTCAATTATGCTGAAAAGGTACGTTTTCACAATGGTGAATAAATAGGTAGGTATAAAAAGAAAATACCTGGCGGCTGCTTTCAAAGAAATATTTCCTGAGGCCTGGCGGCAAGAAGGCAGCCATTTTGTTAACCGCGTTAACAGGTGACAACTGTTATCAAGATCCGCCCCATTAACATAAGCTGTCCAATCCCAGCTTCACACTTTCAGTTTCTAATAGCCGAATCGCATTTTTGCAGTTCTGAGCCAATAAACGACGAAAGAGCCGGTAGGGGTAGGGGAAGTCCCCTACTTCCCCACCCTACCAAGATCAAGGGTGGGAATGTTACAGCCGCCATTTCGTATTCCTCACGCCTTGAACCGATTGGAACATGGGCCGTGAACCCAAGAAAAAACTGCAAAACCGCAATTTCAGCACTGTCACTGCCCCCAAAATTGACCCTGTTGACCAAAATCTCGAAAAAATGCCAAATTTCATGTTTCATAGTCAATATCTAAAGATTCCCGCCAAAAAACCCCGAAGTCAAATCCATCATTTTTTTGAAATTTTTCCTAGGCCCTTGGATTTTCCAGCTGAAATCGGTTTTTTTCATTTTTCTTAGTCCTGGAGAGTTGTAGAAAATTGCAAATTTTTTGTGTCATGTACCTGCCCAAAACCTACTCAAAAATATTTTTTTTGGAATTTTAACATTTTTTTTAAAGGGTCAAAAAAATATTTTTTGTTTAGGTCAAAAATTAGTCTTTAAACCTGTTTTTGATTACTAAACCCAAATCGATTTTGACTTATAGGGAGTGAAAAATGTGTAAAAACCTTCAAGGAATCCAACGAGCTCAAAAAATTCAAAATCGGTCCAGTAGGACTCCCTCAAATTGCCAAAAACGCGAAAACGCAGAAATCGCATTAAGAAATTCAAGCCAAACCGATTCAAAAACAAAACTTTCGAATTTTTTCGGAAAAACCACCCTATCTTATGGTAAATCAAGCGAGAAACACGGGAAAAATACTCAAAAAATTCTAAACCCACGGCATCACCTTCAAAATTGAGATTTTGTGTTTTTTCAAAAATATACCCTAATTATGCCGAATTGGACCCGTTAACCTTCTCCGATCGGATTGCCCGGACAATATGCCTCAAGTTGGAGCAAACCACAACTTTCAAGACTAATTTAGTCAAAATCGGATCAGTATTTCAATACGAAGTGGCTGGACGAAATTTTTGGCCAAAATTTCGTCCGTCCACTTCGTATCGAACCGCTGATCCGATTTTGGTGCGGTTGGTCCTAAAAGTTGTGTTTTGCTCCAACTTGAGGCATATTGTCAGGGGAATCCGATCAAAAAATTTTAAGGGGTCGAAAACCCAAAAAAACTGTTTTTGAGATCATGACTTTTTTTACATTTGATCGTTTTTGAGTAGTCTGGAGTTGATTCAGAGGATTCCCTTATAGGAGGTGCACGTCACAGGAAAATTTGCTAAACGCTCGTTTTTTTTTTTTTGAAATCGGACCACTCCTTCTATGCGTTTTGCTGCTGACGGCGTACGGCGTACGGCGTACGGCGTACGGCGTACGGCGTACGGCATACGGCGTACGGCGTACGGCGTACGGCGTACGGCGGACGGACAAAAAATTTTTATTGCAGATTCTTGTTCTAGAACCTCTGAAACGTGAAAGAACAAATTTTCAGGGGGTGTTGTAAAAACATTTTTCTTGAACAATTACATAGGTACATTATTTCTGGAAATAATGTACCAAAATGTAATATCGCAGAGGGCACCTGAGTGATTATGGTAAATAAAACATGCTTCATAACTGTCGCGTTCGCTTGTTTAGTTGCCCAAGCGATTTTAATACGTCCGTATTCCCTGAATCGATCGAAGTATTTCCACATGCTAACAAGAAACGACGTTTGAATCAGTCCATCCGCTACCAGGGGTACAATGTTTTGGAGTATCAGGTAATTGTAGTAGGAATTCAGATTGTGGAAATGGATTGTAGTCGAGCGTCGAATTGCGAACTCAGCATGAGCTGTTTGTAGTGCTACAAGGGTTGTGATGACGTGTAGCATTTTGAAATTAGTTATCCTATGAGAAGACCCGTACGGGTGTATTCCGCAGTAAGCTCCTAAATCCAAAATTGTATCCATGAGTAACTGGTAGGTATTAGGACGAATTAAATGAAAAGGTAGAGTCGGGCCTTGAAGATATTCTTGATTAAGACGATGTTTTTAGATGATTCATATGATCAAACATCATTCGGATATTTATCGATCTCATTCCAGGCTGATATCGAACCTATTGTTCAGCAGTAAATGAGTGACGATTCGAGACAGATTATAATCACACTTAATAACCTTTTAGCCGCACAAAATGGCAAATGAACGGTTCAAAAAAGGGAAGGCTTGGAAAATATAGAATTCCGTCTCTAAGATTAAGATTTCGATTTAGATATTCCTCCTCCTCACCAACCACCCCATCCCCTCCCATCCACTTCCCTCCCCTCCACTCCCCCTCCTCCTCTTTACCAACCGCACAACCCCTCCCTCTCCTATCCCCTTCCCTTCCCCACCATCCCCTCCCTCCCATCCCCTCATATCCACTCCTCCTTATCACCCCTCCCCTCCTCATCTTTACCAACCGCACTTCCCCTCCATCTCCCATCCCCTTTCCTCCCCTCCCTCACCACCCCTCCCCTCCTATCCTTCGCCCCCTCCTCTTTACCAACCGCACCTCCCCTCCCTCTCACTTCCCCTTCCCTCCCATCCCCTCCCCTCCAATCCCCCTCCTCCTCCTTATCAACCTCCCCCTCCCCCTCCTTATCAACCTCCTCCCCATCCCCTCTTCCTACTACTCCTCTCCCTCCTCCTACTACTACTCCTCCCCCTCCTCCTCCCCGCCCCACCACCACCCTTCCTCCCCCTCCTCCTTCCTCTCCCCACCCATTTTCTCCCCCGCTCTTCTTTCTTGTTCTGTGCTCAATGAGGCAGCAAGTAAAATATTTTTATACAAACTAGTTTCTCACCTTTTTATTCATCATGGAGCACTTGAAGGCAATCAATATTATCAGAGTGGAGAAAAGGAAGACCACGGTGGTGTCATAAACACCCTTCCCAAAAGCCTCATTCGGTTCATGGAAAAAATGCATTATCATGAAATATGAATGCGAAGTCAACCTCAAAAAGACTAGGAAGGCAGCAAGGCAGATCGGTGTCGAATAAAACCGATTATGAAACTGTACGTAGAATCTCAATAGCGAATAGTAACGCATTGCTCGAATAGGATTGAAGTAATTTGATTTTGACAAACGTTCCAATCTTTTCTCCGCCAATGTTAATGCCGAGATGAATTCTAGTATGGCGATAAACATTCTGGAAAACACCACTTGTCGCCATAAGTTGAAAACTGAGGAAAACATCATTAGTTGAATAACTGAGGAAATTAACACCCCAATAAATATTATTGAAATGTACGCCCGAATATTCCTGTTCACTCTGGCGTTGGACCAAACTTTCCTCAAGTGATCGAATTTCCGAAAATTCTGTAGCTCCTTCCGGCTATTTTTCCACAACACGATCTGAAGAAATGTGTCAACGGCTAAGGAGGTGATGTCCTGAAGAATCAAGACGTTGTACATCTCATTTTCGTCATTGTAGCTATCATAGGTAATCGTCCAATTTAACAAACTGATGTGCGTTAGAACATGCAACACGATGAACCCTATCGAGTAAATAGTTTTCAATGGTGTAACAATGAGAGAAGATCCATATGGGTGGATGCCGAAATAACATCCCAATTCGATCACCGCATCCATGAAATGTTTTGTTTGAACGGGACAAGTCTCACAGCTCACACACTATCGAAGTGCTCGCTATCGAACGGAATACACGCATTTCAAGGCCGTTGCTTATCACGAATGCCAATCTTTCTTACCTTCAGGAGCTCAGCGATAGCGAACTGAAACTATTAAATCGATAAACCTTTTAACGGGTACTTTTACGAATCCATAGTTAAAAATGTTATAAATAATAGTCCAGGAAAATAAAGGTGAGGTGAGGTTTGGTTGAAAAACGCCTTAGTAGGTTTCTTAACGGCTTTAGGTATACGTTTTTTGGGGTGCTGAATCCGGTTATCTGACTTGCGAACCCAAATTCACAAAAAACCGAGGCATCGGAGTATTTTCGCTCAACCGCTTATACATCTCTAAAACAATCCTTAGTTGAGAAGAACACTTTATATTACAATTGTTAAATTTGAATAATATGTGCCAAAATTTGAGCGCAATCGATATTTTCAAGCTCAAATACCCTCGGAGACATGGATTGTCAAAAAACGGTATTTTCTTAGAAAGTTCCACTTTGTGAGTTTAGCTTGATTGAAGAAAAGAAAATCAAAATGTAAAAGAAGATCCCAGCTCTCAGTGTCATACCTATTTCAACAAATTTTGCTTGAATTCGGCCAATCCAATTTTTTTTTACATTTTAAAAATGATATTCCAACAGTAAGTCGAGCCAAACTCAAAATCGCAACTTATAGGCAAAATGACTTCTTTTAAAGCCTCGTCTCAGAAGACATTTGGGCTAGAAAATTGCGGTCGAGCTTGAATTGTCGCGAATTGGTCAACTTTGATAATAATAATTTACTTATGTTCTTCTTGATTACGGATAGTTTTAGAGATATTAGTGGTTGAGAAAAAAAAGTTTAGACTTCTGATTATTTTTTGTGATTTTTGTTTTGAGACCGCTCGATTTTGAAGATAGCATTATGCCATTTGGTATAACCAAAAATTTGGGTTCAGCACCTCCAAAAACTTGAAGGTTGAAAAATTTAATTTTGTGTTTTCTTCTCCAAAACCCTTTGAACACCCGTATACTAGACTAATATTGACAAACAGGTCTTGCTAGCACTCAAGACCTAGCTAACTAACGTTTAATCAGGCTGCATAATTAATTTAATTTCCCTCTCAACGTTGGATCGGCTAATTATTTCTGTTCAGAAATATTGCTGTTGTTGTTTGTCAAAGATCTATTGTTTCCACATTGGACAATTATTTTGCAACCTGCAATTCTGCTCTCATTAGTTATGTGACATTAGTTCATGGATAATGGTTCGGTGAAGATCGTATCGTCGAACAAGGACATGAAAAAGATCCGCGCCGATCAAGATGTTTGTCGTGACAATGGCTTTGGATAATAACTCGCGGACGGTAAGTAAGCAGAATGTGCTTATTGTGCGTTGGTCGCCTTTCCAGAAGTCATTGTGAAAGAAAAAAGGATGTTATGAAGTATGGCGCGCGAGTGTGGGCCCAACATCATCAACCGTAGAGGGGCGCATGTATATAGCGGGGGCGGGTCCCGGACCAGCTCAGCCTGTCAAAGTCAACGCCTACGATCCATCACTGGGCAGAAACTATGAAGTGGTTTTTCGCGATCGTGTTGCTCGCAATTGTCAAAAGGGGCATCGCCGAGGACGATAAGAAAGAAAAACGCGGCTTGGAAGATTTCGGTAGTTATGGTGGCGATTTTGGCGGCGAATATCATCACCACGAGCACAAACCGCAGGTGCACGATGAACATTTCGAACACCATGTGAAAACTGTCACGGTGACGAAAAAAGTGCCCGTGCCTTACCCGGTTCACGTCGAGAAGAAAGTGCCGGTTAAAGTAAGTGAAATTATAAACTATATGTTAGCTCAATTCGAGAGGGTGCTTGCAGCTAAAAAAACTCCTTCAATTCCGATTACCTGTTGCCATGAAATGTAGATCAGCTCAGTTAGCGACTCAATCTCAAAAAGAATCTGCCGGGAGTTAGCAGCCGCTTCCATCAGGCAGACTTATGAGAACTTAACTCTGCCTAAACTATCTAATTTATGAGTTTCATCCATCCCGGAATGAATTAATGTTTCGTGATATCTGAACCTTTCACAAGGCCCACTGCTTTGAAAATTTAATTTTTCATCTTATGTGAAGCATCCAATTTCACCAAGAAGAAAAGATTTTCTATCTAGATATAGATGTATCCATAAAGTTTATACTGTTGATTTCCTCAGAACCATAGGTTTTATTCTTTAGTTGATTTGATTGGGACTGGATTACATCGCTGTGGGATATTTCGTGATTAGGTAGGTTCTAACTTATATAATTTATTCCTGAATTATTTTCCTATATAATGAGCTCTTAATTTCAAACAGTCAAAGCAACAAGTACCTAAAAGAGCTCCACTATTTCATAAACACGAATTCAGGTGATTGTGAAGGGTTAGGGAATTATGTGGTGAGAACATACAATTCAAAATGGCTCAATCAAGGATAATTATTGTCGGTAAACCCGTTCAACTTGATCCACGGATTCGCACGCATGCATTCGACGTTGATTCGGTTGGAAACAGATCAGTTAAGAAGTGGATCTTACCTAATAGATGTTAACATTACGTGATCTTGGAGATATTTGGGCCATCTTGTGTTGATGTTCTGAAATGAGGTCTTCGATATAGGCCGAGAACGGCCAGTCTCGAGCCAGGTGGACCCTTCCGGATAAGGACCGGTTTTTTGTGCTCGAACTAACCATTACATTACCATCAGCCATCTCAGGGAGCTTTGCAATTTGAATTGCACCAAACTACCCGGCCAGAGAGTAATAGCTGTGTCATCTCTAGAAAGTTGCCCATTATATCAGCAGTTTTCCAGTCCAAGAATATTCTATGTCTTCGTGAAGTTAGTCGTTCCAGTTATTCCGAAGAATCATGCTCACGATCGGCTATATTATTAGGTGTACCTAGTGATATCGAAAAATATTTTTAGGTCGGTACACCAACTTCAATCGAGGGGCTTAATCTGTGAGCTGATTAGATAGTATTGCCATCAAATATTTACCCAATTTGTCATCAGCGATATTGAAACTTTACATGAAGGGGCAGATTCGCCATTGTAGGTACTAAAATTGAGGAAAACTGCGTTAGATAGATGACCAATTTCAGATCATTTCATCGGTATCAAATGGCGTATCAATTAGCAAAATAGTTCAATTTACAGGATCAGTGATGACTGAGCTGAATGCCTAAGCCGAAATTAATTATCGTCTTCTGAGATCGGAAGCTGGCCTAATTGCGCCGTCCAGCGATCAGTCGGTTTGGTTTCTGAGAGCTAGTTTCCGTTTCAAGTTGGACAATATGCGATACTTAGAATACTGTTCCAATCCAAGACAATTGCTGAATCGATACCTACCATAGGTGAGTGTCGGAGTACCTTGGCAAATACGTGCAAACACATTTCCACGTCAGGTCCTCTCTTTTATGGCGATATGAAAGGTACAAGGTGCAATCATTGGTTAGCCAATCGTGTTGCTGTTGTTAATAATACGTTCGTAGGTGCTAACACGTTTGGTGATCGTGCATGCAATACCAAACTTGGAATACCTTGGACTGGAATGTTCGTCTCGGCATCCCTGTTGGACCGGAATTCGAATATATTAGCTTCCGGTATGTTAGCAATTTTAGTGTTTCCTATTTAACCTTTTTCTGGCCGCAAAAATAAACCGATTCGAGCGCTTGTCGTCTCAAAATCTTAGTCCTTCCTTGCAGAATACGTGATTATTTTTTATGTTCCAGTAACTCGACGCATTTAAATTTTAGGCTTGTTTTAAAAATTGCATGGTGAGTTTTTCGATATTTTTCACCTAAAAGCAGCCTCAAAAATTGTCGAAGTATAAGTTGGGTCAAAATTTTACGGATCAAAATATAGAATATTGTGTAGGTATTATTTACGCACCACAGGTTTCGATCAATTCTCGACCGCTTTCGTCAATAGGGTAATTTCAGGCGATTCTGTTAACACATCCCTTTCGTAGCGAGCAGGAAAGTGAAAATAAAAACGCTACGAGGTATTGCCCTAGGGTTCATTATCATGATTTGAGCTTCATTTATATTTTAAAATTAAAGACGATCAGGATTGCCTCATTAAAAATGGTGGAAGTCCTCAAACAACTGCCGTCTCGGGAGCCGTCTCAATCAAATCATCACCCAAAAATCTATAGTAAATGATCCTCAACACGACGAGATTTAATGGATATGTTTTTAAGGGAAAGGAGGCATCAGGAACCTCTTAAAGGACCTAAGAAACCTCTTGAAGGACCTAAGGGATCTCCTTAGAGTTGAGTTAGTGCCTTGGCTGAAGAATTGGGCTCGTCCAAAACCATTTTTATCGTTACCAAAAAATGTCCGATGTTGAAAAATAAACCAAAATTGACCAACGCCCTACGCCCCACGATCAGTCTTGTCTCCATTATGAGAAAGCAACATCACAGAAGGTGATGATGTTACAATGATTACATGTCCATGATTGTTACAAACTTATCATCTTGTTGTGCAGGTTGAAGTACCCGTAGATAAGCCGTATCCAGTTTACGTCCCGAAGCCGTACAACGTCTACGTCGAGAAGAAAGTCCCGTACGAGGTCAAAGTTCCTGTTCCGCAGCCGTACACCGTCTACAAGAAAGTCCCGGTCCCAGTCAAGGTGATATTTCTAATAAGCCCTGTTTTAAAAAATTTTCTATTTTTTTGAAAAAAATCTGGTGATTTTTTAACCAATTTAATATAATAACCAAAGCACCCTCTTCAATAAACAATTTAAAAAACAAAAAAATTAATATAACTTATTACACTTTAGTGGCTCAACGAAATATTGATCACAAGGCATGTCAAATTTTACTTGATGATTCCCAATCACAGAAAGAAATTAACAATTTCTATCCATTATCTTGTGTCAGATAAAGTTTTTATCTAATACAAAATAATAAATAGCCACTTTATATTTGCCTACGTCTGTGAATTGGTGTAGAGTGACGAAGAATTTGATAATCAAGACGTCATGAGCCACTTAATTGGTTATTTGGTTTATATCATATTATTATTACGCCTTGTTACGCCTGCACCTTCTTGAAGTACCTGGACTACAGAGGCGTTCTCCTGAAGACAAGCTAACACGCAATACTTAACTGTCTGGCAGTATTCCTTGTCTGCATCACTACCCCTAGATTGGTTTTTAGGTTTCCAGAAATTAGATTATTTCAGTTAATGATGCAATTTTTTCATTTAATAGGTATATCCTTAGTGATATAGCTTGTAAGAGGTACATACAAACTTTATTTTCTTTGTTTGACCTAATATTTTGTCGATTTTTGTATTGATCAATAGGTATGTTACCTACTTCTTGACTGAAATGGTGTTACAGGTTCCTGTAGACAAGCCGTACCCCGTATACGTCGACAAACCCTATCCGGTCCACGTTGAGAAAAAAGTTCCTTACACCGTAGAAAAACACGTACCCTACGAAGTCAAAGTACCGGTCGAGAAGCCTTATCCGGTCCACGTCAAAGTTGAGAAAGAAGTGCCCTACCCGGTCGTCAAGCATGTACCCTACCCGGTGAAGGTGCCAGTCGAGCACCCCGTCCCGTACCCAGTTCACAAACCAGTGCCATACCCTGTGGAAAAGCACGTACCTTATCCAGTAGAAAAGGCAAGTACCGAAATTCCAGAGTTCAGTAGATCTTAGGTAGTAAAAGATAATGAAACCACTATTATGATGCCTCAATGCCATTTTATTCTAAATTAGAATTTCCAATCTAAAAATTATCTGAATATTCGCTTGCAGATTGTCCACTACCCCGTGAAAGTTCCCGTTAAGGTGCCGATTCATGTACCTGTGCACGTCGAGAAACATCACCACAGCTATGAAAGCGATTCCGGTGAGCATTTTAGTAATTTTCCCGACGATAAATATTTATAAACCTTCGCAGACGTAACCTACTGATATTGACAAAACTGAAGCCTAACGAGACCTGCGTCGATTTTGTAATCTTTATATTAGGTACCTAAATATATTCCCAGGTACCTAAAATAGGATCCCAGGATATTCCCAGAAAAAAACGTCTCAAAAATTATTGGGTCAAAGAATTGAACATTTTTTATTTACGAAATTGAATGTACATGTATACAATCTCAACTTGAAATATCTGTTCGATAAAAAATAATTTTCTATTCTTGACCGATAAAAATACTTTAAATTTTATTCAAAGGGCAGTGAGATAGGTAATGCTTTACTTTCTAGGGAGTCTATACATCCTTTCATCTAGTGGTCAAAATTTGTCAAATACCTATAAAGCCGTGACAACACGAGAGAAAAAATTATCTCAAATTACACCCCAAAGAACGAGAAAAATCACACAACTGCCCAAATGCAAGAGGCCACATTTGGTATTTGGTTGAACTACCTCTCCAATCGGCTAGGTGTGAGCGGAGTTGTGTTAGTGAGCGATATAAATAATGTACCAACACCTTTGCTTTTCATAACTGGGATGTAATGTGGCCATAAATAAGGCCGTAGGCATTGCTTTTATGACTTATGTCTCGGCTCCAAAAGTGATTGTATTGGCGACGGTGGCCTCAAAACGTTAATTCTCAACCTGCGTTTTTATTGGCCCATAAAAACTCGACCTGAAAATAATGATTCATAGTTTCTTTCCTTTCTTCTGGTTCTTTAGTGGCACTCAACGTTGCGAAAACAATAATTATTACTGGTAAGTAGATGGCAGGTGTAACTTAATCAAAAACATTTCAGGCCACTCAAAGAAGCAATCATGAAAATTAGTTAGAGAATTGGGGTTTTATGGCAATTACAAAAGGGTTTAATAAGCGAGTACTGTGATTAGTTGTTGTCGATGTTTAAAATAAATTTTTCTAAAAAAATTTACGAACACAACACAAAACGCGAACACAAAATTAAATAAATAAGTTGTAGGCACCTACATATTCTTTCATATAATGAGAATGAGTCAAGCATTCATGCAGACGACTTTGAGGTGAAATTATTTTGTGGGTTATTCGCTGGATGGGTATCGAGGATACCTCGAATAGCAAAGCAGTGGATAACTCCTAATCAGAGCCGAGTCTTGGCAATCGTCTAGACTTTTGTAACATTACATGTGCGTAATGCGTCTCGCTCTCAAGTCGGCATCCGCTCCACGATCATCCTGTTCGGTCGCAGTGCTTGGTTTTGACGGTTCATGTTGCCAATAACTTCAAATTGAGGTAGTTGCGAAGCGCCTCACACCGGATGCTCTCGTTATCCATGAATGCCGCACAGTGTGAATCCGGTTGACTCAGGTCTCGGGGAAATGGCAACACGAACCGACATATGAACAGCTGGATGTGTCATAATGCCTCAGGACTATCATTTTTCTATTCGATAATCTTCTGTTTTTCGAGTTTCAAAATAACGACACGATGACTGAAATTATTCATTAAAAATTAGGAAATTCGGACCAACATTTTTTGTACCTACCTAACTTCATAAACAGGTACTCAATTACCGACGCATGGAGGGACAGCGTGTCGTGAATCTAAGGGCCGTATTCACAGCAGTTCCTTTGCATAGGAGCCGTTTGATGAGCCAAAATATTTTATTTGTCAATTTCAAAAACACGAAGATTCCATTCTCATAAAACCTGAATGCTAAACCTGGTATGGTGTGATGGAGACGATCACAGCAACTTAGGCACTGCCATTCGCAACCACAATTTTGATTTTTTATCCTCAACAATTTTTGAGGAAGGTTCCTCAACAATTTCAAGGTTCCTCGCCAGCTACCTTGAATTTGGGAATTCAAAAATTGTGGTATCGATTGACAGTATCTAAGTTGCTGTGATTGTCTCCATACCATGCTGGTTTTATGGGAACGGAATCTTCGTGTTTTTCAAATTAACCAATAGAATGTTCAAAATTTATTCTCGAGCATCAAACAGCTCCTATGCAGAGGAACTGCTGTGAATACGGCCCTAACTCCCATTGGTTTTCGATACCAAATTAACATGATTTTGTTTCAGGTCATCACCAATTCGGAAGCGGCTCGAGCCACGTAGAGACCAAAGTTGGCTCATCTGGATACACCAGCGATGTCACGCACAGTAATTGACGCATCCTTCAACACCAGCGTCTCTTACTCAAGCCATTCTGGTCAAAATAAATACACGCGTACCTAAATAATTTTCATATCTAGCTAATTATATTTTTATACCTGTTTTAGCACTGTACATGATTTTTTAATTAAAATTTGTCAAGTGCGATTAACTTATTGAAATACTATTTGACTACTTTTTTAAAGTTGCCTATCGAACTAATTGGGTCCCAATACTGTATCAAGATCTAACGTTTTTCGAGAGATTTTTATTCTAGACGCATGCGTCAACCCAGCGATCAAGCGCCCATCTTGGCCTTAATCCCCCAATTTGTACATTACAGAGCCCAGGAAAAAAATTTTATGCAAGGAGTTTGAAATTTTTCAATAATTTAAAAAATAATTAGAGAGAGAGCGATGTCTACAAGAAAACATTTTTTGTCGAGCTGTTCACTTTACCTACTGGCTTCAGCTAAAAAAAAACTTGATAAAAACCTCCAAATGCTCTTCAGCAAAAAATTAAATTAAATTTTAATAATCGCGATCGAATGAGTTAGTCACCTACTCAGAATATGGCCGTCATTGGAGCAGTTGTTTTTATTGAAGGTTTGTTATAAGTGTGTATTTTCATAATTTTGATCATTCAAAGTAGGTGTTATTAGAATTTTAAATTGGCTTGAATTGTGCAGCTGGGAAATGACTCTAGTATGGGTTGAATTTAAGTACCCACGCCTCAAAAATCAAAATCATCCTCGGAAATTTCCCCAAGCCGGAAATCAGATAGGGTTTGAAAAAAATAGACGTTTCATCACAAGATCTCTTTATTCACAACAGTTTCATTCTACTCATTCTAACTCACTAATCGTTCCACATAACATCAGATAGAAAATCATTCAAAAAATTTTTTACTCGGCAGTTCATGAAATACTGCACAAATAGCAGTTTAATTCAATCAGGTAACTGATTCTACCGCATATTATTACCAACATACCTGCAGTACCATAACGTGCCGCATCATAAAAGTCGACTGTTGAGCTACTTTGAATAATTGATTGATTCAACCCTTATCCATAAGAATCATCACAATTAAATCTCTCGACGGAAAATCTCTCTCTAGTTAGCCTACAAAAATGATATATTTTGAATAATACATCGAGTGTGAAAATCCACCTGAAGACGGCCGCAAGGTCGAAAGCGCTTGAGGTAAAATAAACTACAACAACACGAAGTCGTCACCATTCTTTCGCCCACGCCTCTCACCAAAAATTATTATTTTGCCATGAGTACAATTTCAACCTACTACGAGTCACTGTCGGATCTGAATAAATTCAAATTTTTACTGATCAGCCCAAAAAAGGCCAGAATCAGATGAAAAAAAGCTCACCTGTAAGCAGACCTCCGTTTACACACTAGCTTCGAATCCCGCGTCGATCCTTTCACAAGATATCATCTAGACAGCTAACACGATTTATATACAGCTAACACTGTAATTTATCGTAACACACTATTACACTCGATCAGGTAACACTCTATTTATCTCTAGGTCACTCTTTTCCACACAAATCAACTAGGTAAAATTATAATCCCGATGTCGTCACGAAATTCGGTAGGCTAACTTCACGCACCAGTCTTTTTTAATAATTCATAATGAATTCACGAATGAATATGATGATGGTGGTAGTCATGTTCCTTGTGAATAGGTACTTTGACCGGAACTTTGACCGGGACTTTGTACGGAACGTGGACGATCCGCTCTTTGTATACTGGCACTTCTTTCACGACTGTGTAAGGAACCGGCTTTTCGACATGTACTGGCACTGGCCTATCGTATGGCACTTTGACCGGAACAGGTATCTTCTTGATGACAGGCACATGTACTTCTTTTTCGATTTTCACGGGCACCGGGTAAGGTTTTTCAACTTCGACCTTGACCTCGTAGGGAACTTTCTTCTCGACGGTGTAAGGCACCTTCTTCTCAACGTACACTGGGTAAGGCCGGGGGACATGGACCGGGTAGGGTTTATCAACGAGAACCTGAAAATAAAAGATTGAAATAGTGTAATTACAGTTGATATTTTAATATTTCAAGCATAGAGAGTGAAATATGCTAAAAGCTCGTCAATTTTATGTACAGTCTAAAACGGACGCTACAACAGTTGTTACTAATATGACATTAGTAACATTAGTTAGGTACTAATATGATTGGTAATATTGCTGTCAGCAAATCAGGGGTAGGGTCTACCACAAGAACTGCCTGCTTCGCCGAGCTTTTGATACATTATCTTCATCAGAGATTAGAGAAGATATCGATACCTTAAAGGACGAAGGGCATATGTCCCAAAATATCAATTTTGATATTTCGGTATCGAAAGAATCTACTCATCAGGACCTATCGATCGCTCCAAGAATCATGATCCTTTTATCTATTTTTGGGGCCAAAAAACGATAGATATTTAAAGAGCGTTTATCTTGGAAGTGTCAAGTGCTACCAAAGTTCTGGTTGAACGAGGTTAGAGAATTTTTTTATGGGATTGAAAACTATGGGAGAAATCTTTATTTTTGTAAATTGATCAAAAACTTATTTTGCATTTTTCTCATTATGCAATTTTTGACATATATGTCAAAAATTGCATAATGAGCAATGGGGGCATAAGGGCATATATGCCCTTTGTGCTTTAAGGTATCGATATGATAATACATCGTAAGATCGGCGTAGGAGGCAGTTTTTACAGTAGACCCTACCTCTGATCTGCTGACAACAATATTCGTTCAAGGGTCATGCATCATGCATCCACAAAATATAATAATAGGTACATAATATCGTAAAGGCAACATAGGGAATTGGATTCTCTACTTGACCTCACTTCAATCTGCCAGGAATTAGTACTATCCCTATAAAAGTTGCTGTAGGTACTTACCTTTATAAAAGCAAGGTAAATAGATGCCAAAAGGTCAGTGGGGTTAGACTATTTATTCGGAATCACCTAATGCCCCTAAGTATACAACCCAAAAATAAATAAAAGTAAATAAAAATTAAATACCTATATAAAACCTGAGTAAATTAAAAATTTGGAAGCTTAACATTTTTCAAGCTCGAAGGCTCAACTTTAAATTAGTTTTTAGCATTCTAGGATTCTTAACCATGCAAAGGAACATTTTGGTTCAAACGATGGGAAAGAAAGATAACAGCGGATGCCTTCTCGATAATAAGTACTCACCTTCACTGGGACCGGTACTTTCTTGTAAACTGTGTAAGGCTGCGGAACAGGGACTTTAACTTCGTAGGGAACTTTCTTCTCGACAACAACTTTATAAGGTTTTGGCACGTAGACTGGATAGGGCTTATCTACGGGAACTTCCACCTGGAATCAATCCAAAAACGTAATAAGCTTGAAATTTATCAGTTGCAGTTTTATCGAAGTAGTTATTTCATATTCTTCTTATCTGTTTCGTTCGCTAGAATAAATTTACGAAAGCTCCAGGATAAAAAGCGTACTATACGCATACCTACTACATTTTTATATCCTATTTGAACAAACATTTCGTTTTCATCAGACGAATAAATTATACGTTGACGCAACGTTTCCCCTGAGGCCTATGAGGCAATTATGTTTTCTTTCTGATTTGAGTAGCATTTTGGACATTTTGTGCGGTTATTTGACCACTTCAAAAGAATTTCAATCGTCATAAATCATGTTACGAAAAAAAATAGAAATCGAGAAAACCGCTAAGTACTCAAAGCATAAAACAATTAGAGCAAGTACAAAAATACAATTGGTTCTGAATTTTCCCTTATCTGGCCCAACTAATGGCTTTAATTTTATCTTATCCAAGCAAATATCTGCACCTTAAACTTCTTTAATTTTTCTTTTGGTACTTTTAAATTATCATGAGGAGCCTTATTCGTAAATCGCTGTTTTCTCATAAACCCTCCGTTTCATTCATGATGACTTTCCTATCAGCTTCCAACCAAATTTTCTACTTTGAGGAATATCTGTCTTTGCTGATGCCAACTGGGAAAAGCGAACTACCGTTCACAATTATCCACCTTGCATCCCATTATTATGAAACCCAAAATCCGAATACTTGTGCAAGAGGTTTTTGATATTTTTGCCTGTCCATTCTGGAGTTATGGCCCGGTAGGGGGAACCAATATTTTTCATTCGATAATTCTTATCAATAATCAGTAAACCTTGGTCGGTAGAATTCATGTAGTTGCGCCGATTTCTGTTTCTCACCTTAACAGGTACTTTCTTTTCTACATGAACGGGGTACGGCTCAGGGACTTTCTTAGTGTAAGTCACCGTCTTCACGTGATGTTCTATATGCTCTTCGTGCACCTTGGGCTTCTCGTGGTGCTCCTCGTGGTGGTGGTGTTCCTCGACAGCCTCGTGGCTTCCGGAATCCGAACTAAGGCTAGACTCACCACCGGAATTCCACTCGCTTCCGAAATTCCACTCATCACCTCCACCTTCGTCTCCAAAGTCCAGCTGGGCAAATCCAGGAGCTGCCAGGAGGATGAGGGCACTCGCTACCACGGACGCGCGAGGGCACTTCATGATCGAGACTATTCCAAGAAGCAGACTCGCTTCTGGCTTCCCTGTCTTATAGCGGAGGGCCCAGTTTCCCCACCTTAACGCATTATACAACGGTGATTTTGCTGCTTGATTGGAGCTACTTCGAAACGATAATTATCGCATTTTATTACACGTGAAATGAAAAAGTTGTCGTGAGTAACACCTGTTAGTTCTGACGAAAGGGAAGGCACACAAATCATCAAGCTCATCCACAACATCTTCCCAAAGCAGGAGCGCCCCTTGAAAATACAATATAATTTTACCTTAAAAAAGAGTTTTTGTAATAGAACTATATTCATAATCATAATATTCATACCTGTATGAAAATAAACTTCTTTGTCCCATACATATATATGTATAATATATAATATTATATTTAATAAATTGAAGGGTGCCAGTGGCAAAACGGCCTAAGTGCCATTTTTCTCAAACTGGTTTTTTGTGTGTTTAGGGTCTTGAGCGCCACGCCGGAATCGCAGAAAACATTCTAGACCAATAGTGCTACTTCAAGTGGTTCAAAATTGAATCCAAACATCAAAACGGCCAATGTTCTCAGTGTTATATTGTAAACATTTTCTTCTCTCCAGAAAAATTGTACAAAATAAACCCTTCTTTTTTTAGAAACACGCTCTGACATCTGGAGGGGAGCGTGATGTGTTGTGTGTCAAGTTACTAGCGGCTACAAAAAACTAAGTTTTTGAAAAATATCCAATAACCAAAAATATAGACGCCAAAATATAGCCCATTTAGGGTGAATTCATCAATTCAGTTCATTCATCGAATATCCATTTTTCCCCGAATGAAATTTTCCATGGTGACACGGAAATTCATAGTCTACATTTCCAAGAAACTACTTATTTTGAGAATAATGTTTATTCGATGAATATACCCGTTGTCGGGATTTTTTGATAAAAAAAGGATCTATTATTAATTGGCTTCACCGGAACAGATGCAGCTGGTCGTAGTCGACAACAGTTGTCGATCAGTTACTGATCGACGAATCGACGTCTTTCAATTTTTTTGTTGCGTAGGTAAGCGTCAATCGCAATCATGTTCAATATCAGTATCTTCACCATTATCATAAATCGTAGGGTAGCTGGTAAAGAAGGCGAAAGAGTAGAGGAGTAGGTACTTATTATTCAAAACACAAAAAACAATTAAACAAGGACAAATTTTATTATAGATAGGTACATTTTCAGTCTCGAAAAGTTTTCACAACTGTAGATTACAAACGTAAATAACAAATTAATGCTCTTGTTAACGTATCACGTACGACAGTTCACTGATTAGGGCACCAGACCGGTTTCAGCTTATTCTACCACCATGTATCTGAGTAGCCAAAAAAGATCGCAAGGAAAATTGCTTCTCCGGTATTTATTTTATGACTCAATACCGGGAGTGCAACGATTCGATTTTGATAACAGATCTCTTCCTCATTAAAAACCCACTCAAAGTATTATCAATGAAAAACTATAGAAGAACCTTCCTTCTAGTTCTTCCATGCTATAATTTACCCTACCCACTCTGAATGAATTTGGAGTAGAAAAAATTATTCAGATTGTTTAAAATTAGGAAAAATAAATTTCCTATTTTCACTAGAAACGTTCACATGATTTTTGAATTTCCACCGATGATTTTTCACACTATTTGTTTTCGTAGATTGTCAAAAATTTTTCAAACATTGAAGAAACGAGGAAATTGGGAAAATTTTTCATTACAGTAATGGTGCCCATCACTGAGTGCCTCAGTCAATTTAAAAAAACGACCTATTTTTGAATGAAGAAAAACCAAATACAAATTGTGACCCCTATAACTCCGACAAATATTTCTAATCGTCGTGGTGATGGTGGTGTTTTTCATGTACGTGAACAGGAACGTGTATCGGCACCTTAACTGGTACTTTGACCGGGTAATGCACAATTTTCTCTTTGTATACAGGAACTTTCTTAACCACGTGGTAGGGCACGGGTTTTTCAACGTGGTAAGGAACTGGCCTATCCACGTGCACTTTCACGGGAACGTGGACTTTTTTCACGATCGGCACATGAACGACTTTTTCGACTTTGACGTGGACCGGGTAGTGCTTGATGACCGGAACTTTGACCTCGTAAGGGACTTTCTTCTCGACGGTGTAGGGGACTTTTTTCTCTACGTAAACGGGATAAGGCTTCTCAACGTGGACGGGGTAGGGTTTGTCGACTGGGACCTGAAAGCAGAAAAACGAAAATCTCATTATAAAGTCGAGGAAATTTGGTGGAGAATCCACATCAGATCCTTTTACGGATAACGGTGCGTAAAATATCAAAAATCACCAATTCACCGATAAAGTAGAGTTTTGCTAAAATCGATTTTTACGCACCAAGGGCCGATGATGCAATTGAAGCTACTTCTAAAGATGATTTATTTCCATGTAAATGTTCATTTCTATTTAAGTCCATGTAAATGTTGTCAATATTAGTTGCAGGTACTTTTAAACTAGATTTATGGCAATCGATAAACCGCCCCTGAAAGGTTTAGTGCCGAGGAAAATGTATATTTATTGTATAAGTAATTTGATATCTATGACGGTGAGTAGACTCGCTCAGAAGCCACTATCATGAGCATCATCAGCACAGACTCATTTTTACAGAAAATTCTAGGCTTCTCGGACAAGTAGCTAATGCTCGTTCTATGATTGATAAAAAATGATTATTTCTCGGGAGGAAACTTAAAATCGAACGAATGGCGAACTATTGTTAACAGTTAAAAAAAAAATAAAAAGGTTACTTCATTAACGGATTCTCTGTAGCGGAACAAATTGTGCCAATAACTATGAATATGATGCATTGTATCACATATTACCTCCTATGTTAGAGTGAAGGAAAAGGGCAAAAATATTGTTATGACACTCATACTCGTAGGACTGGAAAAATTGCATAACTCATTGCACCAGCTTGCCGGTGTTGCAGCTGTCCTGAATTTAAATTTCCAGCAAATCTGGCCAGAATCAGGACACACTCTGATACACCTGCAGACTCCGCAGAGAGATAGTGTATCTTATGGCTCTGAAATTGGAACGCTTGTAGGTGTGTTGCAATAAGACCTATTATGTAAACTCCAGCCAATGGATTTTTTTATTAATGAATTATTAAGACCAGTCTAATATGAGGCAACCATATGCGTGTTGGCAAACTGCATAATTATTATTGTTAATAGTTACTATTATTCGCAATTGTGCAATTCCTACCAGTTATCCATAGATAGCAAAAATTATAAATATTTTAGTTATATATGGATAGGATCTATGGGGTTTTCCAAATTTCAATGCATAGGTAAATTTTTTTTTAAATTCATTAAGAATAGAAGAACCAGTCATCTTGCAAGCAGCTGAAAATCCCACCCGTGCAACTACAGTGGGTGAATTTTGACTCTTCAAAATTCGTAATCAATTCAATATTTTTTCAATAGCTTCAACGCTTCAAGATTCGCAAAAAGTAGCCAGAGCTCAAATACAAATTTTTGAATGTTGGTACGTTATTTTCCAAAATGTTTCATTCGGGACACCAACGGTTATAGTTGACTTTCAGAGTTGATCACCTCATTTCCTAAAACTGATTCATTCAAATGAAACATACAATTTTCTCGAGCCTAGTTTTGGGAAACTAAGTACCTATCATCTCGACTCAAGACTTTTTGACAATTCTAGGTTACCTACTTTACACGCCAATGGTAAAATCCAGCGCCTTGAAAGTAGACTTTAACTTCTAAGCTTACTAGTGCTATGCGTCGGTGCATAGTGTATCTGATCATCTCCAAATTTCATTGTCCAAAATCTGGCTAAAATTTCAAAATTCTTCGGTCTTCACGATCGTGTTTTACTTACATACCCCGCAAATGACCGTAACTGGATAGGCGAGTATTTAACTGGTCACCGAATTTCTACTAGGTAATGGGTGCACATAATACGACAAAGATATATTTCAAATTAGGTAATTCTGTGTGGCATTATTAGATTGGCTACTTTTAGAACTCAATAGTTTTGAACGCGTTAATGAATTTTTTAAATCGAATCAAAGTGGTTATTTTGGGGATGGTAGAAACGAAAATTTATCGCCACTGGATTGTTCTTATACCTTGGCAAAACAGCCTCCAAAAATTTCGACTATCGACTATCTTCATTTAAACATTTTGGAAAGCGTATTTCGAGCAGAACCTATTGGCCACATACTTTCATGAGAAATTATAGGTTGAGCAAATGGGTACTTCGACCTGGTGGACAGTCACATAAGGAAGTATCCTGTACCTAAGTGCCTATCAGCCAACAACCGGATAACTGTACTTCCTGATTGAAAGGTTATTCGAAATTATTGATAGCAGAAAACTGGCTAAAGGTTTCTGCAAAGTTAATTGTTTGAATGAAAGAAAACGAGCGTTACCTTAACAGGGTATGGGACCTTTTTGTAGACAGTGTACGGCTTCGGAACTGGAACCTTGACTTCGTACGGAACCTTCTTCTCGACGTACACGTTGTACGGTTTCGGCACGTAGACCGGGTACGGCTTATCTACTGGCACTTCAACCTAAAACACGCAGGTAGTTAATATGATATGTTACATTATTATTTATTATTAATAAACATGACATTATTATGATACTATGATATTATTATGCATAAATAAATATTAATATGACATATTACATTATGATTATTTATTACAATATTATTATTTAAACATTGCGTATTGCAATACACCTGAAATTTTAAAAATAAATGTCAAGTAACTTCATATCAATAGTTCATATTTCTCTGAATTCGAAAAATAGAGAGTTGAAATATTTATTAAATGTGATTAAATATGTGATCAAACATGATTAAATGTGAGTAGAAAAGTAAACACTAACACCCGCCTATACTTTCAAAATAGCATCGGAATCGCGTAATCCAAAATTTTATACAAACCATACCTAGGGGTGAGTTTATAATGCCTTGGCCTCACCCTCGTATACTACCCTATCAGTATTCCATTGAATCGTTGTACCGATTCACGAGCTCCCAAAACGGTCGGTTTACATAAACGTGATCTTCACCATTATCATTTGAACTATTTTGATGATACTGGGAAAATACGTTACTCCCCTCCATCACTGTCAGTTTGCAAGTATACTCAGGGACTAAAACAACTAAATTTGTATAAAAAATTTTTTGAAAACTTTCCCTACCCATCACATCTGATTTGATCAGGAGATGCAATTTTCTGTTTTTTTTCTTTCACGCCAACGGCTTGAGCTAATTTTTTGCTGAGAGTAGGTAAACCAGTGGTGCGTAGATAACACACAATACTTCCATATTTTGAAAACGTACATATTTGAAAAAATTTGATCATATTTTGACTGTTTTTGGGGGTGTTTAGGTCAAAAATATCAAAAAATTCACTATGCAAATTTTAAAATTCCAAACAAAAAAAATTCGCTACATTTTTGGAATATAGAAAATATCCACATATTCTGCAAGGCAAAACGAAGATTTTGAGACCAAGAACGCTCAAATCGGTCCATTTTTGTGGCCAGAAAAAAATAAAATAGAAAACACTAAAAATGCAAATAAATCGGAAGTACTGTGCGTTATCCAAATTCCGATTAAACAGGGTGTTAGGTCTTGCCGTGACGAACATTTCAGTTCAAGAAATTTGAAAAAAGGTTGAGAATTGAGGGAGTTATGGCCATTTTTGTAAATGACCACAGACGGACAGACGGACACACGGACACACGGACAGACGGACACACGGACACACGGACACACAGACACACGGACACACGGACACACAGACACTTGTTCGGGAAGTGATTCTGAGTAAATGTGTATAAGAAAAAGTTTTTTCTGAAGCTCCGTTCCGATTCTCGATTTTAGGACGATCACAATACTTCCATTTACTCTGTAAATATGGAAGTAAAAAGCAATTTTCTCTAAATTCCTGTATTTTTTTTATGCTCAAAAAAACTATTTTTTAAGAATCAGAAAATTAATTTTCAAAAGTGGTTTCTTAAACTTGAGTGTTTGGGCGTTTTCGGGATTGAAAATGTACCGAAACCTATAACTGACCTGACAAGATCAATTATGTTGAAATCGATCGAGAAGAACCCTCTCAAATTGGCAAAAAACCAAAAGTTTGAAAATCAGGGTCTTGCAGCTATCAGGAGCCAAAAAACATAATTTTGTCTACAATCCCGGGAGAAACACCCTAGGTACTCCATGGTAAGTTTTGAAGCCTGTACAGACAAAAATCCAAAACTGAGTACGGTGGGTTGGAAGCTCTCAACATTTTTTGTACCAAATTTTGTGTTTTGAGAAAAAGCAATCCACTAAGAAAATGGAAACTGTTCGAAATGATCGTTTTGCCTTGTTTGTTTTGTACTCCTGGAACCGGCTTTTAGGTCTCTCGAAACATGGATTTGTGCGAAAATTTTTGATAATTATTAAAAGATATTATTACGAGAGGCATTTTTTGGTGAATACTAGAGAACACGACTAGACAGATACAATTGGCTAATGTAAAACGGGTTTTTGAATCCATAGATTGGTATCATGATAGGATAAGACAGATCATTGACCCTCCCTCCCCCCTCCGACAGTGGCTAACTTGTTGTATAGACACTCGTCCGCTCATGTTCAAAATTCAAATTCGAGGCGTGTACTTTAAAACCGGCTCAATCTGTGTTATTCCGACATTAACTTTTTCTCATTTTTCCCAAGTTCATGGCGTCATTTTGATTGATTCTTCGAGAAAAAAATTTCCACTCAAAATTTGTTTACTTAATCATTTAATGATTAATTTTTTACCTTGACAGGCACTTTTTTCTCGACGTGCACCGGGTAGGGTTCAGGTACTTTCTTGATCACAGTTATGGTCTTCACGTGATGTTCGTGGTGTTCATCGTGCACGTGCGGTTTCTCATGGTGTTCCTCGTGGGGCTCCTCGTGATGTTCTTCGTGGTGTTCATGGTGGCTGAAGTCGTGGTGTTCACTACCGAAGTCACTCCCGCTACTCGTACTACCGAAACCGGTGCTACCTTCGAAACCGCCGAAACTGCTGCCCCCGAAATCCCCGCCGCCTCCGCTGCTGCCGAAATCCCCGCCCCCGAATCCGCTTTCGCTACTGCCAAAGTCCAACTGGCGCTTGTACCTAGCGACGGCGGACGACCTCGCCGAAGCGACGGCAACACAAACGGCCAACAATGCGATTGTTACTTGCCTCATGTCGGACTTCAATCACCCGAATGATGAACAGCCTTTTTTCACTCGCCTTTATATACCCACCCCCACCTGGGGTTATATCATCAGGCGTCTGAGCCATTCTGTGTGTCATATTAGTCCGCCGAAGGGGACGATGGACATCTAACGAGAAAGGACCTTTTAGTTTCATATCGCACCCATCAGGGCAGAACATGAGGCAGGCGTTACCCTCCGGTTGACCGTTTCGTGCCTCGTACGCCAGACAGTCTTATGTTTCCCAAGTCTCCCGAGCCTCGGAGTGGAATAATTAATTTCTAAATCAGCCTCTCGTGGCCGTCGCTCCGTAATTCGCATCGTAACGTGCACATTTCAAATCTGCATACATATTCCACTCAGACACCGGTTACACGGCAGAGAACACGCCGATAATATACCTACCACGCAAGTCCGATAATTGCTTCACGTGGGGAAATTACGACGAAGTTGACAAGATGACGAACTTTAATTTTCCAGATATTCCCGATAATCTTACGGCATTCTCATCTTCTTAACATTTACCAAGCTAAATAAGCAGAAAATTGGGTGGCAAATTCTAGATTAGCTCAACCTTCAACAATACCTTTAGAATTCGGTTAGGTGGGTGATTCTCAAAAACCAGTGGTGCGTAGATAACACACAATACTTCCATATTTTGAAACGTAAAATTGAGACACAATTTGATCATATTTTGACTGCTTTTAAGGGTGTTTAGGCCAAAAATATAAAAAAATTCACTATTAAAATTTTAAAATTCGCCCAAAATAAAAATACAATACATTATTGGAATATAAAAAATATCCACATATTCTGCAAGGTAAAACGAAGATTTTAAGACCAAGAACGTTCAAATCGGTTCATTTTCGTGGCCGGAAAAAATAAATCACCAAAAATGCAAATATATCGGAAGTACTGTGAGTAATTCAAATTCCGATTAAACAGGGTGTTAGGTCTTGCCGAGACAAACATTTCAGTTCAAGAAATTTGAAAAAAGGTTGAGAATTGAGGGAGCTATGGCCATTTTTGTGAATATTCAATTTTTTTTTAATTTCATGAACTGAAATATTTTTATCGGCAAGACCTAACACCCTGTTTAATCGGAATTCGAATAACTCACAGAACTTTCAATTTATTTGATTTTTTAGTGTTTTCTATTTTTTTTTCGACCACAAAAATGAACCGATTTGAGCGTTCTTAGTAATAAAATCTTTGTTTTACATAGCGAAATATGTGGATATTCTTTATATTCCGATAATGAGGCGTATTTTTATTTTGGGGGAAATTTTGAATTTTGAATGGTGAATTTTTTTATATCTTTGACAGTTTGAAGGCCTAACATTGAAATTGAGTTGCGTCTTGAGTTGATAACTCTTTTTTATAATCCCACGAAGCTCCGAGAGTTTTTTGAAATTTTTTGAAGAAGGTTAACTTTTTTAGAATTCAGGCCTTGGGAATCGCGTTTTGTTTTTAGAATCACCCAGGTAAGCGGTCTGACCTGTTATTTTTTCGAAAGTTTCAAATTCCATTCCAGGATTAATGAAGAGTACAAGGGAAAAACCAGGTAACTCGATTTTTTGTCGAAAATTCGTTAACATTGGATTCATATGTTTTGAAGGGTGCTGGAGCCGATGAGATAGATAGAACAGCGGAAAAAACGGGGCCGAATGCCTCAAATCATCGAGTGAAGGTTCGGTATACAGGAAAAAAATAATTTCCTCCAGGCAGAAAAATTCGTTTTTCTCGAAATGTGAAAAATCCGAGTTACCCGGTTTTCCCCTGCACTCTTCAGTTGTCTATGGCAGACAAACGGAAATCATTATTTTCAGGTTCAATAATGTTTAAAACGTAAATTTATTCGGGTAAACCTATTTTTGAGGGGTTAGGATTTTTTTCTTGAGCTGCTAAGCCTATAAGGGTGAAATCGAACAGGTTGAAATGGATTACCCCCCTATTAGGTAGGTACAACTCGTATTCCACGGTCAGGGGTTCTCTGAACCCGACAAAGGGTGAAATGGTCGAGTGAAACCCAGAATAGCGACCGATACTTGCTCTCGAAGCAAACTCGAGTCACGACACAATGGGGAAGAAAATCAAAATTTATCACTCGTGGGAAACGAATCCAGCGTTGAAAGAGTTTTCCTTTTGTTCCTTTTCACTCAAACGGGGCTTTACAAATTGGTTCCCGTGAATGGGCGGTTGTCACAGCAAAATGTCCTCATATTTTATACGAATCAGGCCGGTGAAGTTAGCTCGTCCCGAAAGCCCTTCGAAGACAATACCGAGGACGAAAATTGAAACGCCTACGCGATGTAGATTCATCACGATCAGTTGTCACTGACTTACATAGTTAATTTTGACCATGGTGCCTATTATAGGTAACATCTATCTTTAAAGAATAACTAAAATAGGTACCAAAACTAAAATAGGTAACATTTAACGAGGGCGGGTGACGAAATTGAGTAATCAAGTAGCGAAGGTTCAACACCCCCAGATGCTCTTCACAAACCCTTTGGTACATTCACAGCTACTACTGATATGGTAAATGATCAAAAATTGGTATCAGGCATTGTACCAATGTAAAGAGCACTCACCACGAAAGTTTCACCGTAAAAAATTCGAGAAAATTATTCCAAAACGGCCCTAATTGTTTTGCCTACTCAGTTTCCTAATCAATAATAGAAAAAAACGCATTGAAGACAGTCGTTAATCTTCGGTTCAAAGTTATGCCTCAGTTTGAGTTCGACTTCGTGTTTTAGTTTGAGCTTGACTTCGAATTTATGTTTGACTTTGACTTCATTTCTTAGTTCGAGATTGACTTCGAGTTTCAGTTTGAGTTTGACTTCGAGTTTCAGGTTGAGATTGACTTCGAGTTTCAGTTTGAGCTTGACTTCGAGTTTCAGTTTGACTTTGACTTCGATTCTCAGTTTGAGATTGACTTCGATTCTCAGTTTGAGATTGACTTTGAGTTTCACTTCGAGTTTGACTTCGAGTTTGAGTTTGAGTTTGACTTCGAGTTTCAGTTTGAGTTTGACTTCGAGTTTCAGTTTGAGCTTGACTTCGAATTTCTGTTTGACTTTGACTTCGATTCTCAGTTTGAGATTGACTTCGAGTTTCAGTTTGAGCTTGACTTCGAATTTCTGTTTGACTTTGACTTCGATTCTCAGTTTGAGTTTGACTTCGAGTTTCAGTTTGAGATTGACTTCGAGTTTCAGTTTGAGTTTGACTTCGAGTTTCAGTTTGACTTTGACTTCGAGTTTCAGTTTGAGTTCGACTTTGAGTTTCAGTTTGACTTTGACTTCGATTCTCAGTTTGAGATTGACTTTGAGATTCAGTTCGAGGTTGACTTCGAGTTTGACTTGGAGTTTCAGTTTGAGTTTGACTTCATTTCTTAGTTCGAGATTGACTTCGAGTTTCAATTTGAGTTTGACTTCGAGTTTCAGTTTGAGTTTGACTTCGAGTTTCAGTTTGAGTTTGACTTCGAGTTTCAGGTTGAGATTGACTTCGATTCTCAGTTTGAGATTGACTTCGAGTTTCACTTCGAGTTTGACTTCGAGTTTCAGTTTGAGTTTGACTTCGAGTTTCAGTTTGAGATTGACTTCGAGTTTCAGTTCGAGTTTGACTTGGAGTTTCAGTTTGACTTTGACTTCGAGATTCAGGTTGAAATTGACTATGAGTTTCAGTTTGAATCTCAGTTATGCTTTCAGTTTGAGTTTCAAGTCAAGTTTGACTCTGCGTTTTCTTTGAGTTTCAGTCTGAGTTTGACTTCGACTTTGAGTTTCAGTTAGAGTTTACTTTGAGTTTGAAACTCAAATAGTGACTCGAACTGACCGACGCCCTCGAAAAAAAACGATAGAACTACCTATCGATAGAAATTATAACTTTATAATTTATGTTTTTTGGACTCAGTGAGGTCACAATCATAAAGACGCCTATGACCTCAATTCAAAATTCTGATGGCTGATGTAGGTATAGGTATTTAGTACCTAGGTATCTACCTACCGTGGAAGAAAAGTTGTACCTACCTATGGTCGAAATTTCATGATGATTATTTTTGCGCTCTGTCGATCAAGAAGCGTTTACCCTTTTTCAGTGACGTAATATGGGCTCCAGTGAGGACTAAGAGCGAAGAGGGTCATCAGAAAATGACCAAGTCGGTCTGGTCTGAGTACGTCGCATCGTACGTAGCCCCGAGCCGCTAATATGGGTCAAACGGGACAGGACACGCCGTCGAGAGAAAGCCCAGATCTGAGCGCCGCGTAACCTGCGCCAGGTTTCCTCCGCGCCATGAATCTGCGCGCTCACCTCGGCCATCCCTGTTTCTTCATCTGTTCGACTTCAGATGGCGTCCGGGCGACAAAGGTGGCGCATAATGGGAGCAAGTCGACATCCAAGAGCCCATCATTACTCAGATAGATCATCGTAGCCGGCGGATAATGAACTCGCGAGCTCACGCAACGTTGCACTGGAACAACGCCGATCGCCAGTTCAATGCAATTTGCCAATCGCATTGGCCTGATGCAATTTCGAGCATCGCGATGTCGTAATATACAAGAATGTCATGAGTTAATGACGCCCTGCACGTCCCATTATACATAATTATGAACATCAGTACCCGTAATTCATTGCAATTGGCAGAAAATACCGACAGGTGACATTTTCACTTCGTTACCTATTTACTGAGTAAATGGAACAACTGCGTAATCGGTCGAAAATTGAAAATCCCGTTCAAAACCCCAAATTTGAGATTTCTCCTACCGCGGAATCCGATCGCAAAAGATCCAAAGGGGGCCAATCAGCATTTTAGTTGTAAAAAGATGTAGGAGCAATGTTAAGGTAATTCCGTGAATTTAAATTAATTTTTATTCCCCCAGATTTCTTGCTGGATTTACCATGGAAAAGGGCGATTTTCCAGCAATGTCGGATAAGATTTTTTTCTTTCAAGTGATTGACATTTTGAGTTTTTGCCGATTTAAGGAGGGTTCCACTGAAGCGATTTTGACTTTTTTGGGCTAGTTGGATTCCTTGAAGGATATTGCCCATTTACCACCCCCTGGATGAAGACTATTAGACCCATCGTCCTCTTTATAAACCTACACATCACAGTCGGTAGGCAGGTAATTTTGTTGTTGGTATTGCATTTGCCGGAAGTAGGTAGGTACACATTAGGTACCTACTTCGACGATTCTTAGGAAAATCGAAAGGAAATAGCTCGAATGAATTACGACGGAAAAATCAAATTTATAATAACAAGTAATCACAGCACATCAAAATATCACTGCACATAATACATGAAATGGCAAATAATATCTCTGCTGCACGTGATAATATAGCTAGCGATTTTTCTTTGGTTGTAGCAAACTAATATATAATTCTTGTTGATTGCAGTTTTGACAAGTTTTCGAATGTTTTGAGGGCATAGTAATATTACAACAAGTGACTCGACAAAATAGATCCTGAAGATAGGCCAAAAAATGGGGGGAAAACAATTATCCGATAGGACACCCCCACGACCAACCGAATAGAGCAACAACAACAATAGTATCCAGAAAATCACTATTTTTACAACATTATGACCCAACCACTGAAGAGCAGTTTAACACCAAAACGGAGGCTGAAAACGGACAGGTAAGGTATTTCGAGAGTTGGTGTATAAGTTTGGTATAGGTAATGAGAAAGTAGGTACCTACCAAAATGGAATTCTGATAGTGCATATTATTAGGCAAAAATTGGGATACACGTCAATTATAGTTTTGGAGTAATGGAATTGTGACTAATCCGAGGGAAAGTACAATCAACTTATATCGCGAATCGGATTGGTGCCATGCCAGGTTTAGGTCCAGAGGCGCCAACGTTCACTCCGTATCGGATCATAGTTCCCGCGAATAGTTCCAAGGTCCGCGAATTCCCCCGAAAATGCCCAAGGTTATCACAATTTGTCACTCCTTATCAATCGGAATCGAAACTTCGTAGATTTTTTGCTGCCAAAATTTACCTCGGAGGTCGGAACTAACATTGGAAGGCAGGAATTCGATGGAATCTTCTATTTCGGAAATCGACGGAAAATCGACTCCTTGAACTGTTGTAAGTAGTGCGCAGGCGCGTCGACATGGCAGTACCTAATATCAGATATACCTAATACCAAATTCTGGTCGATGAGATTGCGCTTAATGGTGGCAGTTGACCAGGTTTTGTGCATTCTTCACATTCATGAGCTCATTCATGATTCATGAACTGGTATGCTCGTCTCGGCAAGACCTATCGCCCAGTTTAACCGAAACTCATAGTACTCCAGTATACCTGCATTTTTTGTGTTTTTCATTTTATTTTTCTCCGGACACATTGTTCGATTTAGGCGTTCTTGGTTGGTCTTTGCAGAATATGCGGATATTTTTAACGTTGCGATAACTTGACGTATTTTGATTTCAGGCGAGTTTTAACATTTTATAGTGAGTTTCTTGGCATTTTTTATACAAAATGCCTCCAAAGTAGTCAAACTATAATCGAATTGTACCAAAAATTTACGTAGGGGTTGAGAATCGCTGCAACAGACGGTAAAAACCTATTAGAAAATATAGGGTAATTTTCAAGTACCTACCCAAATCGAGGTCATACCTGGGGCGAAATACCGCAAAAACAAGATTCATGTCAAGAGGCCGTAGTCTGCTTTCATGCCATTCTCAATGAAAGTGGTAATCATGTCGACAAATTTTTATTATTCTAATTATTATTTCAATAGGCATAGTTGACCATACTAATGTACCGCTGGTACGACTAGGGACCGATGTCAGAATAGGTGAAAACGGCGTAAATATGACCTAAGCACGGAAAAATTCAATATTGACACCAATGAGCTTACATTCTCTATCTTGATAAATGGCACTAATCAATGACGCCAACTCCGTTCCACTCACGCCCGTAAGATAGTAAATAGGTTGGTACTATAAAAAATATAGATGCACCAATCTAACAGCTACAATCCAATTTCTCCAAGGGACGATCCAGTAACTCGTCTGAAATCGAAATTTCAGCGCCATCCTTCAAAATGTGGGTTATACGACAATGTATCAAATTGAAAAATACAATATTGCATACTAAATCATTTTCTATTTACGGAATCGCCCTCTCAATTAAATATAGGTTCAAGAAGTCTTTTATCTATACAATCTAGTCATGGAGATTGAAGAATGAAACTCGCCAAAAACTCGTACATTACCAAAAAAAGTTCAAGGAGTAGTACCTGCCTAATCGAAGCTTCTCGAAGGTTATGCAATTGAAGAGTTTAACCGGAAAAATTCTTTCAATTTTGCATTTTGGGCGTTAAACGCCCCCAACCGTTAACATTATTCCTTTCTTATTCAGCAATGGTAAAAGAGTAATTTTATCAGAGCGTACAGGATCTATTTTTATGGAAATTAATTTCCACCCGAGGCTGCCAAATAAATGTTGCAATAACTTCACCAACCGATCGGTAGTTTCGAGGGCAAATTTCACAATTTTCTGCCGATTTTTGGAGCCAAGATGCTAGATGACAGGCTGACTAGTATACACACAAATTTTGGAGAGCTCAAACTTGGGTAAAAACTTCCTCCTGGAACTGAGTCGACACACAACAGAGTATTTATGTAGTTCGAGATCGTTTTTGGGTTTTAAAAACTCGAAAAAAGATCTGTTCGTCATGCTGCTTAAGAGAAGGATCAAGTTGGACGAGTGGAAAGCCCGTAGAGCGAAATTACATAAATAATGGAACATTGGGTTTCACCATCATGATAAATTTACAACTTAACTCGTACACAACTTGCGGCAGTCTTAATTACGAAGGAATTCCTTATCAATATTATACACAATATTATCCATAGACTAGTGGTAACCTCTACTCACAATATATCGAAAACAAGGTACAACGAATAGAACTCAAGTCCATCGAAGTCGAACCAAGCTGTAAAGGGAATGGTAAATTTGCTCGCTTTTTATCGTCGACCAATAATTTTGAAATTGAAAGCCAAGTCTTCGCGTTAATTACATACAACCAGTATGTACATTGTGTCCAATGTCGAGCGCCTACATTGAATCGACGCCTGCGGACGGTCTGTTGCGCCTCCTCAAATCTTCAGATACATCCGCATCCCCCAGAAAACGGGCTGGAAATAACGAAAAATGAGTTAATACGCTATCTTTTTATTGGGTACTACCCCCAGTGCAGTAACAGTTGCGCACAATGTCCAACAGAAAGAAAATATATTTTTTTTTGAAAAAATGCTAAGTGGTTTGATTGGGGTGGAGTTGGCTCTACGGAGGGGATCGGGGAGTTTTGATTCGCATCATGGTGTCTACTGTGGGAGAAGGCGTGTGCAGCAGATTTTCAAAAATGTAGAATCTGTTACTTTTGGTGACAGACGGACAGGATCCAACGCCTTGAACTATTATCAGTACACACAGAGTTTGTTCTACAAGTTTTTTTTGCCAATCTGAAGATTTCTTGCCCAAACAGAGGAGCTGGGCCGCGATTCAAACTCAAAACTCATTACCCTACACTAGCCTTATCTCATGAGCTCATATCACGTACCGATGGCAAAACTGTGGGAGTGGAAATTAACGATATTTTACTCTACCTTCCTCACTTGGCGACTCATTGCGAGATGGCGATTCCTTAACTGGAGATGTATCTTGCGACTCATATCCGCAATCTTCCCTCTGCAAAACATTAATAGGACACCCAAGCTATGAGACGCATGCTCACAACAGACGGGACGTTTCAAGGCGTAGGTTAGGCAACATTATGAAGAAGCGATGATAAGTATTAGATACCAAATCGGTAGCAAAGAAAACGAACGTACAGAGCAGCAGTTCTTTAAAAATGTCGAATCTGTTACTTTTGCTGTTGTTTTTATTTACTGTTATGGTTTCCTTCAAATCGGATCAGATTCACAATGGGATATAATCGGATGAAGATGAAGCATTCATTTCGGGATTCGGCATATCATTGAATTCTGGTTGTCTGCAAGACGAAATCCAAAGTGAGCGTTTCAATTACCTGGAAATATTTGGCGTGAGCGTAGCAACCAACGACGCACAGAATGGACATGACCGATTGAATCAGAAGCCAAACAATGATGTTCGTCGCTTGAGTCCTGGAGAACAGCTCTTTGCCGTTCTTTATGCAGAGCAACGCTTCAGACGCCATGATCGCTCCGTAGACCCAACATTGTGTGCCGAGACGTTTGCAGTTGGGATCGGTGACGTAAACGTAAAATTGCCTGAAATGAAGGAATCGTGTAATTCGAGGAAATTTCAAGAGACTTTGTCCAACCCGTTCGCGCAGACGTCTGAACAACTACTGTAAATATTATGATGTGTACCTGGTCCGTAAAACCTACTGGTCCTGCCGCTGAAGATCGGTCGGTTGAGGGGCAAAACAGACTACAGCGTTTCTTAAGGTAACATGATTTCTCAAGTCTTCAACCGGCGGCTAGTCCAGAGGTAATTGGTATTTTCAACAGTAAAAAAAAAATTGAGCAGCATGCGTATTTAGAGGTAATCATGGTCGCGTCTAGAGTTCACCATTTAACTCGGAACAGAAACAGTGTTTCAAGGTACCGAGTGTTTTAAGCGCTTGATCAATTGTTCGAGTAAATCAATCGTGATTGATAGTGCAGAGAATTGATTGAAACTTTGAGCAAGCATTGACAGTGATTGGTATTGATACTAATAGGAAATTCGATTGTCCATGGGCATTTTCTTCAAGCATCGCGTCAGTCCGTGAAAGTTGAGGCAACCACAGCAAAATTTGCTAAAACTGGGAGAGGTGTTACCGCACTGACTCCTGGAAAATCGCCCAGAGATGGCGTGGCCAAAGTATTGGCATCTTTTAAAACACGCCGACAAAATCGAGAAATCCCAAGAAGCCATTTCCAATATAGGACTTCGCAAAGTGCTCAAGACTGACAGTCAAATTACGGAATAACACAAGCAATCGTAAATGTGGCTAGCGTGATTTGCATGCAAAAAATCTCGACAAGAGCTTGAATGATGGAGAAACCTCAGAAACGGCTTCATACAGGAGAGTTAATATTAAACAATCTAATAACTCAAATACGGCGAGTCAGACACTACAAACAACAACCGCACGAACTGAACAAGAAATTGTTTTTATATCAACTCAAGCACAGGATTTGAACCCCGGAAAAGCGGCAAAAGGGCAGACCAATATGTATACTGCTTAGGGCTTTATCAATAGTCGATTATCCAAAAATCACTGACCAAACTGTAGGCTACTAATTGCAAGTTGATTTTTGGATGGATGCGCATTGACTTTGTCCCCAAGAACTTAGTGGCCAAGAGACTTTTCAATATGTTCACAACAACTATACTGGTGGACTCAATAACCCTATAACTGCCTGGAGTAGCCTGATTTTTGGATAACTGACTATTGATAAGGCTACAAAGCTGATTAGCTGATAAGGCTGATTAGGCAAGTAAGTATTGATTGCTTATTTTCCAAGTGACTGCTTGATATCTATAAGATGAGTTAATCAGTTTGTTATTGGGTAATCGGCTGATAAGCAGGATTGATAATGCAGCCCTGAATTTCGACAGAGCAGCAGGTTGTTATGCGAATGGTCGGGCCATCTGGAGACCAGCACAGCCTTTTGAAAATCAGTCAATTAACTTATCCAGAGTGAAGGCGAGTATGAGCTATGATTGTCAATGACCATGAATTTTAGCTATTATGGCGGTGCTTTAGTAGACGGTAAATTGATGAGAAAATTTATTGTTCAGCAGTAGAGCGAGGGTGACATTTCTTTAAAGCTAAAGCGGGACCAGGAAGCTAGGGAAATCGGATGGCAACATGCAACAGCAACGTAGAACATCTGGCAGAGAAATCTACGCTCCACTAATGAAAAATACCGCACCACCTCTGGAATGGCTACAAGAGAAAGCGCTTGGAAAGGAACCAGTAAAACGCCACAGTCCGTACTCCCCTCAAACAATCAATCATGATTCGTAAGCATGGAAGTCATGTACTGAGAACTAAGCAACACTGCCGCATTTTGGCTGAATAAACATACACCACCACCACCCTTAACGCTCTTGCGAGCTAGTTCAGAATTCGGGAATAACCTGGCGGAAGGGGCGACAATGATGCCGACAAATGCAAGACGCCACACCACCAACGGATGGGTTGGCGGCATTTCAAAAATGTGCTTCAGGAAAAATGCGTTCAGTTCGCATATTTGCCAGTACAAGACCAGTTGACAAATTCCGAAAAATCGTCTATATGTGCTGTTGGGGTCGACCCATCTGACGTGAGTCCAACTGCCGGGCGTGAATTGGAGGACGGCTCTTTTGATTTTACCGGACGTCGTCTCGATTTCCCTGAAATAAAAGCAGGCGGTCAAACACCGGCGGAATTCGCTAAACTCAAAATTGTTATTAGGTAATCGAAGCAGAAATTTATTTTCTCAACCCGAAGAACACAGATGGGTAGGCCGGAACTCACTTGATGCCGACCCAGTTGTAGTCCCGCATCTCCAAACGTTTGCAAATCCACAGGCCCACATAAATACCTAAGCCGTTGCAAATGACCACATCCAACAAGAGAGCGTCCCACCAGCATTCCATGAAGTTGGGAAGCAAATGACAGAATGCCATCTGGAAACGACCAATCCCAGGAATTAACCAGAATAATATTCTACTTTTACTACATATTATGCAGTAAATTACAGCAATATGAAAAATGCATGAAGGTGCTTGTCTACGGTGTCAGTTACAGTGCGTAAAAAATCTCTGACGCCACACACCCAAATGTAGATCACATTCTACATTTTATAGCCCAGACACATACCTATAGGTACTACTGCAATTAAGGTTGCAGGAGAACAACATCAATTTTACAAAAATTCATTCAATGATTTTTACAAAAATAAAAACACAAATCAAGCTGTCGCACCTCGGTAAATTCCCAGGTAATGCTCACAGCCCAGCAGATGCCCAAGTGCCGTACAAGTACAGCCTTGAATGCCCAACCGACAAAATGAGCAAGGGCAAAAGCATCCAGGTGATCCCAGATTTTTTCGATGCTAACATCCGAACAGTTGACCCCGTACTCCTGTAAGAACGCAAGTATTTGGATGATCACCAATTTGATCGTAGCGCCAAAATCTACGAACTAAATGATATCGATACTACACAAAATGTCTAGGTATGATTAGATTTTTAGAGCTTCAGTTATGAAGGTACCTACTTTGAAAGTTGAATTTATTATATTTACCAATACTCCAAAAAATATCAAATTAAAAAAAAATCAGTAGTACTTAAGCCAGTCATGAACATTTAATAAATGTACGGCGAACGATTCATGTTTGACCCATCTATAAATAAACGTCGACCATTTATAGCTGACCCACCTTGTCCATGTCGATGTGAAAATTCTCCAATTTGGGGTCCAGCCAGACGAGAATAGTCTTTATGGTTTTGTAATTTTGAAACAGCAGAAACAGTAGGCAGAGAAGATAGAGGACGGAGAGTCCGAAGACGATTCGCCAAACGGCCGGATGGGGTCGCGTGAATGGGCCATTGGGGAACGCCAAAATCGAGATGATCATGAAAAAGAAGACGACGCAACCGATGCCGGCCCATATGTTGCTGTTATGGTCATCCTCGTTTCTAAAATGGCACCACCATTTAATAGGATATAGTAATGTTAAATAACCATAAAAATCATCCTTGAAAAAATTACAGGCCGAGGCAATAAAACTTTCCGATACGTCCTCAAACCCAGAGGAGGGTATTCCAAAAACATCGATAATTTTGTTGAACGTAGCTAAGTATCCAAAGTTGCCTCGGATGAGCGCTGCCGCCCTCAAGATGGTCGACATTTGAACATAATAATCTTATTAATAATATTTAGCATATTAGACTAAAACAGTCCGACGGCAAAACTAGCCATTGACGGATACTGTCATAGTAGAAATAGCCAATTCCCATTTTTGTGTCAAGGTTGAGATTGATACATCAATAATTTCACAACAGGATTTGTTTGAAGTAGAACACCATTATAGACAATGGAATCGGCTCTCTCCAGAGAAAACAACACTGGTTCTCTCAAGTATGTACTGGGACAGTTGAATTTCAGTACACTTTAATTTAACACCCAACTGGAATTGAATCAAGTTATTTTTTCAATATTAAAGTAAATTATAACATTTTTGGAAAATGAATAAAACGTCTTGTCGAGAAGCAAAAACTGAATTTTAAGGTAAAAACAGCACGATTTTTCCGAATTTCATTTTATTGTCATTGATTAGGATTATTCACGGTATTTCTGATATTTTGAGCATCCCATCATCAAATTATGGGAGTCGGTTGGGGAGATCAATCCAACGTATGACCACGCTCTCAATTGCTGGCAGTCGCTCGGGTCGGACAATGATTACACAATCGTGTCTGAAAATGAAGCTCCTCGTTTAAATCAAGATAGGCAGCGACAGGCCACCTTGGACACTGATCAAAAGTAATATTTATACACCCATCCGACGAACACATTTAATACCAACCCGTTCAATAATACTGTGCCATTCGAACAATTTCCACACCAAAATTTTAGTGAATGCACCACGCTGGAACGTTTTTTTAAAACCCCCAAAAATTGGTTTTATGATGTTCCAAAGGATGCAGATCTTTCAATACGCGCAGCATGTTTCTCCGTGTCGCTCGAAAACTATAGTTTCCTATATACCTATAGAGGACGACTGACGACACTCAGAATTCAGTAAAGGGCAGCCCTGCAGCTCGAGCATGGAAGTTTTTTTTGGGAAATTACAATTTTCACTTCAACTATTTTTAAGAAGGAAACTGGATCGTCCTTAATCCGTGGAAATTGTTGAGTTACTCACCCATGCTACAACTAAATAAATTGTTAATCGTGTTCTTCAATAAAATTTAGAGCCCAAGGAAAAGTTTCCCCGTCTGAAAGTATGGTCTCTCATAGGCTACGAGTCATAGCTCATGATCAATACAGGCGTGAACTTGAAATTTGGAATACATACACAGGATAAAGCGGGAATGTTCTCAAACAGGTTTCGTATTTATATATTTATGATAGAGGTAAATTAGAAAAATAGAGAAACTGATGGAGATGCCGAAGGGATATTTGCAACAGGCTCAAAACCGTTCAGCAACACCTAACTAGTGACATTAATTTGTAGGTCAGGCAGGTGCCGGTTTTGTTACAATTAATTTGTATGAAATTGAGTTGCAAAATAATACAATGAAGATGATGACTAATTTAAAATGTAGGTACCTAACATTTATTTTGAAATTGATTGAATTAGAATCGAGTTAGGTACCTACTTGATTGAATTTAAATTGATTGATTTTTTAATTATGAATTAAATAACATCTAATTAAAAATCATGCTGATCAGCGTTTGCCTGATGCGTATGTCGAATCGGACAGATGAGGTATTTTGTTTTTGTTTAAAGATGCGAGCATCTAGGTCGATTCCCCAACTCTAGATAATTGGACGCCTACGAGAGGCGGATTAAGCATTAAAAACTAATTAATACGGCTTAGAACTACGAAAAAACTCTAGAAAAGCCTGAAAATAGGTGTGAGGTCTTCAAAATGTTCGGGTGTTTTCGGTTCGGTTGGAAGGAAGGCATTCGGTTTCAAATCCAGGACGCAAGGAACGCTAGTGACAGGGTTTAGGATTCGGGCATCGGACGTTCCAACGACTTCTATTTTTTTCTACTAACCGGCGTTTTTTAAATCGATTTTTGGGAAGGAGACAAGTTTTCAGCAATCACCACTGTCTACCATTGGATAATGAATTAATTCAATGTCAGCCATTAGCCGGGTGAAGCCACGCCTCCTTGCACAAATCCCCCCCCCTCTTTTACCAGTACATTGACAAAAGTCAATCAGACGTGAACTGACAAGTCATTGTTAAGGCAATCATCATTCTTACCTGATGAGTGACACGTAAATCAGAGAGGCGAAGGAGACGGTGAACAAAGTGATGGTATGAGGCCGGTAAAACACTTCCAAAGAAATGTTGTCCACCTGCCGCTCATTGACTATGGTGAACTTATCGGAAAATGTTCCTCCTTCACTCTTCATTTTCATTGGGATTTATTTATTTTGAGAGCAAATAAGTACCTATCTCACCACACTTCTATAACCAAAACGTGTCTTCGAGAGCCATAAAGTAGGTATGTACTTATTGATCTAATTGAACGCAATATTTTTAAATATTTTTATGTAAATCTAACTATTCAAGCGAAGGAATCGTAGACCGATAAGTGGGGCCAAGCATTGGATAGATGCGAGTAGCTGAGAGTCGGAGGAAAACTATTTGACCGAAAAAATCGGATGATCGCTGAGTAAACCGAATAATCGCCGAAGCTGATCAAACACTTATATTAATGACTATTGACAACCACGACCAACACTCCGGCGGAGTTCTCGTTGCTGCGAACCCAAACTATGAAACACACAAAATGAACATTTGACTAGAAGAACAAGAGCGAGTGAACTTGACTACTATCGGTTTGTCGTCGGTCCATCAGCCGTCTTCCTTTTCTAGTTTTCTGAGGGAGAGAAAGTGAAAGGGAGAGACTACTCATCCTTTCCCAACAGCTGATAAGCCATTTGGCCTGCTTCTACCATAAAGCCACCAGGAGCACAAGTTCTCCATTGGTTGACAGCTAAATCGATCCCCTTTACCGAGCAGGCGATGGTAATATTTTCAATTATTGCTCTGCTGTGCAAAGCAGCCTACAAACACAGCTGCACCACTGTAGAGGCCTGGGCTTTGCCCCACGTGCCGATACGCCAGTGCTGAACATTCGCGCTAAATATCCATGTTCTCTTGATGATAAACAACAACAAGTAACGGCTACTAATTCCGAGATCAGAAGTAACTCTAGCGTTACTCTGTTAGCTGGTTTCTGTTGATGTGACGTGTGACGTTGATCATCAACTACAGTATCGCCGGTCCCGGTCAGTCCAAGTCCACTCAAGGAGTCGACAGTCTAGGAATTTCAGACACGACGTTCGTAGATCATCTTCCTTCCAAGTAGTAGTAAGTACTTACCTACCTACATTCCGTGTAAATAATAACTTATTGACTTATCAATTATTTTACCGATTTTGAGACTGGATTTTTGTACAGCAGGCACAAAACCCCACGTCAAAATATGGAATACTTGTTCACGTTACCGTACCTCCTCTTGGAGCCACCCAACTTGAAGATGAAAAAACCGTCGTGGCTTCAGCAGCCCTCGGCGATGACGATGTACGCCCTGGTCCTGTTGTCGTATTTCATGGTGACAGGGGGTAAGTTCTTCATGTAGACCCGACGTTGGGTCAAGGTGACTAACACTGTTATAGACATAACTAGTTCACTCTGATGGCAAGAAAGGCTGCGCGATGTAAAGTTAAGCAAGCACGGCGTCCTCATGATGGTAGCTTTATTAGCCAGGCAGGGTAAATATTTATTCGTCAGTTACAATACGTCTGAATGCGTCGGTGCATGAACAAAACATAATATGCATATCGGATATTATACAGCATCAAGGCTAAATGTCCATGGTCAACGTGCACTGACCATAAGAGTACCCGGAGCAAGCCCACCGACTGGTCACATTCAAGCGAATAGCCATAATCTGCGTCAGCATTGACAAGTAAACCGTCAACCATTCCCTCAGCAACGCCAGACACGTCGAGCTACTTACAACGTCTCAAATGGCATCAACAAAAAGCTACATGGAAGTCGTTATGGTTGACCTCAGGGTTAGAGAAAGGTGCCGACTTTCTCTTGTAAGTTTTATTCGTCTGGGTGCTCTACTGCACATGAAGAATCAGACCAAGAGTGACCTAACCTCTGTTGCAAAAGGAAATTTGAAAATCGTACAAATAAATTATCCCCCACCAAGAAATGAAGAAAAACAAGAAGATCCCAGAATTGAGCGAAATTCTGCTACGGCTTACAAAATTGGCGCATACTTTCATAGTTAAGCGCGACACATCGATCTGAAATGAATAAAGGCGCGAGTAAACTGAGTGCCTGTGCGCCTCACATTGAAGAAGTAGTTATCTGGGACTTACCTAGAACAACTGAAGGCCTACACGCTTATTGTCGACCCAATGCCATATCGTTGTCAAAAAAAGCGCCAAC
This sequence comes from Nesidiocoris tenuis, assembly GCA_036186465.1. Lineage (NCBI taxonomy): Eukaryota > Metazoa > Arthropoda > Insecta > Hemiptera > Miridae > Nesidiocoris > Nesidiocoris tenuis. Next base: position 38,007,883 of record AP028909.1, read on the forward strand.
GTGACTCGTTATACAAGACAAATTCAAGACTGGGTTTATGCTGAAACTGAATATTGCCCTGACGGAGGCCTAAGGTATCTTCAACTCAACCATAACCATTCGCGACACCTTCAACAAGACAAGGAACTCGTTTTTTCAGCATAAAGTATCAGATCTTCTCCATAAATTATGAAGAGACATGACCCGAGCCCTGAACCCTGTTTGGTACCACAGGCAATTCCCGCCTCAGACTGCCACTGAACAAACCATTAGCTTTCAGCCCAATACACATCTCCTGAAGAATGACAGCGCGCTCTGGCCAAAATGTAAGTGAGCGAGCTTCCTTGACAAAGGGAACCAAGTCGAACGCCTTGGGCAGGTCTAGAAGCTCGACAGAAGTGACCCCCCTGTCATCGAGCGAGGGTACCTTTGACTTTTGGTACCTCATCATCTGGAGGCTGGAGCAATGTTCAATGCTCTTTTTTGTTAAACCCTGTAAGGCGGGCAGTCTCTCTTTTGGTTGTGAGCGTGGCTTGGGGCATGCCATTCATTCTTGAAGCTTTACGTACTCGGGTAACCGCTTACTTGCGCAGTCGTCCAGGGGACGTTCAAGGACTTGCTATCAATGTTTTGCCTGCGAGACGCTGATTATGGCTCACCAGAGGCCACAGGTCCCTCAGCGAATAAACGCACCACCAAGTGAACGTCGTGCCATCAAATCAACTACAATAATATTTCAGTTATTAACCATATTATGGTTCTTGAATTGTATGAAAAGCGATGTTGGTTTGGGACCCAAAAACTTACTAGAATTTACTTCGTCTAATGGAGATTTTTAGAGTCTTTAGGTAATCATGTTTAACTTTTTCTTCTGTAGGAATAATTTACGACGTAATCATCGAGCCTCCAAGCGTTGGGTCGACTACTGATGAACACGGTCATTCAAGGCCGGTAAGTAAAACTGTTCCGTAAATTAGGATGCATGCTGTGTCTTTCATGAATCACCATAGTAAACTCTCACATGATATAAGAGGGACGGGATGGTCAATCTCTGTTAGAGACTAATAATTTACCTCAAACCCGATTCGGGATTTCTGATTTTCAGGTCGCATTTCTGCCGTACCGAGTGAACGGTCAATACATCATGGAAGGGCTTGCTTCCTCATTCTTGTTCACTCTTGGTGGCCTCGGATTCATCATCCTCGACCACACGCACAATCCTACAACTCCCAAGCTGAATAGGATCCTTTTGATAGCCGTCGGTTTCCTTTGTATCATCGTCTCATTCATCGCTTGCTGGGTCTTCATGCGTATGAAACTTCCGTAAGTGAACGTCCTGGTTGTGCGATTCCTACCGAGTCTATTTTAAAGAGCAATCACTTTGATAGAAAACCTTACAATAGGATAGAAATACCAGTGGAACATCCAAAGCCGATACTGCGCCAACCATTTTTGCTGAATACTCACTGCTCATTTGTAAAACGAGCTGAGGGTTACAGCTAAGCACTCAGTACCCCACCAACTTCTGCCATAAAGTTTGGTTTTACTACTTATATATTGGATCATCCAGCTGTACCAATTGCTGAGGATCAGATCACGTAGATATTGATAAATACAATGGAAGAGAAGAATGCATTTATTGCGAGCCCCTTTATCAAAATTCATTTGTGCAAGTATACCGTTAGAACACTGAAAATAACGCAACATGAAACCTAAAATTAAACATAAGTAAGTTTGGTATACATGACAAATTTTCATGATAAACACGACAACATTATATACAATGACGCAACATGAATTCCAATCATAATGAAATGGGGCATGAATTTAATTATTAAACCCGGCAATAGGGCTAATTATTTGGTATAATCTGGACTAGAACCAATTCAAAATACTTGGGTTACAAATCTAATATCCTGAAATTAATTTAGATTCACTATGTAGATGTACATTTTCGAGGAGACTGGCGCGATGAGGAAGAAAAGCACGCTTCTGCGCATGCGCCAAACGAATGTGATAAACTTCCATTATAACCTGTACTCAGCCTCTAATTTGTCTTGTTTAACATTGTTTCAGAGGATACCTGAGGGCGTAAATTGGCCTGCTTCCTTGCTATCGTCAATCACCTTACAATTAAAAAAACAAAAGGTTTTCCGACTTTTTTATAAGTATTTGGCTTAAAAATTTGTCCTTTGAACGGTACATTTTCATTAAAACGTTGGCATCTTTTGTAGCTGGATGATGGTTGAACTCCCTCTAAAGATGTATTTTGAAGACGCTGCAACATTTTTTTAGAAATAAACTCCTTATTTTCCAACAAACTTTCAATTGCTTCATTGTATCGCCTCTTGCCTCACCTCGAAAAATCGGGGGATTTGTCTATCACATGTTCGAATTCAGCAAACGATAGAGCCCCGTCGTCGTCAAGATCAGCTTCAGCCAACATGTTTTGAACCAAATAGGCCATTTCCGAGTCGGTCAGCCTGTGAGGCCCGATGAGGCGATCAATTACTTCCCTCAGGTCAGCAACGCCCAGCATATCGTCACCGTCGAAATCTGCGACCCAAAAAAATGTCGAGTCGTTGGGATGCAGCCTGTCATAGGTCGAACACAACCCCTAATCTAACAGCTAGGGGCAGTTGAGGGGGAAGTGTGACGTATCGTTGATGAGGAGTCATCAGTCCTCTTGGGGTACAATCGAATGAGAGAGGTAGAAGACTACAAATTACCAAATATCCGAAACGCATGTTCAGCTTTGACAGCAGTCGGGGCCGTTTCGCTGAACACTGACATCATGTCGAGGAAATCCTCAAAAGTGCAGTCACCATCGTGGCTGGAGCTGAAGATTTTGCAAATTCGATCCCCGAACGGGTTCACTCGCAGCTCAGGATACTGCAATACCTTGTTCATGGGAAGCTTTGCGTTGCGATTATGTCCCACCCTCTCAGGTGCGAGATTTTTGAATTTTTGGTGGACCCTGAAATGTTGAAAACCTATGGTAACGAACCTAATTCATGTCCAGTACACATACTACTCAACATTGATACTGAAGTTCAAATAACTTACTGTAAAACTTCCTTTTTTGTGAAGTAAGTCAAGTCCTGCAAGAAGGTGTATGGAGTTGTTGTAAGACGGAGAAAATATAGTAAGTATATAGCATAAATAATATAGAATTGAATAGGTGAGGCCAAAAGGCAAAATGGAATGGAAGCTGATAAAAATGCAAGCTGAAACTATATTTCAAACTGAAAACTGAAGATCAAACTTGATTCAATTCCACTGAAACAAACTCAAACAGAAGTTGAAACAAAAACTCATACTGACAATCAAACTTGAACTGTTTCACATTGAGTTTCAGTTGAAGTATTAGTATCGGTTCGAATCTCAGATCAAGTTTGATTTTCAGTTCAAGTTTCAGGTTGACTTTCAGGTTGCGTTTCAGTTAAAATGTGAGTTTGAGTTTCATTCTGATTTCCAGTTCAGTTTGAGTTTGATTTTCAGTCCCAGTTCGACTCTCATTATCAGCTTCAGTTTGAATATCAGTTGGAGTTTCAACTTTAGTTTGAGATTCAGTTCCAGTTTGATTTTCATCAACAGTTTCAGTTGGTTTGTCAGTTTCAGTTGGTTTGTCAGTTTCAGTTGGATTGTCTTTTTCAGATCGAGTTTGAGTTTCAACTTCAGTTTGAGTACGAACTCGTAAACTTTCGTGAAACTAACAACTTCCATTCCCTCAATTGGAGTTTCTCATTCAGTTTGAGTTTTAGTTTCAGAGAAAGATACAACCTTTATTTTTAAAACAAAAAAAAATGGCGAGCTGCCCGAAAATACGGGTTTTAGTTTCAGTTCGAATTTCAATTTCAGTTTGATTTCCAGTTTCAGATTGAGTTTCTGTTTGACTTTCAACTTCAGTTTAAGTTTCATATTGAGTTACCTGCTCAAGTTTGACTTCAACTTCAGTCCAAATTTCAGTGAGAGTTTCAGTTTAGAGTTTGATTTTCCGTTTCAGTTTGAGGTTGATTGTCATTTTCAGATTGAGTTTGATTCCAACTTCAGTTTCAGTTAAGTTTCATAATCATTTTCGTTTATTCCAGTTTGATTTCAAGTTTCAGATTGAGTTTCTGTTAGAGTTTGATTAGGTACATCTTCAGCTTCAGTTAAGTAAGTTTCATAATCAGTTTGAGTTAAGAATTAGATTTGCCTTTTCAGTTAAGAGTTTAATTTCCAGTTTCCGTTTCAGTTTGATTTTCAGTATCAGTTTCATTTCAACTTCAATTTCATCAACAGTTTGAATTCCAGTTATGAGTTTCATTTTCAATATCCGTTTTAGTTTGAGTTAGGCCCGGTTTATTGACAAAATTTATCCAACCGATATCCAAGGAAGCTTTGGATAAAATTCACCACGGTGTTATCTGTATCAAATTTGAAAGTAAAAATCTCGTTGGAAATGTTTATCTAAAGCTTCCTTGGATATCGGATGGATAAATTTTGTCAATAAACCGGGCCTTAGAGTTTAACTTTACTTTGAGTTTCAGTTCCAGTTTGATTTTCATCATCAGTTAGATGATGTTTCAGTTAGATTGTTAGATGATTCAGTTAGATTGTCAGTTTCAGTTTGAGGGAATGTCGCTCAGAGGTTTGCTAACAAGGTTTTCGCGATCGAGTTACCATTAATTGTTTTCTGAGTAAAACAGCAACACGGGCTCACCAGAGTGAAGTTAGCAACGGTTCAGCAACGGTCAACTGCGTGTTTCTTTTCTAAATTTTCGGACTCTAGGGACGTCTCGGAACACATTTATGGCAATTTTAAAATTGTGCCACCAGTCATACAGTCCGTACAGCTCGTTGCTAACTGTTCCTTCACACATCCCTTATACCTTATCAGGTGACCTGGATGCTCGCTGCGCTCGCATCTCCAAGACAGAAAAACATCCCTCATCAGTCCAATTCGACATACTCATCAGTCAAACGCTAATCAAGCAAGATATTTTATAGCCTACCTACTTATCCGAGAAGGTGTTGGATACACCAGGTGTTTAATCTTAAGTCGTCCAATCAGACTGGTGGCACAATTCTTGTACAGCCAGAAATGTGTTCCAAGACGTCCCTAAAGACCAATTAGTTAGAAAAGAAACTCGCAGTTGACCGTTGCTGAACCGTTGCTAACTTCACTAAGCTCACGGGCTCGAGTTCATTAGTTTGTGATGACGATCGTAATGGAAACAAAAGAATTTAATTTTGATTACAAGCTTTTATTTACCCAAAACTTCAAGTAGGTACTAAAGCAGAACCCACAACGCAACAAAAATAAACTCAACCATATGCTAATAAGCAGTTATCTACCTGGTAGTCCTGCAGCTCTTCTTCCGTAAATTGACTGCATTTTTGGCCCATGTATTCTCCAATAACGATTCAAAGAGCGTACAAACGACTTCAAGCCTCAATAAAGACAGATTCGATTCCAAGTTGCTTCAAGCTTAAGGCTTACAATTGTGGTAAATTGAGGAGTTTTTGAGTTTGGTGAAACACTGACAGTCCTCGTACTGGGTAACGCCAAGCGTCACCACACCCAATTAAGAATGCTAATGATTTCTAATATCCAGTTAAGTAGGTGTGTATCTACTTCTAACTGACTTTAAATTAAGAACTTATCAAGCGTTTAACTGAGGAGAGGGGAGAGGCGTAAACAGAAATGGATTGGATGGGGGAGGGATGGTATCTTTTACTGATGATACCCGCCCATGGAAGGCAGGTAGGCTGCCCGTGGAAAACAAAACATTGTAACAAAATACGCTCCAGTTCTTACGCTTTGATTCTGATTGCACTCGTCTCAATTTCTGCCTAGTTTAAGCTAATGTGGAAAAAATACTCCAAACATGGTTGCAGGTACGCTGGATGGTACGAACGACGGTGGAGAGAAGGAAACAACAAAAATAACATCAAAAACAATGACGGCGACAGCAACAGCAATATGATAACATGATTGCGCTTGTCGCCAGCTGATCAGTGCCAGTGGACCCATGCCAAAGCCCAAATAATTTTAGTGATGGGCGATACCACAAAATATTCGATACCAGTACTCGATACTAGTATCGAAACAAATATTCGATACTACTCAGATATCGAAAGAAAATATTCGATACTGAAGAGTATCGAATCATATAAGTACTTTTTCATTTCACACACCGAATAAAATGGTAATAAAATAGAAATAACAGATTAAATAACACTATTAAGCCCTGACGTTATTTATTTTACGTTATATTACTTTTCAACAAGGTTAACAGGTCATTTTCATGTGTAAAAGTTATTTACCTATAAGATCAAACGAATGTCGAAGAAGTGGTGATGGAGATGGGGAGGAAAACGACATCAACGGTGTCATTCACACTGTCAAGTCCCGGAACTGCTTCCCTACTCCACGCAGGAATGTCAATTTGTCAACCATAGCTGGCGAAAGTCGGTCCCTTTTGTAAATTTTATTAGTTAGTATAAATAAAGTAGGCAGGTAATTTTGAGACTATCCATTTGAGTATTTTTTCTGAAGTCGGGAAAAATACTCGATACCGATACTAGTATCGAAGCAAAATATTCGATACCAAATGTACTTGGTATCGAAAGAAGATATTCGATACCATACTCATATCGATAGGTATCGCCCATCACTAAATAATTTTTATTTTTGAATTCAATGGTCAGAAACGAAAACACTCTTCATCCTCGATCATTCTTGGATCTATAAGCCGTGTTGAAATGGTCAATCACGTTGAGTGACTCTGTAGCCTGTCGGTTTCTACCAATGCGTCGGTACATTCAGCACGACTAGTCATCTCTAGGAATGAAACCGAATCCGCTGCTCGTTAGACTGCTGAATAAATGGCCTGGTAAAAAACACCTGGGAATCTATCGTTTCATGCCACTGTTCTTCGCCCTCGGTGCTGGCCTCGAGTATACTATGATCAATTGGGATTTCCACGGGCAGGTAAATTTTTACAGAACTTACAAACGTCGCCAAGCGGAAAACCAAGCGTTGGAATTGCTGCGACACCCTTCAACAGCGTGAAAACCCCTAAACATGCCTGCTGGAGTCACCTGGGGGCAGTACCTAAGAGTCTTGGCTGCATCCATGGCATCTATGATGGCTGGGGCTCAAGTTGTCCACATGGTATATCGGCCTTTAGACGACCTAGATGTCTTGGTTCAACAGGAATTGGAGAAAATGAAACGCGAATCGCAACAATCGACTTCAAGCAAATTGACGTGAAATTATTTATTGACTGCGTTAATAGTTCTTTAGGAACCAACACTGTACATTTGAATTAAATTGAAGAATCGAATAAAATTGTGATTTGCCAATGCTGTTACCGATTCGGAAATACCAAACTAGTATCAAGTAGTAAACTTTGTTGAATTGAAAGACGAAGCAGAGATCACATGGCAAGGAACACAGGACGCAGCCCTTAAGTCAGGCTGTAGTCCAGGCCTAAGGAATCCATCTTTTCAGCCGAACCATGTGACTACTGTATCAATTTATTACACCTTGCTATATGAAAGCAATTTCCAAGCATCATGTACCATCATATGAGAGAGAACTTCAAAATAATGCGGGGCAGAAAGGGTTAATAATACCAACTCGTCTCCCTACAACTGAGATAGGTGGATAGGCAGCTATGTCCAGTCATTTCCTGAAGAAAGCATGAAATTAAATTTTCACTGACACGCATCGACTTGTTGATTCTGACATAAAAATTCGCCAATCTAGAATACTGCTATTGAAGGGCTATCAGAATGATCGTGGTTCATACAGTCACACTAATTCGGTTTCGGTGATCCTCATTCCCCCTGAACAGAGCAGGGCCCAGGCAAGGCGAGTAGAGTGGAGACTCTGGCAAAGGCAGAAAGCCTGTGTTGAAGTTTTCTCTGGCCAGTACCCAGATACTTCTGCGTATAGAACAGGTATAGGTACCTATATTTAGAGGGGTTTACAAGTGACCATGCTTGGAGGGTTCTAGATTCAATCACGATTGAACCCAGGTCTTCTTATTACTAACGTCGGTCACTCTTCCAAGTAGATCAAGCATTCTGGACAAACGTAGGACAAACGTACTCGTACGTAGTGGACTATTTTGTCCTTTCCAGAATGCTTGATCTACTTGGAAGAGTGACCGATGTTAGTAATAAGAAGACATGGGTGAATCACATCAGAATATTAAAAACGGAATGCAACTCCATAAAAAAGTACTCGATTCAACACTCGAATGAATGGTCCATTTGGTGCACGTGGAGGGGCCTCAATTCGATCTGCTCCAGACCATTCTGGAGTCCTTACTCCTTGGAAGTCCCTTCTCCCGAGCTCCCTTTTTCCCTTTGCTTCTTCACCCCACTCACTAGACTCTACTATCCAGACTGTCGGCAAGGGGGCAGGGGCACCCTCGTCCGTTGTTTTTATTTTTATTCCAGCTCGAACCTGCCTGGTCCATAATACGTACATAAAAGCCCTCATGACTATTTCGGTCAATTCGGATGATGATTTACACCCTGGATAAAGTGAGTATGCCCGGGACCTGTTGATTTTAAGGTAGGTAACCAATGTTATAGACGCCAATTTATGGGCACTTCCACAATCTAAACTTCCTTCATGCATGTTCAACTATCAAACGTAACGTTTGAGTACGGGGCGGATATTTTAACTTGACGGAGCATGGGCCGCTGGGGCCTCAAAGGCGAGTACCTACCTACCTATGAGAGCAGGTAGGTTTATGTACTAGGGCTAGTGTAAACTCTGCCCATCTCCCCTGCCCAGATCATTAAATGATCAACAAATTTTGTTTGGTTTGGGTTCACATCAGGCACTGGGAGTCTGAAGATTTTTGCGACCTACAAAAATATCGCTAAGCCGCCATCCTTTTGAGATGCCTCAAATAACGATTGTTTGTCGGTCAACAATTTCTAAACAATTTCACAGTCCTTCTCTAGTCAGCACTGAGCCGACAAGCACCAACTCATCCTCAGTACCTACCTAACGCATTTTGCCGAGACCTCACAAACAATACCCTACGCCTCGATCAGAACGAGGCTGATGCCTGCGTGGGATTTAGAAACATGAGCTTTCTCAAGCTGGCTCGAGGAAAGGGGAGGGTGTGCCCTCCTCACCCAACACCCAAGGGATCTGTCCGAATTCCAAATAATTGGGTACCTAGTATTGGAAAGCTCCAAGAAAGCTGAGGTCGCCTTGCTCCTCACAAGTGTTGCTAAAGAGAAGATTGTCAAATCGCCGAATCTTTCAATCACTAGTGGGTCGAATAGCTGGACCCTATTTTCCAACATATATCATCAGGTAGAGTTAAAATTCTTAAAAATGCACGGCACCTGCGGCAATCTTAAAACGACTTTAACATGTTCAGTGCTAACCGCCAAACAAGGCCGAACGCACAAGATTGGTTTGCCGCCCCTCGGCCAGCCATTGAAAAAGTAAGGTACCTACGCACCAATTCAATGCGCATAAAAATCTTGGTGGTTCCATAGATCAAATCAATCACAAGACGAGAAATGAAAAACAATCCGAAAGAATGATTCTACTCAATGGAAGAAATTTGAGTGATAGCGCAGACCACTCAGCCTTAAATAATAAGTTGGTATACGCTGCGCTAGGGAGTTTACGTCGATCGGTTGTTATCCCAGGGTAACCTGACCTCTCTGGCTCATAACAAACCTCGTTCAGTGCCGTTCAGGTGCGGGCTGCATGATTGTTCAGTTATTTAAACTCATTTTTATTACTTATTAACTATTATGACTGCGAGAAACATGTCTCAGTGCTTCACGTATGGTTGTAATCATCGGGAAATGCACGAAACATGCCAGTTTCTCCGTTTTCCGAAGGATCCAAAACTTTCAAGCGTTGGCGTGATATGAGCAGGTAAGTTCACTTGTTCAGTTGTACTTTTTTGTGTCAATTCCTTTCATTATTCTATCCGGAGCCTATGCTTTGGATAGTTGCTCAGCACATTTTCGGAGACAACAAGCGAATAAGTAGTCTTTCTTGAACAGTTAGTTTTGAGAGCTATGTGTATGAGAAAAAGCTTGTTCTAAGACATGCCTACTTCACATCGTTCTAGAATAATAAGGTAGTTTCCTTTCATCCATCCGCGAACGTTATACCTGGTAGACCCAAGCATCTCCGCAAAACGAAAGCATCCTCAAAATAGGTAGATAGTGGGTTTTGTAACAAAAATTGAGGGAGTAAGGAGAGGCTGAAACATCGTGCTCTCATCAGAGCGCCGGGTCTGTGATCAAAACGTCGCTAAGTTGGTTCGAAGTAGCTATACGAGTGTATGTACGCAAGTAAATACCTACGGTTCTACATGTCACTATCACAATTTGTTTTTTTTTCATTTTTCAGGAGAAGAACAAAAAAGACTTGCGTAGCCCCCTCAGTGATCTTGTGACACCCTCGAATGATATCGCGGACTTGAAATCCACAATACCTAACCCTCTGCCTGGCATTGCAAGAGCACGAATCGAAATTAAGCGAGTGGTAGGCAGACTGAAAAGTGATCCTCGACTTCCACTTAAATCGCCACTGGACACCCAAAACAAAGAAGAATGATTTCTAGTCTATTGGTTGTACGCATTGTTTCTGGATTTTTTTTTGCATCTCGTTTCTTTTCGTGTATTGTTATTTAATGCATACCTGTCTCAAGTATTTTTTATGATAAAAAGATTCCTATAAAGAGCTCTTATACCTACCCTAACCTTTTCTTTGTTCTCACTCTTGATGGAATGTCTTGGACATGAGTAAATTTTCTTCTGTTCCCTGTTTAAAGACACGGACGACCGAGGATCTAGTATTGTAAGAGTAGGAAGAAAAAAAACTTCAAGCTTCAAGTATTATTTTTTATTTCAAAGCAAACAAACAGGAACTGAAGACAGTCAAATTTATTGAAAAGTAGAGTAACAATAATTTTTTTCGAAAAATTGCACCTAGGTAGTTCTTTGAAACGCGTCACCTTGCTATTTTAGAGATATGCATAAGGAACTTCATGATCATAAGGAACGAAAATAATATAATTCGAAAAATGTACGATCTCAGTGGTAATAAGGAAAAAAGGATAATTTACAGAACATTATAGAATCCTTTTCTCTAGATACTAAATCACTCGCGGAGAAATTGTGGAATCCCATAATTTGAATAAAAATGAGAGAAGAGAAATAGTCCACTATTAAGGTATAAATAGCCACTATTAAGGTATAATAATTATAGCAGACAATTATTGTAGACCGGTCTCGGTTAGACCATCATCAGTAGGTACTTAACAACGACTCGTTGTAACGTTAACGAGTCGTTGTTAAGTACTGATGATGGTTTAATAACCGAAACCGGTATACAATTATACCTTAATAATGGAATAGACTATTTCTCTTCTCTCATTTTTTGAGTTTTTATTCAAATCCTTTTCTCTGGCTGGGTTGGCCCTCAGCACACCGTATTCACCGCCAGCGCCGTCGTAAGTAACTTGGAGTACGTGGTTCGCCTCGTAACTCAGTTCACCTTTCCGAAAAACACCTTTCTCACTTCCGAAAGCCTCGATTAAATCAAAAATCTTGAGTGCCATGATTGTAAGACATCAAAAAATCACTGCTAAACTCAAAATACTCGCCGTCGCAGCGTCTCCGCCCATGATAACAAGGTTGTTATTAGCCAGAGTCTTGCTGCCAACCTAACGGCACGAAAACGTGACGTCACACTCTCGCGAAGTATATGAGTGGAATATCCAAAAATACCTACCTTCCTGTTATACGCGTTGCGGTGGCGAACAGCAAACTGACAGCATACTCGGAACGCAAACAAGTTCAGCCAATGTTCCTAGACTGAAACCGCCCCTTTTGAACTTTGTACAGCGATGGCATGTCTACCTTGTACCGTCCCATCTTACTGCCCTGATGTAATCACCGTGTTGGGCACAATCACCCAATTAGTAAAAAATTGGGAAAAACCACTGCGACGCTATCTGTTGGTAATACGTGTAACCAACCACAAAAAAAACGAGTAAACGAACCCTTCTGCAGGCTGAGGATGAAATAATAATGAATAGACCAGGCTCGTGCCCAGGATTTCAATGGGAAGGGTCGAACCGTCGAAAATTAAATTCTTAAAAACTTGAACATTAACAAAAAATCTTCAACAATCAACATTAGGTTCTCAACATAGGAAAACAACCTTTTTATAGGTAGAATGTAGGTACTTACCGTACTTATTGATGATGAAAAATATATTATGTTCATGGCCCTGTAGCCCCCCCCCCTCTCTCACAGGGCACGGTAAATAAGGATTCATGGAGTGGGGGCGTCCTCTTTATGTTTCTGGAGTAGGTATATTGACAAAATTATTTTTTGCTCAATTGACTATCCCAAGTAGCAAAAAAATTTCTGCTCGTTTACAGGCCTTTATTTAGGAGGGATTCGAGCTACTTTACCGTCGAACTGAAGCTCAAAATATGGCCGTTGCGTCCTCTGCTGAACTTTTTGGTCTGTCTGGTCAAAGTAAGGCAGTCTGGCGAATGCTAGCAAAATTATAATATAATTAAAAGTATTATTAGAATGAGGGAGCTTTTTTGTTTATCTTGGTTGCGGCAATAGGGTAAACGCATGGGCTCTATTCGCAGATAGACTGGAGGACGATGAATCAGATGGATCCTCAGATGACTGCATGAAAGAACCACCTTCACTGTCTGACGGTTGGTAAACGAGCCCTTATTGCTTTCTCAGTAAACTCCCTTCGCACTTCTTCAGGGGCACCTTTGATTTTCAGACTGCCTGAGCAGAATTTCAGACTGTTCAAATCCCGCCTCCGCTGAATCCAGTGGTCAACTCGACGGAGCCACCCATCTAACTGAAGCTACGCCTTCAGATTCCCTTGCCTCATCCAATCTGAAGCCTTCCACATCTAAGAAAAGTTAGTCGCTAGCGCTTTCAGTTGCTCACGACGAAGAATGAAGATTTGAATTTACCGAATAACTTGAGGATGGAAAAAACTGATGTGTTATGAAATTCATCTTTTTTCTCTAGATGATAAAAGGCGATTTGTCTGCCCTACTTGCGGGAAAGGATTCAAACGAAGTGGACACCTGTCTATCCATCGAAGAACGCATACAGGTACAATTTATTTTTAAGATATTCAGTCAAGCTCAATTCACTATGAAATGATGAGTCATAAAAGTTATTCCTTTTATCGAATTCTGCTATTCGACATGTCTTGGGGATTACCCGAATGACCATTACCATCACCACTGCACTGTCGTGACTATTCCCTAGGTGAGAGGCCTTACATTTGCGGAGAATGTGGTAAACGCTTCCCTGAGAGCAGCAGCTTAACGAAGCACAAGAGAACTCATTCAGGTAAATTAAAGTGGTTAATTAAAGTTGAGTATAAGTACGAGTTTCCATTTGATAATTTGTATAAGTATGAGCTCGAGTTCACGCTTCAGTTTGAGTTTGATTATGAGTCTCAGTTTGATTATGGATTTGAGTTCACGTTTGATGATGAGTCGCAGTTTGAGTATGAGCGTATAAGTATGAGTTTGGGTTTGATCATGAATTTGAGTTTCAGTCTGAGTTCGATCACGAGTATGAGTTTGAGCTTATTCCTCCGTAATAGCGTTGCATAAATAGGTATCAAATTTTTTGCAGATGTCCGGCCATATCCGTGTGAAGAGTGTGGACTACGGTTTAAAAGGACCTATCACCTCGATATGCACAGAAGAACTCACACTGGTAAATCAAAAAAGGGACCTTTTATCACCTAGGTACACAATTTTTTGTATCCCCGTTTGGCGTTCGAGCCTTCAGTGCTATGGTGGTTTACCAACGTCTTCGGTCCCAAGGTCTGACAGCACAAATATTGTTATTTAAGGTACCTACTAAGGTCTGATTTCACCAAACTTTTACCATTCTGGTTAGATTAACATGGAGAATGATTGATAATGGAAAATTTTTTCATAGATAATATCTGTGACAAACACATACCTATTATGCCACCAACATAGCATGACACACATTATGTCACACATATCTCAAACTAGCAGTGGAACGACCAATGCGCCATATTGTATGCATTTGCTTCAACTGCGGTAGACACTACCATTTACTTGAGGAACCAGTTTTGGGACACGGCAATACTCTAGTTTCACTTTGGTTGAATCCTGTTGCAGAAGACTCTCCTTTCGTTTGTGATGAATGCGGAAAAGGTTTCTCTGACTTTGGCGGCCTCCAGAAACACAAGAAAATGCATTCAGGTAATCCGGTTCAACACTTCGGGGGATTTCAACGCTTTCATGTTAGATGTTGCACTTCTTCTGCAATTGGCAAATGTTTGTCTGTCTGTTTGTTCACTACCAGGTGATTGGCCGCATACGTGTGACGAATGCGGCAAAGGTTTCCCTGATGCTACCAATCTCACAGTTCACAAACGAATTCACTCAGGTAATGTTAAGAACTCATTTCCTTGCTCACAATACACACGAAAACACATCATCTGACAAAAAGAAATTAATCTGGAAATGCAGGAAAAAATGTGATTTTTCAATATCACTGTTGCCGAGCAAAATTTTATTGCACATTAAATGAACATTCGATAGCAATACTCTCTTTTCAGCACATAGAATAGGCAGTAGATGTGGAAATGATTTTATTTTTGTTAATTATCTATATTAATCTTTTAAGGCATAAAACCTCATAAATGCGAAGTCTGCGGGAAGGCATTCGCTCAAGCGACTAATCTATCATCTCACCGAAGAACGCATACAGGTTAGCATGTATTCATTATTTAAGCCCCGATCATTCGTAAAAGTGACCAAGAGACAATCATAATTCATTCATTACCCTGGAAATATTATTATTACTTTCAACTTTGTTTGCTGTTACTTCAGGTGAGAGACCGTTCGCCTGTGATATTTGTTCATACCGATCTCCTACAAACAGTAATCTTGCTGCACACAAGAGGATTCATACAGGTTATCACTAGAAGTCTTTTCAATTCCAAAATAAGCTCATGGTGGAAATTTTTCAATAGGTACTTACTAAAATTTTTATTTCGCCAATTTCCTAATATGGGATGAGTTATGAGGTTATCAAGGCTATCAGTAGGCAAAGTTGATAGGAATTTGAATTTTCTTTATATCTTCTTGAAGCTTTTTAAATGTGGGTAATTTACTTGATTATAGGCGAAAGACCCTACAAATGCGATGTGTGTGGGGAACGGTTTACCCGCAGTGGAAATCTCAGTACGCATCGCCGAACTCATACAGGTAAAACTGAATTTTTAGCCAGTTATCGATTTCTTTCTAGTTTTTCTGATACGTGATAACCGTGATATCTTTTGAATAACTGTTCTCGATTCTCAATTTTTGCTTGGCAGGTGAGAAGCCTTATTGCTGCGACGAGTGTGGTCAGATGTTCAAGTGGGTTTCGAGTCTCAACACGCATAAAAAGACGCAACACTCGAGTAAGTCCTGGTTGAGGAAGGTTGTGGGAAGCCTGATTTGGTGTCTTCATTCCATGAAATTGCTTACTTTCTGAGCTAGTTTCAAAACAGCAATTGTTTTACAGTGGATTGAGATAGCAGCGCAAAACAACAAAAAAGACAAAAAGAGAGTTTTTTGTTGTTGCAGCATCCCTGAACGAAGGAACTGGCTCGACGGCTGACTCGAGTCCACCCAACTTGATACCTGACTCAAATGCTAACCTTGACGCACCGATAATGCGATACCATGTATCAACAACTTCGCCGTGAACTACTATAGTGACTTTGCGTACTATCAGGTTTTATTCGTCGTGTACCTGAATTATTGAAGTTTTATTACGTTGTCGGCATAACCCTAAAAACATAAGGTACCTGACTTACCTGCTCTTTGCGAGCTCCAGTTTTCCTCAATCCTTCCCTTGGAATATTCCGGATATAAGCATATGATACTCTGTTGTAAACGTTTGTTGATTCAAGGTAAAATGTGTACATCATACCTTTTTGTTGAATGTCCGATTACATTTTTGTTACCCGAACATGTTGTATTCTTCATACCCCTTTCGGATAAATTGGAAATTCTGTGCGGTCATAATTGTATTGAAATTTTTTGAACTTTGCCAGGCCAAAAGGTCAAGTTTGGTGCGATTGCAATCAGACCAGACCTTGCTAGAAAAAATATCTGCTGTGGTTATTTACTTCAGATCAGGGGGGCTGTTCAGAATTGTTCGAAATCGCGGTCTCCTTAGTAAGTCATAGAAAGTCTCAGACCGAAAAACGGTCTTTCGAGCTTACAGAATAGCCCCCAGGTCAGACTATAGACATGATAGGTTTCTTGTCTGACAGAGCCGTCTAAACATGTAAGACATGGGTCATTCTCACAGAAAGGGGCAGTTTCGGGTTGGAGTTTTCAAAATAAAAATTTTCCTCCAATTCTGCGCAAAAAATTTGGAAACCCTCTCTTGAATGTTCTAAGTGAAATTCAAAAACTATCCAAACAGTGGCTGCCTTATTTAGGCCGGAAAAAAATAAATTTTAAGACCAAGAACGCTCAAATCGGTTCATTTTTGAGGCCGGAAAAAAAATAAAATTGAAAACTCTAAAAATGCAAATATGTCGGAAGTACTTTGAGTTATTCAAATTCCGATTAAAAATGGCGAAATTCTAGCTAAAAGAGGGAAGAATGGAACGATTTTGTCCTGCAGAGTGCTGGAACTGTCACGGTCCGGTCCTCCTCATCCCTTCCCTGTCCTCGAATTCAGAGATGTGGACAGGGCCGTGATGGACAGGGCCGTGACAAAACATAGGTTTTTTGACGCTCCTGTCCACACAGTAATTTTTTTTCCAAAAAATTATTATCGTAATCGAAACTGCTCCACGCTGCGTACGAGGTACTGAGAAGTAAAAAAAAATTAAGTTTGAATACCTACTTTGAGAAACAGGACAGGGCCGTGACAGTTGTGTCCGACCAACAAGGTTCCGGCCGACGTTCTATCTCGTCACTGGGTTAAATCTCGACAAAAATCCAAAGCTAGCCGGTGTTCTGGACCGTTGAGACTCGTGCCAAAATGATGGAGGGAAGAAAATCCGGAAAAAACCCTGAGAGGACCGCAAAAATTCGAATTCTTTGACAGGACAGGGCCGTGACTGCAAACCTCTGGACACCCCTATTTTCATCTCAGTACCGTAATCTTTCCGTTCTAAAATTATAAAAACTGTCATTTAGGTATCTTGAGACCAATTTTGACCTATTCTAGAAGCGCCGGGTATTTGGTAGCATCGGAAAGACATAGGAAAGAAGCTTGAAGTTGGGAACCTCGTGCCTGGACAGGACAGGGCCGTGACAAATCGACGCATTTAATTTTTTTTCTTAGTGAAAGACTTAATTGATCGTAACAAAAAAAATCGCATTTTGCGAAAAGTGAAATAGTACAATTTAAAATTTTGCCCAACTTCAAATTCATAAGAGGGCCCCCACAAACCTTCTGGACATCACTTCTGCCCTTTCTGTGAGAATGACCCACATCACAGACAAATCGACGCATTTAATTTTGGTTCATTTTTCTATAGAAATGAACCTTTGTAATCGGTCAGAAAAAAAAAATTTTTAACACCCCCTGAAAATTTGTTGGTTTACGTTTCAAGGGGTGTAGAATCCGAATCTGCAATAAAAATTTTTTGTCCGTCCGCCGTACGCCGTCCGCCGTACGCCGTACGCCGTCCGCCGTCCGCCGTCCGCCGTCCGGGGTTTTTCAGGGGGAAGGAGTTGTCGTAAAATTTTGAAATTTTCACCAAAAATCAGGTTCTGTATCTAGTTGGTCCTAACATCTCGACAGAACCCTACCTTAATTTTAAGGCCAGTAAAACAGCTGTTGAAGTGGGAAAAAATTCGTGTTTTTCTGGAAATTTGAAACATAGGCATGTGACACATCATTTTCTATAGATTTTTCTATGCTGAATCGAATGAGACCATCGCCACGCCGGTAGCTCAAACCGTTTAGGAGTTATTGCAGTTTTGGTGAAGCAGTTTTGAGTTTTTCAAAATTTCTACAATTTTTAATAACTCGAAAACTACTCGAGCCACAAAATTCGTTTTCCACTCGTTGGAATCCCCACAAAAACTTCTATCCTCCCGATATCTTCAATTTAAAGAATTTGGTCGAATTACACAAATCAGCAAAACAAAAATTGGAAAAAGTTGAGAATTTGGCCTCGGCTCTTAGATACGGTTGATTGATCTACTTACGACCACTAGCCTATTACACCAACATGGTGACGCACTCACACTACGACCAGTTGCGCTTGGCAACATACGAACGAGACAGGCTTTAACAAATGTTCTGAGGCATTCTTGACGCATTTTTAATTTCAGCATTCAGAGAATTCAATAATTATTATTATTCTGTTGGTTATGTAGGTAAATAAGAATAGATTAAATCATGATTTCAACAAAAATTAACGACGCCTTGCGTTGAAAAGATAGATAGGTAGGTCAAGCAAGGAGGACCGAGCAAAGAGGATGATTATTTTTTGCCTGGTTGAAAAAGCGTTTTTCTAAATCCCCATCTAAAATACAAATTTATACTGAAATTATAGAATAATAACAACTAAATTCTGAGTTTAAGGAGTACCGATACATCGTAAGGTTTGTCTTTGCAATCGAAAAATGAACCCCTGTGCAAAATTTGCAGAGTTCTTCGGACATACCGAAAACTAATCTGCACATGCCACTGATCTACTTAGCAGCGTTTTTTTTCTTAGTGAAAGACTTAATTGATCGTAACAAAAAAAAATCGCATTTTGCGAAAAGTGAAATAGTACAATTTAAAATTTTGCCCAACTTCAAATTCATAAGAGGGCCCCCACAAACCTTCTGGACATCACTTCTGCCCTTTCTGTGAGAATGACCCACATCACAAACATTCCTGTCACATTATCCAGCCCAGATCGGGATTGGGGTCACAAGGAGAAAAACGCTTGATTCGCCCACATGGAGGGTCGAACATCTACACAACATATCACCAAAATTTGAGAAAACAATTTTATGGGATCGAGATGCCCTGTGCACCCTGTTCAGGCAGGCCGACCCAGACTTATCCAGGACTTGGAGCTTACAACGCCAAAGTCAATCAAACCAGGCGATTGGACGAATTTGGCGTCGTTAGTCGCTTGCCCGGGACTGCCAGTCCGAACAGGCCCTGACGTTTCATGTTTTCTGCGTGCCCATTCATGACGAATGCGGCGTTAGCACAACTCTCAGGACTTTCTTTTTAATGTTAGTTGAAAGTGGCCCCCAGAAGTTCATTGAATTTTTGTTACCCCTGCATAACATTGGTAGCTGCCAGTATTGGATAATGTCACCCGGTCATCGAGGGATCGGGATCCCGGAGGGGGGAGCCCCAGATGCCGGATCTGGCATCTGTATTTCACCTAGCTGTCACTGTCAGTAAAGTTACAGCAGTTCTGCTGTTGGGGTCTTCAACCAATTCTTGATCGGTGATTCGGTGTCGAGTGACAATTTTTGACCACGCCAGTACCAGTCAACTTGTGGACAAAAAAGCCCCAGTGGAAAGTATCTATGGGTCTGTTCGATCAGACCAGTCCTGGGCAGCCCCGGACCAGTAACTACAGAAGACGAACAAAATCAAGCCATGGCGTCGTTAGTAACTAGTCCGGGACTACTCTGGACTGTCCTGAACAGACCCAATATCTACCTATGGAGTCGTATCACGTAGCAGAAACCCAAGCTATCAGAACGATACAACCATATCAGTATAAGTCTCATATCAGTCTCTTGAGTGGAGTCAACAGTGAGTTGTGCCCGTTCTCCAAACAGTCTCAGACTTTCAGACAAGTCTGAAAGTTCTACAAAGTCTTGTAGCCTGTCAAATTTGAATTTTCTCTGAAGTTAATTATTATGGCAGATGGCGTCGATACTTCGCCCTTTTCCGACGAAGATGCTAAAAAGTTGTGCGAAGAACCGCCGGCAGACACTAAGGTAGGAAGTTGAAATAGTTATGTAACGCCAAGTTGACAAAGCATGGAAACTTTTTTGTAGAATTCTCGGGTGAGCTTAAGAGAAAAATTCCGACAGCCTCTCTTCACTTATATTGTTCCCAGCGCTTTCTCCTTGACAGGCCTCTTCAGGGGAAGTCATTTGCAGGATTGTTAAAATTTAAATCGCTTTTCTCCTCCAATTCACCCAAAGAGGTTGTCATTACAATACACAATAAAAAAACGAAACATCGAAAATCAATTTAGAACAAGATTGGAGTGGTATACTGAGTTGAACTGTTGAGTTTTGAAGTAGGTACCTATCATTTTTCATTATTTAGTGCAATGACGAACTGTCTGGGAGAATTTGTGAAAAAAAATCGATCTTAATTTTTAAAATCCTATGATAAGAATACCACTTTTCCTAAAAATTTAAGTGAAGAGAAACAGTCGGAATTTTTGCGTCACCCTCACCCAAGAATTTGTTTTGTTGAAAGAACGGCAATTGTCATTATTTAAAACATTTTGTTCAAAACAAAAATTTTGAACTGTTGGCCGAGAGAAATAATATACCTACTGTTCAATTCTTTTCAGGAGTTCATTATGCAGCAGACCATGATGCGAATTAAAGATCCGAGAAAATCCCTCCCATTCTACACGGGGGTTCTTGGCATGCGGTTATTGAAGAAAATCGACATAGTACCTCTTAAATTCACATTGTACTTCATGGGCTACGAGGCTGCAGAAGACATTCCATCGGACAATCTGGAAGCAATTAGGTGGACATTGAGTAGGAAAGCTACCATCGAACTTACTCAGTAAGAACCTATTGTTACTATTTGTCCTTCACTATTCGAATCATCAGAACTGTTAGATTGTCTTTATTCGAAATAGAATCAACTCTTTTGATGGAATATACATAAAATATAAAATCATCCATGATAAGTGTTATTATACTTATAATAGTATTGTGCTTTCTCTATTTAAGGCGAAGTTGGTTTTTTGAAGTGCAGGTCACACTTATGCATAATCATATCAATGCAATCACACTAATGCATAATAACATGCTTGTATTCGTAAATGAGTAGAGAATAGCTGGACGTACACGAACATTTCTAAACACCATTATAATGTTCTCTCTACCCAAATAAGGTCCTCTTATCTTTCTGGTTGGTCAGATCGCCCCGCTCTCTTCAAATTCGAATTCCCCGCGAAAAAACCTTTAAGATTCAAACATTACCCAAAAATCGATTTTGTGGGACGATATAGTATTTTTGGAAACAGCAAACTTGTACAGGTTGGATTTATGGCTGTCGATATTGAAATGTATCGATGAATTTTTTCAGCAACTGGGGGACTGAAAAGGATGAGAATTTCAAGTACCACAATGGCAACTCCGAGCCGAGGGGATTCGGTAAGTTTGATACGTGCTGTGCGCATTCAGTAAGTACAGGCAGCCTTTAGCTTAACAGAAAACGATCATTTTCATGCTGCAAGTGAATTTTACTCTTCTACGAGGGCATTCCCTCTTGAATAATGATCTTAACTATTATTTCTTATGATCTCTGTTTCCAGGACATATTGGGGTAGCTGTTCCAGACGTCAATGCGGCTTGTGAAAGGTTTGAGAAACTTGGAGTGAGCTTCGTCAAGAAACCCAACGATGGTAAGTGAGGACGGTAGAACCGTTGAAAACTGGTGCCAAAATAACGTCATCCTCTACGTTATCCTTTGGAACGATGACGTCACCAAAAATATTCTTCTTTGCGATTGACGCCAAACATGGCCGAAATTTGACACTTCAATAATTGAAGTTGCGTCAATTATTGACGCAAGCAGTCTGACTGATTATGTAGATAGCTCTCGTTAGATGAATGGGATAGGTGCCAAAACAGAAATCAACACGTCATCACTTCCAAGCTTTCGGAAAATAAATTAATTTTATTTCCTTCATCAGGGCCTACAATGTCAGGAGAACAAAACTATGGTGGTTGCATAGTTTTGTTCTTCTGACATTGTAGGCCCTGATGAAGGAAATTTTTTCCGAAAGCTTGGCGGTGATGACGTGTTGATGTCCGTATTGACACCTATCCCGATCATCTGACGAGAATATTTGAATAGTGACGCTTTAGTCGAATTTTTACAAAATGTTTATTTAGTCAAAAGATTTAGTCAAGACTTTTGAAAACACTCAAAACGAGAGTTTCTAGTAGTCAGAAATGTTCAAACTCATTGCTTTTTGAGTAAGGTTTATTGGTGTTCAAGTTTGAAAAAGTTTAAAATACAAAATATTTATTGAAATTTGAATCTGTAGATAGATTTTTTTCTAATACCCTGTTCTTTATGAGAAGCCCTTCTTGGGGAGAATGCGCGGGGAGGCATTTTCAAAATCTCTCCAAGAAGGGCTTATAACATAGTTTCGAATTTGCCAATTTTCTCTTTATTTAACGTAAGGTCCATGGGTTTGATTGGTGGAATGTGAAGAAGAAGAGTGATAAAGATGGACAAAAAAGGTTTGAAAAGGTTAGGACGTTTCAAAACTTCTAGGGATGTTGGAAAAAACTTTGAGGCTTGTTTTCTCAAAACGCTGATTTGTCAGATACGCCCTTCTTGCACCTACCTCCTCAATTTTCCCTTTCTTTGTTGGCAGGTAAAATGAAAAATATTGCTTTCATCAAAGATCCAGACGACTACTGGATTGAGATTTTCTCCCCATCTACCGTAGGTGAAGTGATAACAAGTTTCGTCCAGAGTGAAGTTTAGCAACCTATTGCCGCAGATAAACCTATTGGTAATTTTCAATGAATGAACATGATTTCATCATAAGTTAACCTTTCGAACTTTTCAGTCACGAATACTTCACGATTCCTGGTAGTTCATCTATTGGTTATTATAACCCCACGCCTGTGCCTTCTCTTAGGAACTGTAAAAATGTATGTTCAGCATACTACGTTGCATTATTTATGTACCTTTTAATTGTCTCGTTAATAAATAGTTTCTCAAATTAAATGTCCTTCGTTAATATCCCATGTTGTAAACTATTCGCTGTAAATCAGGAGACACCACGTCAATTCGAACCACGTTACAAATCCTGTGCAAATCTGTGAAGAAATCTCTGGGTCGGGTCAAGTTGATGCATGTTATGCTAAGTTAGCACATGACATGCTCTTTTTTTATTGCATTTTTTTTTACTAGGGCTGTCGGTTATGGGCCAACGGGTTGAAATCTCATCAAAGAATTTTAGTAAATATGCTTGGAATACCTTAGCTTCAAACTTTTTCAAATGCGAACCACGTTACAAATCCTGTGCAAATCTGTGAAGAAATCTCTGGGTCGGGTCAAGTTGATGCATGTTATGCTAAGTTAGCACATGACATGCTCTTTTTTTATTGCATTTTTTTTTACTAGGGCTGTCGGTTATGGGCCAACGGGTTGAAATCTCATCAAAGAATTTTAGTAAATATGCTTGGAATACCTTAGCTTCAAACTTTTTCAAATGCGAACCACGTTACAAATCCTGTGCAAATCTGTGTAGAAATCTCTGGGTCGGGTCAAGTTGATGCATGTTATGCTAAGTTAGCACATGACATGCTCTTTTTTGCTCGCATTTTTTTATGACTCGGGCTGTCGGTTATGGGCCAACGGGTTGAAATCTCATCAAAGCATTTTAGTAAATATGCTTGGAATACCTTAGCTTCAAACTTTTTCAAAGAAAGTAGCAGACCCTCTTTTAGTAAGGGAAAGTTGAGAAGAATTTCATTGTTCAGTGACTCCAGCTTGTTGGAATTCTTCGGCGAGAGATAGAATGAATGTCATAGTATTCTCGGATATTATAAAAATTTTGGCTGAGCCGAGGTTCAACTTATAATGGAGTTTTCGTATTTTCTCTTAAAGCGGTTCGGAAAAACTGCCCAAACTTATTTTTGTTCATATATGCTGCTAGTTATGTAACTAAAGCAACCTTTAGACGGATGGTTGGTCATTAGCCCCTGTATTTATGACAAGGGGACATGAATCGGTCTAAATTCCGGTTGAGCAGTATGGGAAGGCTCCGGCTTCCTGGGTTCACCACAACTCATAGGTCGTGTCGTCCTCGCTCCTCAAAAATGCTCGAGCATTTCGCCTCTGTAGGGTATACGGGTTGTGTCAAAAGACCGAAAGAACCCTACGGCCCCTGATTGATCGGAGTTCAAATTGCTCATTGTACTTCCGATATATTAGGACTTTTCGGGGTTTTTATTTTTTTTTCTGGGCACAGAAATAAACAAATCTGCGCGTTTTTGGTCTTAAAATCTTTGTTTTACATTGTAGAGTCGTGGATATTTTACATAATCCGGTAACTGAACGTATTTTGATTTTAGGCGGGTTTTGAAATTTGTATAGCGTTTTTTGACATTTTTTATAATTGTAGCCACCAAGTTAGTCAAAATCGAATTGCTCCGGTACAAATATTTACGTATCGAAATATGGAGGAACCTTTTGCGACTTATCTACGCACCACTGGTTCCATAGAAAACTCGGAGGATAGGACAGGACCTGTGTAGAGTGTACGTCTTCTAAACCAGTTGTGTGATTTTGTGAATTGATAAAGCGGCGCTGAGTGAATCAAACCTTGGAAAGTTTATGGGCCGGTAAATAAAGGAATATCTTTTTACTCCTTGCTAACACTTTGATCAAAAGTGATGGCAAAAACGTCCTTTTCCCACGTCGAAGAGAAAAGAGAACAATTTCTGTGACAAGAACAAGGAAACTCATTTCTACGACTGAATGCATAGGAAAAGATGAGCAAGACGACGTAGCTTACCTCCGAAAATAGGCGGAAAAGTTGGAGGCCAGTTTTGAGCACAAGGGCGTAGGGATCAAGGCGAGAAACGGACGGAAGTGATAGAACGGAAGGAGTTCTGCCAAGCTTCCCCCGCCCTTTTGCTCTTCCGAGTTGATAACAAGCGAAACCCTGAAAGACGGAGCGGAGAGGACTTGGAGTTTCTACGAAGACCACTGGCATTCCGAATCCGAGAAGCTAAATCCTTTTCGGAGTGATGGACCTTCTACGAGTCGGTTGGCAGTATTGATTCGAACGAGAAGATGTTTGGAAAAATAGAACTGCGCTATTTTCGCTGGAATAAATTGGACGAAAACCGGCAGTCTGAAATTTTCCGTCATTAATTTACCATCGGCGGTCCTAATTCAACTTTCCTCTTTTCCCGATTTTTTCACCGGGCCTGCGTTGCGTCAGATTTTGAATATTCTCTCAGTATTCTACACAAAAAGGACGAGAAAAGACCCTCGGGTAAAAAGGGTCAGACATGCAAATTACTACCTACGTATCAAAAAGCGAGCCATCGATTATGAATATTCATGGTTATGTATTCACTGACCTTGATTTATTTTATCCTCCCTTATCCGGTCTTCAGAGAAGCCAACCATAACTTAATTGTTGGGCATTCCAGTGAGAATGAGAATGTTTTCCCCACAAACACTTTGTGAAAATTATCTCACAAGTCTGTGTGGACAATTTTGTGAATTGTCTGGAAGTATCTTGTCATGGCCTAGTGCATAAGGGTGTACCCTTATGTACACAGAGTGTAATGCCATAGTGTACTGGTATAACTGCATGATGGCTTATGTGTAAGCCAGGGTAAAGTGTAGAGTAAGTATAGCATGTTTATTACAGAAGAAAGCTCATTGGACGCAAGTATGGGTACAATCGAACGATGGAAATAAGCGTGTACTTACCAGCATAACGAGTACCAACGCACTGGGGCTGCAGCTGTCCTGATTCAGGACTCTGAACTGACAACTGACAGGACAACTGAACTGCAGCAGTTGAACCCGCCTTTTCTCGCGCGAGGCAGATTCTCCAGTTTTCCCCTTCTAATTATCGTATGACCACGTTTAATCGTATAGTATTTTCGTAAGTAGGTAGGTATATTCATCTCATAGCGCTACATGTCATTTTTTAGGTGCAGCCCTTATTATTCTCGCCTGGTGGTCCACTAAGGTCCGGTTCATCAATTTATTTGAAGTTAGATCCAGGGAAGCTTGCATTAATTGATTTCCAAAAAATTTTCGGTATGACGGTCAATGAAAATATGTCCGAGGAGATATTAAATATATTAAGCTTTTGCCTTAATTGATTTTAGTGTACAAGCTACATTTTATGTGCCTATAGGTACATATTATTATAGTATTATATTATGTATAGTCACATAAAATGTAGCTTGTACACAAAAATCAATTAAGGCAAAGGCTTTAAAGTTGGGTTAGGAGTTGTCCGTGGTACTGAGCTATTCGGTAAAAAGGGCTCTAAGTTAGGTATAGTTTCCTTATCATTTCGAAATAGCGGTCAAAAAATTGTTTCCATTTGCATTTTTTTTATTTTTTAGTTTACAGTAGGTAGTCCTACCGGTTCCTAAGTCGGATATTCTGCTGACGAGTAAATGGCCATATGCGATGTACTTAAATGTATTAGGTAATGCATACAAATAAACCTTCCTCTCCCTCTCTCCCTACGTCAATTCAAATTTAAGTACACTTTAAATTTCCAATTGAGCTGAAGGGCCGCACGTTGAATGATGTTCATTTGATTAAGTTACCTACATGTTACTTAACAATGCACTGGTAGGTAATACTGTTGTTGATATATACCTACTCGCAATTCTCGCGGATACATGTACAATATAATGAAGATGAATTTTTCTATCGTCCGGAATAATAGTGGCATTTCCTCGAATGTCAGCCGCATATTTGCTCCCACGAGGCTGCGGAAAGAAAACGGGAATGCCATGTCATTTGGTTTGGACTGCACGCGTTGGAACTCCCTGCAAAATGGAAATGGTCGGGGCGAGGCGAACTCATTTTTTCTCACCGAGGCCCGGCGACGTTGCTTCCAACGACAAATAATAATATCCGAGAAAGATTGCCGTCGTTGGGGTCCGACGTATTCCTGCAAACTGACGGAGGAAAAGGGGGCTGTAGGGGTTGTTGGCGGTGAGGGGGCAAATAAGCCGTTATTTAGATGAGATGACGAAGACCCCCCCCCTCCCTGTTCCCTGCGAAGTGCTCTAAGTTCCTTTCCTCATTCCCATACTTTGCTTGCCTGAAGAACGTAGCTCCTACCTACAAGGAATGCGGTAAGCGACTTAATCAACTCGTGGGAAATCTAGTTATTATTTCTGATTTTTCCCCTAGGGTTTACAACGGTTACCTACTGTGTAATTTCACTCAGTCTAACGAAATCCCCGAGATTACCCTCACTCATTTGCAGCTAGAAAATTGACGCGAGGAATGAATATTCTGGCCAATGTGATTAGACGACGGAGGGAAGGAAGTTGCAGATTTTCCCCATCGTTTTTGTATGCTAGCAAAGTAAAAAGGCTCATATAGGTCGATTTTTCGAGTATCCAAGTTAGGTAGGGATCCACGCTTCCCAAAGTGATGTAATATTGAAGGACGCATCCAAATTTGGACTTCATACGGCTCAACCTACGTGATTTTGAACTAAGAATGGGGATGAAGATGGGAGCCTGCAGGGGGTTAAAAAAGAATCCAAGTATTGAGTCGAAATTTTCAAATTTTCATCCCCGATTTTCAAAGAGATTGTTCTTGAGGCCCTACCCAGGTATTTCTATACCAAGTTACGTAGTAGGTAGGTATATAGAAACAAAGGAACGATAATTCAAGTTGGGTTGTATTTTATGGTGATGGCATTCCTTTGATAACTGCGTAATAAGTTCGGACGTAATATACCTAGGTAATATTCCATTTTTGTTAAATGTGCGGCCATGATAACTTGAATGAATTCCGCAACCATTTTGCTAGTTAAATTTTGTCAACTGCGCCTCCTATTTCACTGGAACTCAACATTTCCACCGAAAACGAACTGGTAACGGAGAAATTCGAGGCACAAAACTTTGAGGCAATGTCTGGGGCTCTTGGGGGAGTCCCTATTCCTCACGATTCAACAATTGGCGCCCAAGAAACTGTCACTTGTTTTCATCTGGCAGGAGAAAAAAAGTTACCCGATATAATGTGAAGAAGGAAGATACGCGTTTTTCAGCAAACGACCTCATTGAGGGCGCAAGTGAGTTGAGATGATTTCCCTGTGGATCCGTCGCCCGACGGAAGTGACATTAGACGTCTTTTTTCCGCTTTCTTGTACCCCATGAACACGATCTTCCCAGTGCTAATTTGCTCTTGGCCCTATACGTGGTATCTTATATTTTTCATTTAACACAAAATAGGTACTTCAAAGTTTTGTCGCAAGCTCTTATATGGGCAGGTAGGTGCCATTACTGTCCATTACTGATATCGAGTAATATTTTCTTCGCCTTTTGCATTAAAGCCAGTCGAACTTGAGTATTTTTACTTCCATATTTGCGGAGTAAATGGGAGCATTGTAATCGTCTTATAATCGAAACAGAGCTTTTACTGAAAACTTTTACTCAGAATCACTCCCTGAACTAAAGTTTGTGAGCCCGTTGGAGGTCGTTTACAAAAACGGCCATAGCTCCCTCAATTCTCAACCGTTTTCCAAATTTATTGAACTGGGATGTTTGTCTCAGTAAGACCTATTACACTGTTTATCCGGAATCCGGATTACACACAGTGCTTCCAATATATTGGCACTTTTACTGTTTCATTCTTTCTTGGCTACAATAACGAACCGATTTGAACGTTCTTGGTCTTAAAATCTTTGGTTTATCTTGCGAAAGTAATGAATATATCGTCGCTTATGCGACAACACCAGATATCTCGATTTTCACGATTTTTCAGGAGATCCTAAAAACTCACAGGTTTATATCGATTTTTGAAACGCCTCAGTGCTTCGTACTACACATTAATCGTGAACTTCAACCCAAGATCATTAAATAGGTCAATTGGCGTTCTATTACTGATAGCCGGTAGGTATTCGGTTTTGGGTGTAGCTGTACTCACTACTTTCCTCGATAATCACTTCATCTGAAACAGTATGTACGAGGGTTTCTTGGGAGCTCGGTTTATGGCAAGAAGCTGAATTCACGCTAGCCCTTTTGAGCTGCTTGGCTGTGTAACTTGCATCCCGAGATAAGTTGAGTGAAACAATCTTACAGATGAAGTGCTCGCCGTGTCATCCGCAACCTTCCGGTGTTTCGCCTTCCGTCAACCATTCGAAGCTGCCGCTCGCAGAGATCAACACACAGGCGCCCACATCAGAGGGATTTTCACCCGAAGCACAATAGCTTCGAGCGCGTTTGTAACAACAATCTTTGAAGATATAGACTAGGCCAGGGGATGAGGGGGTGGAAGGGTCGCCCTACGGTTGATAACCTCCCTTCGGGCTAAAACAAGGCGGTGGAGAAGATCCTCCGACGAGGAAGCGAAGCTGTTGACACGACTCTCAAGTCTCGTTTGTATGCTCACCAGAGCTGTTCCTCTCGTCGTCCCAGGACTGAACTTCCCTCGTCGTCGTGGAGATCGAACGGTGGGTCACGGAGTCGGAAGTTGGCGATGGATAGACTGTTGTCTGGCATCGACATTCCGTTTGCGCCATTTAGCTTCGTCTCCTGTATTCCTGCGCCATATTGTAAAGTTCGTTTCAATTGATTAACTTCTACGCGGACTCTGTTATGGATTAAATTCATAAGGGTAATGCGATGCAGTGCGATGTGGGTTTTCCAAATAACTCACCGATGCATCCGTTGCAGCAGTTACGGCTAAATCATCATTTTCGGCCGAAAGAAAGATTGTCTGCCGATAAAGGCTTCCGTTCTTTCAGTACATCCCTCATAAGTACTACGAGCATGATGCATTTTTCATTATCAAAATGTTTGATGATAAAGAATACATCATGTTCTTAGTTCTGCTGAAAGTTACTGAGTTGGCGGTCAAGAGTCAAACTCACAATGAAACCGAAACTCAAACTCATAATCAAACTCGAAGTCAAACTCACAATGAAACCGA
Source organism: Nesidiocoris tenuis (assembly GCA_036186465.1). NCBI lineage: Eukaryota > Metazoa > Arthropoda > Insecta > Hemiptera > Miridae > Nesidiocoris > Nesidiocoris tenuis. Next base: position 38,037,808 of record AP028909.1, read on the forward strand.
AACTCAAACTCATAATCAAACTCGAAGTCAAACTCACAATGAAACTGAAACTCAAACTCATAATCAAACTCGAAGTCAAACTCACAATGAAACCGAAACTCAAAATCATAATCATACTCGAAGTCAAACTTACAATGAAACAGAAACTCAAAATCATAATCAAACTCGAAGTCAAACTCACAATGAAACTGAAACTCAAACTCGAAGTCAAACTCACAATGAAACCGAAACTCAAAATCATAATCAAACTCGAAGTCAAACTCACAATGAAACAGAAACTCCAACTCATAACCGAACTCGAAGTCAAACTCACAATGAAAAAAAAAGAAACTCAAACTCATACTTGAACTTGGAGTCAAACTCACAATGAAACCGAAACTCAAACTCTTAATCGAAATCGAAGTCAAACTCACAATGAAATAGAAACTCTAACTCATATTCGAAATCGAAGACACTCACAATGAAACCGAAACTCAAACTCGTAATCGACCTCGAAGTCAAACACAAAATGAAACAAAAACTCGAACTCATAGTCAAACTCGAAGTCGAACTCACAATAAAACCAAAACTCGAACTCATAATCAATCTCAAAGTCGAACTCACAATAAAAACAAAACTCAAACCTGAAGTCGAACTCACAATAAAACCGAAACAAATAGGGTCAAGTGGGGTAATTATGAACATGGGGTAATTATGAACAAAGTATGTTTGCGCTCCTGTGAGCAATGGAAAAATCAAAAAGATGTAGCAATCGAATGTTCATTCTCTCATTGATAGGTTACGACTTTTTTTTCTCCAATTTGGCAACGCCGATGACGCCATTTACGTGTTTATCAAAAACCTTATTGAAAAGTTTGTGACACAGTTTTTTAGTGTTTGAGGTTCTTCCCTCTTCTGGCTGAAAAAATTGTGTTAAGTTATTGTTTTCAATATTTTTACATGCGTTAATTGTTGCTTCAACAGGATTTCACTCAAGTTTTGCCATATCTCGTTCTCAGTGACTTACAGAAGGGTGTTCATAATTACCCCATACTTTTTTGGGTATGGGGTAATTATGAACATTTTTTTCTGAGAGTTTTTTTGCACTTCTCGTCCATTTTTAGCAATGAAAATTTCATGCCATTCAACCAATTCATACCATTTAATGGTACAAACTAGGTGATTTTCGTTTGAATTATGATATTTTGGGAGTATGTAAGTATATTGACTTGATTTATTTGGATCTTGGGGTAATTGTGAACTATGCAATGGGGTAATTATGAACATCGTCTTTTATATCTCATACGCCTAGTGTAACACTTCGTGCTAACTTTCACATGTGACAGTGTGAAATGTAACCTTTTGAACACCTCTTTTAAACGTCAAAATCGCTGTTCATAATTACCCCATACCCTATGGGGTTATTATGAACATAAGGGGTAATTATGAACAGTGGTTTTCAAAGACCATACAGCAGTCAAAAAAATTCAAAAACTGTCTCACAGTGTATTAGGGATGTAAACCGATTGTTTTAGAGAGGTTTCCAGGTTTTTACATGGACTAGGTACTTCTGAGAGCTGTCAGTTTGTAAAATTGTTTCAATTTGTTCATAATTACCCCACTTGACCCTACTCATAATCAAACCCGAAGTCAAACTGACAATAAAAGAAAAACTTGAACTCATAGTCAAACTCATAATCAACACGAAGTCAAACTCACGATAACAACGAATTTCAAGCTCATAATCAAACACGAAGTCAACTCACCATGAAACCGAAACTCAAACTCATAATCAAACACGAAGTCAAACTGACCATGAAACCGAAACTCAAAATCATGATCAAACTCGAAGTCAAACTCACAATGAAACCGAAACACAAACTCACAATCAAACACGAAGTCAAACTGACAATGAAAGAAAAACTTGAACTCATAGTCAAACACGAAGTCAAACTCACAATGAAACTAAAACTTGAACGCATGGTCAAACTCATAATCAAACACGAAGTCAAACTCACCATGAAACCGAATTTCGTTTGAGAGTTTGAGCTTTTGTTCCATTGTGAGTTTGAATTCGATTTCGAACATGATTTACAGTTTCTGTTTCATTGTGAGTTTGACTTCGATTTCGAATGCGAGTTAGAGTTTTTGTTTCATTGTGAGTTTGACTTCGATTTCGAATGCGAGTTAGAGTTTCTGTTTCATTGTGAGTTTGACTTCGATTTCGATTAAGAGTTTGAGTTTTTGTTTCACTGTGAGTTTGACTTCGATTTCGAATATGAGTTAGAGTTTCTATTTCATTGTGAGTTTCACTTCGATTTCGAACATGAGTTAGAGTTTCTGTTTCATTGTGAGTTTGACTTCGATTTCGAATGCGAGTTATGGTTTCTGTTTCATTGTGAGTTTGACTTCGATTTCGATCAAGAGTTTGAGTTTTTGTTTCATTGTGAGTTTGACTTCGATTTCGAACATGAGTTACAGTTTCTGTTTCATTGTGAGTTTGACTTCGATTTCGATTAAGAGTTTGAGTTTTTGTTTCATTGTGAGTTTGACTTCGATTTCGAATATGAGTAGAGTTTCTGTGTCATTGTGAGTTTGACTTCGATTTCGATGAACAGTTTTAGTTTTTGTTTCATTGTGAGTTTGACTTCGATTTCGATTAAGAGTTTGAGTTTCTGTTTCATTGTGAGTTTGACTTCGAGTTTGAATATGAGTTTGAGTTTCTGTTTCATTGTGAGTTTGACTTCAAGTTCGATTACGAGTTTGAGTTTCTGTTTCATTGTGAGTTTGACTTCGAATTCGATTGTGAGTTTGAGTTTCTGTGTCATTGTGAGTTTGATTTCGAGTTAGATTGTGAGTTAGAGTTTCTGTTTCATTGTGAGTTTGACTTCGATTTCGATGAACAGTTTGAGTTTTTGTTTCATTGTGAGTTTGACTTCGATTTCGATTAAGAGATTGAGTTTCTGTTTCAAAGTGAGTTTGACTTCGATTTCGAATGCGAGTTAGAGTTTCAGTTTCATTGTGAGTTTGACTTCGATTTCGAACATGAGTTACAGTTTCTGTTTCATTGTGAGTTTGACTTCGATTTCGATCAAGAGTTTGAGTTTTTGTTTCATTGTGAGTTTGACTTCGATTTCGAATATGAGTAGAGTTTCTGTGTCATTGTGAGTTTGACTTCGATTTCGATAAACAGTTCAAGTTTTTGTTTCATTGTGAGTTTGACTTCGATTTCGTATATGAGTTACAGTTTCTGTTTAATTGTGAGTTTGACTTTGATTTCGATTAAGAGTTTGAGTTTTTGTTTCATTGTGAGGTTGTCTTCAATTTCGAATATGAGTTAGAGTATCTATTTCATTGTGAGTTTGACTTCGATTTCGATGAACAGTTTTAGTTTTTGTTTCATTGTGAGTTTGACTTCGATTTCGATTAAGAGTTTGAGTTTCTATTTCATAGTGAGTTTGACTTCAGATGAAGATTTTGGGAAACCGAGACCTAGACCGACATACCTAGTTTCACTGGCCGTTTCGCATCAAATACTGAGTGGCAAATAGATCAGAAGGATAGATCTATTCAAGAATATCCTGATCTACACGATGAAAAACGTAACGGCTCCACATGCATTAGGCTCAAGGACATTTCACTCTTGGTTGACGCCTTTCAAAGTCAATTCCGAATTAGACTGTCCCCATGAGGCGACGACCAAAGAATATCCTTCCATCCAGCTTATAAAAAGGAAGATATTATTCACCTGGTTGTCCATGTGAAAAGAAAATAAACGTGCAGTACTTTTACCTTTTTATTCATCAAGTTAAATAATTGGACTTACGGTCTCTCTTTTCCCTCTGTCTGTCTTTATTACCTATTCAGAAAAATCTGCCCTACATTTTTTAATTCGTCCCTCGTCTGTCTCATTTTGTTCTGCTTTCGGGGGCTTTTCTTGTTTTTTCCCTCTCTGGAGCTCTTCTCTTTGTGCTACGGAAAGTGAATGCTTGACACGTAGCACGAGAAGGGCTCGTAGGTATTAGACCGACGAGCTCCATAAAAAGAATATTAATGCAGGCAGGCGATTGAATTAAGCGAACCTCCTGAAAGTCCATGGGGGAGAAGCCAGGAATGTTTTCTGACGCTGAGAGCATTGTTTAATTGGTTCACTGTTCGGGAATGAACGTTATCTTCATGAAGATAGATTGGCGTAATAGCCGTGAATAAGTAAATTACATTCGAGTATTGCACCTTCCTGAACCGGTCACAAAATACGGATAACCTTAACCTGGGGGATAAAAACAGCGAATACTCCGAAATGCAAGTGGATTAATATCGGCCTGTACTAGATGCATCATACTATGTCATAGTATTGCACGCCTCACTTAGCCAAAGTTTTATCCCCGGCAGTCCCCTGAATAATTTTCAGAAGTGCGGGGAAACTTGTTCGTCCTAGCCTCCAACTGATAAGGTAGAAAACGATGCTGCCTCTACCCGATAAATGAACAACAGAGGCAGTTGGCTGTCCCTGCCCACGCATTAAAACAAAGTTGTCCCCTCAATCAAAGCCATTACTACGCAGAGTTACTCTGACTGGTGATAGCTAATGGGCCGTAATTATTTGCGTTCCAAAACCTTAGAAACCTTTGCTCCTTATCGTGAGAGAGGTCAAGGGTTTACGCATCTCTTCGTAATAACCTGAGCTCACACTAGCTATACTAAAGCCGCGACTCTGAGATCCTTCACAGAATATCACTTATCGACCAGAGTGAGGACAATAATTGTTTATTTCACAATAAATTATTCATCGGCGTTGACAGCGGTAGGAAGGGAATGTTTTGATTGCAGATTCGGATTCTACATCCTTTGATCGTAGGGTTTGTTCCAGGAGCGTGAGTGTGGGTAAAGGGTAAACCGATTTGGTAACCCTGGGTGTCTCAAGATCAGGACCCTTTGGCTTGTGACCAAGGCCCATCTAGACAAGACAAGGGCCAACTATTGGGTACAGCTTGGGCCACCTTTATTGCCAGGATCACAGTATTTCTTGTTCTACATTCCCCTAGCTTGCTAATCCAATCGAAGTCCCCGGTCGTCGTCCGAAAAATGGTTGTTTTTTTTGGGAGGGGGGGGGGGGAGTTTCTCAAGTTCTGTTGTGGCCGCTTCAATTTAAGGGGAAATAAGGTCTCAGTTGCTGCCAGAAATAGAACATTGGATAATTGTAATGTATTGTATGGGTACAAATTTTTATTCCCTATAATATTAGCATTTTTGAGGAGTGAGACCAACCTGGCCCCCGAGTTGTTCCGAAAACCGGTTGCAAAAATTTCTTCGAGTCTGTATGGGTCATTTAGGCATTTTTACATTGTTTTTCGAGCTGATTTTTAAACTTGATCGTAAACTTTTCTTCATTCTAAAACTGATGGGTTACAAGGTATAGGTATGGGTACGAGGTTTAAAATGTTAAATTTAAAATAGATGACTATAATTTCTTCCTACTAAAAATTTACGCAATATGGTTTATTTACCAAATTTTTGATTTTCACAAAACCATGAGAATTTTTCTCAAAAATCGTTTCAACGCTTTCTAAGTTGAAAATTCAGATTTCAGAGATAAAATTCTGAATGCTCTGACTTATCTCCGTTTTTTGAATGAAAACTTAACACCGAAACACTGGCAATGAGGTAAAATAATAAATTCTATTTCCATAAGTTCCATCCATAAAATCGACACCCAATACGGGGATATAACAGGCACGTTCCCCTGGGAATGGCTGAATCATCTTTCGGAATTTCATTGGTTCAATTCGAGGCGTTGAAAGTCGTGAGTATTTTACTATCTAGATCGTTATCTCGTCCGCTGTTTGTGGTTTGTGATTGTTCTGCAAACAAGCAAAGAGTGTTGTTTCCAGCGATTTGGATAATGCCGTGTTTACAGTTTACGATGATCTGCCCTAAATCATCATTGCTGGATGGGCTCGAACACAGGGCCGACACGCTAGAGGAACGACCACCACCGTAAAAAGTAATGGCCGTAATTTCGCAGCCTTTTTAAACGCGAGGAACGGCAAGTTCAGCATTTATCTTGTCCGTAACAAGGCTGGTCAAGAGTTGGCCTACATTAGCTTGTAATTGCTGCTCCAACATGCAACATAACTCTAAAATGCTGCTCCGTACCGTATAGGTAAAGTACGTCAGGCAACGCCTTCTCTTTCCGTGCTTGTAAACGACAATTTTCGAGGGAACAGTTTTTTAAATATTGCTATGGTTTATTTAGTTCTATTGGTTCGGTCATGGTCACACGTCTGTCGAAAAGGTAGTTTCGTATTTTAAAACCAGTGGTGCGCACATAACACACAATACTTCCATTTTATTTAATGTGTAGGTACGTACTACGTATCACACATTTTTGGACCAAATTATTTTGATGTTAAGTTTCAATAGTTTATTTCGTTCAGTTACATTAGTTTCAAGCTTCAATGATCAACAATGTGTCAAAGCACACTACGCAAATTTTAAAACCAGCCTAAAATAAAAATATCTCCAGTTACTGGAACATAAAAAATAACCTCGTATTCTGCAAGGCAAAACAAAGATTTTAAACAAAGAACGCTGAAATAGGAAGTATAAACGATTCTTGATTTTGAACTTGATGAGAGCAACTCCAATTTTACAGCCGAAGAAAATCTATGGAGATTTTAAGAAAAAATCTATGGAAATCGGGGAAAAATCATTAGAGAAAATTTTTTTTACGGAATTTTCATAACTATAGGTATCTTCACGGACGGTTGTCTGACACTTGACTTTGTACGGGTACCTAATAGAAAGATATAGGCTAGGGCTGAGGGCTTTCGTGAGTTCCAGGAAGGTCCTCTTACCTCACCCGTTCTCCTCTGCCGCTTTATTGGAAGGGCCAATTGCAGTAAAGGTGCTCTTATTACACGAGACCCTAAGATGGATAATATTACCCATTACCGGTAGTTACGGTTTCGCAACCCTTGCCCTTCCTTATTGTAACCGCGATACCGTGCGATAGTCAGCCAAAAGCGCCAAAGGCGACTGTAATAATTATTCTGAGTTTCGCTTACCTTTGCGACATTTCCGCCACTTTACAATTCAAATGCTTGATCTTCGGTTGAGAGAGTGGGGGGGATTATGTCCTACCCCCTGTGTGATCTTGAGAGGGTTGGAACACCCTTATTTCAAAATTTCTGCATAAGATTGTCCATAAATGCCATAGCCCTAGTGCTATGATAGCACTGCTATCTATGGATCATGTTCGTAAATGTGGGCACTTATTGCCACATATTTTTGAGGACATATTCTAAAAAGTTAGACGGTATATATTTACAGCATCTTGCCTAAAAAGAGAAATATTGAGAGAAATTGAAGGTTTAAAAATTCCATAGGATCACAGAATAGGTTTTTTGGAAACATTTCTGGTGAATTAACCGATTTTTTCTGGTTGGCAACTACGACAAAAATAGTCGGAACATTGTTGAAAAAAGAAAAGAAAATAGTATTCTCAGTCCTAGGGATATTGCTTTATACGTAAATTCATTACTTTCGAGATTCTACTAGATGTGCGAGATAGAGCAGGTGCAGAAAAGCGGAATGAACATTGTTTTTCATTCGAAACATGTTCCCGTTTGAATCCTTTCGGATCGAACTTCAATTGTAATGGTATTACATACCAAACGACCTGACAGCTGATCCAGTGGAGCCAATTTAGTCGCTCAATACGGGAATGACGACTTTTCTTGGAACAGAATAAAACTCAATAGGGTTCTCAAGTATTTTCCACTATACCCATTGCCGAGAAAATTCCTTTTTATATCCTCTAATGACCTCCAAGCTGATGGTAATGGAGAGATTTTTAAAATCCGGTAGCCGTTCTCGCTCTTCTTGCTTAGCCATTTCATTGTCCTTTTTTTGAGTTTTTCAGAATCTTTTTTTTTACCGACTCTTTTGTTCAACGAAAGGGAAGGGCGGCAGTGGGAAAGCACAAGCACCTTGAACCTAACGTTCTCAAGTTTCTTTCACGCAGGAAGTACGAGCGAAAAGCTGAAGGAAAGGTATTAAACATGGAAATCAGAGTATCATTTCCTTAGCCCGGCCGTTCTTCAGCTCTATCCCCTTCAACCGGAGGCTGAGAGACATTATTTCTGGAACATTACACCCAAAAGTTGAAGGTGAAGTAACCCGAAACCTCTCTTTTCAACGCCTCGGTGGGGGATATTTTTCTCGCTGGGAACCCTCAGCTTTCGGAGATTTGGGATTTTAAAGCCGCCAGCGCACTTCACAGTATTCCCTATCCCGCGAATTTTATGCCATCAGATTTTCCACGCAGGGTCTTTAGGGTCGGCATGATTTAACGTCATTCGACCCACTCAAGTTATTCAGACGTCAAGAAAGCGGCGCTGTACTTAGGAACGTCCATGAAAACCTCAGGGACAGCGGAGGTCTCTTCGGTCATTAGGAAAAAACACCAAAATAAAAGCGATAAAACGATGGCCAGGTGTGTAACTGAACTTGCAAAAACAAACATGCCGTTCCTATCATGTTTACATGCGTACGCAAATGATCAGACCAATCAAATTCGTGTCAATTTGTAATCACTGTTTTCAGAATTTTCCCTGTCATTTTTTCAAAGGCACCTATCGCTACCGGTACTCCTTACACTCAAGTTTACGTATCGGGTGCTTCCTTGGATGTCGAATCGATAAATTTTGTCAATAAACCGGGCATTAATAAAGCCGGCCATACACGATTCGATTTTGGTGGAGGGGGTAAGAAAATGAATTGCTGTGATTGGTCGCGGTGGCGATGACTCTGAGCCGACAAAGTTCGTTGGCGTTTCCATGGCGCGTCCCGAGGGTCGTCCCCATTCCAACAGCCTGCAATCTGAGACTGTATGCCCATACAGTGCGTCCACCTAGATGCCCGCCTCAACAATCATAAACATGAAACATGATTCTTAAAATCGAATAATGGGTAACGTTTAACGCAACTTTTTTACCAATTAGTTTAATGCTAAAAAATTAGTTGTAAAAAATTGCAATCGAGAAATCGTAAGTGAACTGATTCGAAAAGCCACCTCCAACATTTCCGGAAATCCCTTTCTATCGTACGGTAAAACGTGCGAGAAACTGGGAAAAAATGCTCGAACAATAATTGTTCTAAGGCTATAGAATTATTGTATAGCCGCACGGTTTCAGCTACAAAATCGTCTATTTCTGTATTTACAAAAATAGACTACCTTTACTATCCTTATTAAATTTTGTAGACGACGTAATGAACCGCTGTTCCGATTTCGACGAAATTACACTCGAAAAATTTGGTTCGTCCAACTTGATGAACATTAAATGTTCATAACAATAATCATTATCGAACAATAAATTTTATTGTCAGCGGGATTCGGTCAAAAAATGTTCGAAAGGAGTCTAAGGGCCGGTTTTTCAATTCATTTAAAGCTAGATTTATCCAAACACGCTTGTTCTACATTTCACCGAAGACATAGGTACCTACTTTAATTGACCGTCATACCTACTGAGAATTTCTTGAAAATGAGTTAATTCAAGCGTCTTTGGATAAATATTGAAAAACCGCCCCTAAAACTGCTAGAAGGAACTGTTTTCGAGGTCATAATCTTTTCGGGCGTTTGGATTTTTTACGGCTTAAAAATTTATTTCAACAATTATTTTGCTTGTGAGCGATCATTGCGATGAAATTCGGTAAAATCATTCCCCGAAATTGCAACATCTGACGTGGATAGGGGAGCAACGAGTGCGTAATAGCAAGATGTGATATAGGGCGGGATGAACTCGCCCTTCCACCCCTCCACTCCCTTCGAATGTCGGGGTTTGAACCACTGCCCTCGGAGGCGGGTGCCCCACGGCCTCAGTCTTCTCCCGGCTACTCGCGTACGCACACGATCCGCCTCCGACCGCGTTAAGCCTTCGACGCCCATCGCCGGCCTTAACAGCCGACCTTGCGATTTGCGACACGCGACCGCCCCGCCCCTCTCGATTTGGTTCAAATTCGAAATTTTCCCCACAAATACGATGTTCCGATAGTGTGAAAGCGGACTTCTCGGATCCCGAATTTGTTTCATTTCCAAGCGAAATTCAATCTTTGACCTAATATTCTAAGAGGCCTGATTTCAACTCGGCTTAAGGTCTGATCCGACCTCTCCTGAAATCTGGTAAGCGGCTTGAAAATTAATTCCAGATTTTCCTCAATTCTAGCCACACGAAATAAGCAGGAATAAGGGAGAAAATTTATAAAATAATTTGGAGCTAGGGATGCCCGCTCAAAAGTCGAGCGCAGACCCGAGTAAAAGGTTTGAAGCACTAACATGTGAGCTGAGGTTGAGAGGGCCTTCGAATGCTGTCAAGCATGAATGAGATCAATGGCAAAAAGTTCACTCTCCGACAGGACTTGAAACTGGCACCTCCTGCTCTCTCGGCCGACGCCTTAAACCATGCAAACCCCAAACTCCCGAATACGACGTCGTGTATTGTTCACGAATATTAAATAGGTATTCGTGAACAATACACGCCCGATGGTGCCAGAGCAACACACCCTATCGTCATTTTTGCCAAGAATGAGTTATGCCTATGGTTGAAAAGCTCTCTCCAGCATGGATTCAATAAAATTTCAAGTTCCAGCGCAATTCAAATAGGATGTCACGTATTAGTTAACAACCAGTATCGTCATTGTGTTGGTAACGATCCGTACTTTCATCGATTTGGCATCGTTTACCGTTTCAGAGGAGGTGGCCTCGCATGTGCTCTAAATTTTACCGCAAGTGTAATTTTTATTAGATGATTTTTTTATCGTTTGACAACAATCCTTGACAACCAGGGTTTTAGCTTTCCTGAAAAGTGACCCGAAATGACGATAGGGGGTGTTGCTCTGACACCAAAATTTGTTGTTGTCTCAGACAGCATTCATTAGCCGAGCAAATCGGTCAGTTTTAAGCCCCCTGGAAAAACTGTCGGACTCTTCAAAAAATCTTGTTTTTCCAAAATTCTGCCATCTGAATAAAGCTATAAAGGGTATACCTAGTAGAATCAATTCCATTTTTGATAAGCATCCTCATCGGAGGTCGAAAATCGTTCAACTATCCATTGAATTTGAGTGAATTTGAATGAGTTTGTGAGAAGGTGACCCACTGAGGGTCTCAGACCCTGGGTCCTCTGTTGCAAATTTCAACAGCCCTATCTGAGGCGGTGGCATTCGAAATCATGGTATGCTGTTCGTTGATCCATAGTAACTTGGCAGTAGTTGATCCATAGTAGTTGGCAGATTTTTCACCACTAGCATCTAAGCTTCATGGTCAGCTATAATGGGTATTGGTCAAACACAGTTCCGGACAAGTCCCAAAAAAATTTCTTTGGCACCAATCAAATTCAAGGTTTTGGTGACTTTCCCTGGCGTCTCCAGAGCTAGTCCGGGACTTTTGCAGGATTACCTGTCTGAAGATACCTGTGGTTTGAACGAAAAATTTTGCTGAAATAAAAAAATTGCTGTTCGTATGTTGATAATGAGTAATATCCATTTATTTACCCTCATTAAGAAGAGAAACTGCCGAGACGCGGTGAGAGGACACGAATAAAACCATGGTGTTATAATATAACAATGTGCCCCTTCGTAAATTGGTATCCATTATTTGTATACAGCGGAGCAGCACCCCATTCCTCGTTTTTGAGCCAAGATTTGTGGAAGTCGTTAGCCAAGCTTTCCTTGCTGTACACATTCATATTTATTTTCAGCTGAGACGCCACAGGGTAAAGACTGCGTTAACGCATGGTGTAAGAAATGAGACGTGATGTGAACATTAGTCTCCTAGGGGCTGAATTACTTGTTTCTCTCACTCTCTGAGTAGGGTAGAAACCCGAGAGAAGGAAACAACGGGTTCTAGGTTTCCACGTAAACCTGAAAAAGAGATATCTCTCCGAGAGGGCTCATTTCATTTACGCTGTACGTATCCGTGAACTAGATGAGTGTGCAAAGTTCAAGGCCATCTCAAGATTGCAAAGGTTCACAGTCAATTTAGGGCGAATGTTGTTCGTCCGAGTCAACCTGTTTTATACTATAGGAGTCCCTATTATGCTATAGGAGTCCTTAATAATGCTATAATAGTCCCTATTATACTATAGGAGTCCTTATTGTATTTTCAGTAGTATAGTACGATTTTTTATTCAACATAGCATTACGTGTTTATTCCTCATGAAAACTTACCCTGTTAGCACAATTCAGAAAAAAATGTTTTTCAAGGGTAGGTACCTACTAACGTTTTTCTGCCTCAAGCCAATGAGTTTAGCTAACAGCGCTTACCTACTGATCAGTCCCTGAAAACAGCACTCAACTGAAAAATGTACAAAATTCAACGACCGAAAAAACGTTCGGTCTACAAGAGCTGATTTCGATCCATTCTTCGATTGAACGAAAAGCCATCGGAACGCTCACTATTTTCATTGGGCTGTCATGAAAAAGAGATGATTGATTAACATGAGCCAGCAAAGCTTCTCAGCTCCAGACAGCGTGGTCTCGGTTGATATTATTGCTTGAAACACCAAGTGTGCCGTAGTAGCAAAAGATGTGAGACTCCGAGCCCATTTTCCACTCTGCAAGCAAAGGAAGCAGTGTTTTCTTTGCAGAAGGGCCCGCCCTGTTGACACCGTTCTCATGAGTTTCATCCCTTTTAATGATGTCGGGTACAGCGACGGGCGAAAGTAACCCCTAATGCAAAGCGCCGAGGACGACAGGGGTGCGGTATATATGAACTTCAATCATAGGAGACTTCACTATTCATCATCCGAGGGCCGCGCTCACTCGAATTTGAAACGAAAAGCAAGGAAAAAGTAACCCTTTAAAGGCTATTCAGCGCTTGAGGACAAACAGCAAAGGAGAGAGGAAGCAAATTATGTTGAGCTCTTGACATCTTGAGCAGCTCGCGTCTTTTCGAAAGAGCTTTCAACAGGAGCTCAGTCTTTACAGACTCGGCTGAGGTTTTCATTATGCGGTCGGAATCGAGGCCTTTCACGGGCTTAGATGGTCGTGAGGAAAAGGTGAAATACGTTCAAACTCGAAAGCGAAGATCAAAACGAAAACCTCGCAGAAGGATATTACTGCCTGGGGTTCGAGGAGGGATGGAAAAGGAAAACAAAAAGAGTTGTTATACGGAGCGAGACTTGAGAATGTATTCGAGGTGGTGTCAGCCTTTCAACACTGCTGGATAACTGTGGGGTAGAACATAAAATGAACATGAACTCTGAAGACGAAGAATTGGCGTCGATTAGCAATTCCCATGGATGGCGGAATGAGGAACATGCATGAAAAAAATGAACTGTTTTTTTGCCATAATATTCCTTGTTAGGCTCCGAAAATGGTGTTATGGTGGATGACGGTTCGGAAAAGAGGTAATTAAAAGAGAAGGGAGATCATCGCCGATTTTTAAATCGAGCGGGAAAATGGCCAGCCGCAAGGTTACACATCTTCCCGTGAACACCAGTGCAACCTCATCCGAGTTCATGTGTGTTGTGATAGTGATAGGACGGCGATAACGGATTTTTGCCGTTACTTCAAGGAACTACGTGCAGTCACGTCCGCGCAGTGACGTCATACGGCTCACCCGCCACATTCAAAAGGGCCCTTTTCATTAGCGTTTTTCACCAGGAAAAATGTTGTTTTTTCGTTGTAGACCATCACTACATCATTTTTGCAACCTAAACAGCACCATTCTGGCAGAAAAAATGGATTTCGTTTTTCATGCATGTTCCTCATTTCGCCACTCCGTCCTTGTAGGGTAAAAGTCTATTGGCCACTCATAATCTGCTATTGAAATATTAATTATTAATATTAAATTATTATAATATATTATATCTATTATTATTATTTATTAGTATTTATTTTGAAATTTTGGAGATAAATTTTTTCCCCTTAACCCATGATTGTATTGCCATACCCGAGAAACAGTCAAGGTTCCGAGAAATTCAATTATGCGCTTGTTTCATCCTGAGACTCAGCAATTAATACCTTTCAGACTCTGGCCAATTTAACTGTCCGTCTGATTCTTTTGAAAATTTCCTATGGACAGGCCTTTCCAAGATAACGCCGAGGGTTCGCTTCAGCTCCAGAAGGTGAAGGTCTGAGAAGTAATTTAATCCTCTTATTTTTCACGTTTTACGGGCATCGGAGGGGTTGGTACCTTACTAAATTTACAGAGTTAATCAGCCTCCATTAGCAAAAGAGAGGATTAATTAATTAACAACTCGATAGCTGGAGCAGCCTGGGCCCGACTAACGTCCTAAACTTACCTTCGGCTTTACCGCTAAAAGCACGCTGATCACTCCTGCTGATTAGTGGAAGGAAAAAAAACGAAATTTACGCTCGATGAAACTTGGCCTATAGTAAAAGGATGTGGTTAAAGCATCTTGAGGCAAAAAACCGTCACAGACAATAAGTTTTTGTGGGACGACTAGTGTATATCGATACCTTAAAGCACAAAGGGCATATGCCCCAAAATATCAATTTATGTCCCAAAATATCAATTTTGAGATTTCTGTACCGAAAGAATCTACTCATCAGGACCTATCGATCGCTCCAAGAATCTTGATCCTTTTATGAATTGAAAACTATGGGAGAAATCTTTATTTTTGTAAATTGATCAAAAACTTATTTTGCATTTTTCTCATTATGCCATTTTTGGACATATGCCCTTTGTGCTTTAAGGTATCGATATATTTTGAGGTTCCCAATAATTTTCACTTACATGTAAAAGAAAATTATTGGGAATCTTGAAATCGAATTTATGTCGTGGGGTATACATTTAGAACTGTGCTTTATTGGTACTTGGTAAAACTTTGTTTCATCTTTTAGAAAAGCCCCATTATGCATGCAGCAAATCTGCTCTTCTGTGCCCTTCGAAACTTGAACAGATTGAGTATGCTGATCTACGTGTCATATAGAAATTCATATCGTGGTGGCTGCTGTATGTGCTATGGCTCAGGCGTTTGGCACTGAGGTAGGCATTTCGTACTGAACCGAAATAATGAAAAATACGTGATAAACAAAAGTGGTTGCATCGAGTACAATGGAGTTACAAGGAAGGGTCTTCCGAACAAGTTTTAATAGGGTTTCGAGGCCTTCCGCTCTGCCAATTCCCTCTTGGACGACCGAGTACGTGGCCCACGCGTTCTCGCAGACGGGACCGGAAGTTTTCCAATGCCTGGAATGGTTACCCACCTTTTACCTACCATGCACCGTCTTGGAATGAAAACTCTTTGAGACTATTTTCCGTTCTCAGAGCGCACAAGTGGGTAGCGTTTTCGAGCGAATAACAAAACTTTCTAGCCTTCATCTGGAATACTCATCTCGTTCTCTTTGTTATACACTACACGACGTTGGACTTCGCTGTTTCTTGTGTTCTTTTCCAACGGACTATTATTTCATGCGAACTATTCGAAAACAAGATACTTCCCTTCCCCTACCTTCGAACATTCCTATCGAGCTTTCTATTTTATTTGCGATGGGAGGCGTTCACTTCCTTCCTGGTAAATGCCCGAGAAGTTTTCCGACACCTGCCCACGCATGACACGTTTTTTTCTTGCTCCGCTAGTTCTCCAGTTGCAGTTCCAAGGTATTGGTTCTTGGGTAGGTATCAGAATTCACTTGAGATATTTCGAGTCCTGGGGATCGAATGAAGCAGCTGTGTCAAAAGCACCCGTATTGTCGGTGCCTTAAGCATGCGCAGTGCAAGATTTGGAAAACAACCCCCTGAAAACCAAAATTTACATAGGTACATTATTTCTGGAAATTAATACCGCCCTGGGCACGCCCCGGACAACTTCGGTTATCTGACGGATGGCCGACGGCTGAAACGGCGGTTTACTTAACCTTTTTTACTTTTACATTTATGTTCACTGGCTTTGTGCCTATACTTACCACAAGAAAAGAAATCGCCCATTCCTCTAGAGCTAACTTGAGAAAGCTCATATTATTTGCCCACTTCACATGAGAGTTCACTTTCAACAGCTCACTCGATAAACGACCCCTGATAACGAGAAACGTTACAAGGAATTCCTCAGATCAATAGAATTAGTGCACTTTGATGCAGATACCATTGTTCAAAACTTGTTTGGCACATGATACGGCATTGAAGAGGAGGTGGTACTGAGGAGTTGCCAAGTACCGAGTGATCTACGAGATAGGCCTGCGTTAAAGTGGCTGGAGCTGAATGAGGATGAAGAGAGCACTGCAGTTTACGACTTGGGATTTTTCTCCTGGTTCAACCCTTGGCGTTGGATCCGCTTCGTTTTTATTCATTCTCCTCCCTTGTTTGGTTTGAGAGAAAATAATTCTCTTTTTGTTCTTTCGGACGGCGCGGAAGGTTTCTGGCTTTGTGAGGAAACTTCTTTGTCTGATGTGGGGAGCTGAGTTGAGAGAATAGATAAGGTGTGGAAGGGAAAGAACAGAAGCCTATGCATGAAAGCATCCTGTTTTGCTACGCCTGAAATACTTCATAATTTAACTTGCGGTGGCGTCGGCTGCGGAGTATAAGCTACTATGATAGGAGAATGGCCCACGGGGAGCTAAGAGCTGGGTTTTCATTTCAACTCGAATATTAAAGGTAGACGGAGCTACGTTTCCACTTATTATTATCATTATTATTATTAGTCTTCCCTGGTCAACTTGTGCCTCAGCGTGAGCCCCACGTGGATTTGAGACCTAACACTGGAATTCCAAGGATGAGGCTTCTCTAGCGTGAAACATTTTTTAGATGAAAAAGCTTTGAACCGAAAAGAATTCGTTGGAGTTGCGAAGGAAGATGAAGGACGGCAAAGGAATGGGATGACCTCTGAAAATACCCCGCATATTAAAGCATGGAGGAATATCGACGGAGTTATTCCTATGGCCGAGGAATTCGTTTCATCTTGGGAATTTGAGTTGGATAGCATTTAGACATTTGAGGTCAGTTCAATCTATTCGTGGTATGTACGTATTTATTTTACGAAAGTCAGCACGATTAATTGCTCGGAATCGACTCGGCATAGTGCCCTCATCGGAAAATTGCCACTGTTGGTCCTCAAATGATCGGGGGACCTGCAAAAAAGCATTATCGGGTTGCCCTTAATGAGGTGTGATGAATGGAAAAAGTGAGTATTGGATATCAAGATTTAGAGAATTTAATTTTAGCTTATCCTGTATACCAAACTGTATACTCCTGTATACTCAGATTCTTTGATTTATAAATCATGATATCTATCTAATTCTTTGTTTTACATGGCAGAATACGTGGGTATTTTTTTATTCCAATAAATTGACGTAACTATTTTGATTTTAGACGAGTCCTGCCATGGGCCCTTCTTTCTCAGGTAGTGAGGTTACCTACTAAGCCGGATTCCCATCGAAAAACTGAAGGATTCAACTAGGTCTCTTCAACTGAAAAATTAGATGAACGTTTTTACTTCCATATTTACAGACTAAATGGCCTGCCCTCTGGTGGGCGTCCTGAATCGAGAATCGGAACACGGAGCTTCAGAAAAAACTTTTTCATTGAGTAATACGGTTGTAAGACGATGAAAAGTCACTTCCTGAACGAACAAGTGTCTGTGTGTCCGTGTGTCCGTTAGTCCGTCTGTCCGTCTGTGGTCATTTACAAAAATGACGCATAACTCCCTCAGAGATTGTCAACCTTTTTGAGGCAAATTTCTTGAACTGAAAGGTCCCCTTCCGTTGGGCGCGTGCAAGATAAGCGGAGTTGTAATCGAAATTCGGCGCAGCGATAAGGATTTGCAGTTTTTAGTGTTGGTTCTATTTTATGGCACACAAAAATGGACCTGTGATGAGTGACGCGTGATCTTGGTCTTACTAAATCTTTGTTTTACGTTGCAGAATGCATGTGAATCATTTCACTTTATATTCCAATAATGTCCCATTGCATATTTCCCTATTCTGCCAACAATTATTAGAATTCCTGAAGGAAGTAGTGATATTTTTAAATAGCTGCTCCTAAACATTCCCTTAAAGCAGTCAAAATATGCGCATACCAGGAAACGGTCCCAAGAGTTCATTACGTTTCAAAATATAGAACAGTACATGACTGGTGTTATCTACGCCTTATGGCCTTGTGGTAGGTATTTCGAAGACTGAGCCATGATTATGAAAGAATAGAAATTATATTAATGTTAAGATTATACGACTACTAGTACTATTTATCAACCTTCCCTACTATGACGATCATGCTGTGATACACTTGTACTTACCTGTGATAAATCATGATATCTATCTAATTCTTTGTTTTACATGGCAGAATACGTGGGTATTTTTTATTCCAATAAATTGACGTATTTTGATTTTAGACGAGTTTTAAAATTTGCTCAGTTAGTGAGGTTGCATGGCCGGATTGGACGGATTCAGCTAAAAACGAAGGATTACTGGTCTCTTCGTTAATAATATTTCAATTCAAAAGGCCTGCCCTCTGGTGGGCGGTGAATTGAAAGGGGGTTAACACGGTCGCAGAAACCCTCTCATTGAGTAATACGGTTGTAAGACGATGAAAAGTCAACCCAAGTTATGCCGTCACTGCTTGTATTTCAAAGGCCAACCCCTAAACAGGAATGCCACAAGATTTCCTTGATTTCAAAAAGAAGTACCACAGAGAGTTTCCGAAGTTTTCGGGTTCGGTGAATACCCCAAGGCTTGAATAAGCAGAGAGAATTATTCAGAAGGTTTTGCCCAAGTTAATTCACTGATTAATGCTAGGCTCAAGTATTTCCAGCTTCAATTTACTGAAAATAAACTTGTTCCTGATGGGGGATAATTTGTTTCGAATTCAACGGACCAAGTGGCCATAGAATTGTTCAGACTAATTTAGCATTAGATACACGAGGAAAAAAGCAGGATTTGACGCTATAAATATCAATATCGAGGGTTTCAAAGCCACATGTATCACCAAAAATTCGAAATGTTTCTTATTTTTGTAATCAATAGATTTCTTGATTTTGCATCGTTTAAAACCAGTGGTTTATCGATATCTCATGAATCTCGAAACATCATAAATTACGCTCAAAATACAAAAAATATACAATATTTCATCACCACCATGGTCACAAATCAGTTTTTGGGCTCTCCTGAAAAGTTGGTGAAAACGTTACCAAGACATGTGGCTTAGAAACCCTCGTTATGGATTAATTAAGTTCGATACACGTCCCTTCTGTATGCCGTTCAAAGAAATGCAAGGTGTACTTAGAGTACTTCGACCCGCAGTTTGAAGACCCTTGATATTACTTGATATACTTGATATTTGTTATTTACTTGACTTTGGTCTATTATGGAGCTATGAGAACCTACCTTGATTTAATTGACGTTATTATCATGTCATGTTCACTCGGTAGTCATAGCTAGATGACTTTCTCAGCTGATGAACGTCTTAAAGTCATAATCCCACTATGTACTCTTGAAATTTATTGTATCGGAGTCGACCCGCAGCTTACGATGGGGTGCGACGATGATGGATGATGTCTGCGAGGCTCTTGCATAGTATGGACCACCAGCATCTCCTTTCGGAAGGTCAGGACCAACCACCTCCTCGTCCGCACCAACCCTGCTTGGACAGGAATATTTCGAAGGTGGAGGAACGAGGCGGGATCGAGGGGGTAGCTAGGCGTCAACAGCGTTGAAGACAGATCCGTTCACGTCATGTGCCTTGATATGAAGGTGGCACTCAGGAGGCTGCGCTCGTTTCGATGAAGTGAAGGCGCGGTGCACGAAAATGACTATAGTAGGGCTGCAGAAAGAGAGGAAGGAGCGGCGCTGGCTGAACCTCGGGTTTGCCTCGCACTCATCCATCTTCAGGCCCCTTGACTCAAGCACTTCAACTTTCATGAGAGGTTATGAAAAAAGATTTCGGCTGCCTCGTCACCTGGTGGCTGCTGGGTGACGTTTTTCTAGAAGCTAAAAAGCCACCCGTCGGCTGACTGTGAGAACGTTTGCGACCGACAAACATAGTTATGGCTATCATTGAATTACTATATTTACTCCAAGGCAGTAATGATGATTGTTGGTCCCAAAACAATTCAGAGTTCACCCCGTATTCGAAGTATTCTCAGAGTCTACTATACTCTGTATCCCGCTGCCCCTGTTCAACAGAAGATGGCGCACAGACTCCCTGGCGAGGTATTCCTGCAATTTTCAGAGCTTGAGTTGATTGAGGTACCAGGACTTCCTTTCTATGTTGGGGGACCGATGTGACCGAGAGGTCTAAGGCGCTATCCGCTTTGGTTCGAATCCTCCGCCCAGCCCTGGAATATTGTGACCCTTGCAGGCATAATGTTTTATCTTCCCAGAAGAACTCAAACTGGAACACAAACTGAAACCAAAACTCACACTCAAAGGTCAAAAGTAAGGTAAACTCCAACTCAAATTGAAACTATAAGTCAAACTCTGATACTGATACACAAGCTCATACACAAACAAATACTGATACTGGAACTCGAACTAAGGCTGAAACTGATTTTCAAACTCAATCTGAAAGTCAAACGGAAACTAATGCAGACCTTAACTCAAACTGATACTAAACTCAAACTGAACCCGAATTGAAGCTCAAATCAATTCTGGTACACAAATTGAAACTGATACCGATACCCAAACTCAAACTGATACTCGAACACGAACTCAAACTCACACTGAACCTCGAACTGAAACTGAAATCCAATCTGTTGTTCGAACTCGAACCTAAAACTCGCACTGAAACTCAAGCTAATAGATAGTGAAACTCAAACTGATACTGAAATTCAAGTTGAAACTAAATCTCAGACAGAAACTAAAACTCCCAGTGAAAATAAAACTCAAACTCAATCTGAAACTCAAACTCATACTGAGACTCAAACTCAAACCGAAACTCCAAGTAAAAGTATAACTGAAAAGTGAAACGAAAAATTTGAACCGTAAATATAGGGTGAAAGCGGAAGTTCAACAAAAGTCACACTCAAACTGAAACTCAAAATCAAACTCAAAATCAAACTCAAACTGAAACTCGATCTGAAACTCAAAGTCAAACTCAAGCTGAAACTCAAATTCGAACTTGATCTGAAACTCAAAGTTAATCCCTAAGTCAAACTGAAACTCAAAGTCATACTCAATGTGAAACTCAAACATGAACTCGAACTCAAACTAAAACTCAATTTGAACTTACTTGAACTGAAACAAGTTTTAGTCAGTTAAACTGACTCAGTTTGAGTTCGAGTTTAGTTATCAGTTTGAGTTTGAGTTTTAGTTTCAGTTTGAGTTTAAGTACCGATCAGTTTGAGTTCGATCTTGAGTATTTGAGTTTCTGTTTGACTTTCAATTTGAGTATCTATATCAGTTTTACATGAGGTTTTGTTTTCAGTTTGAGTTTACCTTCTTTTCGACTTTTGATTTTCATTTTGAGCTTCAGTAGTTGCAGTTTGAGTTTGGGGATGAGTAAGTATCAATTAGGGCTGGTCTTAGCGTCTGTTTGAAATTCAGTTTGAGCTGCATCGCGAGGATACCATTAATGGCGATGCCATCGAGGTTTACCGGCGCGTCAAGTGGAGAGGAGAGTCTTGGATCACTAACATGTGGCGGAGGCGGATCGGTCATGACGTGGTGCTCCTGCATACTATGCTGTACGTGTGGTGGAAAGCTCAGCCAAACCGCAAACGCTCTTGGTTGTTTAAAGGTCCTCATTACGAACAGAAGGGTCAGGCGCGATAGCCTCAGGGAGGCCAGGGAGTATTATATTATGGGGATCCCGACTAGGTTCAATCGATTTTGGAGGACCCTGCAACCAATTGCTCGTGGCCGATCGGGTTTGAATCTTGGAGCCACCTTGCATCGAACGGCTCCAGTTCAGCTCTATGACAACTGATACGATTAACAAAAAGCTATGGGAAAAAATTAAAAAAAAAAAAATTTGTACAATTTTGAGAGTGAGTCCGACGTTTTCTCATGATTTTTTATATTTTCCACTCATGTACCTTCGATTACCTTTTCGATCATCTTCAGTAGTGCGATGTTCGATTCGTTCGAGTGTCAAATTCGTTTTGGACTTTTCGATTTTAGGGCGATTACAATAATTCCATTTACTTTGTAAATATGAAGTATATATATCAAGTTGCGGGCTGATCCATGAAACATGATTCCTCACGGCGAAGATCAGTTGACCTGGGTCCATGATATGTTGCTGTTTGATGAGTTGTGGTGATGTGGGATCCTTGGTTACGACGAAGGCGCCAGCTGAGGCGCCTTATTCTTACAAGGAGGCTCTAGATTTTAATTTTCATAATCTCGAAATAAGTCGGACCTATTCTTGGACCTTCCTATTATTCTCCCGTATTGGGTACTTTAGGAGAAACTAACTGTTAGATAAGATAAGATAATCTGTATATTATTCAAACTAATCTGTATTCGGTTAATCTGCTTCAAAGCGTTATGAGACAGGCCAAACGAGATTTTCAAACGCATTTCAAAATTTACGAGGTTTCGGGGCTCTTTAAAAAAGCCTCTGAAGGGTCGAAGGACAAAGGACCTATCCTACGAAATGAAGGCTATAATTCAATTTTAAGCCGAGAGCAGAAGCACCCGCAAGCAGTTGAGCCTCGTGCGATGCCTCGAGGATGTTAAATTGCCGAGTATGCATAACACCGCGGAAGTTCATTGTAGGTCGTTGCCATCCCTCGCATCTTCTCACCGACATTAAACCCTTTGGAAGCCCCGTTATGACCTTCCCATGGGACCAAAATAATAAGCAGCCCCAGTATATTAGGTGTAGGAAATGAAACTGCTTCAGCAATGTCTGCGGTCAACGCAGGGGACCATTGCCAACAGCCAAGTTCGGCTGTAATTTTGAGAGCGAAACTTTCCCCCTCTACAGTTAGACGAAGCTTAGAGAGTAGGTACCAGCGATAGTTGTGATAAACATAGTAGAAACATGATGAAATATTCGCTGGAATTATTGTTAGGTAATTAACCAGTCGTTATACCCCTTAAAACGTTTAAGTTCAAAGTCCTTGATCCGTGATTGTATCCGAGAGTTTCCGCAATTGGTTAAAAGCAGCAATCCATCGTTGAGTTACAGAAATATGCTGATAGCAGCTTTTCTACGATGAATTCCTATACCTCATTTTCGGTTTTGAACTTGGCACTATGGCGGTAAGGCAATAGCAGTTATGCCTGCCTTAGGATGTCCTATGGCGGCGGATGTTGTAAGGGGTGGTTGGGAGGGGTAGGGGTGCCGGGCGCTGGTGAGGGTTGAATCCCGGGAGGGGTTGGGGCACGCGTATTTTCTTCTTGTACCTATTAAATAGGACCCTTTTTTTAAAGGGGGTATGTTACGATTTTGAAATTTTCGGAAAAATGCCAAAAACTGCCCCATGTCGTCAAAACGGTCAAAACATCCAACCTCTGTGGAATTTCAATTCGGTTTTTCTTTGAGAAGCGTCAACATTACGAGGCTCCTTTCAATCGCAATCGATGCAACCATATGAAGGGTAAGGGGAAGGAACGAGGAATGTCACAAAAAGTACTTTTAGAGAAAAAGCAGGTTTTGTATGTTAAACTCTATGTTTTTTCCCCTTACACCGAATCTTTCGTTGCTTCTCAGTGCGACATTTATACTTTTTTCCCCTTGGAGTTTCACTATACGGTTAGTACTTTTGAATTCCTACAAAATGCGCTATTAAGCTTGTTTTTGGGAAAAATGGACATTTCCTGTTCTTTCCCCTTACCCTTCATATATGGAGACCCTAGATATGAAAAAAAGTGCAATTGGCCAAAGAAGGTACATTACCCCATTAAAAAAAACGGGTTCATTTATTCATCATTGTGAAAACGCACCATTTAAGCACCATTGAGCTCACCATGGACCATTACTCCACAAATGATATGATGATAAACCGACCTACTCCAACTATTTGAACTTTATTTTCTGAGATACCCAGACAAATAATGTACCCATGTCACTAATCTACTTAGCAGCGTTTTTTTCAGTTGGGTTTTTGCGGTGTTTAAAAATGAGGTACAGATTTATAAATGAAGTTCTAACGTGAAAATAAGGATCGTTTTGAACCATCATACATATTATATAGTGTATCCATGGTGAACGAGGGTATCTGCAGGTGCTCCTGAAATAATAGGAGGCCGTAAATTCGATTCTTTCTCCAGAGCAATAGTTGAAAGTCACTCAGAATGAAAAGTTCTGTTGACCCAAATCTTATACAGTGTATTTTTTCGCATTGACTCGTCTCGGCTGGAGATTGAATGAGGCAGGTGGTGCCGATTCAATGTGTTGATAACTTGAGACATTCGAAGTGGAAAACTGCAGGCGGTGAAGGAAATATCTCGGAATGGAAATCCAGTCCGAGAGGATAGAAACGCTTCTACCCAATAAGAGGAAAACGTGAAAAATAGGTTGGAAAAGAAAAAGCCTTCTGTCGGGACCCAGTCTGCCTTTCAGTCACAAGAAAGTGTAAGTGACTGCATTAACGGTGACGACTAATGGAATTCGCGAATATTTTCCTGTCTGTCAACATCGCCTAAAAGAGAGTTTTATCAGCGATCGCTAATCATTCTGATCGTTCATTCAACAAGGACCGATTCGATAGGAAATTCGATACACAACATTATTATCACGGCCTAAATACCAAATGCGAGGCTCCACCAAACGCTCACGGGATCGTTGAATTAATTGACTCGTTAGTTACAGTTACTATCTGTAAAACTACGATGTGCATCAATTTGACTCGGTAATTTTAAAGAGCCAAAAAATTTTTGCACATGATCCATCGTATGCACGTGATTCAACATCTTTTCGAAGCATTCTGGCCAAATCCAAGCCAAATCCAGTTACCAGGTTTCAAAACAACTGGTTCATTAATTTCATTTTTTATTGAAGCGTATTCGTGGATAGGATAAACGGGGTTGGTCTAGTCTAAAGCTAACAAGTGAAACAACTTCAAAGATTTTCGTTTACCATTTTGTGTGCATAATTTTAAGTTCTTTTCGCTTTGTAGATGCCTACGTCCGTGCCTCATCATTTGTATCTGCTCAATAAAATTTATTTATAATAATTCTAATTTATTTTAATAATATTCATATGTTTAATATATCCCCATCGAAAACGTGTTCTCAAAAAAAGGTTTTTCTTTTGTTCCCAGATGGGGGAGGCTGTGGTGAGCTAGGTGCGATGTAGAGGGTAAAAAAGGATGTGGATATACACGACACTGGTCCTAGCGAGCGTCCACCTAACCCTCGGGTTCTCGTGCGTCTGCTCGCCGAGTGAATGCGAGCCGCTGGCAGAAGATGACTGTCCACCGGGTGCTGGAACCGTATGGGACCCTTGCGGCTGTTGTCGCGTCTGCGCACGCACTGAGAACGAACCCTGCGGTGGTCCGTACGGTTTCTACGGTACCTGCGGCAAAGGCCTACAATGTGTCGTCTCGGACGTCCGTTCCGAAGGAGTCGACGGCACTTGCAAACGTAAGTACCTATTCCTTAACTCAATATTGTTTTTATCCCGTACTTGCACGGCATTTTTGAGTTATGAGAATAGAAATCCTGATTCTCGTATGATAAAGAACGGAACCTGTTTGAAGCGATGATCCTTTCAAAACGCTGGTACATGACGGTCATTAACATACAGTGGTCGTTGGACGCAGGGCTTTCGACTAAGGCAATGAAGTATGGAAAAATGCGTAAACAAGCCTGTAGGTATATTTTGACAAACTTGCAAAAGAATAGGTGTTGAGGAATAAAATTAGATTTGGCTTTACGAAAGATTTTTGACCTCAGAAGGGCCTGACATGTCAAAAGAAACAAAAAGATCCCTTGAAAGGCACCTACAAAGGTCACAAAATTTGGACAATTCGAAAACCGTAATCTTCGTCTGCCGACCGAGGACGGGTTTAACCTTTTAGCCCAGGGCCTACAATCCTCAAAGGAGCCCGTGATGTGGAGAATCATTGTGTTATCGAACAAATGATGGGACGGGGCAGTCGGCTAAAAGTTGCACAGCTGGAGTAACCCGTCAATATTTGCGAGGAAGGCCAAACATTCCCCATATCCAGCACTCGGGATCTTGATTTATACTCAATTATTACTTCTAACATCGTTATCGACGCTGAGGACAAACTTTTTGCAAAGGTTCCGAGGACGAGTCAGCTCTCGGGAGCGTATTACATTAATATAATTAAACGCTGCTATGAGATCTCTTCATTTATTCAGATTTATGAGAATGAATGAGAGAATAAAGTCGAAGTGCTCTGAAAGTCACATAGCATACCTATTTTATTTACGAATTCATGAGGGACACCAGTTCAATAAGCACTCATCATGAACAGATCGTAAGTAGGACGTGACGAAATATACTGCCAATTATCCACGATTATGGATCTGAAATTAATACCAAGCAACTAGGTTACCTAATTTTGCGTCTAGATATCAAGAGGGAAGTTGGGTTTGTGCTGAATGAGTTTGAGATGCTGAGTTTGAGATGGCTCAGTTTGAGATGAGTTTGAATGTACCGTAAAAGTCTGACACCGTTAATTCAGTAGGCACTGACGATCATCCAAGATAGGATAAGCCGTAGGGCAATCTTATTGGGAGCTTATAACTTACGGAGTTCTATTTACCCTATCTCATCTTGGGTGATCTTAAGTGCCAACTAAATCAGCGTTGTCTGACTTTTAGCGAACGTTCAAACACAACTCGAACACAACCCGAACTCAAACTCAAATTAAACATAACTCCAACTCAACTCAAACTCAACTAAATTTGCATACACAACTCGCGAACTCAACTCACTAACAACTCAAAAACTCAACTTTGGTGAGTCCATCCTTGATATCCCTTAGCAACCCATTACCCGACTTAACGGTCGTATCCTTGTTAGCAGTCGTACCTCGACCTCAGGGCCGTCCAGAGGGGGGGGCAGGGGGGGCAAAATCCCCGGGGCCCGGGGCCCAAGGGGGCCCGGGCCCGCCCGTGGGCCTTTTACGTACTAATATGCAAATTAGAAAAAATGCTTTTATTGACCGGGGGGGGGGCCCGGTCGAGTCTTTATCCCCGGGGCCCGGCTTGGCTCTGGACGGCCCTGCTCGACCTAGTCGAATCTCAGGATAGCGACTGGCGAGCTTCATTCAAAATGTATGACGTAATCAAAAACCTTTCTCAAGATGGAGTCAGATAGAAGGACGGCCGAGAAGAAGAAAAAGAGGAAAAGTCATCTAATGGAATCTCATTTAAATATTCAGCCCAGATAAGAAAAGTAACCGTCAGTTGGGAACACTTGTTCAAGCAACTGCGTCTTCTCTTTCCATCATTCCGTCCCTTTTTATCCTCTCGTTTCCACGCTACCATAATTTTTAATCTCTCGGAAAAGTGGAATAAGAGAAGACTGGAGACTGCGATGAAGCGGTGCCTCAGTGGAGTCTAGGAGAATTGGAGAATGGCGGCAGCACCGCAGAACTCCCGCAAAACACATTCTTCTCGCAGGCCTGGCCCTCGAACCCAAACCCCTGCCGAAACGCAAATACACGAGAGCGTAGATTTTAATTAAAAGCTTTCTAAAGAAAAACGAAAACACCCTCTTCTTTCTCCGTTTTCAACAGTAGACGCCAATTAAGTTTCGCCGTCAAATGGAAGCTCAGGCGATTCTAACTCTGCGGGAGTAGACGTTTTCTTACGCTCTGTCGCAATCTGAATCGTGAACTGCGCCGGTCAACACGGAAAAAGAAAATAAACCGCGGGGCGGGACGGCGGTTCAATTACTTTGAACATAAAATCTCCTTTTGATTTATCTTAATTCGAACGATATTCTCTCGTAATTATTGAGAGTAGATTTCCCTGTTGAAGCAGATTTTCCATTGACCACTACAAGTATTACAAGTATTTTTTTGGGCTATTGAGTCATGTTACCCAATGGGAGCTACGAAATCGATGTCGCTCATTATAAATAGGAATATTTGCACAACGATCCAATGTACCTACCGCTGCCACAAAACCTCCGATTCAATTTTGTTAATTTTAAGAACAATAAATTCCATTTGCTCTGTCAATTGTTTTAAAAATAAATCAGCGGGCCTAATGAGATCTGTAGCTAATTTAGTTAGGTTGTTTATTTATGTCAGTTTCAAGGCTTTTCATCTTTCTCTTTCGCTCTCCGAAATCTGAATAAATGAGGAGATCTCACAGCAGCGTATATTGAGATAATACGCTCCCGTGAGCTGATTCGTCCTCGGAGCCTTCGCAAAAAGTTTGTCCTCAACGTCGTTAACGGTGTTAGAAGTTATAATTGCGTATACATCAAGATCAAGAGTGCTGGAAAGAGCCGGATATGGGAAAATGTTTGGTCTTCCTAGCAAATATAGACGAGTTTCTCCAACTATGCGAAATCTTTCAGCTCCCACTTTTCATAGTTTGTTCGATTTTTCCTCCGTATTACATAGGTTGGTGATTTTCGCCATTGGCACCACTCGTTGATGAATCGTCAAAGCACGAATCATCATCGGATGTAGATCGTAGTTCTACAGGAAGCTGTATTTTTGAGAAGGAGCTACCCGGTTCACATTTCGGATGAGCAGGGAAAGCTCCACTTTCCTGGTACCACCGAACGGCTGAACGCAGTTAACAATAGGGACTTTTTGGAAACTTCGTACTCTTTGCCTGTTCGTAGTTCACCCACTGTCAATTTCTCAATTCTATTCGATCTTTAACTGTAGTGTTATTGTGCTCCTTCAGAACTTTACAAAAACCGTATTTCAATCATGTGACATTTGTAAGATCGCGTGGAATGAAAAAGACCATACCAACATCAGTTCTGCCCCGGGGCGTTCAATATTGGAGTCCCTAATGAACACGTCACAGAAGGTAATTGAAATGTGTTTCGAAACAGATGACCACGCGATATCGCGTGATAATTCATATGGTAATACAGGGAAATGAACGCCTTTTGTGCTGTGATCGGGACAAGTTGGAGTATTGATGTTTTATGAATTGAAGATGGCCGTCTTAGAATATGCCTTGTAATAGGTAATATGTTGCCATCTGACTTCGCTTCACAAGGGAAAATTTCGACGATTTTCATCTTAGTGAATAATTGTTTATCAGTTTATGACTTTTTCGATCTTTTCTTGACGAAGGAGACAGTTTTCCTTGTGCATCCTACGAAAATGCACTGTTTTCTGTGGCGAGCCTCACGTCCTCCCTCTTCACCCTCGCCACTCTCTCTTCTTTCTCCTACCTCCTCCTTTCCATTACTAGTTCCGAGGCTTTGCCTGACGATTTTGTTTTTGTTTTTCAGAGAGGAATAATGGTAAAGAGTTAGGAATAGTTTGACAGTAGTAAGTGTAGGTAGGTCGCTGTTTTTTTTTTCTTTCTCATTTTGGCCAGGGGGTGCAGATGCTCTTGTGCAGCCGCCAGTAGCCACCCCCGGGTCGGTAATGCTTACATCTCTCCTCGACTCACCCTCATGTGGAACGAGTGACGTCGAGTGAGTTACCAAGTAGGCTTCTTCACCTGTCCAACGGAAAGTAATTGAACTCCAGGTCCTTTTGAATATTCCAACTCAAGGATAACATTAATAGTTCAGGTGTAGATGGGCCATGCATCGTGAGCCACTGAGCCATCAACTTGGACTAATTGAACTTGGGCTAACTTCCCGCATCCTCCATCCTCGTCCCGCACCGTGAACCGACTTTCTCATCCGTACCGCCCGGTTTATCAGCTTACTGGTCGACCTACAGGCCTATCGGCAACCTCTGTTCTTGGCAATTAGTCGGCTCGTTCAACTTCTGGGGTATTCCAAATCGCTAGGGATGACGAATTAGCGCGCAAGAGGCCGAACGAGTGGGTTCGTCTGGAATAAGGTTATCCCCTTTGACTATTCTGCAAAAGGGGTAGCAATAGAACTTTTCCCAGGATAATGATGAGTTATCAGGGCTGCAGTATCTAAATTATACTATTTTGGTTCCTTCATAAACTGGTGCCGAATATACATCCACCTACACGTATCCTGGGCATACATGCGATAAGTTTGCGACCTTCAAACAGTAGGTACGTCAGATACCTTCAGATACCCTACTCGATAGTTATTATTGCCGGTTGGAAATGTGTCTCTCACAATCTCTGAAGAACCCTGTCCATTAACATTTAAACCTTGCGGGATCACGATCCTGCGTCGATCCCCTTTTTCGAGCTCCTTGACCGACTTCGGTTATAATTAGACGTGAAGAGACGTACTATTACAAGCACCATGAACAAAGCGGTCCGAAATGGTATGGCCTTGGTGAGGAAACCTCGGTCTGGCCGCTTATCGCAAGAACCTTGCGAACAAAAAAGCAACTCTTAGCGCCAAGCTCCCCTCCCGAGCGCAACTCGAACCGTTGGGTTGCCCTATCTCTCGACTCCCAGGGGTCGTAATGGCTCCCTGACCCCAAAAACCCTTTTTGTTGACTCCACACCTCCGGACGGTTTTTCAGCACTGCTCTACCGCCATCGTTACTGCCATCTACGTACCTAACTTCCTCTCCCGGATGATCATCGCTTCTTAGGCCACCTATCGATTCTCCCGGTCTCATTTGCTGGCTGAGCCATGATGAATCTTCATTAGTCCGATGTTCTTCAGAGTACTCGCTTTCGCCTATTATCGCTCCCTTGTTCATTCCACCGGTGAGAAATTAGGATCCGACATTGCGGATAGTATCACAGCAATTTGTGTGCTGCATAAGTTCAAGATTAACCGTCTGCATCATCCGTTGAACGTGCGGTATTCCTACTACCTATTCTGCCATGTCCCTTCATTCTCGTATAATCAACCAACAATAGCAAAGGCCAAGTCATTGCCCTTCAATGACCTCCTGCCATGAGTTTGATGCAGCAACCCCCGCATCATGTAGAGTCAGGGAATGGGAAAGTTTTTCAAACGAGGAAAGCAGTATACACGTTTTTGAAGCCTTGACAAATGCCAAGAGGTCTGCTGTCAAGCTGTGGAGGGGAAAACGATGCATAAACTTTACATTTGATTACGTCCCTCTCTACCTCATTCATTTGTACCGTACTTACCTATTCGTACTTTTAAACGTATTGTCTCGTTACTCCGTTTTGAATTTGGAAGTAAAGTTCACGAGACATGCCTTCGGTGTTTTCACATTTTTGATGCTGTTTCTCACACTAGTAATTTCCATATTAGCATTTTTAACTGACAAAAATTGAATCCAAAATGGAACAACACTAGGCCGGTTTATTAAAAACATTATTCCATCCAACATCCAAGGAAGCACCCAATGCCGATGACATTTTTACATCGAAATTTGATTCAAAATACCATTTTCCAGAAAAAAAGAAAAACGGTAGTTTTTTCATCCTAGAATCAGTCAAAATATAACCCATTAAGGTGATCCAAGATTTTAGAATCCATTAGAAACATTGGATATTACCTGCGCATTGCTGGTTTTTCATTTGCTAGACGGGGTCAGGATAAAATGATGTTTAAGAACATGAAGCCGAGCCTCCTGCCACTTAATTACTTCAATTCCTCGAGCCAGCTTGTTGACTTTTGTTTGAGTTGGCAGGTGTACACTGTACATTAAAATGCATCTCAATCTGCCCATGAAGTGGGGCCTTTCATTATTCATTCAAGACCTTTTCAGAGGCCTCATTCGAAATAATGGTACCACCCAAATCCTAAACTGAGCTTTGCTCAACTTCCATGACTGGGAAAATGCCCGAGCGACCAAGTTACTCCGACATCAGTCTTGTACAAATCAAGAGTGACAAACACTTGCTTTGAGCCTTTTTGCTTTCATATTTACAGAGGAAATTGTAGTATTGTACCTAATCGTCCTTATGAAAATATTATGTATAGTATGTTATCTACGCACTACTGGTTTCAGCAAGACTTTGCTGTAGGAAATCTGCAATAAAACTCAATACTATTACCGTCTTGGTAGAATATGATGTACTATATTTTTATTGTTTCGTCCATATTCTATGGTAGGGATCCTATGCTACAGTTTGTGGTTTCTTTGATAGTTAAAATATCAAATTAGAAAAAGGCAGCTAAATAGATCAGTGGCGTGTGCACATTGGTGTCCGAAGAACTGCAAATTTTGCATAGGGGTTCATTTTTCGGTTTATCGAAAATGATGCCTCACATGCCTATATGGCAAATTTCCTGAAAAACACGAATTTTTTCTCTCTTCAATAGCTGTTCTAGTCTTAAAATTAAGGTCTGTCGAGACGTCAGGACCAACTAGATACGGAACCTGATTTTTGGTGAAAATGTCAAAAATTTACAACTCCTTCCCCCTGAAAAACCCCGGACGGCGGACGGACAAAAATTTTTTATTGCAGATTCGGATTCTACACCCCTTGGAACGTAAGCAAACAAATTTTCAGGGGGTGCTAAAAAAAATTTCCTGACCGATTACAAAGGTTCATTTTTTAAGAAAAATGAACCAAAAATCAAATCAACAGCTTCCCCAACGCGCAATATTACTTTCCAATTACTCACTATTGATTTGGTGTTTACCAAGAGATGAAAATCTCTTTGGCTGTAGCCGAGGTTTCAATTATTGTTCTCATCTGGCTACCAAACGTTGGATGAGATCGATAGCGTTAGTGGTTTCAGTCCTAGACTCGATCGCAGCAGTAAACTTTCTCGAAATCAACTAGTTAAAACAAGTTGAGGCCCTTTTGATGATACAGTTCCCTTTAAACTGCCCTCAGGCTTCGAGTCACCGTAAACTTAATAATTGCTGGTTACGTTATCGAGGTCAATAACGTCACTCAGAGCATTTTAACATTCAGAGCCTAAGTCCAACAAGACTCCGATTTTCAGAGGGATAAAAATGATAATGTAAGACCGATTTCGGAAACTGAAAAAACATTTTAATCTATGATGATTCCAGGCAATAGAAAATTTTTTGTGTATTAGAATTTAAGGGAAGAAGGAGCACAAAGAATTAGGCACGTTTCAATTGCAGAACTGGAGCGAGAATATATTAATTAGATTAGCTATTGATAACAGAGGCGGTAGGTAATAACTGATGCGGTTAGTCCGAGGGAGGAGCCCAGGAGAACATATCAAAATTATTCTATTAAATAGAATTTGTAGGTTATTCTCTCATGTTTCGTTGTTATTTCTTCTAGAGTGCGGTTAAAATGTTATCTATCAATAAAAGTTTTGCGCTCAGTTAGCTTGAGTTATTATCTCGGTCCTTGTAGCCGGATTTGTCCAAAGGACGAATACAATTATGTTGTGAAATACGATCTAAAGCCACTCTAAATCCCGCGTCTTTGATGTCCAAAACGGCTCGATCAATGATTGCCTTGGTTGAGGGCAAAGATCTTGTTTCAATGTAGATGGTAGGTCCTTCGATCGCTGAAAATAACGATTCATTGTGTAACAAAGCTCTTTGGTGGGTTATTCTAGTTCGTTTTGTCTCATTTTTTCCGTAATTTTATTTCCAAATGATATTCTGGTAAAAGTATAAAGTAAATAAAATCCTACAGCGCAAATAATTATTTTTAAAAGAATTCATTGTTGTTGAGTAATTTCAAGGGTGCATTGCCTATCAACATACTTGTATATTCATAGTCGGTGCAAAGGTAGCGCACTCTATATTCAGGTGTTAAATTGATGATGTAGTTCCTTACTTGGTAGGGTCCATAATCTGCAGAGTAGAGTTAAGATAGAAAAAAATAACCTTAAGAAGTGAGTTGGTCGGAAATAATGTGAAAACTTCTGATCAATCGACACTTACCTGGGATTTCATCGTTATCTACCAGGACTCCTCTTTTCTCTTGCTTGTATGATTGAGTATAAGGAGTTCTGATTGTTTTATTCAGCCTGGAAACACCAAGAACACCAGATACATGACTTTAGGATTAAATAGAACAGCGGCATTGGTTTGCACCACAATAATTGTAATAAGAAGAATTGAAGCATGAAACCTGCAAAAGGGTCTGAATGCAACCGGTAAAATTTTACAGGAGAAACAAAAAACTGTCTATTGAAAATTGCATTAAACCACTGCCCACAAATCGAAAGTTCAAAAATAATGTTCAGACGATGTTCAAGACCGCATTCCCTTTCATCCTTATTATGATCAAACGAATAAGGACTGAAAATAATCGAGATTTTCGGAGTGCAACTACTTTGGCACTTAGGCCTGTTGGGTTGGTGACTTATTTTTCTCCAGCTAGGAGTACTGCAATCGCTCTAAAACTTCTCGTGGAAGTGTATCATGGCACATAGGACCCAAAACCGCAAAAAACCGGGTTTCGAAAAAAATGGCACTTAGGCCCTTTTGCAGGTTTCATGCTTTAATTGTTCTTCTTTCTGTTGGTCCCAATTGTTTACATTTTTTACAATTACACCAGAATTATTGTAGGCCCCATTCAAAATAGGTTGATATGGATAAGTTGGTGGGTGATTCATTCTCCAAAGTGGAGTTAAGGATTATTAGGTATATTATTCTTTCCCTGAGCGGAGAATTGACGCTCGATTTTATTTACTACGATGATTTTTCATGATGGCTCCTTTCCCTCGCTGTTCTTGGGATCTTGGAAAGAGTAGCAATAGAATATTTGTTCAAATGGAGCGCAAGGAACGCTGTAATATCAACCCTATGATATGGCATCGACACGCAACGTAAGGTAAGCTTTGATATGATCCAGTCGTAAGGCTGAAAGGAAAGCGACCTGAGCGCACGAGGAACTCCGGCAAGCGCCAGTTTTCCCTTATCTGACTCTTAGGAGATTGTAGCGGCTGAAAAGTCTAGGTCAAACCCGACGGGATGCTGAAGCGTGAAGCTCACAGTGGAAGTCCCCTAAGGCACGTCAGCAGCAGGGAAACCAGGCTTCTTGACTTGTAGAGAGTTTTTTCCAACTCTTGCTTTGCCTCAGCCCTCTAGTGTCTCTCGTTCAGGTCCCATGGCTTCGATGGTTTATCGTTGGAAAAAAACCCCTTGGGATGCCGGGGGTTGGAAATAAATATTGGTGGGCAGGTTGCTCGATATTGGGAAAACAGGGTATCCCCCCGCTCAGCCACTTCTTTTCATTAAAAAAAAAGTTTCGCCCGAACAAACCCCGTTTTTTAGATTCTTACGAATTCATTCTGCGTATAAATATTGAAATAACGCTGGATTCGTTTTGCGTATACAATGCTCGCAAGCTTTTTCTCTCAATTCTGTGATTATAATATTATATTAAGTACCTGTAACCATTCAACGAATTTGTTCATATCGGCGCAGAAATTAATTATTACTAGCGTTTTTATAAATACCGTAGGAGTTTCCACTTATGGGAAGAGCGCTAATTTAGCAGCATTGAATGCTTCGGGGATGATTTATATTTGTATTATTGTGCATCCCTTTCACGCTGCACTCTTCCTGGCAGCGTGTCGCGTGAATTCGACAACGAGCTTAATTAATTAATACCTATCTGCCTATTCTGTTAATTTAAAGCGCTAAGTTTGGGTCTGTTCGATCAGGCCAGTCCTAGACAAACCTTGCCAGTCCACCAAACCAATTTAAGTCATGCCATAGGGTGAATTTGCTTGGCGTCATTAGTATAAAGTGCTGGAACATAATACATATGTCAATTTGTGTAATGAGTCGATAGCGACTACCAATTTGGTATTGACGTCCGAAGACAGTCAGTTTTAGTTTACAGAATCTCCTCCCCCCCATCATCACCATGGGTGTAACTGATCTGAAATCAGACACCCAAGTTTTTATGCTAAGTATTAATTAGATCAAATAGAAAATGGCAAACAGTTCTTTGAGATGCAATCAATTGCATATTGCGGTTGAGGAAATATCTTGCCATTCCTAGTCCTAGTCTAAAATCAAAATCTTAAGTACATTGATGTAAAAAGAAGATGATGTGATAAAAATAATGGTCTAGTCAAGCTGTCTCAAGCTGTCAAGGTATGATGAACTGAGTGTCTCCCTTTAATACCAGGAGGCGCTAGGTTCGAATCCTAATAGACAATGAAATTGCTGCCATTTTTCACTCGATCCCGTTCAAGTGCGATTGGATATGAGCAAACAAAAAATACGTTAATTAAAATTGATCAGTTTTAATTGGGTACTTTGTGTAGTAAGAGTCGGTCTGCAGAAAGTGTTCGTCGTATTCGTAAACCATTTTCTCGTACAGTGTGTGGCAGGTGTACTTTCCGTTGTCGGGATGGTGGCTGCGGTACTGAGGGAACCACACTCCTTCATTCTGCATGTAAAAACGGATTCAAAATAGAACTTTGAGGAATCGTTAAGATGAATTGAAGAGTTTTCCTTCTGAACTGCATAAATCCACTTCTAGTTTTGTCGATATCGATTTCGTTTTTCGATTTCGATTCATAGCAGTTTTGGTACCTATAAGCAACCAAAAATCGAAAAACGAAATCGATATCGTCAAAACTCGAAAGTGGATTTATGCAGTTTTGAAGGAAAACTCTTCAATTCTTCCCAATATACTACCCATATAAAACCTCTTCAATTCTTCCCAATATACTACCCATATAAAACTTATGGACTTCAATGTTTTTTTTTCTACCCAAAAACTTTGAATGGAAGGTTGTTATGGCAACCAAAATCGATTATAAAATGAGATCTTTGAATTTTGAAAAATTTCATATTCTCGACTTCATATTTTGGCAAACAAGTTTCTTGAAAATTTAATAATTTCCCGAAATGCTTCTCCCCTCGTTCACAGAACAGTTGAAGATTGCGCCTTTTCTGTGGCCTTGTGACATCTGGCCTTATCTATTTTCTAATTTATTATGGCTATGGGCGATTATGTCCCAGCAGGGAAGAAATAATTCTTCACTTTGAAAACATTTCATAACAAATCAGAGTAATTCGTTTAGTTCAAATTTCATACTTTCGTATTTTGGTAGGCATTTGAAAAACCACGGCTGGTTCACGCCATTTAATCGTTCTTACTTCGTGGATGTAATGGTTGCTTTTCACGTCGAACCCTGGAATGCATAGGCCTATTTTCTCTTTCCGATCAATTGTGGACACCGAACAGAAAAATAATGATAAGCAAAGATGAACTAGACCGAGCATATCGTCACGGTTCTGTGAAGACTGGCAATTTATTCCGAGCCCAAGTTCGGTTCGGTTTACTCAGCCGGCTGGAAGTTAGCGGCTCGTTGGCGGGGCTCATTGTGTTCTGCGACTGTTACTAGGAATAGAAACATAAAAAATAAACACCTTTTGTTCTCTCGCTGACACCTCTTAACACAGTTTGCTAAACAGTAAACGATTTCGGCGGCAGCTTTAGCCACAACACTATGAGTTTGTTTATCAATTAATTTAAATCGAGATTTATCCAAGGATATTGGAATTGACGAAATACGTAGCATACTTAAGTCAAATTGAGGATATTTCAAACCGAATCGAGAATTTTTCAAAATCAGTTGCATTGGAAAATTTTCAATTTGGAGCGAAAAATTCTCGATTTTATCTGAAAAATTCTCAATTTAGCAAAAAATCTCAATTTGGACTGGGAAATTCTCAATTTGATATAGAAAGTTCTCAATTTGATATGGTAAATGCTCAAAATCCGAGCATATTTAATATTGATTTGTAAAATTTTCAATTTTGTTTGGAAAATAATCAGTCGACCACTTTTATGATGTTGTAGACCTACAACAGCCTACCTGTAGACCTGGTTATCGGTTGCACGTAATGTGCAAAATGGTCTATTATGCTTGGAAATGCTGTATTTTATAATTTTGTTGTCATTTCAATGTAAAATTGCGGCAAAATATTGCAAGCAAAATAAATAAATGGCTGTTCTGAATTTGACATAAGGCTCGATCCTCAGCGTGTTTTCGTCGGTGTAGCCTCCAAGCTCATGGGCTTGGCAACCAGAAGAAAATTGAGAACAACAGAAGGTGACAGGTTGGAGTGCAGGCAGTCACGCGTGGGATCCGTGACTAGGTTAGAGAAGCACACAAGGACCCTTTTGTCGCCCTCGTACTCGTGTGATTCGCATCCGTTGACGTGAGAGGGTGGAGACGGAAGTCAGACCTTGCTTGCGGTTCGCCTCAATTTATTTCTGGTGAGATTTTTCGATTTGAAGATGGTGGGATGGCTGGAATTGACTGATATGTCGTCGAATCAATTAATACGAGGAAAACGTATAACGCCACAAGACAATCAGGACCACCGAATATTTCGATTTGAATAGAATTAAATTTGTTAATAAAAATCAGTTGGAAGCAATTAATAGATCGTTTAACTTTAAGTACCAGTCCATAGATACTTTTCAGGTTTCATCTCAAT
Source organism: Nesidiocoris tenuis (assembly GCA_036186465.1). Taxonomy (NCBI): domain Eukaryota; kingdom Metazoa; phylum Arthropoda; class Insecta; order Hemiptera; family Miridae; genus Nesidiocoris; species Nesidiocoris tenuis. Next base: position 38,076,087 of record AP028909.1, read on the forward strand.
CAACGATTGAAAGGATTTCCGAATCCGGGTCAACCGCACGCATAATTTTCATTCATAAAATTTCCCCAGGTTTTTATGACTGGATATAACATTTGGTCAGTAACCAACGCAGAGAGAATAAAAGTGTTAGGGTTTAAAAATACCTTGAAACAGAAGTTTCTGAAAAAAAAATACATCGAACCCACATAGTACCTAGCAAACGTACAGGTAGATAAAAATTTCCGTCCGAAAAGTGCACTTGTGCTGAAAAATATTCACCAGGAGAGTTCACCATTAAAACCACGAATTGAAAAGCCAAATCCTACCCATTAAACCACTAGAGTTGGACGACATTGCCTTGTCTGTGGGAAAATCGAAAAAAGTAACGTTTTTCACCCATCACGACCGCTGCGGAAGCTCTTGTAATCCCTTGAGAGTGCGGGAAAAGGGAAATCTTTTAAGCTGACCGGCACACTGAACCAGGGCGAGACGAAAAGGTGCTCTCTTTTTGTCCTTCGTCCTCTGGCTGATTTCACCGCTCCGACCGCATCCCGGGAAAGACCCATCGCGTTGAGGCACCCTCTATTTGCATAACTATTTCCTGCCCCTCCTTGCGGTATTAACTTAAAAATACCGACTCTGCCTCTTCTCGGCATTTTACATAATTCTCATCTCTTCATCCACGTTATCCTCTTTGTCTTCTCCGCGTATAGGCCCCGGTAATCCGCGTTTTGTCCGTTGTTTGTTAAAAAAAAGCAATAAAACTCAGCTGTCCTCTGATGGCTTTAGTTGTAGGAATTTCAATGAGACCCGTCCGTACTGTGTCTACAGGGCTATCAGTAACTTGAATAACATCTCGATGAAATCAGCCCTCGCAAGGATGATCATTTCTTCAGGAAGCAGAATAGGTGTGGTTGGCAGGTTCGAGTTTGTGACGACATTAAGCTGTCGTCATTCATAGGTTAACACCAGTCACTTCTTTCCGTGGCGCATGCTTCAAAGCGCTCGATTGCCGGAAGAATCCTCCACCCGAAAGACCAGCAAAGCATATCAGGGTGTATTGTACCTGCTGCTGGACGAACTACCACTCTTCTTAACTATAGGATATTCGTCGTTTACCAGCTCACTATAGGTTATTCGTCGTTTCATCGCTGCTATTCTTGAGGTGAGGGCAACAGTTGACGACTTTCTCTCGACATTGTTTATTTCTCCAGCTCGAGCACTTTTGGCAAAAGTACCATCTTGAAGATCAATTTTGCCTCTGCGACTCTCATAAAACTTCAACCTCTCCATGAGAGATGAGACAGTGCTTCTGAAGATGGCACCTTTGCCGAAAGCGCTCGAGCTGGAGAAAATTCCAAGAGTAAGTCGTCGACATGCTCTCGACTCACAAATCACTCTTGTCATGCTAGTCATAGCCTACCGGGTTAGGGACCATTCAGGCAAAGACGACACCTTTGCCGGGCTCTCGATTGTTCATTTTCTCATCCTCAGGGCCAAGGTGACGTCTGTGTCTATAATTAAGCGACTTCTATGCCGATAAGCTTACGACCATCACCATCAGATTGAGGGTCGGTATTCCATTCCTAAATACTCTCTTATCAGGAGCCTCGTCTAATTTTTAAATTCATAAATCTGGAAACGTGTCAATGGACAAAAATAATGCAGGTAATGAGTCGAACTGAAGAGTAGAATAATGATTTGTCAGCACCCCATATTGTGCGCGGAGCTCTCTGGGCAAACAAAAAACATTCTACCAAGTAATTGGCAAAATGGGAACTCATCCGAACTAGAGCGAGTATGGGGTATTTCCGAGACCTGCATCTTTGCCCCACATCTTGTTTCTCGACCTTAACGAGAAAACTGTACTGCCTGCGGGATGCTGAGCTTGAGGCGAAGCGGTGAGCGATGCTGCAACATCACATTCCTGTAAAAATAAAAACATGTTCTACTCTTTGGAACAGGCTTCCCTGGAGTGTGCGTTACCGCCGTGACAAAACAAGCCGACATACAAGACACAGTAGCTTCGGTGTTGCAGGATGGAGGGGGCCGCCTTATAGATCATTACCTATTTAATATACAACCTTATTTAGTATTACCTATATAATACACCTTATTACCTATATAGTTACCTATACCTTATTACGTATGTAATTAGTAATGATTAATTAGGCATCTATATAATATATTATAAGATTTTTTCTCGAATCAGTAAAGAAATGTTTTGTTGCCCCCGTACGAACTTACCATCCGTAAATAAACTAAAATATTAAAAAAATTGTATTGCTTATTCAAAGCAAACTTTCTAAGGAATGAATTTCCCAAGTTTTCCTCCATTGGTCTCTCTTATTGCGATTGATTCTAACGGAAAAGCTCAAGGTTCACGAAGATTGAACGGAAAGGAGATGCCGGACAGATTCAATACAACCTTACCAATTAAATGCCTTTGGATCCGTGTTGCTAATGAAAGTACGACAGATTAAGCTCCTAAGCTTTTGGGCCACGTTACCTCGTCGATTCTCGTTAAGCCTTCAATTCTTCTCCTTTGGGCTCTCGTGATCCGACCCTACAATTTCCGCAACTTTTGTCTCCGGACTTCGGATCTCATGACTCATGGTTGAATAGTTGAATTTCCTTGAGAAAATCAAATTTTCGATTGTAAAGAAACTCGAGTTACTATGGTTGGTAAATTGTTTAGGCCCATCCTCATCAAATGTTCAACGCCTCGTCAGTTTCTTAATGTTTTCACGATTCTATCTTAAATTATAGGCTTGTTAAGAGAGTGGAGGCTTCCCAGTGACTAAGAGGCTTGTGGAGAGTTCCCTTCGGAGAATATCAGGAATTCAACGTTTTCACTTCATCAACTCACTACTGGCTTGAGAATTGGTCAATGTCTGGCGTTAGGAAGCTATAGTCAATGTCGCTCCCGTAAGAATTGGACTTAACCATCTTTCACAGTTGAAAAAGCCTATAAGAGCTGGGAAATAATCAATTAGATGCCCTAATCTCACTCGCCTGATTGTCGCAGTATCGTTGCAGTGGCTAGCGACCTATTACAAGAGTCTTGGTTTTTTCCCTGCTTGAATTTGAGCTTCCCGCTATTTGCAGTCAAAGCAGAGCCCATTAAGAGTGAATTCATGGTCCGGAACTTGGTCGTTTTAGAAGGGAAAAACCTTCCTCTGTCTCATAACCGGGGTAGGTAATCAGAGTGAGATGTCCCGGATTCACCTGTTTAAAAAGAAAATGAGACGGAAAAAAGTATTTACCGGATAGAGCCGGAGGTTGGTCTGTATGGATGGGAGGGAATGACGCCAGATTTGGGAAAACAATCCCGACTCCTATTTATTGTGGCCGACGATACCCCTTTTCCCCCCGACAGTCAAGTTTCTGCCTCAGCCTCCGCTCAACGGTTTGGAAATAATTGTTTCCGCTCAAAGCCTTACAGTCCGGTAAATTCGGAAAATCCCCTATTATAATAATACCTACCTATTCCATTGTGCCTGTGAAATCATTTCCATCCCGCAAGCGCCTGAGTTCTTCACCGAGCTTAAAAACATGCGATAGGTAACTACCCCACTTACAGAACAGATTTTCCGACTCTTTTTAGTCCATCTATTTCGTTTCATAATTTCCATCAACTAAATTTGTCTAAATCTAACTAAAAATTGTTAAACTCTTTAAAAACGGTGACATTTCAAAGCATTTTCCGCGGCGTAATTAGGTAATACAAATCAGTGGATTTTTCTTTAATGCTCATTTAATGAGATCACTGTTATAAGGTTAGTTTTCACTGTCCGGAGGTTATAGCCGTTTTATTGAGTGCGCAGGACTGTCAGCAGGGCGGACTGCGAGGACTTCACGATTATGACATTTTCATGGGAATGTGTTTCCCGTAGAGTTTTATGTTAACCAGTTTTTGGACATGTATCTATTTTTGAAAAATATTAATTCGGCATGTGAAGAAGTTAAAACTAGTTGTTTGGATTCATTATACCTACTTCAATAAGAGTGACGTCCATGTGCATTTATGCACGTCCTCTTATAAGAGGATGTTGCAGTGCAACTGGCCTAATAGGAATTAATGACGGAGCAGTACTGCAATTGGGTCTACTCTGATAGAAAAATTGAAATATCCTCACTAACCTCTTAAATTTGGAAATTGAGATAATTACTTACAGATAATGATATTGTCATAAAAATAAAAATTGCCCACTTACCTACCTACTAAATTAAATATAGTTTTGAACCTAGAGAGTTAAAACCCGCACAATTTTAAAAGCCGTAGTTATAGGATTCCGGAGTTACGAACTATTTCGACCATATTTTCTGACAGAGCAGGAGTCATAGTCCAAAGATTATCCAAGTCGATTCTCTTCTCGCCGGTCAACGTAAGAATATTGATGGGGGCGAAACTATTTTCCTCTGCTGCAGACGGCCACGTTAAGTTGCAAATTGTAACCCAATCCAACGCAACTCCCGGCAGATTTCCCCGAACTCGATTCTTTGTTAGAATTCTCCGCCTCGAAACTTGAACAGTTTTTCTTCTCACTACGGAAGGACTTTTCTCAGGAAATACTTTCTCATATCATTTTGCCACCGTACGGTTAAAAACTTTCTCTTCGTCTTCCGATTTTTCTTTTTCCGTCAACTTTCGAGCCCGATAACTTGGCTCGTTCGACGATTCATCAGTTTTCATCGGAGTCGATGATCGGTCGGAAAATGGAAAAGGAGGGTTTCTTCTGGACTGTTGTAGCTGCAAGTGCTCGCGATGTAGAAATGGGATGCCTCAAGTGGAGGTCGATAAGAATCCTCGACCGTTGAGGGAGCCGGAGTTTCCAATTCCTTCTATTTACCTTCGTTTGAGGCTTGTTTGCACTGACCTCCATCTCTCTCTCTGCTTTCTCGCATTCTTCTCCCTCGCCTCCTATCATTTCCACCCCAATCTTGGGCGAGTTCTCTTTATTTTAATGAAAACGGGAAGAGAAGACAGAGCGAACTGCTACCCCTTCGACAAATCTTATCACTGGGTAAATTCGATGCGATGCCTGAATAATTTATTGGCTCAAACGTTTTTCTCAAAAGCCAACTCTAATATTTCTTGGGCTGTGGAGTAGTGAAGCTGTAGAACGGATTTAATTGTTCCACATGGTTAGCCAAATATTTGGTGAGGGCTTGAATCGTTACACAGAACCGCCTTTACGAACTGAAATTATTGAACCTAATTTCTCCACTTGACCTTTCCCTTCACAAATTGTAGAGGGAGTAAACAGTTCATAATATTACAGAACGCCAAATATGGTGACTGCCTCAATTTAAAACATCTGGAATTGCGTAGTCAGTCCAATTTACAATAATTACTGGCCTGAAGCTTAAACTGAAATTTAAATTGGAACTCAAACTGACTATCAGATTGAAACTGAAACTTTTAATCAAGCTGAAACTCAAACTGATACTGAAACTGCAAATCCAACTACTCAAACTCAAAGTGAAACTGAAAGTCAAAAAGTCAAACTCTAAATGAAGCTCAAACTCGAATGCTCACAAATCGAATTTAAACTCAAACTCATACTGAAACTCAAAATCAAACTCGAACTCAAACTGAAACTCATAACCGAACTCAAACTCATAATCGAACTCAAACTCAAAAAGAAACTGTAACTCATAATCGAACTCAAACTCAAAATGCAACTGAATCACAGACTCATCATCAAACTCAAACTAAAGTTCGAGTTCGAGTCCAATTCGAGTTTGAGCTCATAGTCAAGCTGAAACTGAAACTCAAAATAAAACCTAAATTTAAACTGAAAATCACTCATAATCAAACTCAAAATCAAACTAATCCGAAACTCAAAGTTGAACTGTAACTCAAACTGGAACCGAAACTAAAACCAGTGGTGCGTAGGTAACACACAATACTTCCATATTTTGAAAAGTAAGAGTGTGACAAAATTTGATCGTATTTTGACTGCTTTTGAGGGTGTTTGAGGGTAAAATTTGTATAATTATATACAACTAAATTAAAAATGTTTAAATGTATAGCAATTTTTGCCAAATAAAGTACAGCAATTCAGATTTCAAAGTAAGATAAACCCATACCTTTCACGATTTTGGAATATTACCATTGCACGAAGCGATCTTCATACAGGAAAAGTATCAATTCTGAGAGCCACGATGGTTTCCGCTTGTGCAACTCTCAATATAAAGAGAACTCCTGAATTTTTCACTGTTTTCCGATATGATATTGCTTGAGCTACCATTTTGAAAGCATGGCTACAGTTCGGGTATAAATGGGCCGATTTTGTCGGGGTTGAATGAATATATTGGCGCCTGATGTTCGCTTCGAGTTCCAGGAGCAAAGGTAATAATATCGAAATATGATGCAAAAGGAGCAGCGGGTGCCCCACGTGAGGCGAACGGAGAGAGAGAAAAGCTAGAAGCTTACATGAATGAGCCGGCACGATGGAGGTCCCATTCTTCAGCTTCCACGTTAATATTCGTGCGAAGCTTCGGCGACGGAATGTAATATGAGTTGGAGGATTTATGGGAAAATGTGGAAGAAGCGACGGAGAGGAAAAAATCGGCCGGGAATGTAAAGAGTGCTGAAGGCGGCGTCAAAGAAGCCGAAAAATGGGCTGGGAGAGGTGCAGGGGGAAACAAGGGAAGAGGGTCGAGTATGCTCTACGATGCGCAACAATATAATATCAGATCTTGCGTTATATTTCTGAGCAGAAGACTTGAACCGATGCATCAGTTTTCAAAATTAATAAAATACCATCCAAAAATTCTCTGATTGACTCGCTTAACCCTGGGAAAAATGCCTATAGTTTGTCAAAGATTTATTTTAGAGCATCCTTGAAGTATTATTGATGAATACGGACCCAGTTTCACCAAATATTTCCGAGTCTTTGTTTGTTGGTGGTCGTATAGTTGATACATAAGTACGTGGGTTTGTTCTCAGCGTGTGTTCCCTGGGCAAAGCTGGACTGCGCATGCGCAGAACTGTTTTTAAGTGGCAGCAACCTTGATGTGAACAAATTTGATAAAAGTGGAATTTATTTGGTTTTTAGGGTTCAGAAGACGGTGCAAATCGAGTTTATCCTTGCTTTTGTTAAATATCTACCTTTTTTTAATAGCAAAAATCGTGAAGTTTTGATGGGGTTAACATTTTGTTAGGCATATATATGCCTACTATATTATACCTAGTAGCTGGTTATAATAAAGACCAAAATTATGAAAAAATCGACAACAGAGGCCAAATATGGGGCATTGTCATTAACTCGTACCCATCAATACATATTATGCGTTTGTCAAAAATGTGAAAAATATTTAGATTGACCATTTTCAACTCAAGCCGGTATAAAAGCAAAGTGTGAGCGGGTTTAATGTAAGAAAAAGTTCCTTGGGATTCGTTCCATGACTCAAGGACTCACTCAGTCAAGCCCAATTCACCTTGGTGTGCTTTCCTTTCGCATCAGCCTGACATCCTTCAACTACCGTATACTTTTGAATCCCCTCCCTGACAACCTTCCGTTACTACGGCTCCATTTTCCTTTCCCTCTGAATTCACTCGGTTCCTTATCTTCAACCCGACCTCCTCGTCTTTCCAGTCAACTTAGCCTTCTTACAAGTGATCTTTTACCGTCACGTATTAGGAAAATCATTTTCCATCTCCAGCTAATGTCCTCCGTAATCATTCATAATACCGGTCCCGCTTCGTTCTACTATCATCTTTCTCCCGGTTATTTCTGCCGCTCCTTTCCCCTTTTTTGTGCCAAGGTTTTTTCTTCTTTCTTCGAGATTTTCTCTCTTATGCGCTATAAATAATGATAATATAGTGCTTCTCAGTTATAATGATATTTGAGACAGTTATTTAATCCGAGTATCTAATTTGGGACGATCGTTTTTTTACTTGTTGGTCTAGCGGCTAGAACGTCTGGCTATCTGCAGGCTATACCCGGGAGTTATGGGTTCGATTCCCACAGGAAGCGTTAAAAATTTTGACTCATATGATACATGACGTCCTTGGTTATAGAAGTTTCTGGAAATAATTGAAATTGGAGAACTAAACATGGTTAACACAATTAAACTATGATTTTTCTTGTTTAGTATTTGTCAAATACATAGAGATGATTGGTCGACCTGCTGGAATGGTAGAAATGAAGTTCTACAATTTATTTTAGACTGCCTTGAATGGTAGAATAGAAGTTCTAAGATTTTTTTTATAAAGCCAGTCGATCATTCAACCATAATATTATACTATAATGGACTTGTACAGAGTTACCAGCACGAGTGTCAACAAATTTTTCATAAACCTAGGCAAATAACAGTCAATTATGCCTGACGTCTTGCGATTCTTCCTATATGTCTTCAGGCACGAAGATCTGGAATTACGAACTGTAATGACCGTTCAGAAATCCATTATTGATTTTCATAATTTTAGGCAGAAGTTGTCTATTTTGGCGGTAACATTCCACCAAAATGAACCGACTCGCAGGTCGAGGATTTAATAACGAAGTGAACCTGGTGGAATGACTCAACGAGCGCTAACTATCGAGAATTAGTCGGATCCCGTTATTGGCGACGGGCAATGAGGATTTTCAAATCGATAGCAACTGAACAGGCAATCATTTAGCGTACGGATGAAATCGCAATTCGGAAGAGCGATATGGGACACGAAATTGGAGACAACCTTGAACTAAATTGAAAGCCGTCGCGCCGGCTGGGATGCTGCATAATCCTAAATCCCAGGCATCACCGGCTGCCCTGCTCATCTCGCGTTCCGATTGGCCCCGCGAGGATGTTCGAGTAATTACCGTCGGAAATGAGGGGTGTGCAGGTGCAGAGAGGTGTGATATGACGGTTTATTAGTACTTGATTGCCTAAAATGAGGTCGGCAGCCGATCGTGCTTTCCTATCAAGGAGACGACCCGAGCGGAATTTCATTATAGCATCAGAACTCAGGACAAGCCGCTGGAGCTGGGAAGCTAAGCGTATGGGGTCGAGAGAGACAGATAGAAAACGCCGAGTGAGAGGGCATGATCGTCGGGAGGAAGGGCGGAGGAGGATGGCATTGGGTTTTGGCTGGCGATTAACGCATGTGAAAAGTTAAAAAGTGAAAAAGGTTAAAAAGTTGAAGTTAACGGAGATGTGAACTGTCGAAAATAGGAAACTCTAGGGGCCGCTTTATCAATTCACTTAATCAACTGATTATCCAAGGACGCACCGACTAACTATTTTCCAGGTGACTTCATGCTGAAAAATCATACGTCACGTTTCCACGGAATCTGTTAGTCGGTGCGTCCTTGGATAATCAGTTGATTAAGTGAATTGATAAAGCGGCCCTAAAAGTGCTAGGTAATACATCGGAATCACTGAAAGCAATTCAAACTCCAGTTAGACAGGTCTTGCCGAGACAAACATTCCATTTTAAGAAATTTGAATGAAGTTGAAGAGTTGAGGGAGCTATGGCCATTTTTGTAAATGACCGGTGGAGAACCCGGACAGACGGACACTAGTGATTCTGAGTAAAAATGTGTGAGTGAACGTTTTTTCTGAAGTTCCGATCCGATTTTCGATTTTCGGACGTTTGCAATACTCACAATTACTCTGTAAATACGGAAGTCAAATCGTTCTAGAAGTGGTCAAATTTCAGGAAAACTTGCCCGTTTTATGGTTATAATATGGTCCGCTTTGCAAATCTATTTCGATTTCATGGAAAAATTCAAGTTTGAATGCGGAAGTCAGTACCTACGCATCTACAGAAATACGATGCGGATAAGATAGTGTTTCATAATTCTTCATGAGAAGCAAGAGGCGTCAACTTTCGTATATTCAACGGTCTACGTTGGTAATACTAGCCCTTATCAGTAGCTTGAGCGCTTTCGACCGCACGGCCTTCCTTAGGTGCCATACCCTATAGTGTCGGTTCGAAGAGGACCTTCTGTATATTCTGATTATCCTATTACCTCTGTGTACATTATTCGTGAAAAATAATTGCGTTCTTGTTGGTTCAGACAGTTAAGCGAGTGCTAAATGATATAGCCAGCATCCAGAAAATTTGAAAATCCATATAACTGCCTAAGTGGTCCGTATCGGTTAGTAGTCTCTGTCAATTGCAGAAATTCATCCAACGGCCTCCTATATGTACGATTTCATCGATGGGAATGGTCCCGAGGAAATCCTTCTATGGAACAGTTAAAAGGACGACGAATTGGAGCCGAACCGAACAATCGAACGGATTGTGAGCCCTGTGTCCATTATGTTACTGTTCAGCTCAAGTTCGGCCAATGGCAAAAGTTTTGCTCGTTTCAGGGCCCTTTGCCACGAGGCTAACTCTGATTAGAACGGTTTTATTGCAAATTCTTCTGTCCCGAAAACATTCTTCTCTCCTCGCCGGAAACCAGAAGAGCTGTCTTGATTTCTACGATTTGGCCAATATCGGCAAACAGCGGGACAACAGGGCGTTAATCTGTCAGTATTCCCCGCGTTTCCGCCTTTGTTGAGGTTCATGTGAAAAAGGTGATCCCTGCTGTTTCCTCATTCGGAATCCTATATCCTCGGATAAATGTTTATTCATGTACATGCGTGTTTTACGTATGTGCATGAATGCATTGTGTAGTTGTATACAAAGTCGCTGAGAGCGATTGGTGTCACGATTCGATATCAAACTTAGTTTTCACCACATTTCACTAAAGTCGGCCATACACTATCCGATTGCTGGTGGAGGTGGAGATGCAAATGCATCGCTGTGATTGGTCGAGGTGCCGTCGGCGTATAATCCAATAAATTTGATTGACTCATCCATGCCACGTTCCCATATTCATCCCACCTCTAGCGGCCGACTTAACCTGGGTCAGGGATCACCCCGAATTGTATAATAATAATTATTAATTAATCCCCATTTATGGGTGATTCTAAAAAAAAAGCAACTTTTTGGGTCGAGTCAATTTTTAAAATTTTGTTGCTCAGAAAAATTTCAAACTTTTTTCTAACATTGTTACTCGTTCGTAGATCACATTTAAACACTTGGTTGAGATCAAACTCATCATAGGAATAAAATAACTTAATTTTAATAATAAAACCACTGGCACATTGATGCACAATAAGATGGTAGGACTGGGTCGTTTCTGATTTTTTCCCTCCGGGCTTTTTTCCGGAGCCTTCTACGCTCCTTTATTTCTGCTGGAGTGAACAATTTTGGTGGAGCCATCGACGTAGTTCCTGAATAAAACAACTTGAAATAATAAAGGGGTTCTCACATCACTAAACAATCAAGTACGCTATTTTCAATTCAACTTAAAACCATCAAAATCTAAAAAACTGCAATGATACTGCTGATTTTTCACTCCCATGTCCTTACCGTCGGTCCCACGGCCACATCACATTATCAATAGGGCCATGGGAAGGAACTTGATTGGGACATGGAACTGAAAAATCGTTCTTCAATCCATTGTATACTACTGTAAAAATAATTTAAGGTGCTAAATTGAATTTTTCTTAATGGTAACAGACGAGTAGAATGCGTTGAAAGCAAAAAAATTAGCATGAGCGTCGAATTAGAATCGATTCCATAGGGGCATGGAAAGGAATGGAGAAAAAACACCCACGCGTTCACGTTCACCTCAGGAGCGCTGGCGGAGCAATGAGAGGTGTAAGCGCCGTGCAGCTGTAGGGCCATAGAGGCGAACAGTTTTGCCAACTACTGATGCAGTTTCCCGGCTTTTGTCCCTCATACTCGATGCGAATGGACACTTTTTTGATGAAGCCATGGAACTGAACTCAAAATCATGTACACAAGTTTGAGGTACCGTGGCCGACTAAATTCGAAAGAAATGTTGATATAAGCTTGCAAAACATAAAGAAGAACTAATTCTGAATCGATTCAAGGATTTTTTTTCAAGGAAATGTGCTGATTTCAATCAATACTTACCTTTCGAATCTTGAAAACGTATACTGCTACAGGGCACGGAACTGAACATTTGAACGTTTGATTAGCAATAAATAACTTCCAATATCCCCCTCCCTTATTTTTTGGGTTGGATTACGTCAGCGGCCGCCTAGTGAACAGATAGAAAAAAAAATCACGAGTCTCAGATGATTGGTTCCCGAGTTATGGTCGATTAACATGAAAGTTGCTTTTTTTTGAGAATCACCCTTATGTAGGTACTCAAGCCATAATTGAGTAGGCTGGTCCCAACCCACCAATATCTTCAAGTACGTGTTATGTTAAAATGTGGTGGTATGCCTACATGAATCAAAATCGATGTGAAACAAAAGAGAGGCTCACGAGGTTTTACGACAATGCCTAAGGAACGAGAAACCGCGTAATCTTGTTGTTAAAGGTTAGGGCACAAAAGCCCTACGGATCCTTGTTATACCGTGAATTCAGCGTGCGATCCAAGCGCAAACATTAGGTCAACTTTATAATTGTCCTCTCCGCTACGGGCCCGGCCCTTGCTGATGGGCTAACCCTCGTGTCCCCCATTCGCACTAATGAATATGGAGATAACGCCTGTTCACCTGTTGGCCTTCCTCTTGGGATGACGGTCCTCCGCCATGTGATAAATGTCAGGTCCACGCACGCAATACAGATGCAAGGTACATGGCCTTGATTGGCAGACGTCCTATCCTGGTATCCTCATATACGTGTTATACATTTATAGCGCATTATGACGCGATACCGAGCTAGTACCGATACCTCACGTGAGTCTGTTTCGAAATTAGTTCACCATAAACTGTGTTATAGGTACCGACGAATCTTCTTATTAGGTAGGTACCCCATTATTATTCTGGTCGTTTGACTTTTTGAATGTTCAGCACTTTAGTAGTTAGACAAATTAGAGTCCTGGAGCGTAAAAAAGGGCGATCTGCATGCGGGGCAGTGCCTCCGGCTCACTAGATCTAAGATTTCTTACATCGTAACCCGAACAAAACCTTAACCCGAACGTAACTCTTGGCGGCCGGGCTACGTTCGGGCTACGATGGAAGGGACCGTAGATCAAGTGTGGGGGGGGGGAATGCCTCTGCAGGTTGCCCTTTCTGATGCTCCAGAGCTCTCATTTCTCTAACAATTCTTTTCAACCGTTCTTCAATGAAAATACAAAAATTCATCGAAAAATCATTTACCTGCAAAGCCATAAATGAGTTTTTCAAGGGTAGTTAATACATATTAATATCTTTAATTTAAAGATGGAAATACCGACCCGAAACTTGATGTAGATGTCAGCTGATCGGGATAAGGGTCAAACCGAACCAGACGACTCTTTAGCCAAGCTTTCGATTAATAATTTAATCATCCTCAGGGCATAAAAACAACAATAGTGCAATCAACAACAACTGACAACACTCTACGGACATTATCTAATTTCAACCAGTACTTAACCACAACTTGAAACAATAAAAAACAAGAAAAATATACTTAGAGGCCGCTAGGTGTGAACAACACTAGTAGGTAAAACTAGAAACAAAACAAACTTTTACCAATCAACAACCAAATTTCAAAAACCTTAGTCAGGGCCTGCACTCTTTTAATTTAGCACCTGTTGTTATAGGCTTGAGGATGATTATTTAATTAATCGTCAAAAGAGGCGTCTGGTTTGGTTTGACCCTTATCCCGATCAGCTGACAGCCGAGGTATTATGGTAAACCTAGGATATTATAGGATGATTGGTGGTAGGGGAATGTTATCAGAGGCTTGACACGAGGCTTTAAAGCGTCTGCATGCCCCCCTTCATTTCAAAAATAATTATAAGATATCACACGTCAGACCGTTTCCCTCCCCATCCCACAGACCGTCTGTACAGACCGATTCTTTGGTAGTTTTTACATGCAAATTCATTGATAATTTTCCCCAGAAACAAGGTTCCATAGATGATCAATGACAATGATGCAGATGCGCCAAAGTGAACATATCCATAGGATCAGCCGATCAGAGAATAGGGTCTGTGTGTCTACATGGGATGGGGATGAGAACGGTCTGGTATGGCCTTTAACGTGGCCATTGCAACTTATCTCTGAGCTTTACAGGTTTACAGTAGTTTACAGGTTCAAGAGAGAGAAGGGCCAGAGATTCACATCACAGCAGGGTGGAGAAACCCTTCTATATTTCATCGGTTCGGCAACGCGATGAGGCAAAAGTGTTTTGAGGCTTTTGTCTCGTTATGCTGGAAGGTCCAATAAGTTAGCCCGGCTTCTGGAACCTGTCCCTAATTGAAGAAAAGAGGTTTGAACATAAGGGGTTTATACAGCGAGAAAAGTAGGGAGCCTGGACATCGTTCTGAATCATTAATAGCGAGCTGAGGTATGGCTTCAGCATTATAGTCGTAGTACTCTTCCTCCATTCAATAGACGGAGCATAGGAGAAGCGACGGAGGCTTTTCTCTGTGGATAACGCGCGACCCGGGGAAGGGTTCGAAAATGACTTCACTCCAGGAGGGATTTCCATACGTTCTAACTTTACCGTTTAATGTAAAAGAGAAAGCGATGAGGGAATGGTATTCATTCTGACTGTAGGGGAGGCAGTCACCTATATTATGTACAGTAGGTAAGTGAAATGGCCGTATTGACAAAGTGAGGCTCTCATATACCTCGTATACAAATGACGGCGATCAAAGGGGGAGAACTTGGTTTCAAAAGCTTATCGTCGGCGAAGAAGAGGAACCTCGTATATCCATTTTGTTGAGACCGCCACTGTTCTTATGGCACAGTATTTAAACGCGTTGAATTTCTATGGCACCTCCAATGTGCAGGTACAAAGTACGATAACAGGAAAAATTGGCAATTACCTACAACCCTCCAGGACTGAGAAAAGTTTAAAAAATCCAAGGTCTGGGCTTGGGGAAAATTCCAAAAAAAAACATGGATTCGACTTCAGGGTTTTTGGCATGAATCCTTGGTTATTGACCTGAGAACATGAACTTTGACGTTTTTTGGGATTTCGATCAACATGGTCAATTCGAGGGGCACTGATTCACTTTTTTTCACAGTTTTTTCGGTTTTACGGCCGAAGTATGGGTTTTATTCAAAAATTGGGTGATGAAGAAAATGTCGAGCGTTAAATTTCCTGTCATATGCATTCCCTGCGAAACCCTTGTAATCGTCTTTTTACACGAGTCCGCTTTTTGTCTCGCAACTGCAAAACGGCGAATTTAGCTTTTCGACAGTAGACATTTCTTGCAACAGCCCGGGTTACCTAATTACTGACATCCTAACGAGGTTGTAAAACGGGTAGGGTAGTGTTGATCGTATTTTCGATCGCTTAGTTCCCATGAAATTTTCCGATTCGTATGCCAATTTCGACTCTTATTGACAACATTATATCATTATTTGAACTTTGCTCTCTGTGACACCCAGAAAACGGATGTACCCATACCACTAAACTCCTTGCAGCGTTTTCCTTGAAAAATCCAACAACTTTTTTCTCCAGTTTTCATTAGAACTTACAATCTCAACTTACATGCAACCCTATCAATCGTCCGACCGCTTCGCCCAACTCCGAATTTGACGTTTCTTCTTGACTCCGGTCCCTTTTCGGCAAAGCGGTGGCAAATCTAATGCATCACATTAAAAGGGACAACTTGTTTTTGTTAAGGTCTGCGGTGGAAACGGTTCAAGTGGCCGCGATAACGACTCTCCCCACTTCAACTCTCGCTCTTTATAACCCTTACGAGTTCAAACAAGTTCAAAATGGTCATTATTTACGGAAAACCGCGCCTGGGGGAGGGGGCCAGACCACCAGTAGTGCTAGCCGTGGCAGAGCTTTTACCGTGCAATGGAGTGTCTCCGCTGGCCGTAGCCGGGGAAACAGGTGGACGGCTGTTGGTGGGATACGGAAATTAAACCCCAAAGGGTCGGTTTGTATGGTGGGGTATCACTTTGTATTCCGATCCTCCTCCTGCCAGAGGGCGAACCGAAGCCATTTTCCCGAACGTTTCAAAAGGACATTCCCTTCCACTTATCAAGGCCGATAATTCATTGCTCTAATGAGTCGACTTTCTCCCACCCGTTGACCTACCCCACAAAGGTTGCCTGGTATGGCCGGCCGGACAGGGTGGGGGTGGTTCGGTTGAACGGGAATTCCGCCGGTTTCACCGTTGTCTTACTCAAGGGACATCGCGGATACGCGGAGAAATCGCTTTTGATTAAAATCCAGCCAACCGATCGTAATTTTGTTTCCCCTACAAATTAACCGGTCCGAATTATTCCGATTTAATTTTCCCGACTCCTATTCTGCTCGTGCGTTGAAGCGGCGTACCGTATCAGCCACCGGATTGAGTAAACCTTAATGATTTACGTCGTACCTAATGCGCGTTCGTGAAAATGCTTCTTGTATCATTACTGTTGTGGATGGATGATCGACCCATGAAGTAATTACTGTTGTCAGCAGATCAGGAGTAGGGTCACCGTATACTTATAAGAAAACTGTCTCTTTCGCCCATTTTTTCTGGCGAAAGAGGCAGTTTTCTTACGGTGATCCTAACCCTGATCTGCTGACAACTGTATCATTACTGGTATTCTATTCAGCTGAAGTAAAGTTAGCAAATTACAAGTGTTAACTATTGGTCAATCTTTGGTAAGATCGAAGCGATAAAGTTACACGTCTCATCCGCCCCTCACAGGCGGGAGGACCCTGCAATTTGAAACTCCAGTTTGATGCGGAGAGAACAATTATTTCCATAACGACTGAATTGGAATTCAGTGTTAACAAAGACGGACTTGCGATTTGATTCCAGGAGTCCCCGGCACTAACCTGCACTGCCCCCATCCTGAAAGGATCGCTGGATGTAACGTGATCTCTGGGCGATGCGTGTGCAGTTCGGCCCCTGTGTGTCCCGGTGATGGATCGCCATACACATTCGCCAACCTCATGGAATGCGAAATCAACCTCGACGTCATGAAGCAGCATGCTCGACAGCGCGATATACAAGGTATAGAAATTAGTCGATCATTTTTATTGAATATAAATGTTCAGTCACCTTTCTGATAACACAATTCAGGGGGGTTAACACGATTCAGGATTCTTCGCAACCATGGGTGGACTACCATTTTTCAAAAAAGTACCTAATCTTACTGGCGAAACCGGCAAGCTACGGGATTACCACGAGCACGAGTGTAGGCATGTACTCCAAACAAGTTTTAATCTTTACACTGCGCATGCTCTAGGACTACGACATTCCTACACTCACTCCCCTTGGACAAATCCATAGTGTACTGTCAGTATGAGGCCACAACAATTATTTTAGGGCATACCACTACTGTGGGGTTAAGTGGCACAGTCCCGAAACATCAATTCTATATGAGTATGAAATATTACGGTAAAATTATGGTTACGGTGGCCAGATGTTTTTCCAATGAAAAGTAGTTGATATTCCATTTCCCAATTTTAAGTAAATTCAAATTATACCTCTTGAAAGGTAGGTAGTTACTCACCAAAAGTCACTGTATAGAAAAGAGATGCTTTAATTTTTTCAACGAAGAAAAAATAAAAATAAAAAAAGACAAACGAGCCAATATTTTAGGAATGAATTTTGTGAGCAAAAGTGGTAGTACATTGGAAACAAAAGTGATACGTACCTATCGTTCTGAAAATTTACGTAATCATAGTACTTACCAGGTTGTGATTTAGAACCTACTCCATCATTACTGCTCCATAAACACAGTTAATACTCGTAGACCCTTTACATGTAATTGGGCTACGGTAATGAGAACGAATAGATTGGCCGAATATTGGCTGAAAAAACATTATGTATCCTGACGACGACTGATGGAAGGAAAAGCTCATTTCCGTTTTACAAAACGTTAAAGTCGTGAATCGACACTTAGCTAGCTGAAGGTACCTTTGAATTCTTGACCCTGTTCTTCGAACCTTGACGACGTCTGTGACCCAGTTTTTTTCTGATTTGCAAATATTATCGCCGCCGCATAGGCATGCGATGGACCGAGGAATGGAACGACAAGGCTTATTTTGTCGTACCGATAAGCGCGGAAATTATTGGTAAAAGGGCTAAAGTGGAATCTCGAATGGCGAGCAAGAGCTGAGAACTCGTTCGAAGAACGAACCTCTAAGAACGAACAGGAAAAAATATCCGGCCGCTATTTTCTCCTCTCCTGCTTATCTTTCCTAAGTCGCTTTCGTCGATTTTTCCTCGCCTCATTTTTTCCAACACGATTTACGAAGACGACGAGCTTGACGAACAGGAAGAATCGGGGATAATTCAATTCTCCATCTATAAGCGAATCAAATTCATCGAGGAGGAAAAAAAGGGACGCTGTGAAGAATGTTCAACAGATAGGGAATATCAAGGTTCATGTATATTTTGACGCAATGCTCTCTAGCGGAAGGTATCTTTTGAAAGTAGAGCTTGTTCTTCCATGGTTCGGTAGAAATTTTAAAATTGAATTTTCCGAGAGAATCCGAATTATTCAAATTATTGAGACGTCAAGGACCTAAAAAACTCATTCCATATCAGGATCCGGAGCGTTTATAAAACAAGCTGTGTGAGAAGACATCTTGGAAGCGTCCAATATGAATAATTCACCCTCTCATCTCCTCTGCATATTTTTATCACTCCTTCATCTTTACTTCTCACTTTTTCGGATCGAGGGTGTGCATGACAAAAGAGTCTGAATCAAAAATTGGTCAGGTATCTACGCACAACTTTGATTTGACTTCGCTTCCGAACTTTTAGAAGTCTCTTGAATTTGATTTTGATGAAGGACAATGAAGAAGGATTTCCCGTTGCTGGTCAATCCAATTAGATTTGTTAGATGACAGTGATGCGAAAATTTTGAGTTAGAAGCATACTAATAGTTTGAAGAAGCATCCAGATAGCCAATTATAGTACACTCCATATTCCCTGGCGAATGGAACGTCACGATTGCATTCTCAATCAATGTCGAGGGCTTACGTTGAATAATTTTTTATCATTTCAGTTTAACTTGCCTATATTCATAGGTATATCATTTTCCAAATTCATTCGAGAATCCCTCAAATTTAATGAAGAATTTCCCAAGTCGAATTGAGAAATTGCCTTACCAAATTAAGAATTTTTCCAACCGAATTAGCTTGGAAAATTCAAAATTTGGTATCGAAAATTCTCAAATTGATTCAGAACTAAATCGAAAGTTGGGAGGCAACAGATTCTGAATCCTCATAAAATGCCCTCAAAATCCTCAAACATTTTTCGTGGTTATTAAAGCACCGATCATTCATGGTGCAAATCGATGTCGAAGTTGAGGAAGTCTGAATTTTTCATATCTACGTTTGAAAAAAGATTCAGCCTAAAAGTCAAATTGGTCTATTGTTCGAGAATTCACATGCATTGCTGGTCGAAATCAGATTTATTAATATTATTTATTATGAATACAGTGATGGAGTGGAGATTAATCATTTTCTCATGTTAGACGCTTTCGTTTTTTTGTTGCAGGGCTAGAAAATGGGTTACCAATAAGCATCGCGAGCTAGGGGAATTCACGACGTGCAATGGAAAATTACTGTGATAAACCAAATTATGTATGTATGAACCTTTTCGTAATTTTACCTTTAACTTGGTTTCTGCTTCCTCTAAAGCCGTCATTGGGCGATTTCTGCGAAAAAGAATGAATAACATTTCTCAAAGCTTTACGGTGATGTGGTCTTATTTCCTTCCAATCACAGTGATTCCAGTTTGCACGCTATTGGTAAACCCATTTTCCCGCTAAGCCCAGTCATTTATTCGTTATTTACCTACTGTGAAAGAACTTGTTATTCATATCAAGAACCACGGCTTTGGCGTACCTAATGTTATATTCTAAACTCATAACTACAATTATGGGTAAATCTAAAATGTATATTGTTGTAATAAAATCTGCTTGATGTCAATTAAGTTAATCCATCCTGAATTTTCCATAAGAAGTAATACGGAGGACATAAAATCAAACAAGGAATTCGCAAGTCAATCGGATTCATTATTTTCCCAATTCAAGCATTTTTCAAAATCAATAATTTCGGCACTTCAATATTTTATGATTTCACCAGAAAATAGTCTTAATTAATACTCCCATTGAGCGGCATGTTATTATTTTCTTAATTTGATGATTGAATTGGGTCCAAAAATAATACGTCGCTGTAGATTATACTAGAAATCTCCTTTGCTTAAAAAAAACATCCTCCAAATTAGGAATTCCGTTCCTTAGAGTAGAGGAGGTCGAATGACTAGAATTTCGTTCTCTACAGTTGCAGTAAAGAATCAAAAACAGGTACAACTTGTACTTTGATTGCAGGTTGGTCGAACCTAGTTTCCTCTTCCTTCTTTGGGCAAGTTGTGAAATTGAGTTTTTTGTGAATTCAAAACACCTATTTATGGAATGTTTTAAAAGGATATTCCAGTGGACGATATACATACATGAATAATGGGGTAAATCCTAATTAATTAATTTATTGTTGATGAACGCCCAAAATCTAGGCTAACAACCTCTTCAAAAACCAAACAAAAGTGATAAATTAACAAGTGTCTTTATTAGTCCGATTCGACATACCTATGGATTACGGCAACGCAAATTAGGTGGTATTAATAACGCACCAGGCATTAAAAAATACTTGGTTAGCATTAGCCTGATGCGTATGCCGAATTGTACTGATGAGGGATATTTTTTCCCATCAAATCCCGTATCAGACGTCAGACCGTTTCCCTCCCCATCCCACGTACAGGCACACTGACAATCTTCTCTGATTGGCTGATGTTATGGATATGGTCACTTCAGCGCACCTGTTCAATGCTTGTTATTATTCATCTGTGGAACCTTGTTTCTCGGAAAAAATTATCAATGAATTTGCATGTCGACATTCCCAAACAGTCGGTCTGTCCAGACGATCTGTGGGATGGGGAGGGGTACGGTCTGAAGTGTGATACCACCTTAAGAATGCTTGCTCTACTCAGGATGGATTATTTCATCTCGACTTCGGACATTAGTTATCAAGCACCAAGCAATCCTGATTTAGCAAGCCATACACGCTCACGACTTGGTAAACTCAGCAAAAGGTAAGATCTGCAAACAAGATAATCGATTCTATCATAAAATCGATGGACTCGCCGATAAAGTGCAGATAGTCCGCTGAGATTAGAGTCTCGCCGACCTATTCAGAATCACGACCCTAGTGCATTGTCCGGGCCAATACTGTTGTTGTGTGCCTTACTAGCCGCCAAACTACCTGGTTGCCTATGTCTACTACCTAGGCAGGGTGGCCTTCTCAGTGTCGCTTAATGCCCTCTCCTCCCCCGGCCGAGAACGGCGACCCTAATTAATCTCAGTTGACTGAGTGCTTCGCCAGCTCAGCGAACTTAGTTGAGAGTAAACTACTTAGCTATGCTCCAAATGATTTAGTGTGTGATTAAAGGGAAAGTTAACCGGTCGAACAGCTCTATTCATTAATTCCAATATTTGCAAGGTTCAAGTTCCCGAGTCAATTAGGTCAATATTTACAAACATTACCTTGCAATCAATCCACCCATTCGTCCCCGCATTATGGGAATGTCGCAGCAGTTTTAGCATTAAGCATTTCTCAGGCTTCACTCAATCCTTGGAACAAGTAACCTCGTAATATTGGGCCAAATCACGAGATTGTTCCTCCTTGGTACTGGAACAAAGTCTTGAAGAGAGATAATGTGTTCACAATTTTCAACTTGATTTGTAAGAAGTCCTCTACCTTGCTCCACTGGGTCCACCACAAGCCACTGTACCAGAATATTTGAAATCGAAATTTTGCTTTACTTCAAGATTTATGACCTCAACCCGGCCTGGAATGACGAAGGCTAGGATATTTCTAGGATGCACCTGTCAAGGGAAAACTTATGATGAGCTTCCGAAAACACCAAAAGTTGCCAACCCGCTAACAAGTGCAACGGTTCATGCGAACTGCGATCTAAGCTTCCGTTCAGTATTAATAATTCCTTCTGTCTGGTTGGCAGTAGAACTTGGGATCGAAGTGGAGATGGTTCGTTAACAATGCATGGATCCGTTGGCACGATGAACATCGCACGTTGTTCCATCATCCTTTGCGTAATAAACGGAACGTTTCATGACAGCGGAGCCGAGATTGGACCATTTCGTGGCTTGCCGCTTTCTTCTTGCATAGATAGGAACCCATCGATAATTTAAGTGCGGAAAACTATTCGTGTCACTAGTCAGTACGAAGCTGGCCATAAAAAATGACAAAGTTTTAGTTATGGGTTCATAATATACCTATAATAGATGCCTTAGGCTCAACACTGGTTCTCAGCCAGCTCTTCATCTCTATCGTAATCAAAAAGGTTTGGTAAAGTGGGTTTTCAACGAATTTAGGTCAAATTTTGGAGGAAGCCAAGTGAAAAATTGAAAATGTTGGGACAAACCAAAACATCTAGGTATAGTTACATTTTCCGATTTTGGACGTTTTTCTTTCCCCAAGGTCATGATCAACCATCACAATGGTATCAATAACTTAAGGCCCATTTAGACGGGCAATTTTTCACGGCAATTATTGCTCAAACTGAATTGCCGGCTGCAAAAAAAAATTGCCGAGCAATTTTTTCCCTACGTCCGGCAACTTTCTCCCTACTTCCAGTAACTTTTTCCCTACTGGAAGTTGCTCATTATTGCCGACAATAATTGCCCCGAGTGGAGCAATATTTTCGGGAATTGACGTGAAGCCAGCAATTATTTTCAGGCAATTTTTGAAACCCATCGCCCGTGGGTTTTAATTGCTTGTTTTCGGCAATTTTTTCGTAACAGACAGAATTGGATGGAAAACATCTGTATTTTTATATTGTATTTATTTATTGTTGTAGGCCTATATTGTATGCTGCCTCCAAGAAGCCCTCAGCAATGCCTAAATTCTTCCTGATCAGCGGAGGAGCCCATTGCGCTAAATCCAATACCGTAGGTCGTACGATGCTGAAATTCGGTATGCTGCCTCCAAGAAGCCCCTCAGCATGACTGGCAAGGCCAAAATACTTTCCGATCAGCTGAGGAGCCAGTGGCGGTAATTTCAATACCGTTGGTCGTAGGATGCTGAAATTTGGTACACAGCCTCAGAGGAGTTCCTCAGCAAGATTGGCTGGGCCAAAATACGTTCTGATCAGCTGAGGAGCCCATGGCGCTGATTTCAATACCGTTGGTCGTATGATGCTGAAATTTGGTACACAGACTCAGAGGAGCCCCTCAGCATGACTGGCAAGGCCAAAATTCTTCCTGATCAGCTGAGGAGCCCATTGTGCTAAATCCAATACCGTTGGTCGTACGATGCTGAAATTCGGTATGCTGCCTCCAAGACTGCCCTCAGCATGACTGGCAAGACCTGAGTTCTTCCTGATCAGGACGTATTTTGGCCCGGCCAATCTTGCTGAGAGGCTCCTCTGAGGCTGTGAACCGAATTTCAGCATCCTACGACCAACGGTAAGGAAATTGGTGTCATCAGCCCCACTGCTGATCAGGCTGCATACCAATTTTCAGTATTGTATGACGAGCGGTATGGGAAATGGCGAAATGGGTCCCTCTGCTGACAATTCGCCCACCCACCCACACACACACACACACACACACACACACACGTCATATTTATTACCTGATTATATTATTTTATTTATTTTATTATTATATAACAACATCACAAGCTCACAAGAAAACACTAATTGCCCGTTCACCGTGTAAACGCAAAAATGGAGCAACAATTATTGCCTGGAGTTGCTCCATTTTTTTCAAGCAATAAATTGCTGGCAATTAATTGCTTTTTCTCAAACAAGAGAACAGGGAAAAATTGCCGAATTGATCGGAGTTGCCGGCAATTTTAATTGCCGAGAATTGCTCAAGTTTCGGCAATTTAGTTGCCCGTCTAAATGGGGCTTTAGGCATCCGAATAACGACAATCCGACCTGAAGACAATGAATTTGATGAAAGCTCAGCGAAGGAGACTGTGTTTTTACCATAGTAAGCTATGCATAGCCCTGATCAGACGACTGAAACATTGGTGGTAGCACTACCAAATTTTGGTAGACCCATTCCCACCAATGTTCACAAGCCAACTATACCTATGCACAAATTCCTCGATGACTGAAATTCGCGTTTGGTGCTATGTACCATAATGCAGCATCACCTTCAATGCAATTCAATCATATCCTTCCATATCCTATAAACATTCAAATTGGACCAATAGGAGTGCAGTTGAAAAGATAAATTTTGTTTTCATTCGGGGGGTTTCCTCTCTTTTTTCGAACACCAAGAGAAATCTTTTTGTTGTATTGAACGTTTATCATTCCGCTCGTGCTCCACGTCGGTTGAAAATATAAAAACAGACGTTTGCTTCTACAATTGGTGAAACGCTGCTTTGCATTTTTGAGTCGTTAAAGAAGCCGAGACCGTTGACATGAATGCTGGGGTTTATTCAAGGTTTCCCCGCGTAAAAAACGAAGCGGACCAGATACGTTGTCTAAATCCTATTGTTGTTGCGGTGGGGCGTATTCTAACTCCTGCAATCGCCCTGGGATTACTTTGCATCGGCTAATGTATTGCCTTCGGTTTTTTATTGTACCGAGGGAGAAATCCATCGAAGAAAAGCTGAGGGATTGAAATGGAAATATATTCCGTCCTTTATCCTCGATGTGCGTTGTGGATCATTTGACAGGCATCCTGTTGGAATCGACGTTCACTTTTTTCGAATCCGAGAATTATTGTTCTAAAAGAGCCAATTGCGGATTTATGATAATTGAACGACGTAAAAACGATTCATGAATCCGGATTGGTACATAGATCGACATAGGGCCATCAAATTTCCATACGTTGCCAATATTCTCACTTAAATTGGGGCAGGACCCATTATTTCCAAGACGTGAGTATTTCAGTTGAAGGCAGAGTTTTCTTTTTTTCCCCCTAAAAATTATTCGAGCTTTATGAGCGCTTTGAAGTCAAAGTCAAACTCAAACTTGAAGTCAAACTGAACCTCGAAGTCAATCTCGAACTTAAACTCAATGTCGAACTGAAACTCGAACTCAAACTTGAAGTCAACGTCAAACTCGCACTTGAAGTCAAACTGAACCTCGAACTCAAACTCAATGTCAAACTGAAACTCGAACTCAAACTTGAAGTCAAAGTCAAACTCGCACCTGAAGTCAAACTGAACCTCGAAGTCAAACTCGAACTGAAATTCAATGTCAAACTGGAACTTAATGTCGTACCGACACTCGAACTCAAACTTAAAGTCAAACTCAAAGTCAAACTCGAACTTGAAGTCAAACTCAACCTCGAAGTCAAACTCGAACTGACACACAAACTTGAAACTCAATGTTCAATGACTCAATGTCGAACTGAAACACGAACTCGAACTTGAAGTCAAAGTCAAACTCCAACTTGAAGTCAAACTGCACCTCGAAGTCAATCTCGAACTGAAACTCAATGTCTTACTGGCACTCAAACTCGAACTGAAACACTAACATGAATTTTAACTCAATGTCGAACCGAAACTTGAACTCAAACTTAAAGTCAAACTCGCACTTGAAGTCAAACTCGAACTGAAGCTCAATGTCAAACTGAAACTCAATGTCAAGCTGAAACTCAAACTCGAACTGAAACACAAACTTAAACTGAAACTCAACTCGAACTTCAGTCACTTTCAGTTCGAGTTTGGCGTAGATTCAGAGTTTTAGTTCGAGCTTGACTTCAAGTTCGAGTTTGACTTTGAGTTTCAGTTCGAGTTTGACTTTAAGTTTGAGTTTCAGTTTGACTTCAAGTTTGAGTTTGAGTTTCACTTAGAGTTAAAGTTTAATTTCAAGTTCGAGTTAGAGTTTGATTTCAAGTTTGAGTTGAGTTTAAATTGAAGTTTGACTTTAAGTTTGAGTTTGACTTTGAGTTTCAGTTTGACATTGAGTTTCAGTTCAATTTTGACCTTCATTTTGAGTTTGACTGTGAGTTTCAGTTTGACTTCAAGTTTGAGTTTGACATTGAGTTTCAGTTCAAGTTTGAGTTTCAGTTCGATTTTGACCTTCATTTTGTGTTTGACTGTGGGTTTCAGTTTGACATTGAGTTTCAGTTCGACATATAGTTTCGTAGCGGTGTAAAGGTTGTTGAAAGAGCCTTGTGACCCGGTTTTGTCTCGATTTCAAGACATTTCGGGTCTGCCCAGGACGGAAGACAAGTAAAGTAGAAAATTTTGGATTTTTGGAAGTTCCTTGGAAAAATGAACCAAAAGTTTGTGGGTCAAATAGCGGGTACTTACATCAAATTTTGATAGTTACCTATTACTAGGTAATCTCTAAATTTAGCCCTACCCATAATTTTTGTGACGTAGCCTCAGTCAGCATTTTTCTCTTCAGTGACGGAGGATACCAAACAATGGTGCCTATTTTTCAAGAGAACGGCAACCCTCTCTTTCAGTCACCTAATTTATCATGACTTAACAGATTTTTTGCAACGGCTCCGTCCAACTAATGGCAAAAACCGTCCCATGCGCAGGTACGGGGAGTCGGTTGCACAATGCCTTATCACCTCTTTCCTTTTTTCGTGAAATGGTTTCTTTTGTAAAGATAACCGATAAGCCGAAGGCAGGTGAGTAATGACTCTATTACAAGGCCTCCTCCACTAATGGGAAGACTTGACCGTTCTAATTCTGCGCACTGGAAAACTCCTTTGCTCATAGCGTGCCATCTCTTTTTGCTCCCTTCTCTTTCACAATTCCCTTTTTTCCTTCACGGAACAGTTGAAATCGATTACCTTTTCATTCGCCTTGGCTCCGTTCTGAACGTGTGACCGATGATACGAAATGCGATTTTCGGGAAAAATACCTCTTTCAGCACAGTCGACATTTCCGAAAACCCGCGGGAATGGGATATAGATTCCAGACACCACATCAGTCTCCCATCCTCATACGTATTCAAGAGATGACGTTAAAAGAAGAGAAGCTCAAACCGATCGGTATGCCGTCCTTTTCGATGAAGGATTGGCTCTGGCAGCTGCAAAAGGAAATCACTTTCCCACGAACCCCCACCCCCAGGAAGCGTAAAAATGGTATTCCTGTACTCTGTTCCTATATCCCCAAAAACACAAACTGCATTGATTCGAATAACTCTGCATACTTTATTCGGGCTTAGCATTTTTGGTTATCATCGATTATTATTATTCCACTGTTCATCGGAGTCCATTTTCGAATCCTGCTCCGGATATACAATATAAGAAATAATCAAACATTCTTCCATACGAAAGACGCAATAACGGTCGGCACCATGCCCAGACAGATCAAGGGGAAAGTTTTTTACAAAAAAATTTTCTTTGTGGAAACTAATCAATATTTTCTATCGCGCTTTATGGGTGTAACTGTTGAGGTTTCCTCAAACCATAGGTAAAGGATGCTCAGTAGCAGTTTACGATAAGAATTACTGGTAAGTAATTATTATATCATTTCTTCCGAGCATGAGTTTCAGTCACATTTAATATTATTTTTCCTTTCAACCTTTTTCTGACTATTAAGGGTGAGAAGAAAGCCAATCTGCTCTCATTCTGCGAAGAACAAAAGTTTTGAGAACGGAATAAACGGTTTTGGCTGGAATGGAGACAAGAAAGTCAAGGGGGAAAGAAGGCGCGGAGAGGAACGGATACCGAATCGGGATGGGGGACATACATTAAACATGTCAACATGTATATTCAGAAGAGAGCAGCAGAAAAGAAGCCGAGTGTTCTTGACAGAACTATATTGTGGTCCTGCCTCTTAAATAAATCATTACAAAAAGGGGTCCGAGTGTGAGGCAGTGGTTAATGCAGTGAATCGGCAAGTCTCTCTAGAGGGTGCACTTACCCCTTCGAACTTCGCCGTCAGTGTGAGTGGAGGGTAGTTCGCTCTCAAGAGAAAACGACTGCCGAGCCACCATTTTGTTACCACGGTAAGTGCCTAACCCACTACCTACCTCATCGAGCACTTGGTTCCCCATTGCCGTCGGCCCAGGTGAACAGTTCATTCTCTTATCCTCTCATTGCACCCCTATAATAATAATAGGTATAATGGTAGCGCGAAGGTAGTAATCGAAACGCTTTATGTTTTTTATCTACTTTCAGTTTCCAAACAGAGCTGACCTCCTAAATTTCATCAACGCGAACTAATCCTGTGTAGACATGTCCAATACAGCGGAGGACCAATCTCTCTCCCATTTTTTAGAAAAAATGTTTATGAGCGAAGAATTAAGCCGCGCTCTCTTTTACAACGGATCCATAAAATAAGAATTCATTACGACGGTAATGCATCCGCTGCCACCAGACCATCTGCAAAAATAGGTATACGTCAAATCGAACGCAGGTATAAAATTATACACATAGGCGTATTTGAAAGGTTGATAGTGGTGAGATTAAGGGCGATACTTGTGGCCGTATGAGGGAGGCAACGCTAGAGGTAAAGCGAGGAAGCTCTCGAATTGAATTGTTTTGATCCTTCCAAAGCCTTCACTCAATAATGTGCGTCTTTCTCCCACCCTCTGCTCTGATCTTTGAGACACTGTTCTTTATTTCATACAACCCCTCCTCGCCTGATCAAATCCATCATCCCTCTCGAGGGTTTTTGTCGTTATTCCCCGACTCGCTGTGGACCACAACAATTTTTTTTCTTTATTGGAGATCCTTGGGTATTTTTTTCGAAATTGCGTTATGTTCAGGTTTGCGGGAGTTTTTTACAGGCGCGTGTATGTATGGGAGTATAGGTTTAGGTTTGAGTTTGAGCTTCAAGTAAAATTTGAGTTTGAGTTTCAGATGAAATTTCAGTTTGAGTTCGATTTTCATTTTCAGTTTGAATATCAGAGTTGGAGTTTCAGAACGAATTTCAATTTTAGTTTCAGTTTGTCTTTCAATTCGAGTTTCAGTTTCCGTTCAGGTTTGAGTTTCAGTTTCAGATCGAATTTTGTTTGAGTAGGTACGAGTTTCAGGTTGAATTAGTTCGAGTTTGATTTCCAGTTAAAGCTCGAATCTCATTTCTACTTAGATTTTGTACTTGGGTTTCAGTTTGAATTTCTGTTACAGTTTCAGATCGAATTTCAGTTTGTGTTTCAGATCAAGTTTCAGTTAGAAATTGATTTTCAATTTCTGTTTGAATATCCATTTTTACTTCCAGTTTGAGTTTGATTTTGACTTAAGTATGAGTTCAGTTTGAGTTTCAGTTTCAGATCGAATTTCAGTTTGGGTTCCGGATCAACTTTCAGTTTGAGTTTGATCATTTTCAGTCTGAATGTACTTTTTCACATGCTTTTAGTTTCAGATTGAATTCCAGTTTGAGTTTTAGTTTCGATTTGAATTTCAGTTTGAGTTTCATTTTCCGTTTAGATTTGAGTTTCAGATTTAGTTTGAGCTTGATTTTCAGTTGGAGCCTGTGTTTCATTTCCAGTTAGATTTTGAGTTTCAGTTAGAGTTCCAGTGTGAGTTTCAGTTTCGGTCTGAATTTCAATTTGATGTTCAGTTCAAGTTTCAGTTTGAATTTCATGTAGAGTTTTAGTTTGAGTTTCGTTTTCAATTTCAATTGAAGCTAATCCGAGAATTTTGCGAAAAAATTGCTATCAATGAATGGCTGATCTTATTTGTTGAATTTGAATTTGTTCAACTCTTGGATGTGAATGGGCACCGTAGGCGTAGGGTGAAGATTTAAAATTTATGCTTGAACCTAATAGGTATAGTTAATGCAACCAATTCTCATGCCTTCTCGATGCGCATACAAATTATCATGAAAATGTGTTTGTATATTAGGTCGTTTGAATGATGTTCAAAATTGCGTGCCTGCAGGTTACTATCATGAAAATACCAATCGGACGCATAAAAATCTATCCTGGCTGACGCACGCTTTATCTTTTTATCGGACATCCAGTTCAGGTACGGCAAAACTCGAAAGCTGCGTTTGTTGGTTTGCCGTTTTCAATCATCCTATTCAGCAGTATTACTGGTTTTACGTTTCCCTTCGGCAAATAAGGTAGAATTCCTTCCCTCCATAGCCAACCATTTTTCCTCCTCTCCCAATCTCACAAAAGATTACGCTTAATGCCCTCGGGTTCGGAAGAGAAGCTATGGTGTAGAAGGACCCCTTTCAGTTTACATTCCCCGCGGGAAATGAGCAACCAGCATGATTGTCTTGGGAGGGGGGCCGAGGGAGTAGGGGTAATTAGTTCCAATCAGGCACATCAGCTAGAAAGGAACTCAGCATTATATTCTCCACGCTCCCTATGGACGGATGACTTTTCATCAGGCCAGTGGGTGGAAATTTGAAGTCCATACCGTAAAGTAGGAATAAAATATTCTTCCGATCCATTAACCTCATCGACCATCGGATATCGGAAATTTTGAACCATCATTCGGGTGCACTTGGAAAATTGATTAAAACTCTAAAAATTGAACTCTGATAAAAAAAAGACAGTAATTTTATAACGTATTAATTACAGTCTGACT
Source organism: Nesidiocoris tenuis (assembly GCA_036186465.1). Taxonomy (NCBI): domain Eukaryota; kingdom Metazoa; phylum Arthropoda; class Insecta; order Hemiptera; family Miridae; genus Nesidiocoris; species Nesidiocoris tenuis. The sequence goes on from AP028909.1 coordinate 38,106,477, forward strand.
CTACCGAATTGTTGAGTGAAACCGAAAAAACTCAGGATTTTGTATGTTTAATCGAAAATTAAAATTATCATCGAAGGATAATCGACGGATGGAATACTGCTATGCAATACGTTTAGCTTTGATGCCTATATTTGCTAACCTTTCACCGGCAAACATAATACTGCCAAAACCCGTCCGAAGCGCATTTCAAACGATCCAGCGTTGCGGGAAAATATAAAACGAACCAATAATAGTGAACAACGTACGGTAGAGGAACACCCTTGGCAATAATATAATAACATATTGAGATATTATCTCTTGTGGCCGTTGCTGTTGAAAATCAAACACTTCAACACCCACCCCCCTCGCTGCCCAGTAGGTACCTATATTCTCTCTAGTTCCCCAAACTTTGCTCGATGCCATCGAATTTCTCTCTATTTGGCCAAATTAGTTGACAAATTAAACAATCCCTCTTCATCGTTTGAATCCACGGCGCCTCATTGGTCCGAAATAATTATAATTGGGGACTGCCAACAAAGGTGGGGCTAAACTTTTGATGACAGACCTGGAAAATTAATCAATCAAAGGGCCAAAGAGTTGAAATTCTCGTATATTTGAGAATCCAGTTTCCGTAGTGTAATTGCTCCAGTCTCGATTCATCTGCATGCAAACGACGAGATGAAGGTTTGATTATGAGCTCTTTCAGCCCTAAGGGAGACTCTGCCCTTGCAAATGACGTAAACAAGCACTCGATAATTGCGAGAATTTCATTAGCGTACACCAGACCCCCAATTTTTGGCGACTGAGCTGAGATCGACTCGAATCAGTCGAGGTTTTTACTTCAATCTCACCCCGTCAAGTTCATCAGCCATTCAGTTGCTGACGTATCAGCAAAAAAATATTCAAAGTCTATCTCAGACCTGCTTTAAACCGTTTGGGGGAAAGAGAGACAGAGCAAAGCAGCTATCAGTACAAATGGCTGCGGTAGGTTGTGCAGCAAAGGCAGCATATTGACCGTAATGTTTGAATATCTGGCTGCCAGGTTCTACCTCGGTTTTACGGCCCGGTTCGAGATCAGTCACCAGTTCTAGGCGGATGCCTCGAAAGTTCTCGTAAAACGGGCGATCCTATCCCCGCGGGGAAACCCAAAGTAATCGTGAAACCCTGTAAGGAAACCTCGAGGAAAATAAAAGCTATCTCCCATGAACCTATTCAGTTTCTAGCGGAGACAGAGATATAAAAATGATTCAAAACGTTGTAAAATCTGCGACTCCCGCCGACGTTCTACTGACGATCAAACATTTAGGGCAAAAAAGCGATGACCGAGCGCATCAAGAGTTTACTGCGATGTTCATGATCAACCTATTCTTCAGGTTTCCGACAGGAAAAATAAAACTTGTGCACAGCCTCACATTATTACTGTGAAACCTCTAAAAATATGTAAAATGATGGTTTGAGCTAGCCGATTATGTACCTATCACAAGGAGTAGGTAGGTTTCGTTCTCCAATTTTCATGATTTCCAGAAACCCCCAGCAGGTGATGACATGAATTATGAAGCTATGGGTTAAATTTCTATTCAACCTATGGGAATCGAACTCATAACGCCGATATAGCCTGCAGCTTGAGTCAGTCGTGCTTGCCTCTAGGCCCTGCAACGCCTCAAGGCGGAATCCTCGGAGGATCTCGAGGAGTTCGCCAAATATCAAGCAATAAGGAACATGCATGAAAAACGAAATCTTTCCCGCCTGAACGGTGCTGTTTAGGATGCAAAAATGATGTAGTGATCGTCCACAACGAAAAAACAACATTTTTCCTGGTGAAAAACGCTAATGAAAAGGGCCCTTTTGAATGTGGCGGGTGAGCCGTATGACGTCACTGCGCGGACGTGACTGCACGTAGTTTCTTAACGTAACGGCAAAAAATCCGTTATCGCCGTCCGATCACTATCACAACACACATGAACTCGGATGAGGTTGCACTGGTGTTCACGGGAAGACGTGTAACCTTGCGGCTGGCCATTTTCCCGCTCGACTTCAAATCTGCGATTTTCACTAAGCCTTCCTGCTCTTTTAATTACCTCTCTTCGGAACCGTCATCCACCATAACACCATTTTCGAAACCTAACAAGGAAATTATGGCAAAAAAAGAGTCTATTGTTTCTCATGCATGTTCCTCATTCGTCCAGGTGCTCGGAAAACATTCCCCTAGGCGAATACGTCTGTCTCAAAGTTCTAAGAACAATATGCACACAAGTTTTATGGTAATGTGTTCCTGAATCGCTGGATTGACTTGAGAACTTTGGCTAGGAGCACGAAAATGGCATTTAAAGTTGAATATGAAGGTCTATCATACATGTATTATGTATAATAAACCATAATGGGTCAATACCTCGGGCAATACCTTTATGGGCCAATCTATCTCCGAAATACTGTTTGGCAGCCTTACTTAACGGAAGGTGATGGAAATTGCAAATAGGCAGGTACTACTGAGTTAGCTAGTCATGTTTTGAGTTGACAAGGAGTTTACTGCCACAAAAAATTAACACCGTTTCTTTATAAGTAGAGGTTACAATAATGCGTGTTGTTGTTTATCATACACGTACAGATGTTTTACAAAAATAGGTCAGAATGATTTAGCAAAATGTGAACCAAATACTGATCCATTACATTTGAACCATCTGACAGCCAATGCATTTCCGCTCGGGTACTCCCGCGAACTTCTTTCAACTAACCATTACCTAGTTGCGAAGGGAAGTAAACAACGGAAGCTTGAAGCACTATAAATAGCCACCTGTCGCGGCCATATTTTGCTGACAGTGGAACTGAAACCACCAGCAAATAAATCACTCAGTTGAAAAACTTTCCAGGGATTCATTCATCTTTTCTGTGGTGATGGTGATTTACTGGTTGGTAACCGTACGCGAATCTCGAGCTGACATACGCACGTTGAACGGAAAGAGAGGCGGAATAATGGGTTCTCTAAAGTAGAACGGGTCTGCAAAAAAATGGCGTTGCTTATTTCTTGAAAATTACAATGGTTCACGTCAAATCTGACATCAGTTTCAGACAAGTTCGACGGCGATTCTAAAAGTTATTTCAACATGAAATGCCCTGGGGTAGCACTCAGATCAGATGGCTAAGTGAGTTCTTGGAAAATACTTTTTTAAATTGGGAATTTTTAAAGCGCTCTCATGGTGAATCGGTTCCGCCCATACGAAATATTGGAGGGAGTGAGATGCAGGGTTCAGGAAATTCAACGTAGATAATAAGGAGTTTTAGCAATCGCATGTTTTGATAACATTATGCTCACTTTAGAATTGATATAAAGCGTTGAGCCCCTGGAAATAAGCATTAAAATGGTAGGTGAATGCGTTGTAAAATCAGTAGCTGATGTTGGCCGTACTTCACAAAATCATAAGTGTTTAGGCTCCAGAATCGGAGTTTCTCCCCCATATCGTTATCGTACTGTTCGCGTTTTATGAGTTGTAAAAATATTTCATTCAGTTGATTCGCAAATCGATCCCAGGGAAAAGGCGTTTGATCTGTACACCGTATTTGACTGATAATTTTTCACAAGAAGATACCCTCAATTGTTTAAGATTAGGCATGGCTTTGGAAACGTCTTTGAAGTTCTCCAAGCATATTTCGGACGATCGGCAGAGGCTTATAACTGCCAAGGATGGGAAGCACGATTGCGGACTGAAAACCTCCTTCAGGACCGTGGATGATATTCTGGGCGATTCGAGGAATATTGCTTCGAGCCTACTTTTCTGACGCAGGCCTGAAACATAAAAGTGGAGCTTGAAGGACTTCAAAATGACAATGAAATATTTTTCGTCTCCAAGATCTCGCAATAAATTGTTAGTCATGCATGTTAGTAATGAATGTAAGAGAAACCCCACACAATTTTTCCTGAAGTTTTATGAATTGGTAGGCCTACCAGTATACAGCTACAACTAGGGCGAATTCACCCTAATTGTAGCTGTAGATAGCTGATAGAATTTTGCTGTGAGAGGTTCTAGCCAGAACAAAACATGAATTTCATTTGGCAAAACGTACAGTTCAAATTTCGAAAACTCGGTCGTTCAAGATTTGAAAGAGTAATAGCATAATTGAAGAGCTTTCCTCCAAAACTGCATTCATCCACTTTCGAGTTTAGTCGATATCGATTTCGTTTTTTCGATTTTCGATTGCTTATAGGCACCAAAGCTACTATGAATCGAAATCGATATCGACAAAACTCGAAAGTGGATTAATGCGGTTTTGGAGGAAAACACTTTAATTCTTGTTACCCATATACGGCAGAGCCAAACTCCATCTCGTTGAAACTCACTAGAAGACATGGTCGCTTTCCAAAAACATTGGGGAAGGCTGTGGTCCCAGCTGAAGTCGTCTCCGTCTGCGTAAAAGAGGAGTTTCAACCTCGGAAGTGATTGCGGTCTGCTGCTGCACCTGAAAAGCTGGCAGGTAGGAGGAGTTACGTATCCGCAGCCGGACAGAGTTAGCACTTCGAGTTGGCTGCACGTTTTTCCGATGACGTGAGGGTCGATTTCCTCTAGCACCTGAAGGCGAAATTAGATTCGGATTAGACGAAATTCAGAATTCACGTCTCCGATCTGTTGAACTACGTGCTGCCAGATGACGAACGTCCCATGTCCAAAATTTGAGCGTTCCTCCTCCTTCATTACAATGGAAAACCTCATGAGAATGAAATAACGCGTATTGAATCAGAAGATTTTTTTTGTTTTTGTTTAAATGAGTACTTATTATGACGTTTGAAAGGGTGCTATAGTTTCGAGTCAAATGGGAAATTCGAGACACCTTTGAAGGAGAACACGAGTCTCGATAATGACAGATTGAACCGGATATTGACATTTGAGGCTGTTAAGCTTAAAATTGGAGCAGGTGTCCTTTGTTAACTGAGTTTGAAATGCTCTGAAGAACTGATCTAGTATTAGGTAATTCTGCCAGGCTCATCCCTCAGTTTTCCACCCCGACCTTCGCTCATGTGAAAGCTGAATTAATATCGGAAGCGAACATCAGCTGATTAACCTCTCGCCCGTCGTCGACTGCCACTGGATTTCCCACGAGATGTTAAACAAGTTTAACGTAATATCCTTGCTGATTAAACCGTCTCTCTTCGTCTTCGGTGGAGAAAGAGCTGATATTAAACTCTTTTCCCGTTAATGGTTAGAATATATCGATACCTTAAAGCACAAAGGGCATATGTCCCAAAATATCAATTTTGAGATTTCAGTACCGAAAGAATCTACTCATCAGGACCTATCGATCGCTCCAAGAATCATGATCCTTTTATCTATTTTTGGGGCCAAAAAACGATATAATAGAAGAACGACAAATATTTAAAGAGCGTTTATCTTGGAAGTGCTAAGTGCTACCAAAGTTCTGGTTAAACGAGGTTGTAGATCTTGGCCAGACGAACATTTTTCATTTAGCGTATTTTTTCATGGAATCGAAAACAATGGGAGAAATCTTAATTTTTGTAAATTGATCAAAAACTTATTTTGCATTTTTCTCATTATGCCATTTTTGGACATATGCCCTTTGTGCTTTAAGGTATCGATATATTAAGAACATAATGATGGCACTTCTGAACAATCTTTTATGCCTTTCATCTTTCAAAAATCGTCAATGGCAAACAGAAATCATAAAAAATGCTTGCAAATCGAAAGACTGCTAACCTTAAGTTCAAGGTATTTGATGCTCTCTGGCCCAAACTTGTCCAGAATCGGGACAAGGTCGGTGAAGTCAAGCAAAGTACGCTCTCCACTGGTGACGCACACAGCACTGAGTTCGATAAGTTTTTTCAGGTTGGTCAACGGCCCGACGACGTGATGGGGTGTCGAACAGTCAAATCTCAAATGGACGGATGTGGCGTCCGGGCAGAGCGTCACAGCTAAGCGTAAAGCATCGCCGGGTAGAACAGACGTCGGCTCCATCCGGCATCTTACCTGTTCACAAGTTACACCATAATTATTGCACAGGGCTAGTTCTGTTGACAGTGGTGTTAAGCGCTAGAGATTCAAAAAGGGTAATAAATTGTCATTTTTGAGGTGGTCGAGGGTGGGAGATTGGTGGTGACTTCCTCTCATAATGCGCACCATGGTGCAACCACCTCAAATAATCATTTTTTGGAAGAGATTTTGGGGATTTTTTTCTTTTGACGCGAAAAACGCAGCAAAATCCGACCTGCACCGTGGGAATCAAGGCGTGGTAGGCCAACCAGGAACCCGTGGTGCATCAGGACCTCCGCCTCGTATCCCTGGAAGACCTAAACAGCTTGAGCCAGCTTGCTTCAGATTGTGCTGAAACACGAACAGTCTCAGGCACATTAACTACAACTCAGGGAACCGTGGGAAGAAATGTGGTGAATGAAATTCAATCTAAGGGTGGCTTCGTGAGGCAACGCTGCATTTTGGCAGGAAGAAAAATTAGGGCTAGCGTAATACGAATCGTATGAACGATTGTTTGGCGACCAACAAATATTCTTGCCTCTGATGTACGGCAAGGACAAGGCAGATGTCTCCATGATGCTGGAATAGAAAGTACTAACTGTCCCAAGGATCTCTTGGCATAGGAAATCCCAGGAACTCTTGAGGGATAGGGGTGATCGTTAAATTCTGTCCCTGTGGTGAAGTCAAAACGCCATGCGCATATGGTAGAGGCCCAAGGAGCCCAGGTGAGCAGCATTAGGGATCTCCCTAATTTTTTAGGGAGATCTCCCTAAAATTTTTTAGGGATCTCCCTAATTTTTTTTGGACGTCGGATCTCCAGGTTCCCGGTTCCACCACGACTAAGTATAGCATCCCCCCTGGGTTAAACCGTTGCGTCGTATGACTAGCAGAGCCCTTCAGTTAGTACTGAAAATTATTTTTGTATTAACTTCTTCAATATTGGATGTCTCGTGAGGAAGTTGACATTACCTACTCAACAGTATACCAACATACCTAAATTACTTACGACGTGAGAGAAGTCGGCATCTATATTGGTGAGCCGGTATGTCGGTACCGAATTGGGGCTACATCGCCAGGCTTGCCCGTGCAGGCTGCAAAGTGCCCTGGTCAGCTGGTAATGCCTGAGCAACCGCAAGTTCGGCCGTTGCGTCAAGATGACGACCAGGTCCTCGCAGGAGATTTGAGCGTCGCCCAAATGTACTTCGGATAACCCTGGACCGCCGAAGTCAGGTTTTATCTCTCGCTCGATTTTCATACTCCTGTCCGGAAATCAGAGAAGGATGAATTGTAGTTTATAAGGATTTTGAACGGTTTTTTAACAGTACCTACGGGTTTTAACGTACATTCTGTGCCAAGGTCCAGCAGGCATTTCAAGTACCTAGCACTTTTTCGAATTTAAAACTATTTTAATATCCATGTCATGCGTTCGAAGGTATGGGCAAAGCTATTGAATATTGAATTAGATTGAATATCTGAACTTTGCTTCTCACTTCAAACCGGCCCCTACTGCTGAGTAGAGGTCGTTGAAAATTAGGTAACTTCGGTTATACATCACCTTCAAGACGCAAGGGTAGTGCACGTGAGTCCGATTTCGATTTCGATTCTACACAAACTTAAACTGAACTGAGGTTAATAAATTAATGATCGACCAGAAAATGGGGTATAATACGACCAATAATTGTTGTTCAATCAAACGAAACATTTTCCAATAACTTGGGATTAGTTATACACCTGGGACGACCACGAGCAATCATCTTAGAATTGATTTTCTTCAAAGCCGGACCACAATTAACCAAAATCTCGAACAAATATTATTTTTCCAATTTATTCTTTCCTGTCCTGGATCAATTTGCGTTGGTAGGTAAACGTTTTGGGCGTGGTTTTGAATTTCACGCAAGAATTTCCTCCTATGCCTTGGAAGTGCTGTGAATGCAGACCTTAATCTTGGTATCGAGTCCTTCCTAATCTGCATTTAGGTTGTTCAATTTCCATCGAATTTGATGATAAACTTTATTACCTATCGTTCTTCTGTACATGATATTTCAACTTAAAATAAGGAAATTTTATTCTCGATCACATCCCCTCCGTTTTTGCCGAATCTAATCCCGTTAAACTTTGAACGACGTTAAGTCAGGACAACTTTAGGTCCTTGAAAACGCTTAAGAGCCAAATGTTTAATGTTGGGACTTTCCACCTTTAAGTACTTAACTGAATGATGAAGTTATCGCCCTTTTATCATCATTGAATTAGTTGTCACCCATTCAGCAGCATTAACCCTTCTGCTTAGAGTGGAAACTAACGACGGGGTGCTGAAAATACGTTTAGGACGGTATCGATTGGGTATGACCTTGCAGAGTTTGTGCATTCCCGAGTTGAGTGAGTACCTCCTATGCATCTACAATATCGTGAGTTTGGTGCAAGGAAAGAGTTAAAAAATAATATGTTATAAATATAGCGAACTGGTAATCATGTTCCACTAATAATAATCACATACGTTCGCCCGATTGGATAAACTCCTCTGATGTTAGGCAATCTAATAATGAAAACGTTATAAAAGGCCTGGGCTGGAGATATGAAACGACAACATGAAAAGGATGATGCTGTTATGAGAACGAACTTTATTGTCGCTAAGGGTAGAGGCAGCCACAATAAACAGGACATCAAAGAGAACTGTTGATACAGACTGGGCTGATGTGTGTGGAAGGAAAAGTACCTACAGAGGGCAAGCGTAAAAGACGATAAGCTTGAAGGGTGCGTGGTTAAAATTAAGGTACCTACCTACCACAGTATAGCAATGCGAAAAATACGTCGTCCCTTCCTTTGTTAGTTTTTTCCTTCATTATGTCGAAGTTGGATAACTATTCTCTGATAAGGATCAGGATAACTATTCACCTAATTCTTGATCCACGGGAGGTATTCAACTTCCTGAATGTGAATTTCGAGGGCAAAGAGCTCTAGTTCACTGCATCGCACAACAGTATTTAGGTATATTTCTGCAGCCTACGTTACTTTAGAGAAAAAATGAATTTCCCATGACTTTCATGAGCCTTTCATGGCCAATAGTTTGCGATTCCCGCATCATTAATCGGTTCACTGCACTCAACGCACTGAAGTGGTGGACAGCATACTTGCAAATTCGAGTAATCGAAGGAGTGGCGGAGAGCGTGCAATTACCGTGATAAACAATGGCGAAATGCTTCGAATCTCTGGCCTCGGGATGCCTTTGGGAGAGAATGCTTGCTCCGGGTCGGACAGAGACCGACAAGGCAACCCTGTTTGACTTTGTACGGCCAATCCATTAGACCCCACTTGGCGTTAATCCATCGTAATCCTTCCAGACGTCGAGGATCCTCCCGAACGATAAATGTGGTCTCCTCGTAGCCACCTCTTTACCGAGGAAGGATGCAGCAATATCGACTTCTCTATCAGACCGGCCTGACCTTGGGGTTAATTCGTTCGTACGCGTGGCTAAAGATTTCGAGGGGTATCAGTATAAGGTGGTGCTTAAAAAACACACAATACCTACATCCGTCTTTTTATACGTGAATTTTCGTACTAAACCAATTTGATTGTGGTTGATTTGGTGACTGAAATATGAAAAACGTCAAAAAAAAAAAACTATGCAAATTTCAAAACCCGGCTACCAAAATACCTCCAGTTACAGGAATCTAAAAGAAGTGGACATATTTTCATTGGCAGTCATGCCAAAAATTTCTTAGAAATTAGTTAATGCAAACGTCCTTGGATAAATCAAGTTTTAAATAAATTGATAAACCGGACCTGAATTTTTTGGAGAAGCAACTAGTTATGACGGGTTCCAATCCGCTGTTACAGGTCAATGGTTTCTGTGTCAGAGGGCAATAATAGCAACGGAGATTGCTCACCATCTACGATAAGCAAACATCCCAGGTTAATGCAGTTTGACCCTTACAAGCTGCGATCCTATCATGTACGTCGAGTAAATGATACTCCACATGATCCCACAGTGGGTTCCATTAGCTCTGTGCACATTGCACTTCACCTGTCATAGTTCACATGGCCGTGAGATTAAATAGCTTACACATCAACCAGCTGAAGGTTAAATAACGTTGCGCAACGAAATCTCGATATTTTGCATTCGAAGATAAATACGAACCCCTTCGGCTTAGGAGGTGCAATTGTTTGGGAGCAATGATGAATAAGATGTGTCCTACGGGCATTTTATCTGCAGCAGGAAGAAAATAGTTATCGGTAATTACGATTGCCTACCTCATTTAATGCCGGGATATAATCAACCTATATTTTTTTTGTGAATAGCCGAGTGTCACACTGCATAAGTGCTGTGAGACTAGAGCGGCATGTCCTGGCTAGTTCCGACCCTCTCCTTGAAGGCGGCAGGGCACGCCCGGGACAACTTCGGTTGTCGGGCGAAAAGCCAACGCCTGAAACGGCGGATTACTTTACTTTTACTTTTTTACATTTTTTGTAGGTAAGTCAAGCATAAGTAGGTTCGACAAAATCAGTAATCAGTTCCGGACGTTGTCGTAGTAGTTTTCCCTGATAATCATCCACACCGTTCAGTGTATACAATGGCAGGGCAGATTTTTATAGACCCCCCGGAACATAATGACAAGAGAAAGAGTTTCCTTTGGAACAAGAACTACAGAAATAGAGTTTTACTGCTGTGAAGCGGAAATCCTTGAAAGAGAACATCCCAAGAGAGAGACAGAGCGAGAGGGAGCCTTGTACGACTGCAGAAATTTATCGCCGTAAAGGAAGGCTGACTGGAACAGAGCGAAGCTCAGTAAATAGCACCTATCAATTGTAGGCTGGCTGTAATGCACAATCAATATAGATCACAAGGATCCCTTGCCCTCTGTGTGATGTATATAGAATACTTAAGGGCAGGATCTCTTCGCTAGAAATCCGACCGATTCAACCTTAACCAGGGTTAAGACGTTTTTGAAGGATAAATCCTTTCATCTGTTACCGAGGTGCTGCTAAGTTCGTAGAGCGATACGGCAGCTAGGTACCAGAACTTTCGGTAGAGGCGATAAACATTCAACGAGCACTTTTTATGAGTGAACAGTCACTTCCCGTTCACCTCACGTACACCTCACTTTCACTTCACGTTCACCTCACGTTCACCTGACGTTCACCTCACGTTCACCACACTTTCACTTCACGTTCACCTCACGCTCACCTCACGTTCAACTCACGTTCATTTCACGTTCAACTCACGTTCATTTCACGTTCACCTCACTTTCACTTCACGTTCACCTCACGCTCACCTCACGTTCAACTCACGTTCATTTCACGTTGACCTCACTTTCACTTCACGTTCACCTTACTAGAATGAATGAATAGGTACTTTATTGCTTATTAGATATACATCTATAGCATAGTTTTCACACGACCAACAATGCACACTGGCAAAGTAACAAATAGAACCGTTCACCTTACTTCCACTTCACGTTCCCTTCACGTTCACTTCACGTTCACCTCACTTTCACTTCACGTTCCCTTCACGTTCACCTCACTTTCACTTCACGTTCCATCACTTTCACTTCACGTTCACTTCACTTTCACTTCACGTTCACTTCACTTTCACTTCACGTTCACTTCACTTTCACTCCACGTTCACTTCACGTTCCCTTCACGTTCACTTCACGTTCACCTCACTTTCACATCACGTTCATCTCACTTTCACTTCACGTTCACTTCACGTTCACTTCACGTTCACTTCACTTTCACTTCACGTTCACTTCACGTTCACTCCACTTTCACTTCACTTCCACTTCACGTTCATTCCACGTTCAACTCACAGGTCGCTTCACGTTCACCTCACGTTTACTTCACGTTCACTTCACGTTCACTTCACGTTCACCTCACGTTTACTTCACGTTCACCCCAAGTTCACCTCACGTTCACTCCACGTTCACCTCACTGTCACTTCACGTTCACCTCACTTTCACTTCAAGCTCACTTCACGTTCACCTCAAGATCACCTCACGTTCACTTCACGTTCACTTCACGTTCACTTCACGTTCACTTCACGTTCACTTCACGTTCACTTCACGTTCACTTCACGTTCACTTCACGTTCACTTCACGTTCACTTCACGTTCACTTCACGTTCACTTCACGTTCACCTCAAGATCACCTCACGTTCACCTCAAGATCACCTCACGTTCACTTCACGTTCACCTCATGTTCACTCACGTTCACCTCACTTCCACTTCAAGTTACTTCACATTCAATTCATGTATACGTAGCGTTCACTTAATCATGCATGGGTGTGAAAGGCGTACTTTTCTTCATGCAAATACGAATGATATACCAGGAAACCCTAACAGGTTCAACCAGGCAATACTACAATAATTTAAACACGTGTACCTACAATAACTCAATATTGTCATCTACCTGACCCATGCTTCAGCTTCTGCCAGCCAGTTACTGTATTGGACGGGTGGTAACCCTCGGCCTCGGTAGAACAAATCGCCGTGCAAATCTAAACTGTTCAATGTGGGGGGCAGTAGATCAAGGAACATGGTCTTGAACTTCACTCCTCTCGTGAATACAAAAACTTCTTGAAGATTCTGAAAAATACAAATGAGGTTACAGATACTGAGCAATGTACTGGTTTGGCGCACGATGTGATATGCTAAAACTGATATACAATCTAATTGTTGCGAAGTAGGATTACGTTTTCATGTTTCCTCGTTCTATAGAAGGTTTTTAACATACCCACCCGACATTTATTCCTAGCGAGTCTCCAGACCTTGGTGTCCCACGGGAGATATGCGCGTTTTATCTTCGGTGTAAGAAAAAGGTACCATGTTGTGGTCCAGGCATGCTCTGTATGGTACGCGCGCTCCATCAATGATTCTATCAGTTCTCCAGCTGTGGAATTAGGTAGGTACCTACGTTACAAAAGTGAAGACACTTTGAATTGTAAAAGGGTGTATGCAAATATTGGGGTTTACAGAGGTAAACGGTATTTCTTGAAAAACATCGCCTATGATTAGATTGCGAAGAGCATGTGATCACATTAAATGTTTGCTTTGCTGTCGTATCCTGCATGCACTTTGATCAACCGCAATAATAATGATTGTTTCAGGGATTCCATTTTCTATTGACTCGTTATCATTAGCTAGACGATCTTAATGAAAAATGGAAAATTCCCAACTCTCTTCTGATTGTCCATAATTCAAACTCTATTACCCTGCAGATAACATGGCATAACGTTCTGGAAGTTGCGACGCGTCGGGTCTGATCTGGCAGCTAACGTGTTTGAAAGATTCACATCAAGCTGACTTTACGAATTTCGCCTGTGAGCAGTTTACACTGGACAGATTTATGATTGAGTGGTCGATCCTATTTAGATTACGCGTACCAGACACGGTGCATAAATATACAGCATACTGCTAATTGGATTGTGGGGCTATGCCTGATGAAACACTTCCCAGTTATGATTATCGTGACAGATATTTTCTGCGAAGCTGACGTATTTACCTATTATCTGCGAAGGCAAGTTGTACAATGCCAACCGAGTCGACGTATACGTAGATATTAGGCAATACAGTCCCTGAGCATCATAATTAGCCGGAGGGAGGGGGCGGATTTTCAGATTCTAGAATATTATATATTCTACCATTTTATGGTTACTATGAACGCTCCGAATAAACGATTTCTTGAAATGTAGGCTTTGAATTTCTGGATCTATGTTTTCACGGGGAATTTCATTTGGAGGGTTCAAAGAAAAATAATTTTTTAGCCGTAGTCGTGTTATCAGGGTTAAGGTCAAACAGAAAAGCACCTTCTCCTTAGGCGAGCTTTGGGCAAATTTATTGCCTTATTCAGTGCTTGGAGATGGAGCTTATTTTTTTAAATCTCAAAAACTCGCCCAGACTTGATCAAACCTTGGTTATCCGAAAATCGTTAACTCTAGACTACTGGACACACTGCCCTTGCACATCCAGGGAAAAATCGCCATGTAATCAGTGGCCTACAGAATTGTCAATGATTTTTGGGCAATTGACTATTCATAGAGTTGCCCTAAAAATAATAATAAATAAATCGGCTCACCAAGTTTATCGAGCGGTCCGGTAGTGCGTGGATTGCTGTTCACAGCTAACTTTTCAAGGAAAGAGTAGAGTGCATCCATGCAGAGTTCTTGGAGTCGGAGGACTGTCCTTGATTTAGTTGACACCATCATCTTAGGTGCCGAAACAAATCAATCGAGGTTAACACTGTTACATACATAATTAAGTGAACGTAAGATCACATCTACGATCTGAACGAGGCCTCCTGAACCAATGGTATGATTTTCTGGAAGACATATACGTGTGGACATGGCTTCATCTCTATGTGTAACAGTCGAGTACCTATCATGAGAAAAAGTGTATTAGAATGTATAGTGTATTTGTGTATAAGTGCATTTAATACACTAACGTGGGATTTGGAGGGCTTTAGTTGGAGGGCATTTAACCCTCCAACTAAAGACTGCAGTCTTTATCCAGATCATGGATCCACTGTATCAAAGTTCAACAGACAATCTCTGGGGTGGACTCAAGTGGCATACGTCTGACTATCCCTAGAACACAAATCAGTCTGACTTATGCCACTAGGGTCCACGATAGTCTGTTGAACTTTGAAACATTGGATCCATAACTGAGGCTCCCGGAGGACCACTTTTTCACTAACTCATAGGGTCTGTTCGGACGGGTCAGTCCAGGACAGTCCCGGACCTTTTACTTACGACGCCAAACAAATTCAAGCCGTACGATTGGGTGAATTTGTTTGGCATCGTCAGTAGCTAGGGAATGTCCAGGACTGGCCTGATCGAACAAACCTAAAGTGAAAACTCAAACGACAATTGAACCATTTCTCACCTTCGGAGAGGCGATTGGTACATTTTGAATAGGAGCAGTACAACAGTCACCCAGACCTCAAAAGTCAATACAACTCACGCCCGGTCAAGTCAACAACTTCTGGGCGGAGTTATGCGTTGGATAGAGAAGGAGCTTTGCTAGCCATTAGCCTTGAGAATAGGATTCCCTCAATGTTGTTACAGCTCGTTCTCATGATACAGGCAGAAATATGAAAAAGGCTACATAGGTATGTGTTTTGGCCTTGCTAAATCTAAAGCTCATGGTTGGTGGTTTTACTTATTCCCCCAAAGTAAACATTTTCACGAATTTTTTCAGGAATTTTTCCATTGAAGCAATAATTTGACTTTGACTCGATTCTCGTATTCATTCTTGCAAGTCCACATATGAAGGGTAAGGGGAAAGAACAGGAAATGTCCATTTTTCCCAAAAACAAGCTTAATAGCGCATTTTGTATGAATTTAAAGGTACTAACCGTATAGTGAAACTCCAAGGGGAAAAAAGTATAAATGTCGCACTGAGAAGCAACGAAAGATTCGGTGTAAGGGGAAAAAACATAGAATTTAAAATACAAAACCTGCTTTTTCTCTAAAAGTACTTTTTGTGACATTCCTCGTTCCTTCCCCTTACCCTTCATATGTGATCGATCACTCGCGTAAAATATATTAACATATATTTTGTACCTAACTGTAGTTATACTATCAGCAAATCAGGGATAGCGTCAGGCAGTGAAACAGTCTCCTTCGTCAAGCTTATGGGCCTACAAATATCATAATGAAAACAGTCATTGCTCAGGCACGATAATAATAATAATTGTGCCAGAGCAATGACGAATGAATCATGATGAATGATGTTTTCATTACGATATTTGAAGGCTCTGGTAGAGAAAATATGTTTATCGAAAGCCTGGCGAATGTGACTGTGTTTCACAGCGTTACCCTATTTTATCTCTGATTTGCTGACGACAGACGTTCAAGTGTCGATCATTCACCATCTAAAATTATATACAGGCAAAACTTCAGATTGAGAAGGTTCATCCACCACCTCAATTCTGAGTTTCACCGGATACTTCATTGCCATTTCATTTCTCCAACTCTTCGCTGCGAAGTTACCTTTCGTCGAAGTGGGATGCAGTTGTTAGATCGATTGTATAAAACTTATCCGATGTTTAGTATTACTCGTCGTGGGAATCCATAGCAAAATTCGTGGAACGCGTTTTCCCGAAATAGTCGAAATCCCGAAAAATTTACCTTCAGTCGAAATGAATGATCTGTTTAAAGCCCGTCGCAGAACTGAAAGTATCGCTGCCACCTATTCATGTGACGTCTCTTGGTGGTACGATACCCCGCTAATCCACCGCAGTTTGAAACCTCCCCTCGCCCTTCGGTGGAGGATGGGGGTCGATAAAATCCGACGTTCCAGACCCCGGCCCATCCACGTAGCCACATACCAGCAGAGTGTGTCTGCCCGCGTGCCTGGAATAATTCATGGTCAGGCATAATTTCCGTCCGAACGCAGTTCAAAAGGTGAAGCGACAACCAAATAACGAATTGCTTCTGAATAACTGACGAACCTATGTTGTAGTATTTGCTTAGAATAGATCAATACAACGGGGTTCAGTTATTCATGTCCGGAACATATTTACTTAGCTAGGCTAGTGGTTATTTTAAATGTGTTTGGAGCATCTTAGGTATCTCATTTGTCGGTATTAAAATACGGGGATATTTATTAAACATCCAGTAAGTACAGCTTATTCGATAGAATTCAAATGGCTGGAAATTTGTTTTTCTGACTCCGTTATCTTAAACTCAAACTCGAAATTTTACATTTCAATACCTTAGTTTCATTTCAATTTTGCATTTCAACATTTCTTTTGGGTGGGAAAAAGGAGGGAGAATAGAAAAGCGATACCTTGCCTACTATACCTACCTATACCTATATATAAATACTGAGCATTTTGTGGCCAGTGCTTGGTTGAATAGGTAATGAGATTACTCAAAGCTCAATCCTCTAATTTATATTAGGTCGAAATTATGAAGTAATTGATGTATTCGGGTCATTATAAAATTATGGGACTATTCATGTCACAAAGCCTTCACACGTCAACGATTATACGTAGAATTTTCTTTTTTTCTACAAGGTAGAGCACCACTGGTCTTACATGATTTCATAAAGATTTGGCCTAATAGGTGATTACACGACCTAATTTCAAAAATCGCATTAGCAAGCCGAAAACTGATTCCTAATTAAATTAATATTTTTAACAATCATGGCGTGGAAACGCTTTGGTACCCTCATAATTCCCAGAAATATTTTCGAAAAACCGTGATAATTGGATTCGTTTATAACCATGTTTTCGAAGCAGTGATTCACGTTTCAGGACGGTGGCATTAAAGTGGAATTTTAATCAGTTTGGGGTTGGCCGGGTTCTTTATAAGACGCGTGCGGTGCATGCAAATGAATATTGCGTTGTTGTTTGTTGTTCAATGAGGCGATCCCTAATTTAAAGCCGGGCAAAATTAAACTTTCCATGATTGCGGATATCGCACGGCTTTTACACTGGTTGAATTCAGATTTACATGGAATACTGATGAAAGCGGAGGGGAAAATACCCGGCAAAGTAATATGGTCATTAGAGAAATTTGCATTCAGAACGGCGCGGCCTGATGCCATACAGGAACGGCCAAGCGCCTGTTGGAGCTTCGAGATTGGAGAGAATTGGCGTCGAGGGGGAGGAAACTAGCGAAAGACGTTTCACCAGGACAATTCCGGCCTCGAAGTGATTCAATTTGATAGGCCCTTTTAGGCCAAACGGTTTACCATGCCGTCCTGGAACTAGGATCTAGAAATCCGCTACTAGCCGGTTCCGTAAAGAGCCGCTATTCGTTCTAGCGTTGTTGCCCAGCTTTGCTCAGGTGCTGCGAGCATAAAGAAATGATATTTATCCGTAATGTTCAATTCGTGGGTAAATGTTATATATCAATGTTATATCTCATAATATGAGACGATATTATCGTCCCAGCCCAGGAAGAAGGGCGTATGTGGAAAATGCAGGTTCTGGGAAATCGCGTTTTTTTGTAGCGAGATGAAACATTTCCAAGTGTAGTTTTTGTTGTTACTGCTTCCCTAGTTTTCAAAAACATTCAAAAAGACACAAACCCGTGGCTTCTGGGTTAGACGGAACCTCAAAAACGGCCACATTCGCCCTTCTGGCGGTACGAGATCTAAATTCGCCCCATACTCTCTCCTCTTTCTCCCCAAAGAACTCCTTTCTGGTTGGTCAGATCATCCCGCTCTCTTCAAATTTGAATTCCCCGCGAAAAAACCTTTAAGATTCAAACATAACCCGAAAATTGATTTTTCCACATTCCCCCTTCTGCGTGGAGTGGGACAATATGTTATGCCTCGGGTATAGCAGAATGACGATGTTTCATGGGTCGGACGAGAGCTAGAGTAAGGCAACTACTTCTACAATGTCTAATGCTCTAGCGCTTTCGGCGTCGCTGGCATCTCCAATAGCGTTCTCCGCGATGTTTAATCGCTCTACACGAAATTTAAAGGGAGGTTAACGGCACTTCCCTCTCTGGAAAAATTAGGCGCGCCGAAGGTGGCCTGCTGCCGTTCACCACTGGAGTTGTAATTTCCCAGCGAGGGGATTGCCTTCGAAACCAAGAACGATTGTAGCCATCACGTCTCCAAATCGTTGCAAATGGTGTTGGAAACGTGTGTGCTACATCATCCCTGCATTCGTCATTGCAGGAATTATTTGGGTTGTTCGTCGTTCATCATAGGGAGTCGTCTTTACTAGTTTTCATTCGTAGGGTGAGGGAAAGAGCAAAAGGACGACTTCCAAGTGACACCATTCGCAAGGACATGAAGGCGACCTGCTTTAGCTGGCCACCTAAGGCACGCTCAACATTGTAGGAAAGAGGTTTGCCATTGACACTCCTGTTGAGAGAGCAAACATCAGAAGAGGCTCCTGAAGATGGAAGAGGGCCGGGAGCACGAGAGCATCATATGATATTGTCAAGACTTCCTCCGGCCGCCCTGGGACACTGCCCTTGCAGACGCAAAAATTCACTCCCCTGTACAGGCATGGAACAGCCTAACATTCGATTGCCTAAAATTGCCAACATTTATTGTTCTGAAGATCATCAGCCTAAACATGACCAAAACATGAAAGTACCTAGATACCTATTGTGTGCTAATGACGCACAAAATTTGTCACCATTTAATGGTGAAGGTGTTCTACCTCTGAATATTTTCAGACACCCCAGCAGCACTTGAATGGTTTATTTCTCAATTTGAAATTAGCTGCACTGACAATTATCGCAGAACGTCAATTCCCCGCTGTTAATTTCTCCATTAGTTGACCGAGGATTGGTTTTGAGGGAAATACTCGTGTAACTACTTCCAGCACTGAATCTTCGCGCCAACCTCATTCCAGTATGACCGAGCTGCCGAAGGATGTACCGTTTACAGAGGATTTCTGGCTGTAATTGATTTCAATCGAAGTACTAGGCTTGGAATGAGCTACGGGATGAGGTTTGCGGGCGGATGTTCCTCTAAATTAGATTGCCCGTTTCAAAGTGGCACCAGAGCGGGGTTTGATGGCCAGTCAGGGGTTCGGTTCGGGAAGAGCCGTTGAAACCTTAATAACTGCATCGCCTGACAAAAGCACAATCGCTTCAGTGATTGGATAGTACAGCGTAACGGAGGGGATGGGTCGGTTTGGGTTTGGCGGGGGATGATAGTGCAGGGTAAACGGGGTGAAGAGATCCCTGTTGCATTAGAGTTATTCGCTCCCCGGACCAATTCCCGGAAGGTTTTTACTCGTCCCAATCGCCTGCGTTGATTAGTTTCAAAGCCGCGGAAATCCGGCTAACATTCGCGCGCTTTCGTACGATGGAGCACCGCCGTCGGCCGACTTCCAATCAAGCGATACGCTTTTTGTTCTGTTCCAGAATCGTTAGCAATTTACATACATTTTCCCGCTTTGGGCAACGCGCCTATTAGTTGGAAGCCGAATACAACTATTGCCTCGCGGCTCGGTCATCCCCGATGATGTAGTCCTGGTCGATAAATAATTGCGCAGATTGTATGGAAATACTTGCTGAAAACGAAAAGTATAATAATGTACCTGGGCATCAGAATGGGACTGCCCAGGATGTATTTTGGTGAGATTTTCTATACAGGACTTTCGCATTTAGGATTTTCTTTCTTGAATGAATGATTCTCTCACTCATTTCCTACAATTTTCGTTCGGTTCAATTTTTTGCGCCCACGGGGAAGTACACCTCTTTTGCTTCAGTGGTTTTTTTTGTGTTTTCGAATTTTTTTCAGGAAAATGGCTATAGGTATGTCCTTATATTTTGCATTGACAAGGAAAATGAGGATACAGTCGGAATGGCAATCCTATAATTTCACCAAATTCAATGTGTTTTGATTTCAAGTTGAAGAGAAGATGAAATGGGCTAAATTCAAGAATCGCTCAATTTGTAAAAAATACTGTTACTTCAACTTGGGAGAAACAGTTTTCACTGCGTATACGGCTTACTGACGGATTTTCAATTCCAAATTCGGATTCTATACCCTTTGTAACGTAAACCATGACAACTTCAGGGTACGTTAGAAAACAGTTTTTTTTTTTTTTAAATCTAAATTCCCTTATTTTTTTTTTTTAATTGATTGGGAAACCAAAATATAAAAATCCCGCGCACGTAGCGGGAAAAACTGCCAGTTTTTCAATGGTATTGGCATTTTTGGGTTTACTGCTCATAAGAGAAGAAAAACCTATGTTTCCGCTGATATCTAGAGACCACCCTAAGGTCCTGGAGGCTAGGTCGGAAGAAACACCCAATTCTGCCGACTCGTCTTTTTCTCAGAGCAGTTAGTTATTGGTATAATTTCACAATAATTGTTGGCAAGGAGTCGGATCCTGCTTAATTTTGGTCTCGGCATTCATAATTGGTAAAAGTCTCCTTTGCAACCCGAAAAATGGAAACAGTCGCGTACCAATATGCTGCCACCTGAGAACAGGAAGTTACACGATGAATAATTGTGTGAACTTAGCGCGCTGCCACGCCGCTGTCCCAACTCGGCGTGTTTGTAGGTTCTAGTACCTAACACGGTAAACCAGCTGGGGCGCACAAGGGGAAGCTCTGAGTTGTAATCATAGCTAATAACGTCATACACTAACTCAAACAGGAGATAAATCACCTTCTCCAACACTCGAGAACCTCGCAAAACGTTGTCTCATGTTGACATTCCCGGGCCTCCATCGACCTTACTCCGGTAGATATATAAATCATTTTACCTTTTAATAGGACAACGACGTATTCAGGTCAAATGAGTCGTTTCCGCTTTGGAACGCTCCGCTTCCGTGCGCCAGTTCTGCATTCATGAATCAGGTCAAATCATGTCTATTGAAATCTGGACCTTCACTTTTCCCATACTTTCAGGTATCCGAATTTTGAAGATTATCGTAGTAGCAAGGGTACACAGCAAGAGGTGATGATAGCTGCCTTTAATGGGGGCGGTGATCACCAATTTCGGACAAGAACTTGCCTTGTGGCAATCCAAAAGTCTCTTCGAGTAAAATCACTAAGTTAGAATTTGGTGATTTTCTTCATTTACTATAATTAAAGCTAACTACAGACCCTCTACTAACGCTATCAGGATTTGCCTGTCGCCATTGTATCGTCGATGCCACAAAACGGGAGGATTTTATTGAAATAATTTTTCTATGTCCACCTCACGATCTTCCTATACCTAGTGGCTGAAGAGCAGGAAACCATGCTGGTCTTCACGACGATAATTTTTATAAGGTACCTACTTCGAAACGTCGATTGTGAAGAAAGTTTTTCAAAATGATGCTATATTTGATGGGTCCTCATGGCTCCCTCAACAATTGCATCAACCCATCGTTGTAGAAGGTTTGGTGATCTGAAATATAAATCCTGGCAAGAACTCTTCATTGTACATATTTTTATGCTGGTACATTCTTTCCATAAATGTACGAGCTCGTACCTAAGAAAGCAAATATTTTGGTTATTGTTGCAGAATTTTAATTTTGTTATTGTAAAAACAACTTTGTAGAAAAATCCCCGTTTTCCCTGCCGTAGCGGCGCCCCCCTGGCCACGGCAACACGACTGCCCAGCTCGTGGCCTTCCTTCATTATGCTCCCCAAGGAGAAAGCTCAATTCTGTTGTAGCGCCAGGGAGTACACAGTTCGATCGTAACGTTACGCATCATGCTTTCGAATGTGAAAATCTCGCAGCGAAAACTGCTCGCCTCCTTGAACATGCTAGCAGTTTTGTTCTCTGAACCGGTTGTCTGAACCGGTTCTCATTCAACGCTTGCCGGGCGTCCTGAGCCCTGATACGGCCCTTAAACTTCCAGAGCCGTTTGAATCGTCGAGATTTTCCAGAGCTCGGCTCGAGTTTTAGCCCACTTTAAGCGAGAGAGGAACAATGTCTTCCGCTAAGCTTCCACTCGACCACCACACCGGCAAGCCTACGATACCAGTGTATGGTATGTTGATTTCTGCTACTTCCCACGCAGCATACCTGTGCAGTTTGAAGAGCCTCTTCAAGCGCATTGTGGTTGTATTTACCTCGTTTCGTTTCAGGTCAAGTCCCGCTCGTAATATCTTGCAAAGTAAGTTGAGTGGGCAAATGCAGTTCAAATCGATACTGATACACAAACCGTAAACTGAAACTGCAAGCAGCCAGAACAGAAACTGAAACCAGAACTCAAACGCAAGTTAATACTGATAACACGAACTCAAACGCAAGTTAATACTGATAACACGAACTCAAACTGACACTGGCACTCAAACTCTGAGGTCAAAAGAAAGATGAAACTAAATCGAAACTCAAACTGTTGTCGATTCACGAACTCAAACTCAAGCTGATACTTACTCCAACCCAAACTGAAACTCAAATCGACACTCGGGCTGATACTGATACAAGAAGTAGAACTGATGCAGATGCTCAAACTGAAACACAAACGGAACCTCAAACTGATTCTGATAAACAGGCTCAATCTGATACTACTCAAACTCAAACTGATACTCAAACTCAAAGGTCGAAAGAAGGGTAAACTGAAACTATAACGTATACTGTACCTATCGTGCCTAGTTCGTGAAAGCGATTTGTTCTTATCAGAAAATACAAAGCAATGTAGGGGATCGTTCAACATAAAGACTCCGAGGAAATAGGCCCGGTATGAGCCAACTTTCAGAGGCCCTCCTACTTCGCTTTCCTTGAAGTGGATTGGAGTAATTAGTATTTGGTTATGCTAATTCCAAAGGCCCGGGGACTATGTTTGTAATACTCTTGAAATCATGAATTCGTGATGAGGATTAGGCCGAAAGTCCATCTCCGAGTTGAGGAGGCGGAGAAACGTTGATGAAAAATACATATTGGTAAATCCCGGAGGTGTTTGAGGCATTTTAGATGCAAGGAGGGATTAGAGGGGCTCTTAGTTTCTTTTACTGGACATCAGTTATGCCTAATGGCTAGTTAAATCCTTTCGCAATCATTTTTGTTCATCAGGTGCAATGGAAGATACCGCAGTTGATGTGTCAACATCGCAGGAAATATATTGTGACCTGTATCGTTTCCAGACTCGCACGCCTGGGAAGATCAGTTATTTTAACGGTCAGATCTTAAGATAGTATTTTATTCTGGGATACTTTTACGAATCTATCTCGTGAAAGTGGCCCAGAATGAAATAATCGATCTCGAAACAAGCTCGTTTGTAACTATGTTTAGATATAAAGTTATAAAATACCCGAATTACCAATATTGACCGATGTAACCTTCTTCTTTTTTATGATCGGGGGTTCCCCTTGTTGGGAATATAAAATGAGATCAAAGTCAACTTCGATTTCAAAGTCAACTTCGAGTTCAAACTCAACTTCGAGATCAATGTCAACTTCGAGTTCAAACTCAACTTCGAGATCAATGTCATGTTCGAGATCAATGTCAACTTCGAGTTCAAAATCAACTTCGAGTTCAAAGTCAACTTCGAGATCAAACTAAACTTCGAGTCCAAACACAACTCCCAGTTCAAACTCAACTTCGAGATCAAAGTCAACCTCGAGTTCAAACTCAACTTCGAGATCAAAGTCAACTTCGAGTTCAAACTCAACTTCGAGTTCAATGTCAACTTCGAGTTCAAACTCAACTTCGAGTTCAAAGTCAACTTCGAGACCAAAGTAAACTTCGAGTCCAAACACAACTTCCAGTTCAAACTCAACTTCGAGATCAAAGTCAACCTCGAGTTCAAACTCAACTTCGAGACCAATGTCAACTTCGAGTCCAAACACAACTTCCAGTTCAAACTCAACTTCGAGATCAAAGTCAACTTCGAGTTCAAACTCAACTTCGAGTTCAATGTCAACTTCGAGTTCAAACTCAACTTCGAGTTCAAAGTCAACTTCGAGATCAATGTCAACTTTGAGTTCAAAGTCAACTTCGAGTTCAAACTCAACTTCGAGATCAAAGTCAACTTCGAGTTCAAACTCAACTTCGAGATCAAAGTCAACTTCGAGTTCAAACTCAACTTCGAAACCAAAGTAAACTTCGAGTCCAAACACAACTTCGATTTCAAACTCAACTTCGAGATCAAAGTCAACTTCGAGTTCAATGTCAACTTCGAGTTCAAACTCAACTTCGAGATCAAAGTCAACCTCGAGTTCAAACTCAACTTCGAGATCAAAGTCAACTTCGAGATCAATGTCAACTTTGAGTTCAATGTCAACTTCGAGTTCAAACTCAACTTCGAGATCAAAGTCAACCTCGAGTTCAAACTCAACTTCGAGATCAAAGTCAACTTCGAGTTCAATGTCAACTTCGAGTTCAAACTCAACTTCGAGATCAAAGTCAACTTCGAGTTCAAACTCAACTTCGAGATCAATGTCAACTTCGAGATCAATGTCAACTTTGAGTTCAATGTCAACTTCGAGTTCAAACTCAACTTCGAGATCAAAGTCAACCTCGAGTTCAAACTCAACTTCGAGATCAAAGTCAACTTCGAGTTCAAACTCAACTTCGAAACCAAAGTAAACTTCGAGTCCAAACACAACTTCGAGTTCAAACTCAACTTCGAGATCAAAGTCAACTTCGAGTTCAAACTCAACTTCGAGACCAATGTCAACTTCGAGATCAATGTCAACTTCGAGTTCAAAATCAACTTCGAGATCAAAGTAAACTTCGAGTCCAAACACAACTTCCAGTTCAAACTCAACTTCGAGATCAAGGTCAACCTCGAGTTCAAACTCAACGCCGAGATCAAAGTCAACTTCGAGTTCAAACTCAACTTCGAATTCAATGTCAACTTCGAGTTCAAACACAACTTCGAGTTCAAACTCAACTTCGAGATCAAAGTCAACCTCGAGTTCAAACTCAACTTCGAGATCAAAGTCAACTTCGAGTTCAATGTCAACTTCGAGTTCAAACTCAACTTCGAGATCAAAGTCAACTTCGAGTTCAAACTCAACTTCGAGACCAATGTCAACTTCGAGATCAATGTCAACTTTGAGTTCAATGTCAACTTCCAGTTCAAACTCAACTTCGAGATCAAGGTCAACCTCGAGTTCAAACTCAACGCCGAGATCAAAGTCAACTTCGAGTTCAAACTCAACTTCGAATTCAATGTCAACTTCGAGTTCAAACACAACTTCGAGTTCAAACTCAACTTCGAGATCAAAGTCAACTTCGAGTTCAAACTCAACTTCGAGACCAATGTCAACTTCGAGATCAATGTCAACTTCGAGTTCAAAATCAACTTCGAGATCAAAGTAAACTTCGAGTCCAAACACAACTTCCAGTTCAAACTCAACTTCGAGATCAAAGTCAACCTCGAGTTCAAACTCAACTTCGAGATCAAAGTCAACTTCGAGTTCAAACTCAACTTCGAAACCAAAGTAAACTTCGAGTCCAAACACAACTTCGAGTTCAAACTCAACTTCGAGATCAAAGTCAACTTCGAGTTCAAACTCAACTTCGAGACCAATGTCAACTTCGAGATCAATGTCAACTTCGAGTTCAAAATCAACTTCGAGATCAAAGTAAACTTCGAGTCCAAACACAACTTCCAGTTCAAACTCAACTTCGAGATCAAAGTCAACCTCGAGTTCAAACTCAACTTCGAGATCAAAGTCAACTTCGAGTTCAAACTCAACTTCGAAACCAAAGTAAACTTCGAGTCCAAACACAACTTCGAGTTCAAACTCAACTTCGAGATCAAAGTCAACTTCGAGTTCAAACTCAACTTCGAGACCAATGTCAACTTCGAGATCAATGTCAACTTCGAGTTCAAAATCAACTTCGAGATCAAAGTAAACTTCGAGTCCAAACACAACTTCCAGTTCAAACTCAACTTCGAGATCAAGGTCAACCTCGAGTTCAAACTCAACGCCGAGATCAAAGTCAACTTCGAGTTCAAACTCAACTTCGAATTCAATGTCAACTTCGAGTTCAAACACAACTTCGAGTTCAAACTCAACTTCGAGATCAAAGTCAACTTCGAGTTCAAACTCAACTTCGAGACCAATGTCAACTTCGAGATCAATGTCAACTTCGAGTTCAAAATCAACTTCGAGATCAAAGTAAACTTCGAGTCCAAACACAACTTCCAGTTCAAACTCAACTTCGAGATCAAAGTCAACCTCGAGTTCAAACTCAACATCGAGTTCAATGTCAACTTCGAGTTCAAACACAACTTCGAGTTCAAACTCAACTTCGAGATCAAAGTAAACTTCGAGATCAATGTGAACTTCGAGTCCAAACACAACTTCGAGTTCAAACTCAACTTCGAGATCAAAGTAAACTTCGAGTTCAAACTCAACTTCGAGACCAATGTCAACTTCGAGATCAATGTCAACTTCGAGATCAAAGTCA
Source organism: Nesidiocoris tenuis (assembly GCA_036186465.1). Lineage (NCBI taxonomy): Eukaryota > Metazoa > Arthropoda > Insecta > Hemiptera > Miridae > Nesidiocoris > Nesidiocoris tenuis. Next base: position 38,133,210 of record AP028909.1, read on the forward strand.
ATTCCGAGTTCAATGTCAACTTCGAGTCAAACTCAACTTCGAGATCAAAGTCAACCTCGAGTTCAAACTCAACTTCGAAACCAAAGTAAACTTCGAGTCAAACTCAACTTCGAATCAAACTGAACTTCGAGATCAATGTCAACTTCGATTTCAAACTCAACTTCGAGATCAAAGTCAACTTCGAGATCAATGTCAACTTCGATTTCAAACTCAACTTCGAGTTCAAACTCAACTTCGAGATCAAAGTCAACTTCGAGTTCAAACTCAACTTCGAGATAATGTCAACATCGAGATCAAAGTCATATTCGAGTTCAATGTCAAATACGAGTTTAGGTGGAAATCGGGGTTTGATGGAAATAATCGATTGTTAAGATCGAGCATGACGCCCATAAACTGAATATTCTGTAAAATCAGTTTTTCAATAATTGAAAGCAATTATTGCTTAGACGAGCTGGTACGTGCCTAATATTCATAATCATAAAATATCCCACATTTTTCAGCATTCTGAATTCTGTCATTCACCGAACTTCCGTATAAGGGGACTCAAGCGCCGGTTCATGCGGTTTTATCGGTACTAGCTAGTAATTAGGCGGTGGATTTGAGAGGTTAATGAGATGTCAAATTCCTCTTTGAAACGGGAACCGTGCTCTTCCGATCCCTTTGGCCCGGAGTAATGATGGTTGGTTCCCCGGGTTGACACTGCTCGCTGCAACCATCAAGGTAGTAGCAGTCGAGTCTTTGAAATCAGGCACGATGTCAGGTCAAGTTTGAAAACCAACACAGTTATGCCAGGCAGTTTAATCGGCACGATGTTGAGAAAGTAAAGATTAAAAAATATTTTGGATTTGAACATTTTCGAAAATTTTGGTTTTAATTGTTCTCGTGGATATTATTATCAAGACTCGTGAAAATTACTATTGTACCTAATCCTGCAAGAAGGACCTGGAATGCAGGAAGGAAACTTCGAAATGCAAACGCATCCATCTCTAAACTACAATAATGATTGGTCTATTTAGTGAGATTCGGTTTTGTAGCAGGCACAATTACTAGAATTTCACTCAACTGGAACATTCCGAATAACGTGTGCCACGAATTTCACGGTTTTGAAGGAAAAGTTTGTAAGCCGTCGTAAAGGGCAAGGAAGGCGCTAAAAATCTCTGCCCCGCGCCAAAAATAGATATTCACTGTGGAAGAATAGAGCTCCGATGAAGAGGGAGCAGCTGAAAGCTGCTGAGGGGATCAATATGGCCGCGACCCTCATCGGCCCTTTAAGGGCCCTATTGTTCCTAAAGACATTTAACAAGAGTGAAATTTCGATTCGAATAACCTTTAACTAAAGTTAACGTCTTACCCAAGGTCCCTGCTTCCTCCAATAGCCGCCACCTGCTGAACAGGATTAGCAGTGAGCCGAGTAATGGGCCGAATCGTAGAATTTTACGAGTTTTATGCCTTCGAAGTAGCCTCCTAAAAAGTTTGAAAATTTTTCAATCCGAAGTAAAACTCAATTTTTAGCAATCTGTAGGCCATAATCCAAAATCCAGGGTATATAATTTCATGAGCGCATATTATTTGTATGTCTTGGAGGAGAGGCCGTCAAAAAATTACACCGATATCACATTTAGGTGCCGACAGGCTTGGTGCATGCAGACGCCATAACCCGGCTCTATCACATAATTACACTTAACTACACTATAATTGTCGGATATCACTTTCAAATTAGAGCCCTAATTGGCATTAATACATGTAAATTCGGGCAATCAGCCACGATACTAATTGTACACAGCGAGCTCCACGTTAAATGGGCATATAATGAGTATCATTAATTACGTTCGGCCCTTTGGTGGGGAAGTAGCATAGAGCATGTCAAGCCCAATTCAATTTTCTCACCTTTGAAACCGCCGATTCATAAAAAGGCTCTGCTACCAATTCAATTGTATGTTTGACCATTGGAGTTACAAAAAATCAAGGTACCTACCTGTTATTCAAGATTTTGCGCCATGAAAACAACAGTTGGAACAACGCTTTTGAAAGGTATGGGTACCTACCCAGAAAAGGTAGGTAAGTACTAGAGAAAACCGCACAATTGATGGATACCAAAAGTTATTTGATAACCGCTTTAACATTTAAACGGACTTACATCGCCAGGGCTGTGAAAATATTCGTGAAATAGCGTTCGGTGGGGCCTAAAGTGTTAGTAAAGAATTATCGCTCAGGAAAATAAACCACTCTTTAATGGGCCTCTACAAACGACCGCCCCTTAAACTAAGGAGTCCTTGATGTCCACTATTACCACAACAACCGACAACGGCTTCCTAATAACTTTTTCCAAGAGGAGCTCCCGTCCTCAGACCCATGTAATGCCACTTGGTCGTAAGATTGCTATTCTTGTGGACAGTGAACATTTACGGAACTTTCTGAGGTTTCACTTTATGAAGTATAGATAGGTACACTAATACTGGCTGTCCATACTGTATCAATAAATTTATATACCAACCTGTAGCAACTCTGGATGCGACCAAACGAATTTTAGGTAGTTATTGATACACTTTATCTGAACCGTCTTTTGAGTTTAGGTTTGAAAATTTGAATATCTTCACTAAAGTAAACCAAGATCTTATGAGTTTCATTTTTTGTCCTGACTTGTGCAATACGTAATTTGATATTTTTTCAACTTTGGGATTCTTAGCAGGATCTGTTTTTAAGGTAGACCCACATTATTTTTGAAAAAAAAGTGCTGAATTCTGAATATTTAGAACAAAGTGAGATAAAAATGCATCTGCAATAACTCCAGTTATGTATAAAAATGTTACTTCCTAAATTCGCCATGATTAGAAGAAAAATTCCGGCCGATTACCTAGGTATTCTGAAAATAATGTACCAATTTAATGATGCTCGAGGTTCAACGGGTGAGGGTCCCGTCTGGGAAAAGGAATCGATATTTGCAGGACCAGCTGCATTATTAGGAACTGACGGGACTCGAAATTATTTTCAATCTCTTTCACGCTTTGATTCCAAGGGATCGCGCTACACGATGAGGTCCCCGCCAGAAACTTCACCCCCTGACTTCACAACCCTCTGATAACTTTCCAGTTGAACATCTTAAGCCCGAAAAGTTTGTTCAGCAGCGGTGATCCTCCATTAAAAGTTGGTCACCACTCGCGTGTCTTTCGGGCATTCAATCTCGTCGGATTCCTATTTATCTTATTCAGTCGATGACCCTGGAAGAAACTTGACCTGTTCCCTTTTAGAACACTCGGGGCCGGTTTTTCTTAGAGCTTTTTTTACAGCTAGATTTATCCAAAAACGTTCATCAACTCATTTCCAAGAAATTGTCAGTATGACGGTCAATGAAAATATCGATACCTTAACTCACAAAGGGCATATGTCCCAAAATATCAATTTTGAGATTTCGGTACCGAAAGAATCTACTCATCAGGACCTATCGATCGCTCCAAGAATCATGATCCTTTTATCTATTTTTGGGGCCAAAAAACGATAAAATAGAAAAACGACAAATATTTAAATAGCGTTTATCTTGGAAGTGTTAGAAGCTACCAAAGTTCTGGTTAAACAAGTTTGTAGATCTCGGGCAGACAAACATTTTTTATTTAGCGAATTTTTTTATGGAATTGAAAACTATGGGAGAAATCTTTATTTTGTAAATTGATAAAAAAATTATTTTGCACTTTCCTCATTATGCCATTTTTGGACACATGCCCCTTGTGCTTCAAGGTATCGATGTATGTATATATCGACATATATGTCATAGGTGAAATGTAGTGCAAGCGTAATAGGATAAAACTAGCTTTAAATGGGTTGAAAACCTGTACCCTATTCTCATAGTAAACACACGTATTCCCACAAGGCCCGGTTTATCGACAAAATTCATCCATCCAATATCCAAGGATACCCATTGCTAATGAGATTTTTGCATTGAAATTTCAAATAAATACCACCGTGGTGAAGTTTCTCAGGCTTACTTGGTATCGGATAGACGAATTTCGTCAATAAACCGGCCCAGGGGGCCTATTCTATATGAGCAACTCGTTGGGTGTTAAATTTCTCGCCTGCATACCAAACCCAGGCGAGTTACAAACATAGAATAGACCCCCTGAGCATATTCTCTTCTTACAGGCTATTGAATCATTCGTAATGGTGGTTATCTGAAGATGGGCAGATTTCACTTCCGAAAATTTCAAAAACGAAACGTCATCTTGAGCTCCAAAAATTCATGTCGACTTATCTGCATGGTACGTTCACTTTTTACGCAGTCGCCACACAGGAGTACCTTTCATTATGGTAGAAAACAATTCGTCACTTAAGTGTCAACCCTTCCAATATAAACGCTCTTTAAATATTTCTTCACTTAAGTTCTAACACCGCCTAACTCAATTTTTGGCGAAAATGAGTTGGACACACCACTCGATAGATTTTTCAATAGCCGATGTCATGGTAAAACTGCCAAGGAGATTGAACCAACCAGTGAAGAAGGAGATGGAGAAGAGACAGCACCGCTCAATGTATTTCCATGTTGAAATAATTAGTTTTTTGTACCTAATGAAAACTTGGAAAAATTGAGTTAGGTGGTGTTAGAACTTAAGTGACGAATTGCTAAAAAATTATTGAAAATGAGGGAGTGAAGGAGGGGCGAGGGAGTGAAGGAGGGGCGAGGGAGTGAAAAACGCATATATGCTGAAATATAAATATTGGACCTGCAAGTTTTTCTCGGTAAATATTAGGGGTATAAGAAAAACCGTCAGTCGTTTTTACAGGCTAGGAAATGAAATTAGGTGCTGAGGCAATGCCATGCTCGAATCTGAATATCCGATTCTTGGAACTGGTTGCTGTTTGCAGAGTTTCCTCATTAACAGTGGCCCCCTCGTCTGAATTTGGCAAGCGGATCGATAAATGAGATTTTGAATAAACCCAACGTCAGTCGACTCCTAACCACCATGTTGCGACTGCAAATAAATTGATATTTGACGAACATTTTTTAATACTTACTACAGGAAAAAACTCGTGAAAATGACTCTCCAACGCTGTTGTTGAGTGGAAAATTAAAAAAGCGTATTGTTTATTTCGACGGTTTTTTTTATGACCCAAATATTTGCGAGAAAAACGTGCTGATCATTATCACATTATGATCACACCCTGCTGCTCAATCTCGAGTATTGTCCCGATTGTTCGTTTCCGTAGATGACCAATGTACAATACCGTTGGTTACAGTTCATTGCTGCCGCGACAATTTCCGATTCGCCGGATGTGGGCTCTAGAGAGAAGCCTTTCTTGGCCGGAGGTCATCTCGAGAGCGCAAATGTTTACTCGTGAGCATCGAGCCGTGCTCAAACAACACGCACCCTCGAAAACAACCCCCCACAGTCTCAAACCTTTACGGGAGTCTTTGTTTTTTCGTCTGCGCGGAGTAGTTTTATCGTTTGTCATGACTAATGGACCAACACGCACTAACGATCACCACTTTGCTAAAAACATAAAACCGCCTCGACCGGAGAAAAACAATATACTCGGGGCTTCGTTCACATAATGTTTTTCGAAGCATAGGCCGCACCAACAGAGCACACTTTTGTGTTCCTACGTGTGGTACCTACCGGCTGTATAAAGTACTGCGTCTTGAGCTGCTGGCTGAGTACCTATTTATACGGCTATATCCTCGAATCCGATTCGCCTTGCGTCCAGACCAGCTGAGCCCTTAACAATCAAATGATTTGGCTGGTATTTTCGTCTGTGCTCGGTTAATGCGGGCACACCTGGAAAGTTTCAATTTTCGTGTATTCAAACGACGGATGTGGTTGGCTCACGGGTGGCCTAGTGGTATAGTCGTTGACTCGAACCGCAAAGCTGCTCAAGGCTGCGGGTTCGAATCCCACTGGTAGCCTGGATAGTTTCACCGATAGCCTTATGATGCATGCCATACCTGGTCCGGGATTTTTCAAAAAATTCCCGTCCACAGTATACAGGTATACTGTAGGTATACTCTCATTATTCTAGAAAGGGCCAGTCACTGGGGATTACCAAGTTCCCATTTACGATTTGGGACCGGGGAAAAAATTCTCCCTATGCTATCAACTTTGCTCTACCACGGGTCATGGCTAAAATATTCAAAAAGCCGCGACAAAATATAGAAATTTTAATTTAAACAGCAAAATGTCAGGTAATCTGCCCTGTCACAAGCTCAGGTTGAGAACTTTCAATGAACACTGGGGATCACCAAACTGTAGTGAGAACAAAACCAGCAAGGATTCTTCATCGGGATCTTGGGAAGAAGAAAAATGGGTTAACAGAATTCTTAGAGGCTCGTTGAATGAGCAGGAGGATAAAATGTTCAAGTCTCAAGGTTTTGTGTCTTTCATCTGCCTTATCGCCTTTTAGTGTTTTGGCGTCTTATTCATGTCTACAGACAGGTAATTAATAATTACAGGTAATGGTTTCTTGGGCATCACAACATAATGAGCAACAATTCCCGAAGCGGAAGGTAAAGGCGAGAATCCTTATAATGTTGTTTTGACGTGTGTACAACTTCTTCCAGTTCCAAAAACGTCGTGTCCCAGTCGTCATAATCAGCCAGCCGCCAAACGGTAAAAAATGAAAATTATTTTTTCTCTTTGATCTCTTTGATGAGCAGATTCCGGGGATAAAATTGAAATTCATAGAAAAATCACCAGAACTCCAGAGATGTTAAAAAAGCTAGCGCCACTAATTAATTAATTAACTAATTATGCGCCTTGCGTTGAAATGTGATCAGGGCGAAGTAAGAATGATCCCTGATTTTTGTCAGAACCTATTTTGAAATTCTAGTTTTCTAAAATCTTGAAGGGCGAATTGCCCTTTTCCAGGATAATGGCCCCTAATACATTTCAATGAAAGACTTTTCAAATCGGATCAAAGTACATGTCTCTTTGATAGGAGCTACTCCCTAACATCGCTCTGCGCTTGGACGTGAAAACTGAGCTGATTGCATTTTTTTGCATTCTCAAATTCTGGTGAAAATGGTGATCTCGCAGTTTTGCTTTTATGGCTGGGGAGCATCGATTTATAAGAAACTCAGCATTAATTACCAGTGATGAACTTCATTGGAAAAATGATGAACTAGATACCTATGTCTAATATCTAGAAATATCTCGTATGTGAGGCAGGAAACTATCAATACATCATTAATTCTATTCAATCCATCCAGTCTTCAACTACAACCCGAGTAAAGGATCCAATATCAACCGCTTGTTCGCCTCCAACGTTGAAAATGGGCAGAGCAGGCGGGGAAATTGTGAAGTTTTAATTAACTCTCTAGACGATGACAAGGTATACGCTGGCGGCAAGTGCATTTATGAATGTGCATTGTATTCTAATTCATTCAAGAGTGATTACGACGGAGCCATAGATCACCTACTGTGGGGAAAAGGTGAGAAAATTAAAGCCACTGCCACACGATGCGGAAAGGACATTCAAGGCTGGAAAATTCAAAACGAGTACGAGCGTTTTGATGTTCGAAATGGAATCCCCGAGTAAAAGCTCTTGCCGGAAACGGCGAGTAGACATTGAATTGTCGGACCGGTGGACCTGACCTGGTTGGGGAGGTGGGGTTGGGGGTTAGGGGAAATGATGAGTGCCTACCGACGAGTGTCTTCCAGAAGAAAAACAAAATTTCGGTACATAAGTTTAGCTCCAGCATGAAAACCTCCATTTTCTCACAAATGAGCTCCGGGGAAACTGTTTTTTTTTATCAAATATCAGATGTACCATACTCACTTCGGATGCCACGGCACCTCGAACATTCATACTTGAGCATCAGTTATCCTGTCGCAGTTCTGTAATTACTTTGTTAACGGCTGCATCTAGGCAGGCTCCAAGAGCCTGAGCTGGAGCGGTCAGAGCGTGACATTATTTATTGAGGCCGCCCCCATCCCCCGAGGCTGCCGGGTTCCATCATCGCGCCCAAGAATGCCGAGTCCTCCCCGCTGTGAATATCCTTCTGCTGGAGTAAAAAATTCAAACCGTACCCACCCAGAAGGGAGCGGGAAATAATCCCTTTTCAGAGTCATCCCCCGAACCAGCGCTCTCTCCCACTGTTACATTATGTACCTCGGCTCGCTAGCGCGGGTCCATGTCGACAATATAACGGATCGCTCTCCTCTACCTCTGTGATCAACCATAAAAGACTTTGTTGTCAGTAACACGCGTTTTCATCACACAAAGCCGTTTTCAATTTCCCAGTTTTTACTCTTCCCCCGTTCCATCACTTGGTAGCATCAGGATGAAATATGAGAAAGGGTTTACGCGATACTGGATCTAAATGTCGTCCGTTAACGTCGTCCCAACTGGGACGCGAAATTGGACGACAGCGTACGAATCACTCAAGGCCCGAAATGAAACTTTTTCTGCTTGCATCGTTTTACCGGCATTCAGCGTAGGAATCTTTCAAAAATTATGAATCAACCCGAGAGAACGAGCTTATTGCTAAATTGCGACACGGTGGAAACTGCTCATGAAATTGGACGCTCTTCCAGATCGAAGCACAACTTGAAGTAATGTAAGGAGGTACCTTATACCCGATAAGGAAGTAGGCATACGCTTCATCATAATGGAACATGAAAGATTACGTCCCACCTTTGATATCCTTATCCTTTGGCATCGTCGAAATGAATCCCCAGTTGCGAGTACCTAGGTACCTATTTTATTCTGAGCTAAACTTATTTTTTGATGCTCATGTAGTAACAGGGGCCTTTTCCATAATATATGACGAGGACAAGGGTTCGGGAGGACCTTATCGCCTATTCCACCAGCATTTTTGATAGAGATTTATGAGATACAGTTTGATTATTATAGCGCTCTCGAATATCCAGCATCTTCACCAAAGTTTCTGATGAGATTGGCTGGGAACAAAATGTGGTTGATTGCGGCAACTTATTCATCAGCAAAGAGACCAAAAGAAACTTTTTGAGAAAATTAAATAATACTCCACAATATTGAAAAATAAGGCACTAAAATAATTTATAATATAATAAGGGGTAAATAGAGGCAAAAAATATTCATATTTTGGCTGTTGATGAGTTTCAACGTTTTGTGGATGCAATCGGTTACGTTTTAGTGCCTCGTAATAATTTAAGGCCGTATCAGTGGAACGGCTTAACCCGCAACAGCACAATAGCTCAAAGACGAAGGGGTCTTGGCAGGCCCGAGAGATTCTATAATCGAATCTGCTACGGTTTGAGCCATCGCTGGGCGTGTCCAGCTGTGGCAATCCCGTCTCTGATTAGCTGAGTGCCACACATTCGGAAGCGGCAGTGGGCGGTTGCCGGATGAGCGGTTCGAGCGATTAACATTGAAACCGTTCGTAGGATGCGCCGCTCTCGCGTAAATAGGTAGACCGAAAAACCCTCGGGCTGGATCTATTGGACTATTAACCGCTTTTCAATTTGAAACAATGGCAACGGCGCTGGAAAAGGTATGGCAACGCCGCCCACAGGAACTGCAACGCCGCCGGCTTTAAATGGCCAAAGCGTTCATAAACGGATTTCACTAGAGGCGCCTATAATCCAAAAATATCCTTGAAACAATAATATTGTTTTAATATTATTTATTTAATAAAATATAGGTATTATTTTAATAAAAACTTAATAAATACCATCATTTTATTATTATTCTACTCCGGCGCTATTTGTCGGATTTTGAATCTTTAAAAATATTCGTTGTCCGAAAAATCAATAGAAGCTTCCATATACCTATCGAAAAAATTGGTAACTACCTACCGGATTCTCGAAAAATGTTTTCAACTTTTTCAGTGACGATGGACGTTTTATGAATTTTTGAAAACGTACACCCTCTTTTACTAGCCCAATGGTTAACGAATAAAGTTGAAGCGAGAACATCAAACCAGCTTTTTGGCCGTTATTCTTCACGTAAATTGTTTGTAAAATTTTGTAACATTTTTTGCGTAGGTACGGAAGCTAAGAATCTATGTATAGCTATAACAATACGATCGCTTGAATCAATAGGTAACAGATTGTTAAATCAATTGAGGCATTTTTATGTTACAGCGACTGATGTATTGCCTATAGGTAATCTTGTTAACTATTCCAGGATTCATCCGGTTCGGATTTTTTTAAATTGTTTGCTGGACTCGTTGCAAAATATGGTAGGAGGTTTTCTGCTTGAAAGAGCGGCAGAGAGCGTTCGGTAAATTGATTTGTACTGTTGGATAACGAAAGTCTGCTGAGGATAACGGGGTAAAAATGAGAAGGATGCAGGCGTGGGTATGGAACGAACGATCTCGTGTTTGTTCTGTTGTGAGGCCGCGTTTGGAACCGAGCCAACCGAGGTAGACAGGGGCCCCTGGAGAGATGCCACAGATCCAAAACAATTAGCCTGAAGGGGATGAGCTACGCAACGCAGGGCTGGGTTGGCAACCAGTTGAAAAGCATACGAGCTCAGTGCGGACCTGGGTTCTCTTTGGGTGCCAAAGTCAAAAGCGCGTATTTGGACTGCAAAAGTAAAGGGTGACTATGGGATGAACACCATGGAGAATAGAAGGTGGTATCCATTGAACATTGCGGGGATGAGTACTGGAAGCTGTAATAGAGGGAGAACTACTCTAATCAAAGGACCCTAATGCGCCAACGGTGGAAAATTATACGGCATTGTGACTTGGAAAGGAAAGGTAATTAACTTCACCGGCAGTTCTTCCGTATTCCTTCTTCCGCATAGACCGGCTAGGCGATAGTGCCGGGGAGATGAAATCGGAGCAATTTTATATTAGGTACCAATTACATCATTAACCCATAAATTGTTGTTTTCATCTCTTCTAAAATGTTGGGTTTTCAGCATACGAGGTTTTGAAGATTCATCGACGAGATCATCGTCGGTGTCCGAGCAACACCCCCTATCGTCATTTTTATCGAAAATGAGTTATGCATATCGCTGGAAAGCTCATCTCACGGCGGTATATGAAGGTATATTTGCGGTTGAGTGCTTGGTGCACGATAATCGCGGTTCTCGATCAGCTGTAATGGGGTTAACTTTTTTTAGGATAAATAACCAAAAATACCATCAGGGCAAAACATGGGCGGGAGTATAATTCGAGCAATTTCAAGACCGCCCACGGGATTTCGTAGCAGGAAATCCTTTACAAGGGTTACAACGAAGAAGCTTTAAGGTCAGGAAGGACGTAGGTTTGGGCTTGAGGTTAACGGTAAAATATTGAACAGAACACTTCAACCGCACCACACAGACGTAGGCAGGCCGACCTGGCCCACGCCGGGTACGTATGTATCCTTATCCCTAATAAAACGACCAGTGCCACCCTGCAATAGTAATGCTTCAGCTGGCGAACCACTTAGAGAAGTTCAAGCTTGTTTTTAGAACGAACTTTTATGGATTTCGAAGGCATTATACGGAATTTCTGCTACAGAAATAGATAAATGAGTGATTATAAAAAAAAAACGCAAACGTGGTGTACCCGGAGATCATTCCTGAACGGGGTGCACTATTCCGACTTTTTTGTTTATTTTAGGGTCTGCCCTCCTCTGCGTACATGAGAAACTCAGAAAAAGCAATTTTCCCCCGAAATAAAATTGCTGAGTTGGCCTCAAAACAGTCAATTCTCATTACCGCCTCATGTGCCTTTATCGTTTTTCGTATATTTCGTGTTCTAGGCTTGAGAGATGTTCTTTCGGCCACAAATGAACTTATGGAATCAAAATAGAATACATAGACCTTTTCAGGGAGATCTGTGCGATTTTTAAACCGGTTTGGTGACATTGATAAGTTATTACAAAATGTGTGCCTGAAAAAATTCTCATCTCCGCTTCTCAACCGAAAGTTTCCCTCCTTGAACGGCAAAAATGGAAAATCAGCCAACTTATCACGAGGACGGGGGGCTAGAGAACGTAGGAGTTTGGAAAACCTGCAGTCGCCCTTCCACTTCTCAGTTTCAGCTCAGACGGTGCATGAGAAGGCTCCGCGACAGGTGTGTATGTTTATTGGTCTCATTACCGAACTCTTACCTCTCTTCTGCAATTATTATGTTTTCATTTATTGGATCACACGTTTTTGTTGGCTAGTAATGACTTAGAAGGTTAGAACTGTAGACCAAATAGAATGGTGATGGCAAGCTCTCAAACTTCGAATTCTCGTTACCGCTAAATTTTCATTTTTTGGTCATTTACAAAAATGGTGATAGCTCCCTCAATATTCAACCTTTTTTTCAAATTTCTTGAACTGAAATATTTGTCTCGGCTAGACCTAACGCCCTGTTTAATCGGAATTCGAATAACTCACAGTACTTTTGATACATTTAAATTTTTAGTGTTTTCTATTTTATTTTTATCCGGCCACAAAAACGAACCGATTTGAGCGTTCTTGGTCTTAAAATCTTTATTTTACCTAGTAAAATATGTGGATTTTTGTTTATATTCCGATAATTTGGCGTATTTTATTTTAGGCGAGTTTTAAAATTTGTATAGTGAGTTTTTTTAACTACACGTCTCGCATGCATCTTCCGCTCTCAAGCAGCCAATTCTGATCCGATCTCAAAACTTCTTTCGCTTAGATGTCGAGGAAGTCTGCCATATGGTACCGCTATTTTTCCATTTTCGGAGTCGGTTTTAGTTGGTCTCAAAACATTTTTTCATAAAAATCTATTTTCGGAGATGGAATTTATGGTTTTTTCCCAGTTATTTATTCGAATCCATCAATTATAGGTGGACTAGCGTTTACAGCTCAACAATCAATACGATCCTGATACCGGTTGAAGCAATGGAGAGAACAAGTACGAATACGGAAGGGAATCGGTAATGTAGCGAGGGTTGAGTGAACCCGCGCATCGAAGACACGGCCGTCACGACTAGCACGGAATCGAAATCACGACGACATCTCAACGAATAGAACTGAGAGTCGTGTATGTCCTCGGGCGCTGGGCTGTTCTGTTCCTCCGTTAGGATGTACTTGGGTGCAGTACCGATCGGAAGGCGCCTCCATTCCTGCTCAGGCCGCGCCGTGTTTTGAGTCCTGGATCCGGCCGAGCGATACATTCGTGCTCCTCAGGCTTGGCATTGATCTACCTCTGCTCTTTCGTCGGGAATTAACCAATACAGTATGGGCATAGTGAATATGGGTGATTCTCAGAAAAAAACGCAATTCCCAAGGTCTGAATTCTGATAAAGTGAACCTTCTCCGAAAAATTTCAAAAAACTCATGGAGCTTCGTGGGATCATAAAAAAGGGTTATCAACTCAAGACTCAACTCAATTTCAATCTATGGCCTTCAAACTGTTAAAGACACCAAAAAATTCACTATTCAAAATTTAAAATTTTGCCCAAAATAAAAATACGCCTCATTATCGGAATATAAAGAATATCCAGATACTTTGCTATGTAAAACAAAGATTTTAAGACCAAGAACGCTTAAATCGGTTCATTTTTGTGGCCGGAAAAAAATAAAATAGAAAACACTAAAAATACGAATACATCAGAAGTACTGTGAGTTATTCGAATTCCGATTAAACAGGGTGTTAGGTCTTGCCGAGACAAACATTTCAGTTCAAGAAATTTGAAAAAAGGTTGAATATTGAGGGAGCTATGGCCATTTTTGTAAATGACCAGAAAATGAAAATTTAGCGGTAATGAGAATTCGAAGTTTGAGAGCTTGCCATCACCATTCTATTTGGTCTACAGTTCTAACTTAACGTCATCTTGTTAGGGTCTTTACTAGCCAACGAAAACGTGTGATCGAAAAAATTAAAACATAATAACTGCACAAGAGAGGTAAGAGTTCGGTAATGAGACCAATAATCATACGCACCTATCGTGGAGCTTTCCCATGCACCATCTGAGCTGAAACTGAGAAGTGGAAGGACGAGAGCTGGTTTTCCAAAATCCTTGCCCCCCCCGTCCTCGTGACAAGTTGGCCGATTTTCCATTTTTGCCGTTCAAGGAGGGAAACTTTCGGTTGAGAAGCGGAGATGAGAATTTTTTTAGGCACACATTTTGAAATAACTTATCAATGTCACCAAACCGATTGAAAAATCGCACAGATCTCCCTGAAAAGTTCTATGTATTTTATTTTGATTCCATAAGTTATTTTGTGGCCCAAAGAATAGAAGAAGAATCTCAAGCCTAGGACGCAACTATGTACGAAGAACGAGAAAGGCACACGAGGCGGTAATGAGAATTGACTGTTTTGAGGCCCAATCAGCAATTTGATTTGGGGAAAAAATTGCTTTTCTGAGGTTCTCATGTACGCAGAGGAGGGCAGACCCTAAGATACACAAAAAAGTCAAAATTGTTCACCCCGTTCAGAAATGATCATTCATGCACCGGAATGAATGACAACAGGCCGTAGAATAATGCATGCTTCTTATTCCGGCATTTCGGCATCAAAATTCAAGCCAATACATGAGAGATTTAGTGAACGAGCAAATTTTCCCGGGATATATTGGAAACCATTGGTGGGTAGATCACACGCGATACTTCCATATTCCGAAACGTAAAAGTGTGACACAATTTGATCATATTTTGATTGATTTTGAGGGTGTTTTGGTCAAAAATATCACAAAATTCACTATGCAACGACTCTTCTAAGACCCTGTTTCTATTATAACTAAATACCCTATTAATAGTAGGTATATTAGACATATGTATTCGGCCGAAAGTGGAATTTGAATTAGATCCTTTCACTTGTCAAAATCCACGTGATCTTTCAAGACTCAATCATTCCGAGCCAATCGATTGGTTCACTCCCCTCAGGTTTCCGAATGAAATCTTTCTCTTCTTCGGATCAAGGGTGGCCGGGAAAGTCCAAATTGATGAAGGTAATTGTACTTTCGGGAGTTGATTGATGGTCATTCCGCCCACCTACTGCACGAATTCTCCGTGAGTGAAAAGTTGAGGAGAAAATCTTTCTCGCGCCTCGAGGAGGAGATTTTTTCATTCGATGCGCCTCTTTGCTTTCTTCACATTTACAGACTCGTAACATTTTTCACAGTTTTCGTCCCTATTGTTGAAAGAAGATGAGATATTACACGATGGTTTAATATTGAATAATAGACCAAACTCGTAAGCACCAATGTTAGGAGTCGAATATGAAAAATAATGGTTAACGATTTCTAGAATGAGGAACATGCATGAAAAACGAAATCCATTTTTTCCGCCAGAATGGTGCTGTTTAGGATGCGAAAATGATGTAGTGATGATCTTAAACGGAAAAACGACATTTTTCCTGGTGAAAAACGCTAATGAAAAGTGCCCTTTTGAACGTGGCGGGTAGCATTGTGACGTCACTGTGCGGGCGAGACTGCACGTAAAGTGACGGCAAGAGGCGAATGGCGCAGTGGCATCATATCAAGAAAAAGAAGAAGAAGAGGACGTCATACGGTCTTGTTTGTTTTGATTATTTGGATTTTTCGTGATTTCGTCGTTTCATCGGAAGAAAGTCGTGATGAGTGCTCATAAAAGAAGGATCAATGTGTTGTTGGACGGTTTCCAAAAAGCCACGGCTGAGAACATTCCATTCGTCGATTTTGAAGCCCTACAAGAGTTTTATGAAAAGCACCCAGACGCCTCGCACTCGTGTTGCCGCGCGACGTTAAACCAAAGTTTCCTCGTGCTTTCGGGCTTTGACGGCACGATCACCATTTTCTCCGGGTCTTTATTTCTGCACCCCCGCATGAAGCAATAATTGCTTAAATTATTTCTCCATTCCATATTGTCGAGTACTGAGTTCATCAACAAAGGTAAACAAACATCGCCCCGTCCTATCACTACACAACACGCATGAACTCGGAGGAGGTTGCACTGGTGTTCACGAGAAGATGCGTAACCTTGCGGCTGGTCATTTCCCCGCTCGACTTCAAATCTGCAAATTTCACTGAGCCTCCCTCCTCTTTTAATTACCACTTTTCCGAACCGTCATCCACCATAACACCACTTTCGAAGCCTAAGAAGGAATATTATGGCGAAAAAACAGTTTATTTTTTTTCATGCATGTTCCTCATTACGACGAACGATTTGTAGGACTCACGTCGGCTCACGTCTCGTGAAACACCAGTGTATTTTCGATTTCTTTCTTTTTGAGCATTAGAGATTTAGAGCAGTCCCGAATCTTCTATCGCATAATAATGCGCCAGGCGAAAGCATAGGTTGAGCGAAGCGACGAACAATTTGGAAGCAGTGTGCAGTTCGTCGACTTCGCCGTTATGATCTATCTCCCGAATAGCTGACTGGAAGTTGATGAGGAAGACGGCGAAAAAAAGCAGGCAGCCTCCAAAAACGTTAACAGCAAGGATGCAAGTAGTCCAAACATTGAGAGGAGGCCGAACTGTCAGCTGGAACAAAGCCGTCGTGCAAAGTGCCAAGTAGATCCAAAGTACTATCGCTCGCTCTCTCTCCTGTATTTCGTCGAAGCAACTTGTAGCCAGAGTTTTAGCCAGCAAAACAATCGACACTGTGGCAGCTCCGGCTTTGATGAGGACGTCTTTGCAGAAAAATGAAAAACAAGGCGCCATGATGACAGATTGGACGAACCACAGAAGGGTTTGTCCGCATTTGAAGTCACCGTCGTCCGACGCGTTTTTCAAACCGACCGATGCCGCGCAGAAGATGCCCAGGCAGAATAATACGAGATGCGCCGGAAAATACCGGATAATCTTGGCGACGACCGGCGAGCTCGAGCAACAAATTACGGCGATGCTCAACAACAAAAATGACGAGAGCAGGTAGCAGAAAATCTGAACCGGCCAGACGCTTGGTGATTTGGTCGCCTTCGGGTCCGATGAAGGGTCATCGACAAAACTGAAATGCAGACACTTGCCGATCAGAAACATTATGCAAGCAGCTATGAAATATTTCCCGATGCACCAGATCAGGAATGTTGGTTCGAAGACTGAGGAACTGAAAGCCATGTTTTTGGGCGAGGAAATGAAAATTTTTCATTGAAAAATTTCGAATTTTGGTGGTTCGTGCGTTTGAAAACAATTGTGGATTGTGAAATGATGTTGTTGTTAATTTTGTAGAAAAGCATTTGTTATGACCAGTGATAGTCGATATGCAACGCCATACGTTGCGATGAACTGGCAGTGTCCATTCACCATCCAACGGTCGTGGTGCCCACAGGGACGTACTGTTTTATCAGCATACAGAATGTAGACCGTGATATAGTAGCGTGTAACCTGCTTGTCCTATGGATCTTTTACGTTGCCCGTTAGTGGCTTGCAAAAACTCTCTATTTATAGAGTAAACATTGGCGAGGTCTCATGGAGCAACCTGGGCAAGCAGCACCTTGCCAATCGTTACTCAAGAACTATCATACCATAAACTCATGTCTATGGTTCTTAAGAATTACTGCATGCCCTGTTTCTACCTGAGAATTCGCCTCTGAGAGTAAATCGACACCTTAAAGCACAAAGGGCATGTGTCCCAAAATATCAATTTTGAGATTTCGGTACCGAAAGAATCTACCCATCAGGACCTATCGATTGCTCTAAGAATCATGATCCTTTTGTCTATTTTTGGGGCCAAGAAACGATAAAATAGAAAAACTACAAATATTTAACTAGCGGGTCAGAAGTAAAAATTAATTGATGGGGTTTCCTCGGTAAGCTAGCGATGCTTAGGGACAGGCGATGCTCTGCGGCGAGCGGCTTTCTGAGCGGAGTCGATCAAGAGCCGCCTCCGCGGTTTCCTCGGCGTAAAAATCGGCTCTGATGTTTGGCCGAGATGAAATATTTGCTCGAATTTATTCTATTATCACAGATTTCGTTTCAAAACTAGACAACTTTTTTGCGATTTTTTTTTTTTTTTGTAAGATTGTTATTAGGTCCATTGCTTCAGAAATCCGGGATGGACCTTATTTCCCTCAAAACATTATTGCAAAGAATTAAAAATTTTAGAATGTACTCGGATGATTTTGTCTAAATCGTCAATGAAAAATTATATTTTCTTCATCAGGGCCTATAACAACCAAAAAGTCACAGTCAACAATATGGCACATTAGGTAATTAAATTCTGTCAATTTTAAAAAACCACAAGAACAAGACT
Organism: Nesidiocoris tenuis; assembly: GCA_036186465.1. Lineage (NCBI taxonomy): Eukaryota > Metazoa > Arthropoda > Insecta > Hemiptera > Miridae > Nesidiocoris > Nesidiocoris tenuis. The sequence continues at coordinate 38,151,251 of AP028909.1, forward strand.
AGCATCATTTAGCAAACGGTTATTTTTATTTTTTAACCTACTTGGGGATAGGTTCAGAGTTTATCTGAAGACCCTACCCCTGATATTTGACTTCAAAAAAAAAAAAAATGAGTGTTTTCTGGGGGTTCCCATTCAAATTATAGATACCCCAAAGACAAGATGAATATCGTCATCCTGGGCCGAATTGGAATCCATAATATTGTTTTGGAACCTTCCGGCGACAGTAGTCGAGAACTTCAGAAGACGGTGCAGAGGATGGAAATTGACTCCCCAGTCATTTGCTGACGGCCTCTCCATACGTCTAGGATGATATAGCGTCGGCAATTATTGAGCCTGATCCGGAGAGTGCGGAGTGAATATTGTAGACCGTAATCCATCAATGCTCGTTGAAAGAGCGAGTTGGGGGCCTTCGTCAAACAAACGAAATCGATCAGCAGTGAGAGAGCTATTGTTGAGGGCCACTTCTCCTCTCGCCTGATATACCGAACGCGCAATAATTAAAGACAACATTAGGTCAACGATTTATTGTTTCTCCCAACAAAAGCCCTCCACTTCTCATTGTTCGAAATTAATTAAGCCCCTTAATGCCCACGGATCTACTTGAGCTTCTGTTCTTGGTAAGACATTGGAAAGAACGGGCGAGTTATCGTTAGCTGGCGTGACGTTGAATTGCGGATGCGCGGTTGCTGAATTATTTTCCATGCATGGTGAATAGAGAAAGTAGATACGTATTCCAAAATGTGTTTTGGTCAGGAAAAAAATTTGACCATCCCTTGAAAATATATTGGTTTAACCCTTTTCGGACCAAGGTTCCAAGGGGTGTGGAATCCGAATCAGCAATGAACAATTTTTGTCCGTCCATCGTCCGCCGTCCGTTGGTTTTTCGGGGGCAAGACGATTTCGTCGATTTTTGACATTTTCACCAAGAATCAGGTCCTGAATCGAGTTGGTCCTAACGTCTTGATAGAACCATATGTGTGTTGTTGTTTTTGAGCCTACATTACATTTTTCACACTACAATAATTAAGAATCAAACGAACTTACCTTAAGTGAAGTTCGATTCTAATTGTGTGATTAGAAGAATCCCGTGTTCTAATTATTTGATTACCAAAATTATGATTATGATTACTTATGATGTGTTGGCGAATCTTACCCAGAGGTCTTGCTGCATGTGAATTCGCCCCAGGACTAAATCTTGAATCATAATTGTGAATTGAGGCACTGATTTCCAAAACTTGCTCCTTGCAAGGTAAACCGTTTTTTCAGAAATCACGAAAAACCGCTAAAACGTTATTATACAGCCGATTCGCATGTTTTTTTGCACCACATGATTAAGATTACATCAATGGAATGCAAGGAAAGATAAATCTATTGAAAAATAATTGCATAGGAACGAATTTAAATTCACAAGGAACGAGTTTTGGCACTCAACGTTGCATCTAATGAGTTTTGGAACTGACCCAGCTTAGAGTCTTAAGAGATCTCACATAAATCCATGAAGACACGCATGGTTATGGCTTGGCGTCTTGGCGAAAACTGAGGTGACAGGTTTCTCTTGACAAGGTTACCTAGTTCAAGGAGCGAGTTTTACTACCAAAATCTCATCGAGCTGGTTTTGGAACTCACAACTGTCTGCAAGGAACGAGTTTTGGATCTCATCCAGGTATTTCAAGGTAAATTAAACGGAGAAGGAGCGCGTTTTTCTCAATTCTGACTTCGGATTCTGAAAGAGAGGACACAAATCTTCCAGAAATAGCCGTCACCCCAATTTTCGTTGAAATTGCAAGGAGCGAGTTTTGGTAATCACAGCCTCAATTATTCTTCTTCAACTGAGTATACATTTTAGAATAATTACCCGCCAGCCAATTTCATTTGAAAACGTTTAGATTCTGCGGTGAAAAGAGAATGGAAATAATGGTCGACCGTCGAGTTCAGACTTGAAGTAACGGCCGTTTCGCGTTACTGCGATCTCCGATACACGAGAAGTCGGGACGTGCAACAAGAAGTGCAACGAGTCGGGCCGGAGCTTTTATATGCGAGTGTTTTACGGCTCTCGTTTCCCGCTGACGCGAATAGGCGGCGGGACGACCGGTGGGTTACATTATAATAACCCGCTCATTTCCAAGCGGTAGACGGCCTGTAAACAACGCGATATCCCGTGGCCGCCGCTCCATCGCCAAGCACCGAACTCCGAACGTCCAACGTGGGAACCGGCGAGTCCCTTGGGAAACCGCCCCGGGCGGGCCCCACGTCTCCTAAATCCGCCGGTTTAAGGTCAGATAAACACGAGTAATCCTTTCTCCCCCGCACGGCCGGAAGATGAATCTTCGAGATTCCGTATGAATATTTTCTCCGGCCGAAGAAGAAGAATTTCGGGAAACGGCGATCTTCGGAATTTTCGCGAGGAATAATAAAATTTTGCAACTGCGAGAGTGCCCAGTGAGTCAATGTCCACACCGAAAGTCGATACCTAATATATCATGATAATATATCATGATAATATCATGATAATATTATTATCATGAAGTCCTTTGAAAAAGCGGTTCCGAAATTTTGAAAACAACATATCGTCACTTAAACAGCAACCTGCTATACATCAGTTTTCCCAACTTTTCAGGAGACCCAAAAAACTGTTTTCATTTCTGGTCAATTGAGAAAAATGAACATGGGAACTTGGCTTGGAAACGCCAATTAAATTAATTTGGTTCAACCCCAACACCACCTCTAAAAATCACAGCAATGCATTTCTTTAACCCCATGTTGTTGGCTTCTGTCCTTTCGCAATTCTGGCCACGGTCTCCACAGCATTGTTTTACCATATTAACAAGGTTTAACTCAAATTGGCCAAAAATTGAGTTATACCATGTTGCCGTTTAATCGACGATATCCATAATATGGATATTATTATCCATAATATATCATCCATAATATCATAATATTATTATCATATCCCATGGGAGAATACATAGGGGGAAAAACAAGATTATTTTCCCTAGAAGTATCGGAAAGAATTGACTTGTTATAAATACCGAGCCCGTCAGAAAGAGCGGATGGATTTCAAAATGAACCTGCGCCGAAAGGAAATTTATTGAGTAGGTGGATAATGGGGCTTCCACGTATGTGTCGTAATCAGTGACGTCATCCCCCCCCCCTATCGCCCACGCTTGACATCCCCATTCCCCACTGTAGAACGCGACCACTGCCACCCCAATCAGAAAATATCGAGTAATAGCGTTTTCAGAAAAATTGGTTCTTCCTAATTAGGAGGCATTTTTGAGGATTTTTGAGGATTTTTTTAAAGCCCAATTTTTTATGTTTTGAGGATTTTCGAGAATTTTTGAGATTTTTTAAAGACCGTATTTTGAGGATTTTTGAGTTGTTTTTAAAGCCCAATTTTTGAGATTTTGTTTAAAGCCCGATTTTTGAGAATTTTTGAGATATTTTGAAGCCCAATTTTTCAATGTTTGAGGCTTTTTATTTAAATTTTTGAGATTTTTGAGAATTTTTGAAATTTTTTCTTTTAAGCCCAATTTTTGAGATTTTTTTGATGCCTGATTGTTTTATGTTTTGAGGATTTTTTGATGACAAAACATAAAAAAATCACATTTACTCAGAATCACTTCCCGTACAAGTGTCTGTGTGTCCGTGTGTCCGACAACTAACAAAAACCAGTGGTGCGTAGATAACACACAATACTTCCATATTTTGAAACGTAGAATTGTGACACAATTTGATCATATTTTGACTGCTTTTAAGGGTGTTTAGGCCAAAAATATCGAAAAATTTACTATTAAAATTTTAAAATTCGCCCAAAATGGAAATACGCCACATTATTGAAAAATAAAAAATATCCACATATTCTGCAAGGTAAAACAAAGATTTTCAGACCAAGAACGCTCAAATCGGTTCATTTTTGTGGCCGGAAAAAAATAAAATAGAAAACACTAAAAATGCAAATATATCAGAAGTACTGTGCGTTATCCAAATTCCGATTGAACAGGGTGTTAGGTCTTGGCGAGACAAACATTTCAGTTCAAGAAATTTGAAAAAAGGTTGAGAATTGAGGGAGTTATGGTCATTTTTGTAAATGACCACAGACGGACAGACGGACAGACGGACAGACGGACAGACGGACAGACAGACAGACGGACAGACGGACAGACGGACGTAACGGACACACAGACACTTGTTCAGGAAGTGATTCTGAGTAAATGTGTATAAGAAAATTTTTTTTCTGAAGCTCCGTTCCGATTCTCGATTTTAGGACGATCACAATACTTCCATTTACTCTGTAAATATGGAAGTAATACCATAATTCCCTCATTTCTCAACCTTTTTTCAAATTTCTTGAACTGATATGTTTGTCTCGGCGGGACCTTACACTCTGTTTGATTTTAATTTAAATAACTCACAGTACTTCCGATATATTTGCATTTTTAGTTTTCTATTTTATTTTTTTTAGCCACAAAAATCTTCCGCAAAAATTTTAAAAATTAAAATTTCCATTTTCCATTTTTGAAAGAATAAAATAGGTACTTAGAGGAATTCTTGGAGGAATTAAATCCGCTGTCACCGAAAAATCATTATATTTGACATTATTAATAATTAATTAAATTACTATAATGCTCAAGCATTCATTATTTATAATGAGCATTGGAATTATAATTCCACCACAGTGAAAATATGTAATTTAACTCAAAATAACCTCGAAAGGATTTACGAAAATTGGAGTTGGCGATTTTTCGCTTCCATTTTATTCGAGGTCAAATCATTCTAACGCGAGATTCTCATTTCGCATGCTGTTATGTATAATAAAAATCTTGGCCAAAACGTAGGTTCTCCGTTTAACGAGTGCAATCTCATCGAGACTTTCAGCATGCTAGAAGTAATGTTTTCCTTTATTAAACCAAAAAGGAAGCAGCTTAGATTATAAATAAGAGAATATTGCGCTCCTTTACGAGACTGAATATTCCCGGAACTCGTGTTCGCACCAAGTTTAGGGTGTTAATGTTATTACGAAAATAACGTTACCTTTCCGAGGTTTCGTAAGATATGGATCACATCTCCAGGGGTAGTGAGCCCTCGATATTGGGGGGCGAGATTTTGAATTAAATCTCAGAGCTTAGGCTTAACACTATATCATTAACATACTGTATCAGACATATCATGTATGTAGAGTATACTCTGATACACATATCAGATACATCATATATCGTTATCACCATATCACATATCCTTATACTACCTAACTTTTAGTGCCTTTTTTCATTTTTGCAAGATTTATATATAAATCCTGCAAAAATGAAAAAAGGCTCTGAGATATATCGGAGGTATTGAAGCAAGAAATGTACCTAGTAAAATATTCGAGAACATTAATTTTTTGAAAATTCGACATTTTGATTTTTTTTTTTTTTTCTTTGAATGGGCGTAAAGTACGGCTATTTTAGGTTTGAAAAGGACAAATCAAGAAGTCATTCAAAAGAAAAATTAACAAGAACATCAAGTCGTAGATTTGTGGCATGGCTAAATTTTCTCTGAGTATCCTAGAAAATAAAGCTGTGATAATGAAATAGGTTAAAAAATAATTTTTTTAAACGTCAAAAATTAGTCATTAAAAAGTTTTTGACCACTAAAAACCAATCTGTTTTGACAATAATGGGCATAACCTTAAAAATCCAAACAGCTAAAAACATTCAAATTGGTAATTAGACGTGGAAAAGCTGATTTAAAAAATCGTTTATCTAAAAGTTGTCGAAAAAACTCTTTTTAAAATTTTATAGTAGGTAAGTCAAGCGGAGCATTCACGAAAAAGGTTCAAAAACAAAATGAAATCGATGTGCCACATAACGATAATAAAAGTGTAAATCCTTGTAGGTAAGTCCAAATTCAGAAATTTGTCAGGCCACCTATAGTTTTTGCAGCTCTTCTGGAAGGTTTTCACTTACAGGTTATTGCACATGGCCACCGAGAAGAAATGAGACGAAAACGGAGGAATTCACTTGATGGATCTACGGCTCAAATCCTTATTTTATCAAAAATTGAGACTTAGGGGCCGTTCAATAATTACGTAAGGACATTTTTCGGATTTTTTGACCCCCCCCCCCTTTCCCCCTGTAAGGATTTAGTAAGATTTTTCAAACCCCCCTCCCTCTCCCTAAATCTAACGTAAGATTTTGACTTTTGTTAAAGCGAAAAAAATACGAAATCGTTATGTTTACTTTTAGTTTTGTGGAAAAACACGCAATTTATGGATGTTTTTCGTGCTTTTTCTGGCCTTTTGAACAAAAGTTGCTTATTTACGCGCTGAAAACTCACACTCAAAAATCTTTCGTAAGGAAGCACTTACCTACCCACCCTCCCTTGTAAGGGTTTAGTAAGATTTTCCAAACCCCCCCCCCTCGATCCTTAAGTAATTATTGAACGGCCCCTTACGAGGTTTTACACTTCTACTTCTTATTAAGTTGGCTTACGTTCTACAAGTTCTTGTCCAAATCGCTTGGGGCCGGGGTCAAAAATATGGCCATACGTGAAATTTACGAGGGCCGTTCCATTTGGATTTTCTCGTTCGCCAATCTTGACGATTCTTCCTCGGTTATCTCATTTATCTCACGCCGATGTATTGTTGATGAATTCAACGAAGGCGGTTCCATCTGAAAGCAATTATAGCGCTGTAATCATTTAGCAACGAATCGAAATCTCATTAGGTACATCATGTTGAGAACGGCGTACCGGTGTGTTTACAATAAATGTACTCACACATTCAATTAGAGCAGGTCCTGATCCTTTCCAAGGATTCTTCGTACTCCTTCCACGGAGCTTTAGCCAACCCCTTAAAACCCCATGTGGGCTCCGAAGCGTAATCCACTCGGATAATCCTGTTTAACGAAGGGTGGGCGACTTGGTGAGCTCTTAAGGTTTTGAGCGCCATACTGAGGGATTGCCCTCCCTCGGGTTAGGTACCTAGTTGCCTTTTCCCCATATCCCATAATATATGTTACTTCCTTAATCTTCCGCATTATTGTGGTTTTACGACCGGAGCTCCGCCTATAATTCGTCACCCGTGACAGGTTACGATGACTTAGGCTGAGCCTCGTAAATAATTTTTGAAGCATCACTTCCCTCGTTTCGGAAGCTGCGTAAGATGAGATGGGAAATAAAAACGGGTTAAGTACCTAAACTACCCCTGATATTGCGGTTGTGCGTTGTTGAATCAATGAAAGGTGAGGTCAGAATTGAAAAATTCATCGACGATGATATTCGAATTTGAGATTAACAGGTACCTACTTACTTCCCATAATATACCTATTCCCAATTCATAAGGTGAGTAGATACCTGAAGGCAGAACTACGATCTGGGATTTAAGGTGTGAACGGATGAAAAAATCTCACCTGTGCAAGTTGTTGATCGGGTAATCAACGTCGAAGTGTTAGTAGAACTGTCGGAGGCTTCAATGCTTCAATCGATTTTGGTTCATTTTTCTTAAGAAATTAACCTTTGTACCTAATCGATCAGGAAAAAATTTATTTACACCCCCTTAAAATTCGTTGGTTTACGTTTGAAAGGGTGTGAAACCCGAATCTGCAATAAAATTTTTTGTCTGTACGCCGTCCACCGTCCAGTGTACGCCGTCCGCCGTCCACCGTACGCCGTCCGCCGTCCACTGTACGCCGTCCGCCGTCCATTGTACGCCGTCCGCTGTCCACCGTACACCGTCCGCTGTCCACCGTACACCGTCCGCCGTCTACCGTACGCCGTCCGCCGCCGTTTTCAGGGGAAGGAGTTGTAAATGTTTGAAATTTTCACCAAAAATAAGGTTCCGTGGTTCTTTGGATATCGGATGATGAATTTTGTCAATAAACTAGGCTTAAATAGTCTTGAAAGAAAGCATTGATTGTGATCCCTGCTTTATCGCAACGTATATTGTTTATAAATGTTTATATATTGCCCATAACCTTTTTGTAACTTTCAAAATGAAATTAGTTTAGTGTTGGTTAATTGTTATTATCAAACCAGTGGTGCGTAGATAACACACAATACTTCCATATTTTGAAACGTAAAATTGTGACACAATTTGATCATATTTTGACTGCTTTTAAGGGTGTTTGGGTCAAAAATATCAAAAAATTCACTATTAAAATTTTAAAACTCGCCCAAAATGAGAAAATGCCACATTTTCGGAATGTAAAAAATATCCACATATTCTGCAAGGTAAAACAAAGATTTTAAGACCAAGAACGCTCAAATCGGTTCATTTTTGTGGCCGGAAAAAAATAAAATAGAAAACACTAAAAGTGCAAATATATCAGAAGTACTGTGCGTTATCCAAATTCCGATTAAACAGGGTGTTAGGTCTTGCCGAGACAAACATTTCAGTTCAAGAAATTTGAAAAAAGATTGAGAAATGAGGGAGTTATGGCCATTTTTGTAAATGACCACAGACGGACAGACGGACAGACGGACAGACGGACGTAACGGACGTAACGGACGTAACGGACGTAACGGACACACAGACACTTGTTCAGGAAGTGATTCTGAGTAAATGTGTATAAGAAAAAGTTTTTTCTGAAGCTCCGTTCCGATTCTCGATTTTAGGACGATCACAATACTTCCATTTACTCTGTAAATATGGAAGTAAAAACATAATATTAAAATTAATATCAACTCGATACCAATATTATTATAAGCTGAACTGACTGAGGGGGAATCTTGGAAAGAAATAAACAAATATTAAAACCAACGTTTACGGGCATTTTGAAGTCAAAACGCTCAACATGATTCATTTTTGTGGTTGAGGAATTGCAATTCTGGCTTAACAAGAATATTTATAGGTCTTGCGTAAGGCGAATATTCCAATTGAACATGTTTGGAATGTTGAAAATCGAGGGAGATTCGACAATTTTTCAAACCGGCAGACCGACTAACACACAAACACTTCAAAAAGATGCATGAAGTGTATGAATAAAATTTTGGTTCATTTTTTAAGAAAAACCTTTTTTTCATGAGCCTCCGTTAAGATTTTTAATTTTAGGACAATTACACTTTTATATAAGATATTCTACTCTCTAAATATGGAAGTAACAAATAAATAATGATATTATAGGTGAATTGTTGGGTCTAGCTAACAAGTTAATAAAAGATGCCTTCCCTGGTAAAAGGGAAGACATAAACTCGCACATGGGATTCGTAGGGCCCTTTGTGGGGCAAGATATGTTGAACCGTATGAAATCTCGATGGTTTTATTGGCTTCGCAGTTTTTCCTCGTCGTCCCAGCGAAATTGTCCTTCCCCAGGCCATTTTCCAGTCGTATGCAAATCGTGCGTTCTGTTGCGGTGAACCGAGGGAAAATCCGCGAGTATTTTTCACATTCGAATACCCCAATTCAGCTGCTCAAGATGTGTCTCGAAGTATTGGGTGAAAATTTCCCTTGTATTCGGATTCATCACAAATATCCGGATCTGCGTCGACGGTATTTTTCGAATAATTCAGTGTTACAACCTACCTATCACAAAAAATAATATTTTTTTAAATACCTATTTTATATATTAGGTCACCTAATTAAGGTATGCAACATTCCCAATATGAGTTCACCAACATGGAGACAATTCCTCTTGATGACGGATGCATTTTCGAAAAATTCGATTCAGTGAAAAGATGACCGTGGCTCGTGTGGAGGTCATCCTGTGAACGATGACCATGAGGTTCTGGTTGACAATCTGCATCAGAAGCGACTGACGCAGTGTCAGCTGACATTTGGCACTCCCAATGCAATTGAACAGATTGTCGATATTAGCTCAAGGTTGATACGAAAGCTTGCACAACATCTCTCATTGACAGACTCGTGGAACATATCCGTCCACTAAGTGCATCGTCAATGTCAAGTTGATGAAGAATGCGACACCAAGTGCATCGTCAATGTCAAGTTGATTAAAATGCGAATCCGTCACCAGGATTTTAATTTTCGTGGGGGGAGAAGCCCAAAAATTAAATCACTCTCAGTGATAGGAAGGATAACGGATTTATAGGATATAGGTAGCAACCGTATTGATAATGAAAAATTATTATCAACAAATCGCAGACAATTTTGGGGGAGGCTTTGGTCTGTTCGTCATACAAGCATAAGACGGCATTAGCATTTCTGAAATGTATTTTTGGCTCATGCCAATTCCAGCAAGCAGACTCCAGTTAGTAGTGCCATAGCTCACACACGCATGAGCAGGTGGAGGAGGAGAGATCCTATTATGATAAATGTTCACCCAACTGTACAAAATGCGATGAAAAACTACGTAACAGTCGACCGTTTCCTAATTTATGGAAAACTACTCGATTCCAACATCGTACAGAAAATAATACGGCCAAAAACGAATAAAGAAAGCCGTGAAGTTTTTTATAGCTATATTAATGGCCAATATTACATTAGGAAACGCTCCAATTAGATAGTCAGTAGGAAAATTTGTTCCCATATTCGGAAAAAATTAGCCCTATCAACAATTACCTAGTAGGCATTAAAAATTAAAAGACTATAACGATACCTTAAAGCACAAAGGGCATTTGTCCCAAAATATCAATTTTGAGATTTCGGTACTAAAAAAATCTACTCATCAGGACCTATCGATCGCTCCAAGAATCATTGCCCTTTCATCTATTTTTGGGGCAAAAAAATGATATACCTAATAGAAAAACGACGAATATTTAAAGAACGTTTATCTTGGAAGTGTTAAGTTCTGTTAAGTGTTAAGTGTTGAGTGTTGAGTGTTGAGTGTTGAGTGTTGAGTGTTAAGTGTTAAGTGTTAAGTGTTAAGTGTTAAGTGTTAAGTGTTAAGTGTTAAGTGTTAAGTGTTAAGTGTTAAGTGTTAAGTGTTAAGTGTTAAGTGTTAAGTGTTAAGTGTTAAGTGTTGAGTGTTGAGTGTTGAGTGTTGAGTGTTGAGTGTTGAGTGTTGAGTGTTGAGTGTTGAGTGTTGAGTGTTGAGTGTTGAGTGTTGAGTGTTGAGTGTTGAGTGTTAAGTGTTAAGTGTTAAGTGCTGTGTTAAGTGTTGAGTTCTGGTTAAACCAGGTTGTAGATCTTGGCCAGACAAACATTTTTTATCCAGCGAGTTTTTTAATGGAGTCGAAAACAATAGGAGAAATCTACAAACCGGACATGATAACTTTAAACCCCGCCGAAATCAAAGGTTAGAGGGTAAAGACGTTTTCAAACCAATTTGAACATTTTCTAGAGTCACCAAATTGAGAGCCAAACCAAGAAAGTTTGAGAGAAAATATGCCCTAGAAGCAATTTAGTGCGAGCATCCTTGGATAAATCTAAATCTAAATTTACATGAATAAATTGACAAACCGACCCTTAATTTTTGTGGGAAAATTTTCAATTTGGGTTTAAAAACTTTCAATTTGGGTTGGAAAACTCTCAGATTGGTTTAGATAATTTTCAATTAGGTCGGAAAATTCTCAATCCGACTTGGAAATGCAACTCATTTCTAGAAATTTATACAGTTGTCAAACTGCGCAGAACATAATTTTACGAGACTGAATATTTGCCCGCGCCATAAAAGTTGCACCATACATTTCACAACGCAGTATATCACGCTCTCATATTGCGGCCAGCGATAGCGCATGTTTGAGGCATGCGAGGAATGTGCAAATATTTTATCAATTGTGGTGAACAACTCTCTTACGGGACGCGGAGGAAATTAACTCCTTCATATCGCGCCGTTACGTAACATTACCTTACGGGTAGGTACCTATAAAGATTCCGATGCGTGAGGCGTGCGCGTTTTCATTCCATAATAATATTTTTATAATTCGACCGTTTGCAATGCATGAGCTGCATCGGATGTTTCGTACGGTTTGTACATCTTTATAATTAATTCCAAAAATATCGATATTTTTGTTTAACAATTATTATAGTTTGACATTGGTTAAATCATTTTCTCAAAACCTGACAGAGGATTTATTGTGTCCGATATTGAAACAAAATGGAAAAATTCGAATCGTTAGACCTGTGACTATTGGCACTATGCTATGTTTTTACTTACATATCTGTGATGAAACAGAGACTTCCTATAACTCACAATTTGGCATTTTCGGGTTTTTTCATTTATGACGTCTTCTGGCTGTCTTTTACCGATATAAACGCTCACAAAGATGAAAATCCTAACTAAAATGGAAAAACAAATGAATTCCGATGTTTCAGGATGGGGTAAAAGAAGAAGTGATAGGCCTTTTTTTCGCTCTCCTGAAAAGTCGCTGTTTTTCATCGTCGATATTTACAGAATGAATGGAAGTATTGCCATATTCACAAAGTAAATGGAACAACTGAAATTATTGTCCTAAAATCGAAAATCGGAGAGGAGGTTAATACAAAACTGTACATGTACATTTGATACATTATCACTTTTAGTGTTTTCAATTTTAATGGCCACGAAAACCAACCGATTGGAGCGTTTTTGGCCTCATATCTTTGTTTATCTTGGACTGGCAAAATGTGTGTATAATGTTTATGTATAAAATAATATATTATTTTTTTACCTGATTATTGGTGTATTTTGATTTCAGGCGTGTTTTAAAATTTGCATAATGGTTTTTTTTTGGTATTTGTGGCCTACACCGCTTCGAAAGTAGTCAAAATATAATCAAATTAAATAAAATATTTACGAATCAAAATATGGAAGTATTGCGTGTTATTAATGAACCACTGCTTTGTGTATGCAAGGCTACTAGTAAGCTCTAGATGTAATCGATTCTTAGGGCGGTTTGCGATATCTTTTTTACGATGCGTCCGTTGAAAAAGTGAAAATGCAGAAGCCCTCATTTTATCCGAACCTCCGGCCCGGAGTAGAATGTAATCGTCTCTTTAGACAGGACACCGCTACATGGCATCGTACCTGTCAACGGAGATGATCCATTGAAACCGCAGGGTATCAACTTGTCAGACGTAGAACGTTACACGCTCCCGAAAGCCGCCCACGCACTGTATTTTCATCCCTCAAATCCAACCTGTTGTCCACACATTTACCTGTCTACCTTTCTGAAACTTGAAGAAACTGATGATGAATTAAGTACGAGTAATTAATAATAAATTGGTTGGTAGGCTCAGTATATTGTGCAATAAATTAGGTACTCAATTCTCAACCTTTTTTCAAATTTCTTGGACTGAAATGTATGTCTCGGCAAGACGTAACACCATATGAACCGGAATTTTAATAACCCATAGTACTTAAGTACTCATAGTACGATATGCCTATTTGCTTTTTCAGTGTTATCTATTCTATTTTTTCCTGGCCACAAAAGTGAACCGATTTGAGAGTTCTTGGTCTTAAAATCTTTGGTTTACCTTGCAGAATATTTGGATATTTTTTATATTTCGATAACCTGGCGTATTTTTATTTCAGGCGAGTTTTAAAATTTGCATAGTGAGTTTTTGTTATATTATTGACCTGAACACTCTCAAAAGCAGTTGAAATATGATCAAATTGTTTCACACTTTTACGTTTCGAAATATGGAAGTATCGTGTGTTATCTTCCCATACTGGTTTGAATCAAACTTGTTTGATCTGAATGTTTTGTTTTTTGTTTTGTTTTATTTGTTTTATTAGGCGGGCATTCGTCGTCTTCGGTTTGTGTATGGGTCATTAAAAAGCCTGTACCTATTTTGATACCGAGCAAGCCAATATTCAACAAGTGCTGCGTGTTACGCCTGTATTCGGACCATACACCCTAGTTTTCATTAGATGTCTTGCTAAACCAACAAACAAAATGGGCGAGCTTTTTCCGTATAGGGATATCGATGCTTGAAACAGCTACGTGGGCTGGTTGTTGTTGCCGATTAGTCGACTGAAACGAACAGTTAAAAATAAGCGGACGAGGCTTTGAGGTGAGGTTGGAAATAATTTCGAGTGGCAAGGAAATGCATTAACATTCCGCGGTTAGACCGTTGCCAATGTATTTATACTGCTGACGGTTCGCCGCCCTCAAAGAAAACAAGTCGATTTAGAAGAGCCAGGAACCATAGCTGAACGGTGTTGATCGAAAGGTAGTGTGTTTTACCAAATAAGTGTACGTTCGATGCCTGATATGACAACGGTTCCAAAGGCAGTCATGTTTCGGGGAGGTGCAGTTATCGGAGGAGCGGTTAATTTTCGGTTAAATTAACAATGGTCGGGACCAGGGTGAGGGTTTGGTAAACTACGTGGTGACCGCTGGAAAATATAGGCAATTTCTTGTGGAACAGTTCAATTACGTTTAAGTTGGTATTTGAGTTTCATTGGGAACTTGTTCTTCAAAATATTGTAATTTGTAATCGAGCAAAAGATGAATTCTACAGGTGCATGATTTGTAGTACAAAATGTATTGTTAAGTAGACGATCTGAATAGTTTATTGTTGTTGTTCCTTGATGTAGAATTGCGAGCAAATGGTACTACCGAACAGTACGCTACTTCCTGCGACGATCGTATGCTGATCAGCAGTATAAGCGTTGGAATGTTGAATTAGGAAAATTTCTTTCGTGTGTTAGTATATGATGTTCTGGTATATTCAAAGTTAGTAACATAAACGCTTCAGTAATATAAAGGCGATCCCGACAATCCAAAATTTGGATAAGCATTTAATGCTTATGGTAGGGTTTTAGGAAGTATTGAATCGATTACGCAGGTAAATAGATATCTTACATGGAATGCTATAACTCAATTGCCCATTTCCATGAGGCTATTTTAGGTTATAACCTGTATAAATACAATCGTTTCCTCAGAAAGCGCAAAAATGAATGTTGCATTTTTGGTGAATTTCAAAAAACAAACATGTCGTTTCCATAACTGAGGTCATGGATTCCGGAGAGTTATATTTGGGCATATAACCTGATCTATCAACAACCATTTGTCTATTTTTGGGAAAATTGAGTTAGACCTTATTCATATGGTAGATCGGTGCTCTGGATCCATTTCCATGTTCGGAATTGCGATAAAACAGAAACCAACACAGCTGCGGCCAATTTTGTCCAAAAGCTTCAAACATGGGGTTAAGGAAACGTATTGCTGTGATTGGTCGAGGTGGCGTCGGCTGGTTTTTTCCAACTTTCGGCCTCATTGGCGCGTCTGACCCAATGTGATGCCTAAAAATTTTGATGCCAAACAACCAAAATTTGGTTAATTTAGGGCCGGTTTATTGACAAAATTTATCTATCCGATATCCAAGGTTTCCGATATCAGATAAACTTCACCACGGTGGTATTTACACCTAATTTCAATGTAAAAATCTCATTCGTAATGGGTATCGGTTGCTTCTTTGGATATCGGATAGATAAATTTTGTCAATAAACCGGGCCTTAATGAAAGTATGAAATTCTGTATCGAAAGTAATTGAAGAATGGGGAAAAATTAATACAGGCCGCCACACCGCGATCGTCTCCATGCGGGTTTCATGGAAACATCATGTTTTTTTTCCCCTCAAAAGGGGAACCCTCAAAACTTTGTGAGTTGAGCTTTAAGGAAAATGAATTTTTTTCACCTTCTCTAAAATTCTGGATTTTGAACATAGGTACGAGGTTTGAATAAAAACTCAAAAAAATGAGGGAAGAGTCTATTTCACTAACAAGGTACAATAGTAGACCATCATTTTTTTGAGTTTTTATTCAAATTATGGGATTCACAATTTCTCTGCGAGTGATTTATTATCTATACGAGGTTTCGGAGGTTCACTGTCGATTTGCCGATACAATGGGCAAAATTTATTTTGGCGCATCGAACGGCTCTTTTGCAAAGAAAATTCTGCGAATAGCTGTACCTGCCTATGCTAAAAAAATCGGATTTTTGTTTGGATAATTATCATTCAATAATAGCACGTTACGCATCTTAAGTTTGAAAGAAGTTGCATAATATATTTATATTATAATAAGTAGTATAATAGAAGAGGGATAAAAAATATTATTGCACCCAAGCATAAAAGAAGTAGGTTGCATAATATTTTATATTAGAAAACGTCTAGTTTCAATGTTCATTCGAGGATTAGGTGCTGAGTTTTATAGAGAGAAAATAATCTCAAGTCGAAAGCGTCGTCAAAACGTAAAAGAAGAATTCGTCACGTGAATCTGAGCTGGGGCGGATAATCGATAATTGAGTCATAGTTGTCATTCTCAAGGTGCATTGCATCCAAGTCGTCAGCTGCGCCAGGCGAGAGCCGTGATGAAGTAGTTTAAAGTAGAAAAGGAGGGGGGCCTCTTAAAAGCTCTCGTTCGCTCCGCTTGTCTGACAGTATCGCCGCGACCTGGCGTCGAGTTTGCCTTGGATCTTTAAGCCGTTCGTTTCACATTCCGGTCGTTTTCGAAAATTACGTCGCCCGCGCCAATTTCGCGATAATCGGCATTCCGATCGCTCCAATAGACCGAATATTGTTTCATCTTTCGTACCTCCGGAATAAAAGCGTTCCGTCAAAAGAAGAGTGTTGGGCAAGTGAGTGTTGTTGAAATCCGCGAATGTGAAAAGTTCAGCGGAAGGACGAAAATGGTGCAATTCTGGATGCTGCTATTGTTCATCGCTGCTGCGTCCGGCGTTAGACAAGGTCAGATTCTGTTTGCATTACTTTTGCACAGTTTCAAAGTAATTTGATTGCCTGTTATCGGGCGTGAGAAATTTCAAACTGAACGTAGCTGGATTGTTGACTTTTGTTCGCTTTGAGGGCCAAGCTAGATTACTCCAAATGTTACAACTCCAAATCGGAGCTTTTCTGACTGGAGAAACGCCAAACTGGATTTAAGCTGTCCTTTCTCGCAATATGACCTGCCTAATATTACTGTTTTAGGCCCGGTTCATTGACAAAATTTCGACAGTGAACCTGCAAAAGCTCTTACGTTCAAAATACAAAATTTTAGAGAAGGTGAAAAAATTTCAATCTGCTGGCTGCGCAAATGGAGACGACCATGGGACTTGGCATAGAAACTTCAATGAATTTTGGTGGTTTCAACCTCATCCAATTAAGTTAACGAAGTGTCCTGACCAAACGACTAGCTTTTGGATTGTGAAAGAGCGCCAAAAAAGCAGCTTGAGCCGATTTTCTTGATTCGTGGAGAAGCGCAAGGAGTTGTTTTACCAGTAGAACTCAAAACATAATTTTTCTAAAAACTCAACTTACGAGGTTCTGCAGGTTCACTGTCGATTCAACTTATCTATCCGATATCCAAAGAAGCTCCCGATACCCATCACCTATGAGATTTTTGCATTGAAATTTGATGTAAATACCTCTGTGGCGAAGTTCATTAGACGCTTTCTTGAATATCGTACAGATGAATTCATTCAATAAACCGGGCCTTAGTGGGTAAAAATGTCATTGACTAGCAAGGATTAAATAAACAAATAGCAATCAGATGATCTCGCATGGAGCACTGCCTGAGTAAAGCACAAATCAAAAGAAGTCACGTGGGTACAAGAATGTACCTGTTGTATTGCCAATACGTGGTTGGTTATTGCCAGCGGTGGGCAGGACGGGGCTTTAAAACGGTTGAATTTCTTACGAGACAGCCAGGACTTGGGGCCGGTTTAGCGATTCATTTAAGTCTAGATTTATCCAAGGACGCTTGCGATAAATGATTACCAAGTAATTTTCTGTCTGACGAGCAATGAAAATACGTCTTAAAATATCGAAATCGTGAAATTTAATGCAAGCGTCGTTGCTTAAAACTAAGTAGATTCACATGAATTAACTATGACTATTAATGACTATGACTATTAACTATGACTTCTGTGGAAATAAGATCTCGTAAAAGGTTTCGGGATTGATGGTTATGAGTTTCAAAGGCCAGAATGGTGAATCCAGGTGTCCGAAAATAAAATTCCTGGGGTAGATCAAACATGAACATCAGATAAGTATGTTTACCTAACAGTGACCCTAATATAGGGGTAGCTTTGTTTATGATACGCGATCAACAGTAAAAGACGAGTCGGGAATTTTAACGATAAGTGGGCGAAAATGATTATAATTTATTGTAAATTATTATTACAAATAACCTTATTATTATAATTATAATATAATTATATATTTTTCTGTTGATCGCAAAAAAAATTTTATATTATATAATTGAGCAGAGTTATCCTTCACCCAATGGATTTTTTTAAATAAAAAAAAATACCCTGGAAAACCGGGAGCTGAGAGCTGGGAAACCGAGAGTTCAGAAACGCCACCACCAGCGTCAATTTTTGATTTGCTTCTAAACTTGAATCTTGAGTGACTCTGATACGAATTAACTTGAAAATCGACGTTGAGAATGAACTTTCGAGAATCAAATCATGATTCCACAATTCTTCGTAAGAATACATTATCTATTTTCGCACGGCTTCCTCTAACATTTCAGCCGGCAAATGACATGTGCGGATCCCATAGGGATTTTCTCAAGCCGAGGAGCAATAACTTTGTGCATGCACAAACAGTGCACTGTTCACTCTACTTCGTAGAATCTCCTATTTCTTGACAATCGTTTCGCAGTGCAGCCCTGGATAAATAAATTTATATTCGATTTATTTATTTTGACTATTCGCTCAAGCCTGTGTAAATGTTTGCTTACCGTTAGTTGCGGCTTCCGATTAGGGCACACGGGTATCCTAGTGGCTATCGCGACTGACTCAAGCTGCAGGCTACACCCTGGAGTTGAGGATTCAGTTCACATAGGTAGCATGAAAGATTTGGCCCATAGCCATATAAATTCATGTTATCCCAGGGTTTCTGGAAGTTAACTCAATAGAGAACCAACCCCACTTCTTGTCATACACCATGGGTTAACTCAATTGAACCATCATTTAAATTTTTTTGTTTATATTTAAATATTGAAATAATCTCTTGGCTACAAATTTTTCTGAGACACAGCCTATGCGCATATACCCAAAAATCACCCTGAAATTAGTGGCATGGTGATTAGCTATGTTTTTTTTGGATAATCGACTATTGATAAAGCGGCCCAAAGAATTCGAAAAATTGCTGGTTTCCGATGACCAGAAAATTGAATTTTTACATAAATCCATTAAATAGTTTATGGAATTACAAAAAAAACCTTTTGGTCGATACAATTTCGAATCGAATGTGGACTCGATCCAAAATGGTTCCTATCGAGCGCTGTTCTCAGGTCTGGCGAGATAATAATATTTTCCTCCAAACTGCGACGTTTGTCGTTGCTCGGTGAAATGAGAACCTCGGCGACGACGTGTAATGCGATGTCGGTTACAACACAACTCAAAACAGTGCTATATTAGCGTTTTATTTCTTGCTACCGAGGAGGAGAAGAGCCGTCAGCGAAAAACGAAGCGATTCCATTCTTAGGAGGCCCCTTCAGTTCCCACGCTGATGCAATCCGACTGACCATCGAGTGCTAAATACAGTCTACAGCGTCAACAATGCTATGGCAATGAGATTACGAAGCGTTTGCCGTCTCGTCCGTCTTGTCGCCAATCCGTTTTTTCGATTCTTGAAATGAACATTTACCTACCAAGCCAATTGACCTGGGTTATGTCAATTTGAAGCGAACAATAACACGGTTTCGGGATCGAGTTTTCCCCAATAGCACCACTAGGTATATTGTAAAACGAGTATCATTGCGTATAATTCGAAAAATATCATTGCGAATAGGTATAATTTATGTAAACGAAAAATTGCCCGGGAAAACATATTTATTTTTTGATCTTATTGAATGGAAATCATGTTTGAAATCAAGCCAATAATTTTCTCGTCCCAAATTTTGTCCCAATTTTTGTGTCAATTTTGAGATTTCGGTACCGAAAGAATCTACTCGTCAGGACCTATCGACCGCTCCAAGAATCATGATCCTTTTATCTATTTTCGGGGCCAAAAAATGATGTAATAGAAAAACGACAAATACGAGTATTTAAAGAGCGTTTATCTTGGTGTTAAGTGCTACCAAAGTTCTGGTTGAACGAGGTTGTAGATCTTTTTTTATTTAGCGAATTCTTTTATGGAATTGAAAACTATGGAAGAAATCTTTATTTTTGTAAATTGATCAAAAACCTATTCTGCATTTTTCTCATTATGCCATTTTTGGGCATATGCCCTTTGTGCTTTAAGGTATCGATTTCTGAGCAAATAAATGTCTTTTAGCTGGAATATCCTCTGTAATAAACATTTATTTCGATATGATGGTATGTAAATAAGTACTAAGTGAATTAAAGTACATAGAGGTGATGGCCCGAATGGCCGAAAATTGAAAATCGGATTGGAGGTTCATACATAATATCGAGACCTTAAAGCACAATGGGCGTATACCCAAAAATGGCATAATGAGAAAAATGCAAAATAAGTTTTTGATCAATTTACTAAAATGAAAATTTCTCCCATAGTTTTCAGTTCTATTAAAAAAATCTCTAAATAAAAAATGTTTGTCTGGCCAAGATCTACAACCTCGTTTAACCAGAACTTTGGTAGCACTTAATACTTCAAAGATAAACGCTCTTTAACTATTTGTCGTTTTTCTATTATATCGTTTTTTGGCCCCAAAAATAGATAAAAGTATCCTTATTCATGGAGCGATCGATAGGTCCTGATGAGTAGATTCTTTCGATACCGAAATCTCAAAATTTTGGGACATATGCCATTTGTGCTTTAAGGTATCTATATTTTCTGCATGCACATTTACTAGGATTGCACCTATACGAGAGAGAAAAACCCTTCCTTAATGACTGAAACCATTAGTTTTTACGCACAACTGATCGAGACGATATTGCAGTTAGTTGAATGTTCTCTATACCTGAACGCTGAAAGAGGAAAAGTTGAGATACAGACCTGAAAATTTATTTTGATACAATAGCTGGTTTGAAGAGGATAGAGATAATGATGACTTGGCGTCCTGTTTGAGGAAAATGTTCAACAATTCCATTCAAGTTATCAATGGATTAAAAAGATCACGAATGAAGACGACAGTGTAGGAATTCACTTTGGTTGATACCTACACTTAAAGCTTGACATACGCAACTCAGGGCCGGTTTATCAATTAATTTGAAGCTAGATTTATCCGAAGACGCTTCCACCTAGGGCATGTTTTCATTGTCCGTCATACTGAATTCTTGGAAATCAGTCAATGCAAGCGTCCTTGGATAAATCTAGCATTAAAAAAATCGATAAACCAGCCCTTAGTATGCCTGATTTCATACTATGAATAGGTACCCCAAATACAAAGCGCTAAACTTGCTCTTGGGGCCCACTCGATTTGAACTCTCACGAGATGGCATTTTGGTTGCTGACCTTTCCTGCGCCATTAAGGGGCATACAACGGGCTGGACGAAGATCGATTGACTTTGGATATTATATTATTCCTTCGCTCGTGAACGACGCCTGGGGGAGGTCGGGAATAGAAATTTTTCGTCGCCCACCTTCGCATTAATATTCGCAATAAGGCCATTCGGACACAGGAGGGATGGAACTATAGTTGCTATGGAGATGTGGCTGTTTCACCCATAGGCGAATAAAGAGAGATGGTGGTTCAAAACGATAACGAGGTCTCTTCTGGGAACAAACAAATTTTTCAATCACAAATTTTTTACCTGGAACGTCAACGACTATTCAAGTTGAGTGTTACCAGCTCCGCGGTCTTGTTCCAAAGTAAAGCGAGCTGGAATTGTGCGAGCTTCACTGGCGTCCGTTGACGTCTATAACATAGAATCCTCTATAATTATTTTCTGCCGATCAACGGAAAATGCGGTTTTTGTTGACTAGACAGGATTTAATTTCGATTCCGTCAACAGGCATTAGCAAATAGAATGTATTTCAACAAGTAACCGTTCATAAAACTTGTTCAGCATAGGGGGAACTATGTTGAACAAGTTTTATGAACGGTTACTTGTTGAAATAAAGTTAATTAAATTGGATAAAACCAGTGGTGCGTCGATAAATCGCAATACTAACGTATCGTCGTGTCAGAACCATCTTAGCACATCTAACAATTTGGCAGTTTTAGGTACCTAAAACGTGAAATCATGTTTACTCTCTGTGCCACATCAATGCTCGGTTTCAGATTCGCTAAACTCGTCGTGGAACCCGCTGAAATATCCCTTAGATACCTATGTTAATGCATTAGAAAAAAATTGATTTTTCCTTTCTCCGGAAAATTTGTCTAATGCTAGATGTGTGATGCGGGTTCTCACACGACGATATTTTGATACGTTAATTTTTGAAACGAAGCAATTTGATTTTCACTAATTTGGTGGCTACGATTCAAGGTCCGGTAAAACAGGGCGATTGGTCTTGCCGAGAAGAATATTCCAGTTCGAAAGACTCGAAACGGTTGAGGATTAATAGAGCTGTGGCCATTTTTGAAAACGACCACAGAGGGACGCACAGACAGACGGACACACGGATACAGACACTTGTTGTGGAAGAGATTCCAAATAAAAGCGTGTGAGTGACTTGTTTCTGCGCTTCTATCTGATTTTTTGATTTCAGGACGATTACAGTACTTCCATTTACTCCGAAAAACTGGAAGCAAAAAAATCCGCTCATTCATTCCTCCTTTTATTTGCAAATTTTTACTTTAAAGATATTCTTGCATTCGTTCGTCCATGGGTGATTAGACATTGCGGCTCGAAGAATCTATCCCTGAGCCGAATTTATGGTGCGATGGTTTTGTGGAAGGAGCTAATTTTGACGCGAGCAATGGCTAATGGCTAAAGCGCGAGCGACTCTAGATCGCCGCTTTTGCGGCAAGGCAACATTTAAGAACGAGGCCAAGGAGAATTTGAGTTCGAGGTATTGCTGTGTACAGGAACGGTACGACACTAAAATACACGCTAAATCACGACAGGTCTTTGGCAAAAAGCAGCTAAGGAATAGCGGTGCTTGTCGTATCAGCATTGCCACGACCCGACACTCGACCGAGTGAGTGGAACAAAGACGCAGTATAAAGATCGTAAAGATAAGTGAGTGCAGGGCATGTACCCAACCGACCTACAAACAGCGCCTGTTGCCAATCCCTCACCATTTCTACCTTTACATCCCAACAGCCGAGTGACTATCTCTAGCAAAGAATACGTCTGACAGTCTCCGAAGAAATGATTTAAAATCCCTCCATCCATTCCGAAAGGTATTCTGCTCGCGAAAGGCCCTTGACCAGAGTTGGCCCTTTTGACGAACATTACGACGATGTTTCTATGGTCGTACCTAACCTTCGTTTTGCTTAAATCGTCGCTTAATTTCTAACATATGCTATCCAACTTTTCCTCACTTCTCAGGAGAGCCAAAAAACGTGTTCCGGACACAAAAATCAACGGACTTAAAATTTTGTTTGACCTTGCTGAATATGTGGATATTTTTTATATTCCGATAACTCGGCTTATTGGTACATTGTTTCCAAAAATAATGTTCCTAAGTATGTAATCGGTCAAGCAAAATATTTTTACAACACCCCCTGAAAATTTTTTCTTTCACTTTTCAGAGGTTCTAGAACACAAATATGCAATAAAATTTTGGTCAAAATTTTGCGGCCACGACATCATATCATACCACTGATCCGATTTTGATGAACCTAGTCCTAAAATTTGTGGTTTGTTCCAGCTTGGTGGTTAATGTCCGGGCAATCCGATCAGAAAAGGTTAAGAGGTCCAATTTGGCACAGTTAAGGTATATTTTTGAAAAAACGCAAAAACTCAATTTTGAAGGTGATGCCGTGGGTTTAGAATTTTTTGAGCATTTTTCCTGGGTTCCTCGCTTGATTTACCACAGGAATGGGTTTTTTCCAAAAATGTTTGAAAATTTTGTTTTGAATCGGTTTGGCTCGAGATTTCTTACCACGATTTCTCCTTTTTCCCGTTTTGCCGATTTAAGGAGGTTCTGCTGAACCGATTTTGAATTTTTTGAGCATGTTGGATTCCTTTAAGGTTTTTACACATCTTCCACTACCTATTCCTATGGTTGGAACACACCACCTATTCCTATAGGTAGTGGAAGATGTGTAAAAACCTTTAAGGAATCTAACATGCTCGAAAAATTCAAAATCGGTTTAGCAGAACCTCCTTAAATTGGCAAAAAGCGAAAAAGGAGAAATCGTGGTAAGACTTACATATAAGTCAAAATTAGTTGGGTTTTGGTGGTCGAAAACTGATTTTACGTCTAATAACAACAGGTGGTTCTAGGTAGACAGCAGTAATGGTCACAAATTTCAGATAGCACATGTGGCGTTTTTTTAGGTTTTGAGTGACTTCTAGCGGACTTTTGGGAAAACTAAGTAGTTCAGCGCACGGAGCGTGAGATTTTGCATAAAAATATGTATCGAACAGCCAGCAATCGGAATGGGTGTGGCAGACATCACCTTGCAGAATACGTGGATAGTTTTACATTCCGGTAATTTGACTTTTGATTTGAGGCAGGTTTCAAAATTTACTTCCAAAACTAAGCTTTTCGCCATTTTTGATCCACACAGCCTCCAAAGTAGTCAAAATATAGTCAATTTCTGTAGAAAATTAACGTATTGTGTGTTGTTTACGTACCATAGGTTAAAGAATTTGTTCTAACGACAATTCCATTGCCTCTGGTCTCTATTAATAGAGGTAATGTACACCAAAGGTAATGTAATGCATCTCCATAATGAAGTAATACTTGATTCACCATCATTGCTCCAAAATCATCAATGGCATGCTGATGGCCAGATCGAAGTCATGTTGAAGACGATTGTAGCGCACTCAACTTGGAGTCAGGCACTTAGCGTTTGCGGAGGAGCACCAAGGGCCCTTAGTTCAAACATGTCCAGCAGCTCCTCTCATGGCAAACACTTGGTTAGACATGAGTTGTCAATCCTTGGGTAAAACCTATTACACGGACGACGTCCTCGACCGATCCCTGACGACTGTCCGATCATCTATACGACAGTATTGGTCAAAAGAATCGAAAGATTTCCTAGCAGCTATAGCCAATATAACAGTATATTTACACTTATCTAATGAATGTACCAAGTTAAATTATGGTAAACATTTAATTATAGGTTATACACCTTTTTTATTTACGGACTATGGTGGTGGTGGTGGTGGATGTGTAGAAAAACGTAAATTTTTATTTGGATCTTAAGTCAAGTTCATATCGAGGAAAAAATTCCGATTGTTTTGAAATTTAACAAATTATAATTAATCATACCTAATAAACCTGAAAACGATTGACAGGCCTTCGGACGATTGAATGATTCTTGAAATGTGTTTGAGAAAGTTGAGTCGATTTAATTTTTTGATATTTACGACCTGGAAGAGATTTATGATGGACATTGCGAAGGGAATGGCGCTGTTTGATCGTTCAAGTTTTATAAGCTCACTGCTGATGGTAGGTATTCTGTAAAAATTTCTTCGATAACTGCGTCATATTTTTAATTACTAATTCTGCCAACAGCGAGAGAATCAATAGATTAATAATTTACAGAAAAGGAATAGGAGTAATCTATCACTCGAATAAATGCTCGTAACTTCTTTCAGAATAATAGAAGAATTCCATTGCTCGAACTTGATGGGGAAATTCGTGGAGAAATATCCAATTATGTTTCCTGCGTAGATAGTGTATGAAACTGTATTGTTCCCCATCGGTTTTTCGAAAACTATATTTTCCTCCAACAGCCGCTCAAACATTCACGCTGATGTTTGAGTGGTGGTTTACGGTTCTCAGTTGTAAGCTTGCAGCCGGATATTTATTCATGCACATACAGTTTGCTATCAGCTTGGGGAAGAAATGATTGCGTCGCTATTCTTGGAACGACGGCTTATTCTAAGGCCGTCATTTTTGCAGCTGCATCTGACAATGTACTTAGTCAGCGATGTTGTCTGAATGGCTTGATGGCCTTTCCAGGCGCCTATCCCGTCTCTCTGGCCATATCTGAATCTATTTCTGTAGTACAACTCGTTTTAGGATTGAAAAGGCACAAAAATAATGAAACACATACCTCTATGCTTTCCAGGCGATTGATTATTTTTCGAAATATCAAACAATCACGAATATTCTACTACCCATACGATTTTCGAGGTGGGTGTTTTAGGGTAGGTTTATCAATTGTCATAATTCTAGTACCAAAGTAAGTTCAATTACTATTGACAGCATTGCATGGTCCGGCATACTACGCTATATCATAATGAAATGCTGGCTGAAAAGGAATCTACCATGTAAGTATCTTAAAGTCCAATGGTGAAGCGGTCCTTCAGCTAACAAGCGAGCAACCAGGCCCTTACCCAGAAGGAAGGCCAAGGAGGCCATGCGCCCCAAACGTTTGAGGAATAACTTCACAGAAGTACAACCAACATGAATTATTTCTCATTATCAAACTGTCAAGTGTCAAACTCACAATGAAAGGCAAACTCAAGCTCATAATCAAACACGAAGTAAAACTCACGGAAAAAAAGAAACTGAAAATTCATTACCAAATTCAAAGTATCAAATTCGAAGTCAAACTGACAATGAAACAAAAAAAAACTCATAATCGAACTAAAACTCGAAACAAAACCGAAACTCAAACTCATAATCAAACTCGAAATCAAATAATGAAACAGAAACACAAACTCGAAGTAAAACTCACAACAAAACAGAAACTCAAATTAATAATAAAACTCGAAGTCAAACTCACAATGAAACTGAAAGTCAAACTCCTAATCAAACTCGGAGTAAAACTCACGAAGAAACAGTAACTGAAAATTCATTATCAAATTCAAAGTCAAACTGACAATAAAACAAAAACGCAAACTCATAATCGAACTAAAACTCGAAATGAGACCGAAACTCGAACTCATAATCAAACTCGAAATCAAATAATGAAACAGAAACTCAAACTAGAAGCAAAACTCACAACAAAACAGAAATTCAAACAATTAATAAAACTCGAAGTCAAACTCACAATGAAACTGAAATTCAAACTCATAATCCAACTCGGAGTAAAAATCTCGAAGAAACAGAAACTCAAACTCATTATCAAATTCGAAATCAAACTGACAATGAAACAAAAACTCGAACTCATAGTCAAACTCGAAGTCAAACTCACAATGAATCAGAAACTTAAAATCATTATCAAATTCGAAGCCAAACTGACAATGAAACAAAAACTCGAACTCTTAACCAAACTCGAAGTAAAACTCACAATGAACACGAAACTCACAGTATTGTGAGTTTGACTTCGATTTCGATTATGAGTTTGAGTTTCGGTTCACTGAGTTCGACTTCGATTTCGATTATGAGTTTGACTTTCAAATTCATTGTGAGTTTGACTTCGATTTTGATTATGAGTTTGAGTTCGGTTTCACTGTAAGTTCGACTTCGATTTCGATGATGAGTTTGAGTTTCGGTTTCACTGTGAGTTCGACTTCGATTTCGATTATGAGTTTGAGTTTCAAATTCATTGTGAGTTTGACTTCGATTTCGATTATGAGTTTGAGTTTCGGTTTCACTGTAAGTTCGACTCCGATTCTGATGGTGAGTTTGAGTTTCTGTTTCATTGTGAGTTTGACTTCGATTTCGATTATGAGTTTGAGTTTCAAATTCATTGTGAGTTTGACTTCAATTTTGATTATGAGTTTGAGTTTCTGTTTCATTGTGAGTTTGACTTCGATTTCGATTATGAGTTTGAGTTCGGTTTCATTGTGAGTTTGACTTCAATTTCGATTATGAGTTTCAGTTTATGTTTTATTGTGAGTTTGACTTCGATTTCGATTGTGAGTTTGAGTTTCGGTTTCACTGTAAGTTCGACTCCGATTCTGATGGTGAGTTTGAGTTTCTGTTTCATTGTGAGTTTGACTTCGATTTTGATTATGAGTTTCAGTTTCATTGTGAGTTTGACTTCAATTTCGATTATGAGTTTGAGTTTCGGTTTCACTGTAAGTCCGACTTCGATTTCGATGATGAGTTTGAGTTTCGGTTTCACTGTAAGTTTGACTTCGATTTCGATTATGAGTTTCAGTTTATGTTTTATTGTGAGTTTGACTTCGATTTCGATTGTGAGTTTGAGTTTCGGTTTCACTGTAAGTTCGACTCCGATTCTGATGGTGAGTTTGAGTTTCTGTTTCATTGTGAGTTTGACTTCGATTTTGATTATGAGTTTCAGTTTCAGTTTCATTGTGAGTTTGACTTCAATTTCGATTATGAGTTTCAGTTTATGTTTTATTGTGAGTTTGACTTCGATTTCGATTATGAGTTTGAGTTTCGGTTATACTGTAAGTTTGACTTCAATTTCGATTATGAGTTTCAGTTTCTGTTTCATTGTGAGTTTGACTTCGATTTCGATTATGAGTTTGAGTTTCGGTTTCACTGTAAGTTTGACTTCGATTTCGATTATGAGTTTCAGTTTATGTTTTATTGTGAGTTTGACATCGATTTCGATTATGAGTTTGAGTTTCGGTTTCACCGTAAGTTCGACTTCAATTTCGATGATGAGTTTGAGTTTCTGTCTCATTGTGAGTTTGACTTCAATTTTGATTAGGAGGTTAAGTTTCTGTTTCAATGTGGGTTTGACTTCGAGTTTGAGTTTAAGTTTGAGTAAGTGAGTGTGAGTTTCAGTTTCATTGTGAGTTTGACTTGAAAGTATTCTGCTTCAAAAAAACCAAATGTATTATGCTCCAAAGAAAAAAACAAAAGTGTTCTGCTCAAAAAAAAAAGTTCGAAATTCGTGCCCATCGAGTTCTGCTGGAATTCTCCCCGATTGAATCGCAATATTTCGCTCTATCGCGCTCCGATTGCGCACTATGTTGAGCCCGCGAGCGGGTGGCGGCGGGTTCGCTTTATTAAACTGTCATTGCCCGCCTGCACACCTTCGAGATTGGTTATGGAATTCGCGAGGTTCGGATTATGCAGCTAGGTTTGAGAGAGGGCGACCGAGAATGAGAGAGACGGGCCGAGTCGGTGGCAAGACCTCAACCGCCCAGGTCAGCAGCAGCTCTGTTTGCAGGTCCGCAATTGTTTCTTGCTAACGCGCGTAGCGAAACAGCCAAACTCACATCTCCTTTGTATTGTACTCATATTCATCACCGTCCAAACAGTAATGGAGATCTGTCGAAATGTTTTGCAATTATATATTATTTTGTGCACAAAAGTTTAATCTCTACTTCGCTTTTTTTACCCCTTTGGAGATGAATGTACCAGTGGCGGCTCCTGCCCTTAAACCCAGGGGGTGCACTTAGGCCATAAGATCATAATATTATCTAGATCTATAATATAGATAATAATATATTATATTATGGAACAATCGCGAAGGGAATATGTTATCATAAACAGTCAGTTGGTCTCAGCCAAATATCAATTTCAACTAAGTAAATGCAAATTAATAGGAAAGTTTTGCACACTTTCACGTCTCATTATTATAAAATGAATACCAAAAAACGTTCACTAGTGATAACAGAGGAATTTTAAGATGATTACCATCTATCAATTTTCAGAAACCCTATTTTGTAAAAGTTGAAATTGAAGTACCTAAGTATTGTCGGTTGCATTTCCGAGTCGTGGAGCGATTTTTAGCTTTTACCTTCAGTAAAAGTCCTTCCAGTGCAGGTGAGTAGCGGCCGGGTTCCCGGATTGCTATTTTCTCCTCCAAAGTAAACTTAGAAAAATTCAATTGAACTACCTTCACATCACTCATTTTTATTGAACCACAGAAGAAAACACCGCGATTTTTACTAAATCATATCAGTTTTCGAACTGATAAGATAAGATTACCTCGATTAGACCGCATTCGACCGCAGATTCGATCGCATTCGACCGCCGGAGCAGACAGAAAATTTGCACCTGGACGGTACAAATGGCATTGAGGCATTGGCTGGCTCACTCATACACTTCCAGAAATACACGACTACTAAGACCGATCTAGTGTATTACTAGTTCGTGCACGAGCCACCCCATACAGTATAGCGCTAGTCCTATCCGTCGGTGATCCTGAGGCTTTGCCAATGACGTTGTTGTTGTTTTTCAGAGAGGATTAATAGTGAAGAGTTGTGTGGCAGTAATAATGTTATTATTAAGGTAGGTCACTGTTTTTTTCTTTCTCATTTTGGCCAGGGGGTGCACATGCTCCTCTGCTCCTGCCAGGAGCCGCCACTGGAATGTACTATATCGGTAAGAAATGAGATTGAGGTACAAAATCATAAAGGAACGTATAAAGGACTGCGGGTACCGGCGGTTGAGGGTTCAATGGCAGCGGTGCGAATGCGGAGTGCGGTCTAGTTCCAACACCTGGGGCCCGCCCATTTCGGCGTGTAGCCCCGGAACCACGTATCCCTTGTGTGTACTTTCTTGTTCGAAAGCATTGGGTACAAGCTACACACTGTATAACTGCAATCGACGGTCCCGCTCAGGGAGGAATATTTTAAAAACCGACTGAAAAAGCGGGTTTTTGAGCCAAATTGCACCTGCTCTGAAAACTATTATTTCCGTGGTGGCTCTTTTGGTACATTTTTTCCAGTTCACATTGAAGATCAATTTATGAGCTTAGCAGAACACATGACTAAGCCCTTCCTTCTGGCAATGCAAAACAGGGCCTAAAATTAGAAAAACGATGGCAACTTAAATACTTATCGATGCAGTATTGGTTCTTACTCTTGCTTAATAGAGTAGTCAGGTACCAACTTAAAAAAGTGTAACATACCAGGTGCGTAAGTTACACACAATACTTCCATATTTTGACGCGAAAAGTTTTGACACAATTTGATTATATTTTGACCACTTTTGAGGCTGTAGGATATCCACATACTGTGCAAGGTAAAACCAAGATTTTAAGACCCCAAACGCAATTACAATGATTCCATTTACTCTGTAAAAATGGAAGTAAAAATTATTTTGTTGCGTTGATACAATACTTCTGTCTAATGTCTCCTTCCTCTTTCCTCCTTCCTCCTTCAGATTTCTGCATTCTTTAGGCCATTTTCAGGCCTGTTAAAGGTGGAATCCATATGAGCGAAATTTCATTGTCAAATAAATTCAAATTTCGATTTAAATATCAACTTGATATTATCAAGTAATATCATGTAGATCGTGACTTACCTCATGATTATTATAGGTAACATTTTTGCATTCATGCCGCAATGATCGAGTTGTTTATAGTTAACAGCACTTTAATCAACAAATTAATGAAAAACTGTTTTCACGTATTCACCTATTTTGCTTGTTATTATTCTCACGAATTTTGACGATCTTAATTGTCATTATGCGTCATAATGACGGTCATAATGCGTCATTGATTTTTTCACTCAATTTTTCGCTCAATATATTATATTATTTCTTCTATACTATATATTATAGAATTATTTCTTGGGACCAGATTATCAGAATCCAAGGAAGAGGCCATACTTAGCGAAAGCGCACTGAGGGAAAATTGAGATATAGTGTCGAGAGTCTTTTTCTCAACCTGATCTCCAAAATTAGACGAAATTGATTCGATTACGACTTCTATATCTACGATTTGTGATCAATTTCACCAAGAACTATCATACAATAGAGATAGAGCAATTAATGTATCACGAAATCTGTGAAGTTATCATGAAGATCTCATTCTCTTTAAGATTTTCCGTCTGCACGTAATAATAACCGATACTTGAAGGAAGAATGTTGAAATAATCCTATATGGAATAGGAAAATCTAACAATGGAGGACATTGTGAGGAAACATTTCACAGTGCATATTTATGCTGTCACACGAGGACGGAGAAATCTGACTGCGATTAGTATAACTGATTGGGGCAGATGGTAGAAGTGACGCGCTGCTAATGTCGACAGCTGTGACGGGGAACTGTGAGCCGCGGGTGAATTGGGCCTTTTTTTCCGTCCTATTTTTTTCTCTCTCAGTCCGCGCTCACAAACTAACCTACCGCACTATAGTAAATCTAAAAAGTTACGCCCCGGCCTTGTTTCGAATGCAAGAGGCGCACCGTTGACGCTCAACGACAGAACGCCCTGCTTTCTCGCTTGGTCGACCTATTGCGCTCGCGTTCTCGCATTTTGCGAATTTCTACTCGTACCTAGGTACCTTTGCGGGGTAAAAATATTTTGGTACATTATTTCCAATAATGTACCTATGTAATCGGTCAGGAAAATTTTTTTACAACACCCCCTGAAAATTTTTTCTTTCACGTTTCAGAGGTTCTGGAACACGAATATACAATAAAATTTTTTTGTCCGTCCGCCGTACGCCGTCAGGCGCAAAAGCCATAAAAGGAGTGTTCCGATTTAAAAAAAAAAACAAAAAAAACGGGCGTTTAGCAAATTTATTTTTAATGTGCACCTCGGGTAAGAGAACCCGCTAAATTCACTCTGAAGTTTACAAAAACGCTCAAATGTAAAAAAAATCATGATCTCAAAAACAGTTTTGGACCCCTTAACATTTTTTGATCGGATTCATCAGACAATATGCGTAGACAGAAATTAGGAAGGGGGCGCGCCCGGGCGTACGGTGCAGGTATGGGAGGGACGGATGATGTAAGGAGTGGTTGGGAGGGGTAGGGGTGCCGGGCGCCGGTGAGGGTTGAATCCCCCGGGAGGGGTGGGGGCACGCGTATTTTCTTTTCGTACCTATTTATTCATCATTGTGAAAACGTACCATTTAAGCATCATTGAGCTCACCATGGACCATTACTCCACTAAATAATGGCTTTTTATTCCATTTCAGTCGTCAACGCCGTCATTAGTAATAGTGTCATTAATAGCTTAGAACGCTTCTTTTAGATCGATAGAGCTTTTTTCTGAATCCAACGATACCAAAAACTAAAATTTGACCATTTTTGAGTTTTAACACTATTCTCGTAAGGGTGCGATATGGCTTTTAGTTGTTGCATAATATGCTTTATAATATTATATTATAATAATATTGTTAAGCAGTCGGCTGGACACTTATTGTCAAAACAAAAATTTAACGAAAAATGTTGGCTCCTGGTTCCTGATCCCACCGTAAAAAAGGATGCTAACGACCTATATAGGTGTTTAATGTAACCTTCAAAATTATGAAAGTACTCTGCAGTTAGGTAATGTCAAATATAAAATCTGGTAAAAAGCGTAGATAACACGCAATACTCACATATTTTGGAACGTAAATTTTAGACACACGTATTTTGACTACTTTCGAGTCTGAAACCTAATAGGTACGTTTCTATAGATTTTCCCGTGAGGTGAGTAGGATTGAATTTTTCATTTAATAATATTATGGAGAGTATCGCAAATTGGCGTCACAGTGTCATCGCCTTCTTTGATTTGGTATCTTATCTCCATTGTTTATTTCGACTTTGTTTGGCCACACTAATCGCGCGTTTACACGGCGAGAACCTCAAACATCACGAGTGAGTGCCGGTTGCCTCTCGCGCATTTTAGGATTGAACTACGCTAGAAACGAATAGTTCAAAAGATTTTAGCGCCAATATTCCATAATATACTTGAATAATATTCAAGTAGGTATATTATACTATTTTACGTTCAAATTGATAACGCTTCAAGGTCAAGATGATCACGAGTGGCAATTGCTGAAATGTACCAAATTTAAAATGAGCATAGTTTGATAAGTATTGCATAATGACAGCAGCGCTACGATGAAATCGCGCAAAAGACGAATTATTGAGTCAAGAGTGTCGGAAAAGTAGACGTATATAATTGTAGGATTAAACGAACTTACCTGTAAGTGATGTTCAATCCAAATTATACGAGGCCTTGTCGAAGTAAATAACACTTGTAGTCTTCCCGGGCTATGTCCTTGGCCACACAATTTTTAAGCAGAAGAAGACAGCCCTTCCGTCCACTTCGGGTACCGGGAAGGCGGCATCCTCAGTTATTTCAAAGTCGTATTGCAACCAAATTGAGATAGTGGAAGTAAGGGAGGGTGGGACTTATTTACTTCGACAAGGCCTCGTATAATTTGGATTGAACATCACTTACAGGTAAGTTCGTTTAATCCTACAATTATACTAAGGCCTTGTCTCGTAAATAACACTTGTAGTTGTTTAAAGCTGGTTGCAATACGAGCCATAGCAAAGATATTGGCCCCAAAGTTTACGAGCATTAAGGGCACACGAGTGGGTACACCACCGTGAGTATTGTTCAACAGATTGACGAACAACAAAAGGAATACTTTATTCGAAAAAAGATATAGACGGGGTATTAATTACTCAAGACCGTCTCAGCAAAGGATGTTGGCGCAGAAATCAAGGGCCTGTTATAAAAAACAGCAAAGGCGCGCGATCGCTCAGTCCAACCAGCAGAACGACGAATAGCTTCATACGGCACTCCGTTCCGAGCTGCAGCAGAAGTCGAGGCATGTCGCACGCTGTGAGCTGAAAAGGTTGAGACGTCCAATCCCGATCTAGTCAACATCAATTTTAGCCAACGGCCAATGGTAGCGGGCTTCGCAGCCCGGTAAGGGCGCTTGAAGGTAATGAACAGGCGAGTAACATCCCCTCTCAGAGGCTTGGATTGATTTAAGTACGCCAACAAGGTCTTCGCAGGGCAGATTCTTTCATCAGGCAAGAAGAAAGGAAGGTGCATAGTAGGTTGAAGCCGTCCCTTTCCCGACGTCTTCAGTCTTGCAGGTACACAAATCAGTATGTGTGAAGTATAATTCGAAATATTACCAATTTCAATGTTGGCGAGGGTTTGGACACGTTGCCCAGTGACTAAAGCGAGAAGAATAGCCAGCTTCAACGTAAGGTCCATAAATGATAAATCGTCGGGCATACTTTTAATGTAATCGAGAACCGTACCTGGGTCCCATGTATGTGAGTACCTCGGTTGACCAGGCCGAAGAGCGTAACAGCCCTTAACAAACCTCTTGACTTGAGGATTGTGAGATAGGGAGTCGCCAAAAAGCTGTCCCAATGCTGATAGGTGGCAAGCCACTGTAGTTGAACAAGTGCCTTGTTGGAAAACCGAGACCAAAAAATCAAGAACTGTAGGTATTTCAGCTGCGAAAGGGGAAATGTCTCTTGACTGGCAGAACTGCCACCATTTTCGAAGACATGAGTTGTATTGTCGCAAAGTAGAATCAGAAATGGACGCTAGACAAACATCAACTGCCGATGCAGGGACTCCTCTAAGTGTCAATGCTTTGCTGATAAGATACCTCCCACCAGGGTAGTCGACCTCCATAGGGGATGGTGAGTCCTGTTAACAGAAAGGAGCCACCGATGTGGATGTAGAAATATAGGTTCTGACTCTAGTAGAGATAAGAAAAAAGGATACCACGGTTGAGAGACCCAGTGAGGAACCACCATGACTCCCCTAGCTTGATCATCGACTATTTTCCGAAGTGTTCTTAATATCATCGAAAAAGGTGGAAAAGCATAAAAGAAGGTATTGCTCCAAGATATCGTAAAAGCATCTATCGCAATACTCTCTGGATCTCTCCTCCATGATACAAATCTACGACACTTGGCTTTAACGCGAGAAGCAAATAGGTCCACCGCAGGGACACCAAAGCAAGATACTAATCTTTGGAAATCT
Source organism: Nesidiocoris tenuis (assembly GCA_036186465.1). NCBI lineage: Eukaryota > Metazoa > Arthropoda > Insecta > Hemiptera > Miridae > Nesidiocoris > Nesidiocoris tenuis. Next base: position 38,186,639 of record AP028909.1, read on the forward strand.
GTATCGTTCAGTTCCCATTCAGTTTCTACAGGAAGGTCGACCCTCGATTCAGCGTCCGCAACTGAATTTGAAGCAGATGCGATGTACGACGCGACAATGAAAATACTCCTATCTTCGCACCAACGCCAAATTGAACGTGCCAGAGCGTTAAGTTCAGGAAATCGCACACTTCCCATCCTATTTATATAGGCTATCGCCGTCGTATTATCTATCCGACACAAAATATTGCAATGCGATTTATCCTTGGCGTAACATTTCAAACCAAAGAATGCAGCCTTCAATTCCAAGACGTTGATATGAGCATCTATTTCGTTAGTGTTCCAAAAACCATGACATTGAGAACCCGCACAACAAGCTCCCCACCCGGAGGGGGATGCGTCCGTGAAAATTTCTAATGAGAAATTGTCAACCCGAATATCATTTTTAGCATTTGGAAGAGTGGTGATCCACCACTCGATGTCAGGCCGAATCTCTGGCGGGATGCTCATAATCGCATCAAAATCACCTTGTGACCTTAGGAGGGCCAAGTACTTGCAACGCTCCAAAGATTTTGTGTAGCTCCAGCCATAGCGTACAGCTGGGCACACAGCTGACAGACTACCAAGAAGTTCGGCAAACTCACGAATCGAACAATTTTTACGCTTAGAAAATTGTAAGAGCAGAGCAATAAGCTTTTCTGTCTTCCTTAACGGGATAGAAATGCACATGGATACGGAATCAAAAATAAACCCCAAGTATTGAACTTGCTGAGCTGGGATGATCTTGCTTTTTGACAAATTTACCAGAAACCCCAGTGATTGCAAGACCGAAATTGTTGCCTTCACATTCAACTGACATTCCTGATACGTCCGACCAGCTAGCCAAAAATCGTCTAGATACAAAACTGAGATGAAGCCCTGAGCTCGAAGGTGTGAAACTACTGGTTTCATTAATTTAGTAAAAATCCAAGGAGCACAACTCAGCCCAAAGGGTAAAACATTATATTGGAAAAGTTTACCCCCAAATTCAAAACGTAAAAACTTTCGATCCTGAGGCCTCACTGGGACTAACAAGTACGCATCCGTGAGGTCAATAGTGCCCATGAAAGCTCCCCTTGACATGAGGCGACTTACAGCGCGGTAGTCTTCCAGCTTAAAATGTGAAGTCGCAACAAATTTATTCAACGATTTTAGATTTAAAATCAACCTTTGGCTGCCGTCAGCTTTAGGGACCAAAAATATTCTAGATACAAACTGACCTTCGCAAGGTTCAACTAAAGAAATTGCTTGTTTATCCAATAGTAATGAAATTTGGTCGGAAATTGCTAGCAATTCGGACTTGGACCACCTAGCCTCCTTTTGGGGAACAGACTGGTGAGGAGATTTAATGAATGGTATGGTCAACCCAGATACAAACCCCAAAACAATGGGATCCGAGGTAAGCCGTCTCCAAGCTTGGAAATATTGTTTCAGTCTACCAGCATAAGCCACAGGGCAAACTACCTGAGGCATTATTGCGGACGCGGTCCGCGATTCTTGACTCTCTTGGAGTAGCTGCGATTGTCCGGATAATGACGCCTCAGAGCTCCGCTGCGATGTGTGTCGCCCCGGCCGGTCCTCATTCCCCTCCGAACCGAGGTCCTCCCTCGTGATGATGGATTTGACTGTTCCAAGCGACGAGCAGGAGGCTTCTGGTACGACGCTCCACCCCGCACCCCCTGTTGACGTGGTGGGCCCCTGAAGTTTAAAGAATTCTGTGATGGGCGCTTGACTGGCTTCAGTTGCTGACTGGCCTTTTCCAATTCCTTGGATGCTTTGATTTGATCATCCAATGAATCACTGAAGAGAAATTCACCAATGGGGGCCGCCAAAAGGGTATCGCGTACGCTTGCGTCAACATTCAATGCGAGGAGATCTCGGCGCGTGACAGAATGTGAATGGTGGACATCACACAAGAGCTGTCCAGCTGCGGCTAATGACCCAACATGAGCGCTGCTGCTGTCCTGAACCAAAATATCCGATAGAACTTTTCCTACCGTCGCTAGTGCCATGCCGACTTGGTTTTGTTGGGCTGCAATGCGGCTATCTCTGGCAACAACACGCTCCGCGATTGCATGCTGAACCGCTGGATTCAGCTTTGGAGCACGAAGCAGTAGCAAGTTCTCTGGGGGCGAACATTGGCTGATCATCTCGTCTCTTGTTTTTTCTGAGAGACCCTTCTCCAAAATTTGGATCCAACGCGCTTGAATGTCCGGATGGAGGGGTGCTGAGACATTAGGCGCTGTAGGTGCAACAGGCCCCAACAAATCTAAGATGGCGTGGTCCAGTGGCGCTGGCGGGGGGGCGCTTGGAAGTGCGTTCGGGGTAAAATCCGCTGAAAAGATAAAAATGAATCAATCGAAATTCGATTAATCATTGTTCTTCTTTTCCCTCTTGAACAAGTCAAGGAGCACGTTATACTCGTACGCCATTTTGATTGCGATTTATAAAATTTGGTTTTCACTTTTGGATTAAAACCGGCCTGACCAACAGAAGCAGGTTAATCAAACAACGTTGATTTTTACTTCCATATTTACAGAGTAAATGGAAGTATTGTGATCGTCCTAAAATCGAGAATCGGAACGGAGCTTCAGAAAAAACTTTTTCTTATACACATTTACTCAGAATCACTTCCTGAACAAGTGTCTGTGTGTCCGTGTGTCCGTGTGTCCGTGTGTCCGTGTGTCCGTTAGTCCGTTAGTCCGTCTGTCCGTCTGTCCGTCTGTGGTCATTTACAAAAATGGCCATAACTCCCTCATTTCTTAACCTTTTTTCAAATTTCTTCGACTGAAATGTTTGTCTCGGCAAGACCTAACACCCTGTTTAATCGGAATTTGGATAACGCACAGTACTTCCGAGATATTTGCGTTTTTAGTGTTTTCTATTTTATTTTTTTCCGGCCACAAAAATGAACCGATTTGAGCGTTCTTGGTCTTGAAATCTTTCTTTTGCGTTGCAGAATATGTGGATATTTTTCATGTACCAAAAAACTGGCGTTTTTCTATTTTGGGCGAATTTTGAAATTTGAATACTGAATTTTTCGATATTTTTGCCCTAAACACCCTTAAAAGCAGTCAAAATATGATAAAATTGTGTCACAATTTTACGTTCAAAATATGGAAGTATTGTGTGTTATCTACGCACCACTGGTTTTTTTTTTTTTAAACAACCATTGTTTAAAATTTTGAACAGAAGAAAAATAAAACCAATATTTTATTGTTCTCTGGTTACTAATGTAGCAGAAACCAACAGTGACATATCTGGTTAACACCAGTGCCACATGATTACAGACCAACGTAATCTATTTGAATGAAACTACCACCAGTTTCATGAGTCTCCCGGAATTTTACCATCCTAGCTACATGATCACCGACCAACGTGATCGAATTGGGATAACACTTCCACTGTGTTACATGATCAACGACCAACGTGATCCAAAACGGATAGCACTACCACTAGTGCCACATGATCAACGACCAACGTGATCGAATTGGGATAACACGTCTCTATCGAGTGTTATGTTGCGAGGTCAATGACCTTCACGCCCAATTTCCAGTGAACAACCAATCTGGGTAACTCATTTCCACTGTGTTACATGATCAACGACCAACGTGATCCAAAACGGATAGCACTACCACTAGTGCCACATGATCAACGACCAACGTGATCGAATTGGGATAACACGTCTCTATCGAGTGTTATGTTGCGAGGTCAATGACCTTCACGCCCAATTTCCAGTGAACAACCAATCTGGGTAACGCATTTCCCCTTGTGACTTGATCAACGACCAACGTGACCTTTTAGTCAAAGTAAACCAGCAGTTTAAGGTAGCTGTCAACGAAATTCGAAGAACTCACCCGAATCAGATGAATCGCCTGGTGATGGTGTCGGTGATGACGACGGTGGTGAAAATTCAGAGGACATTGAGCGTTGGCGTCTCCTTGAACGCGAGCGGTCCTCTCTAGTCATCCGATCAACCTTTCGTGATAACTTTTTGATCTTTCGACGTAATCTTTCTGGCGAATCTTTTCTGTGTCGCCTACCCATCGTAAAAACTCCAGTTAAATTCCAGATTACTTGGACAAATTTTCAAAAAACGATCCGAAGAAAAAGACGTGGCGTGGCCATGAACACAACTCGAAGAACTGAGGATGCCGCCTTCCCGGTACCCGAAGTGGACGGAAGGGCTGTCTTCTTCTTCTTCTGCTTAAAAATTGTGTGGCCAAGGACATAGCCCGGGAAGACTACAAGTGTTATTTACGAGACAAGGCCTTAGTATAATAGCGTAGTGTCGGCTGAAAGCTTCAAACGAGATGCGTCTAACAATTTTGTTACCAGGCGCTTCGAGTTATTCGTATTAAAATACCTTTACACAAGTTATTCTAAATTAGGCAGTTATTAACTCATAAATAACTCACCGTCAATCGGGGCCTAATTATTCGATTATGAGACATAAAAGACACTGAAATAATCATGTATTATACGAAAATACATGGAATGCAATGCAATGAACGGAAGCTGAGAAAACGCAGGAGCAGCAGCCAGGTTCATGGAAATCTAGACGAGGGCCGGCGAACGAGTGAGGACAGAGCAGGGTCGCCGACCAGGCGGCCACGTATTGCCGTACAGGGTACAGGTTGGTAACTCTGGTGACGAGTCGAAATAGTAGACCGGAGATCGCATGATGAGTCGTCACGTGTACACGGGATGATCTTCAAACACATGAGTGAAGCCTTCGTCTTCATCATGAGTAGGTGACCGGAGTTAAGGCGCCTACTGAAGCACGTAGGTGACTAGGTAGGTGGCCTACCTAGGATGGGGGGCCTGTGAATGCTAAAATGAAGTTGTAACCCATGGGGGGGCATCATACTTTGAAGACCATTTTCCAGCACGTAGAATTACCAATTCAGTTTGAATATTATTGTGAATAAAACCAAAGATTAATCCAGCCGACTAGAATTAGTAAAAATTACTTATTGTCGTTACAAAATTATTTTGTGAGATAAAATGAAACCTATGGCCGATTCAATACTTGAAAGATTCATCTATTGGCCGGATAACGAGTGGTCTCAAATCAAATTTGGCCCCCATTGATCGTCTAACCACCTTTTTCTTTTTCAAAAGCATTCGTCGAGAGGCATTTCGTAGATTTGCGGCCATACAGAACCACTCACGTTTCTCAGCCGAACTCCAAGTCTCGCGAGGTCGGTTTTTTCCTGAGGGTGGTTCTCTTTTAAAAAGCCTCTTTCCCATTCGAACCTTTTGAAGAGGTTGACGTGTTTGAAGTCCTTCAGAAAAGCGGACTGTTGGTTCCACGTCGCGATTTCTCCGTACCTCAATTGGCCCCATCGATTACCACTTTTAAGCCGCGGCCTCCTGATCTGAATCGTTAATTCTTTGTAGAGCGCCGAAGAAAAAATTAAGATTTTTTGAGAATAGTTTCCAAGTTTGATGGAGAATTCTCCAAATCATATTGAACATTTTTCCTTACCAAATTGAAATTTTTCATCACAAATTTTAAAATCGATTTGGGGAATTTTCAAATTGTTTCGGAAAATTCTCAATTTGGTTGGGAATTTTTTCAGTTGTTACTTGGAAATGCTACCTAGTTATGCGTGTTAAAAAAAATAAATTTGCTTCGAGCATGAATAATAATTATTATTCATGCTCAAAGCAAATTTAATTTTATTATTAGATATTTTATCTCTAAAAATTTTACCTTAAAAAAATTCGAGTTCCTAATGCTCTTTGACCACGATTATTAGGTACGATCTAAATTTTCAATTGGCGAGACCGCTATAACAAAGGCGAATTTAACACATGCCCGTGGAATTTTTTGTTAATGAATCGGTGCAATTAGGTAACTACTTGACAAGTAGTGCTTGTCTATATCTTTCCGACAGTATTCAACTCGGGCATTCAACTGTATTTTTATCTCTCACTCAGCTTGTCAGAAATCGAGTAGGTGTTCGGGTCTTGGAACAAAAAGGGGAAAGAATTCCGTTTGAGTACTTGGCCATGAACTCCGGTAAAAAAGTCCCTCGCATTATTCACCAGCACGGCTGTTTATTTTATCTTTTGTTTGGCGGTTTTTTAAAGTGGAAAAGCGGAGGTAATGAATTTGCCTTCGTTCGTATTTGTCGAGCTGAGGTTTGTGTGATCCCTTCTCTTCGAGAGGACAATACAAATTTGCACAGTCTGATTCGTGCTGACGAGTTTGGGTATGCTCTGGGTGACCCAGCGCATCGGTAAACAATCAATTTGGCGTGAATACTTCCGACTTACATATGTGTGTAAAAGGGTGGCTATCATTCTAAATTCATGTCACGTAATCTATTGAACCTTTATAAAGGTAATTCACGATTCTTATTTCCAATAATTGGAAACAATTATTGTGAAACGGAATTCGCAAAGGTGCGTTTTTACGTCATTGAAGTCAGTGGTTGTTCGTACAGATTCATGTTTGGTTATCCTTCATCTCAGGGTATAATATATAAGTATTACAATATCATGATGTGGTATATCCTTACCAATTGATGATCAGCCCGCCAAACCAATTCGGACTTTCGGATACCAATTTCATGGAAGCGTTTCAATACTTTCTCCAGGTTCTACACTGTTCTTTTTATGTTTGTTCCAGGTGAGAAAAATATCTCGCAATTCCCTACCTTTTGGATACCAGTGCACCAATACATCGGAAAAAAAAACTGTTCATCTTTCGGTATGAGACAGCCACACCGTTGTCTACTTTAAGAGTAGGTACTCTTCTTCACAATTCGCAAGGCTCAAAACCAATTTAAAATAGGTAATTCAGACTCTAAATTTTAGAGCCATCATATTAGCTATATTCAGGCGGGCTCACGGGTTGGTCTAGTGGCTAGCGCGTCTTCCAAGCTGCAGGCTATACCTCGTAGTTATGGGTTCGATTCCCATAGGTGGAATGAAAAATTTGGCCCATAGCCTTATGATACATGCCATCCCTGGTATTCGGGGTTTTAGGAAATAAATGAAATTGGAGAACTAAACCCACTCCTTGTGATACCCTATGGGTTAACACAATTAAACCATTATTTAAGTGTATTGGCTGTTTATGTTAGCGGTTAGTTCGTATTTCAACTCGGATCGATCAAACGTCGCACAACTTCCCCCAAAATAATCAATGCTGAATCGAATGAGTCATGTATCATGTTGATGTTATGCTGTTGAGTCGAGCAGCAAATCTAGCCGTCGCACGTTCCAGTCCTATCGGTCACTCAGGTTTGCCCGGTTATCTCAACAGTATGAGTCACTTTTGACTAAAATCACTATTTCATTATTATTAGTAACTGCTTGAACCTCTCTGTGTTATTATCTCGAATTCAATCAATTACTCAGTCCATTCGTCATCAAGATGAAGACGAAAATCCTCGCGTCCAACCGCGTCAAAATCGGATCAGTGGTTCGATTTTGATGAAACTGGTCCTAAAAGTTGTGGTTTGCTCCAACTTGGTGCATATTGTCCGTGCAATCCGATCGGAAAAGGTTGAGGGGTTCAATTTGGCATAATTAGGGTATATTTTTGAAAAAACACAAAAACTCAGTTTTGAAGGTGATGCCGTGGGCTTAGAATTTTTCGAGTATTTTTCCCTGATTTCTCGCTTGATTTACCATAGGATAGGAGGTTCTTTCCGAAAATTTTGTTTTTTTATCGGTTTGGCTCGTATTTTTTGACGCGATTTCTCCTTTTTCGCGTTTTCGGCCCAGTTTCTGTGGTACCTACCAACGTGACTAATTTATTGCCTATGCTGTTTAGGATGACCCGACAATTCCTAATCTCACATGCACGCATTACGTATTATAGGTCATCGATTGCTTCAGCGTTTTGGACGTGCATTCGAACTAGGATTGGGGACCTATTATTGATCTGGTGACAGCTGTGGGAAGATAAGATAACAGGTCGCCATTGCTGGAAGATTAGCGCGTTGGCGAAGTTAGTTCCGAGCTTCCGAGGTTGCAATACCAATGAGTCTTAGCTATAGCTCAAGCCTAAGTCAGAATAGCCAAAGCCTAAAATTAGCAACATTTTCGAGGAGCAAGGACGACGTAAATGTAGCCCCAAATCTAAAAAGAAAAAAAAGTCATATTACTAAGTAGTATAAGTCTTATACCTATAGTAAAATTAACATCAGACCTTGAGCCAAATCCGATAGTTCCGGTTTTTTCCCACTTTTTCATTATGTAACCCTAATAACCCAAGTTCATCACCTCTAGCGCTGATCTCGACTTTCTCAAAAATCGAAAAAACCGTAAATTTCCGAGTTTTATATGTGGATGATCGACCCTCTCAGTATAGCCATTTCCGAGTTTATTTTAGTTTTGGGCAGTTTTAACCCAGAAGGACTAGTTTTTTGACAATACCTACGAAATGCGTTTTTCAAACAAGAAGATTTGCTGCATTTTGAAACCAAAACCGCCCCTGTAGACTCCGAGAAGTAGCTACCTATGTATATTTTTTCAAACTAGTCCATTTTTAGCAATTTGTTTTGGTTCTGAGTGAATTTTGATCGTGTTCTTCCCTCATCGGGTTGGGTCCGATCCGGTTTCTCTCTTTTGTGTGGTGTGAAATCATTGTTATATAATTGGTTATGGAGAAATGTACCAGCATTGAGCCCATCCATGCTGCATGACTCAAATTATATCGAAGTCCGTATAAAGGCCTAATCACACGTCCGTGGTAGTGACGGATCGGTTTCCGTCCCGCCATTGAAGATTGTTATTGTGTCGCTGGTCCCAGAGCAATGATTCACAATAATCCAACATTGACATTTGACAAGCGAGATAGCCGGCGATTTTGCGTCTCATGAAACGCTTGCCGCTTAAGGCAGTAAACGCGTAATTGGGCGAAAGCCAATAACTCTGATTAATCGCCATCTCTCTGGGTTTTATGACAGCTTGCAATAAACTGAAAATACCAATAGTTCAGGAGCAGTAAAAACCAGAATAAACCGAATCAAGGTTATCGCATAAAGGACCGGAGTTTTCGTTATTTATGTCAACTTTTATTCCGACGGTTTTTCGCTACCAATTTTTACGGTTTAAATGAACCGCTGCGCAGAATTCGCATCTGCATTCTACCCGGAATTGTATGGCCCGCCGTTTAAATGGCGTTTTGATTTTCAAATGATCAGTGAAAAGGTGCTAATGAATTCCTCCCCCTCACTCATGTATTAACAGTGACGAAAGGCATCTCTTCTGACTCTGTTCCTAATTAAGAGGCCACTGACTGCACTGCTGGGAGATCTCGTGTACACATTCGTTGCTTTTGGCCTTGCAGTCGAAACGTACGTGATTAGGAACAGACTATCTCCTTCTCCTTCTCTCTCTCAGGCCCGTCACCGAATGCGAGTTCCAATGTCAACGAGCCGCGACGCAAATGCAACATGTCGCCAAACGTTTGCTTCTATCTTGGGATTTTTCTCCCAATTTCTTCTCTCCGAATAGAATATTCTAACTATACCTCGTTAGAGCTATTTTCAAACGCTGCGTTGGTATTTTCTTTAAATCAAAGAAATCAACTGTTGAAATCTCCGGCTAATTTGCTGTTTCAGAAACTATTTATATCGGTCGAACTTTTTTCGCTCCTCTGAGCCTCAGTACGAGGTATTAATTCATGATTTTGTCTTCAATTTTTGTGCTACGAACTTTTTTGTGGGCGAAAAAGTTTTCAACAACTCGAATCGTTCGATTGCTGAAAGAAAACCTCGTTCTCCTGCATTCAAACGTTGATTTCTTTTTTAAAAAGCGGTATAAATCAACAAATAAAATGTATTTTTATGTAGGCAATTAAAATTTATAGGTACCGTTGGAAAGCTGACAGTTTGGGCCAGTTTACTTGCGTGGGAGTTTTCAATTTTTTTCTAGTCCTACACAAACGTCGGAAAAAATGTTAATTATTTGAAAATTGAGCATTTTTCGACTTTGACCAAATTTATTCCTCTTTCAAATTCCTTTTTTAACTTAATTTTAGAAAGCAACGAATACTGTATGATTGCTGGAAATTTGACACTATCCAACGGTATCCTCATTCTGTGATTACCCCAATATTTGACGGATTTATGGACATTTTACTGAGACTATGTGGAAAACGCCGAATAAAAACTTCAAAGTCATAAAGGTACATTTTCTGGGGCTCACAAAAATTCTTTATGATTAAAAATTGTAGCAAATCAACTGAAGAAGTGACTCTTTCAAGGAAGACAATCTTATACGTGAAAACCCTGTAACTGTAGCTGCTACCTAAATTTCCGGAATATCGCAGCTATTATAAGCCATTTTCATAGGCCTCACGTCTTCAGACAAGATGCCTAAAAATCCCCTCAGTGTCCCTTTTTCCAAAATTTATCATTCGAAATATTAAAGGAGATACGAACTATACAATTCATGGATGTGCAGCTACTACGAGACCAATTTACGCACCGCTGGCTTGATTGGATATTCGATTGTGCTATAGTATGCTTTTAGCTTTTCCAAGTGTTTCCGATTGGTCAAACCCACTTCGCTCTCTTTGTGCGCAAGGACCGTAAATACTTTACGAACATGATGTTCCAGTTCCATTGTCAAGCCGGCAAGAGGGGCATGGAAAAATACTCAGGAAAACCGCACTCCGTTGCGTCCTTTACGCATCGATGCTGCCCTATGGTATAGTCCATTTTCTCCGGCACATCCCTCGAATTCACCAACGGCCCCCCTTTAATGGAAAGAACAGAGATAGCCCTAAATCAAGTCGGGTTTTTTCCTCTTTTTTTACATTTTTTACCGGAATGATTTTTTCAGATATAGCCGTAGATATAGAGGGCGGTCGGTTGGAAAGAAAATCAATTGCCAATAAATGCCAACCAGCCCTACTATACGGTTCGCAATGGGTTCCGACTTATGGTGACCTTCGCCCGGGGCACAGCCGTCAGTGTGCTTGTACTAACCCACATCTGAACGATTCTGAATGCCTGTTATCCACAATGTAACGACATGAGGATGTTTTTTTCCTCTGTATTTCTTGCTTCCTGTGGGCGCATAAAGCAAATCGTTGGAAAGGGGTTTTCTGATACGAGAGAGCCGGCTCTTGAAATATATTTATGTAGCTGTACTCCAAGTTCAGTGATTGTTAAGTCTAACGTAATTATCTATTTACATACATACATCATAATTGTCATCAATATGAGACAATTGAATAATTTGGCCATTTGAACGTTTTTCAATATCCAATGAGGAATAATGAATTCTTGGAAAATAGGTAATTTAAAACGCCTACGACACTTCGGTTTATTACCGTCCCAGATTTCATAGTAGGCTATCACGTCTATTCTGTTTGCGTCCTCAGTCCGTGACTTTTAAGTTTTCATTCTCGTTTGGCAGAGTTCATTCATACTTATAGATTCTCAAACCAAGTGGATGTATTTACGATCGGAACGGCCTTGCATGTGGATTACGCCGACTCCCATGTCGTTGTTAGGACGAGAATAGCATCTCAAAAATAAAGCCTAGGTTGGTCATCTTGTTTTGAAATGTTGGCCGCGGTTTAAATAGTAACGGCTCAACTGTTCCGACCTCGAATTGCTAACTGTTTGTTCATCCGATTGGAAATACATTTGAAAAAGAGCGCGTGTATTTTGGTACACGCTGGGGGTCATTGGTGGCGTTCACGATTTCAGTCCTTCGAAATACTGACTTCGCCAAACCTTTCAAGAAAGATTGATTTCGATCATCATAGTTAAGTTTTGTATCCCTGCAAAAAAGTACAGCTTATCGATAGTAAAAGTGGAAAACCTGGTAGGTCTCAATTTTTGATAAAATAAGGATTTAAGTTCTAAGGGTAGTATTTGAGCCGTAGATCCATCAAGTTAAGCCGGATTCGTCCGTTTTCGTCTCATTTCTTCTCTGAGGCGAGATGTGTAATAACCTGTAAGTCAACACCTTCCAGAGGTGTTGCAAAATTTAGCACGTTTTTTTGGTATCCTGACAAATTTCTGAATTTGGACTTACAAGGATTTTTACCTACTATCGTTATATTGAAACTGAGAACCTTTTTTAAAAGTAGATTTTAATGGTAGGTGAAAATTTCCCTAAAGATGGCCATTCACGATGCAATTGAAGGGTACAGAGTCAGTACAGTAAGAGTACAGGCGCAATGTCAAGTTCAGGGCGAAAATGAGATAGTAATGCCATCTAGTGGAGGGTGATCAGATCTAAAACTCTGTATCACCGTTTTGGGGAAGAGAGCTCTAGGTTCGGAAAAAGAGGGGTGAAAAGTTTTGGGGTACTGGGGAAGAAGGCGCTAACTTTGAACGAAAAAGCTAATTTCCCAAAATTTTCCTCTGACTGACAATGCGCCTTCTTCCCCTGTATTCTTCAATTGTTAACGGCGGTGGAACAAAGCGCATTGGTGTTAATGGTTCAGAAGATTTCGGCGTAGCACCTTACGCCTATTATGGACTGCCCCCTCCTGAAGGACCACCTTTGTGGTGAATTTCCCCACCTCGGCTGAGTGTGCCTAATCAAATAATTCTATTTCCCCCTCGCATAATTTGATGCTGGTATTTTGACATCGTCCATATTCCACATCCTTCTTCTATTTCGAAAATAACGTGACTCTCGTCGAGGAAGAGCAATAAATTTGTTTCGGCAGATTCCGTTGCCCGGCGACCATATGGCGAAAGCGGAAGATCGTCGGAGGCTGTCGGCGTTTAATTATAATTTTATTGCTCGTGCCGCATAATAAAAAAATGCGGCCGCTCGTTCGTATAAAACGGTCCCGTTCTGCCCACTCGCGCTTCCGTCCCGATCGGCCGTCGATAAACCCACGACAATTTGGCTTGGCACCCACTGGCCGATTACCCGAAGTCTTCCTCTCGCCTAACCTGTATTTTCTGTCTAGCCAAGTCTATCGATTTGAATTCCTGATGCATGCGGTTTTACACCAGTACTATTGATAGTCATCGCACTGGTTTTAAACATCAGGCTATTTTGGGAATTCGCCATGCTCGCGTCACAACAAGGTTAAATACCTACACTACGTATATCGTCACTTAAGTTCTAACACCGCCAAAATCAATTTTTGTTGAAAAAGAGTTGGACCACGAAAACTCAGCTGTTTTCGAGGTTAGTGCTTATTTTTGAAATTTAAGAGTAGAATCCAATTTAGAGCACCTTCGAGATTGTGAGAACGTATTGGAGAACGTATTTCCAAGTTGAAATAATTAGTTTTTTGTACCTCCTGAAAACTTGGGAAAATTGAGTTAGGTGGTGTTAGAACTTAAGTGACGATATAATAGGTATGCTCGTATGCTCAAAACCCAAAATTTTACAAGAAATGAAAAAAACTTCTGATTGCTAACTGCGCAAATGGGGATAACCATGGGGAATTGGCTTAGAAACGCCAATGAAATTTCTGAAATGAAAATGTTTTTTTGGTTTCAACTTGGAAGGTACTCAACCAATTGAACTAATGGATTTTCACGACCCACGACCAGCTTTTGGATAGTGAATGATCGCCTAAAAAACAGCTCAAGTCCATTTTCTTGACTCGAGAAGATAGGCAACAACTCAAAACATCATTTTCCCAAAAAACTAGACTTACGAGGTTTTGCAGGTTCACTGTCGGTATATTTTAACATGCATCCGCTTTTGCTGAGGTTACCCCTTGAGTTCCTCCACTTTGTCGCTTGAAGGTAAGGGTGATTCTCAAGCAACCGGAAATTTTAGCCTAGGCAACTCAACCTTGCAGGAAAAGTACTAAACTCTCCAGTGATTTCTGGCATCCATGAGAAGGACTGCCATGCAACGCTTAATCGCCGTTTTTAGCTCAGAATTTGAAATTTTCAATTTATTGCTCCACGGTAATTACAGTACTTACACGGCAATTGCACAAGGTGGTCCTCATAGCGCTTACATCCACTCACATAGTAGTTATCCTGAAGAGATCTCTACAAATCTGTTTTATGATGGTATAACGACCCCAATAACTTCGAACTGGTAAAAAAGAGAAGTTGTGAGTGAGTAACTAGTCCGGGAGCCCGCGATGATTTTTGTACCTCATCAAAGACGCGAGGTGTACCAGCAACCAGGTGAAACCAGTGGTGCGTAGATTACATGCAATACTTACATATTGTGATACGTAAATTTTTGAAACCGAGCAATTTTACTTAGACTAATTTGGTGGCTAAAATGATCAGAAATGTCGAAAAACACTCAATGCAAACCTTTAAACCCGCCTAAAATCTCGTGTCTGACTTCTGGATTAAACTTAATCCATTGATACTTGAAGGGTAAGGGGAAAGAACAGGAAATGTCCATTTTTCCCAAAAACAAGCTTAATAGCGCATTTTGTAGGAATTCAAAGGTACTAACCGTATAGTGAAACTCCAAGGGGAAAAAGTATAAATGTCACACTGAGAAGCAACGAAAGATTCAGTGTAAGGGGAAAAACATAGAATTTAAAATACAAAACCTGCTTTTTCTCTAAAAGTACTTTTTATGACATTCCTCGTTCCTTCCCCTTACCCTTCACTTGTATCAAATTGCTATTTATTTTGTGAGAGGCGAAGGCTAAGAGAGTGGTGACGACTTCCACTTGTTTTCTGAGTTCAAGCGCTTTCGGCCGTGCGGCCATCTTCAGGACCATGCTGTCCCTCGACAGGAGAGAGAATGCCAACGGCAACGCCTCCGACAATTGAGCGTGCCCCAGGTGGCCAGCTGTTGATTCCCGCATGAGATTCGTTCACCCAGTGATGGGGGGTCGTTTCCAATACAATGCTCGCCGGAATAGCCATTTTTCGAAAGGGGGAATATCATAATGAATGAAATGGGTTACAAGAAATGATATCATTTTGAATAAAGAGACAGTAAAATTGACGCTATTTAATAGAGAATCAAAGGGGTATTAATAAAAACTTTGGGTAGTAATAACAAAATAGGTCGTTAACAGATTACCGCTCAACAGGAGACGGAATGGAGTCATTATAGTTCAGTTCAGAAAAGCTAGTTCCACCCACAGTAAGGCTCGAAACGTGACTGTTCGTCACCAAGGCTGTAAAATGGTAACATCCGTCATCTTGCTGTTCTGTTGATAGCGTCGGAGAGGCAGCCATCCGAAATATTCGGACGACGCAGAACGGCTGTCTCACGTCTATGTCAATGTCCTAGGGGAATGTCAAGGTGAAAGAGGATTTTCATGAATATAACACAGATGTTACACTGCGGTTAAAAATAAGCAAGGAACATCTGCGAGGGCTGGCGGTGTGAGTAAATCGTGCACACTCTAAACGAAGGTCAGCCTTGCGGGAAATGAAAAATAAAATAACTTTCAGCCGGGCGACAGGAAGGTATTTTACTCGACTGGTATCATCGGAACGTTTTATTTGAGTTAGATAATGAAGATGAGAGGTTTCCTCCGCACACTCGACAAATTGGGGGACATCACATGGCCATCCATCCGATTGAGTTTACGTTGGATTTCGCCTATTTCTGAATCAGGATTAGGAAAAGTTGGATTCAGTCCAGTTGAGCAGAATTCACGATGAAAAAAGTTCGATAGGCTGGCAGATAGACTGGCGGACTTTTATGTCGTTTCACATCGAATCAAATTCGCAAAAAAAACTCTATCCAAGTTGAAACTTCATTATTCGGGCATCCCGCGCCCGCGAGTGTTTGAAACAATGTTTTCTATTCGTGAGAATTCGAGGAACGGACTTTGATAGGCCAAATACTTTAGGCATTGAAGGTATAAGAGTTAATGACACACAATACTTCCATAATAATATTTGGAATTTTTTTATCAAAGCAACTTGATTTCGACTAATGTGGTGGATACAATGATAAAAAATATCAAAAAACCCACTACGCAAATTTTATCATTGCAGATCTATCATCCCTCAGATTTTTTATCACAAACGGAATCACGGCTTTCACTGCCAACAATTTTTCAAGGAGGGTGTTGAAAGGAGGATTGAAATGTACAAAATATCGAATAACTACAGGTACCAACTAGTAACCCCATGAACACTGTAGGGAAACAATTTTTCCTATTTATAGACGACTATTAAAAGGAATGGGCCATAAATCTCAAGGTGGAGTAAATCATTTTGTTATCATCTTATTAGGCGGCAAGAGACGGACTGGACGGTCGCCACAAAGCTAACGAAATTCCGCTCATGCCTCAAGTTGAAATGATGTTTGCAAAAAAAAAACTTCGTTGAGGAAGCTGCCACATTTCAAAGCCAAAGTCGTTCCAAACACGTGGAATTTGCATAACCGCTTTCAGTCAAGCCAATGAACTCCAACGAAGCTAGAAATCCTCGAAAGACCCGTTTAATGACTTGGGTGAAAGCATTTGACGGAGTTCGTACAAATCGCTTGACGATGATTCAGTTATTTCTTGCGGGATCTTCCTCGAAAAAATGACTAAGCGAACCGACCGGGTAAATTTTGACTTGTTGTGCAATCAATCGCAAGGATGACTCGTCAACCGCGGACGAGTAACATATGGCGAGACAGGATTCCCCGGAGATTGACTAGTCTGACGAATTTCACAAAGTAGAAAGGGGTAAAACAAGAAAAGAGGTTTTTCAAGCTTTTTTTGAGTCGGTATTATTTTTTGTTGAAAATATTATGTTTCTCAATTTTTAGTAGCAAGCTTTCAGATAAAAAACTTAGCGAAAAGATCTTGAGCCTGAAAAAGTCAAAATTCTTCCAACAGAAGCCTCTCAAATTCGCAAAAACGAAGAAATGGCGATACCGCATCGAGATATCCGGGACCAAAAATTATGTTTTCAAAAATAAGATAAAAACCCCCTATCCTGTGGTAAATCAAGTGAGAGATCCGGGAAAAATGCTCAAAAATTAAAAATCGAACATTTTCGGAAAAAACCGCTGAAACAAAATAGTTAAAAAATGTTGAAAACTTTGAATAACGAAGAACAGACAATGAACAAGAAGCTTACGTAAAATAAGCAGACGCGGAATTCCAAATTTTCAAACAGGCATTTTTTTTATTTTTTCGAAGTTTTGACTATATTTTGGCTGTAGCTCAACCATAAATTACATAAAATGCTTGCGTCCAGATAGACGTCGGAATCAGGGATGCTGTAATTAAAATCCTTAAAAATCAGGATTTTGACAAAAATAAAAACTTGGAAAGCAAAAAAAAAACGATATTTATTCAAAATTATTGGAAAAAATGTAGTACCTACCAAATAGCTGGTTTGATATTTTGGTGGAAACATTTTTCAAATCGGATCAAATTTGAGAGTCAACTTTAGTACGCAAATTTCTTTTTGAAATCGGTTAAAATATATCATCGCTTAAGCGGCAACATGCTATGACTCAATTTTCGTCCGAATCGGGTTAGACCTTATTTATGTATAACAATGCTTCGGACCCGACTCCGTAGTCAGAATTGTGAAAAAAATAGAAGCCAACAATGTTGTGGCCAGTTTCGTCCCAAATGATACAAACATGGGGTAAAGGGCTGAAACATTGCTGTGATTGGTCGAGGTGGCGTCGGGGTTGAACCCGATAAATTTTATTCGCGTTTCCAAGCCATGTTGACATGCCCATTCTTCTCCAAAAGCCAGCAATTGAAACAGTTTTTTGGGTCTTCTGTAAAGTTGGGAAAACTGAGTTATAGCATGTTGCCGCTTAAAGCCCGTATCACACGTCAGACCAAAATGACGAACAGACCAGCGTACAGACCACAGACCCTATTCTCTGAATGGCTGATGCTATGGATACGTTCACTTTTGCGCACCTGCATCAATGTTTGTTATGATTCATCTATGGAACCTTATTTCTAAGAAAAATTATCAATGAATTTGCATGTGAAAATTACCAAAGAATCGGTCTGTCCAGACGGTCTGTGGGATGGGGAGGAGAACGTTCTGACGTGTGATACGGGCTACGATATTACAAATAACTGAGTTCGTGGAAGTTATTGACCTTGTTTTCACTTTATCGACTTAATTCTTGGCTTTCGCCAGCATCGGTAATATTTCATCTCTCATATCCACCGAAAAATAATTCTCATTCAACCCTTCCCGTGGTCGTTTTCAGCTCGAATTTAATCCGGAATTTCGAGCAGCTCAGGCGCCTCAAGTTGAAAGGCCTTGAGAGGCCAGCGCGTTGAGAAGTTTATTTAAGAAGTGTGGGCCGTGCATATTTCAACCTCGCCTCGCAAAGTCCGCGCCACCCGCTCGTCTGTAGACCTAATCATCCTTGAAATTAGTTCTCTTTTCGTAGTGCGGTTATTAAAAAGGGAGGACTTCGTACCGGCGCCAATGACATTGTCCTGGCGGCCTTCTGAGAACCCTCGGAGGCCAAGGCTGAAAGTCGGGGCGGATGAACGATCTCAGATAATTGGCCGGTTCGAGTCCGTATCTAAGTACGGCGATCTGCATTGAAAAATCTATAACGAGTGGGCCGAAGGTTTGTTTTGGATCGGCTCCGGACGTGCGGGGAGTGCGAAAAACTGGCCTTGACGCGGAAACCCCATTCAGAAAGTCATAGAAACTATAGTTTGTAGGGGGCCGATAAAATTTATTGGATTTGCGTAAATAATTGGTAATACCTATCATTGGTCGATGGTGGAGGTTCAGTGTTGAGGTGAGGGAGAGAGTGGTAGCCCATCGTACTCTCATTTTCTTTATTCGTCCGGGAGCTTTCGCCCGCTGGGCTTCATCAGGGATGTGTTCCGCATTTATTTATTGAAAAATATTCGTATATTTGTTGAAAACCCTTTTATTATTTATATTTTTTTACTTCAGTCCCTAAGGAAGATTGTAGAACCCCCTCAGGATGATACTCGTAGAGAAAAAATTCGCCCCTTAAGTGGAAAACCCCCTAAAAAACTGTTTATTCCTGATGAGGCCCAGGGGGGCGAAAGTGCTCGGACGAATAAAGAAAACGAGAGTAGGTTACCACCCTCTCCCTCAACTCAAAACTGAAACTGGTAATAATAAATAAATATAAATAATAATTCGGATGAGGCTGGGGAAATTCACTGATTCAATTCAACTCGTGAAGGTCTTTACGTTTGCCCTCCTTGGCGAATTGGTAACGTATTAATAATCCCTGCATTTGATCGGGTTCGAGATAGTGCACGTTTAGCCTCCAGCTATTGCTGTTCTGACGTCCAGACAGGATATCATGCAATATTGGATAGGTACCTAAGCCCCGAGGTGCTGGGTTGTCAATTTCAACGGCATCCGGAACGAAGCCGATATTCACATTCCGCGTGCTAAATGGTAAACCGTTCAAAAAATGCGTAGGAATGTTTTGTGTAGTGGGTGTACAAATTAGCTGATTCCTATCTCGATTTTTGCTGGCCCGTCGAGGCGACAGAACCATAAGGATAAATGATTGGTTATGATTCATAACTTATGAACCATAAGAATCCATAATTCAATAATTAATTTTTTTTAATCACATTTTAACGACATGATGGGACTCCCTGTCAAGTCGTTTTTCCCCCGTATTTCCGCATTATAACGTTAAGTTCTCTGGTAATACGCAAGGTAAATACAAAAATGACTATATCGTAGGAAAGCTGACTTTTTGGGCCAGTTTTTCCCGGAACGTCGTTGGGATTTTTATCTTTATTTTGTGTCCTAAACGAACAGTTGAAAAATTGTAATTTAAAAAAATTGAGAAATTCTCGACCTTGGCTCAATGTTATGCCTATTTAACCTAATGATAGAACGCTGAAAATACCGTAAGGTCTCTCATTTACGATTATCATTTTTGTGATAATATCACAGATATTATCTTCTATATTCAAGGTGCTTATGGCCTTTTTTTATATTATCTTCTATATTCAAGGTGCTTATGGCCTTTTTACTGAAACTAAATCGAAAACACGAAGAAATCTTCACAGCCAAAAAAATGCACTTTTTCTGGGGCTTACAAAAAAGTTCATGGATCAAAAATTGTAGCAAATCGATCCGTTTAAGGAAGAAATTTTTTAGGGCGAACACCCTGTTTTGGTGTTGCTAGTTTTCTTACTTCGAAATTTTCAGTGGACAGTTAGGATTGTTGAGTGTTTTCAGTGTCGCACTGTTAGCACCCCTCAACTCGACACTCGGCGACTACAAATCTCGATACTCCGTCAGATTAGGCGGGTAAAATGAACTGGTCGAGGTGTGTTAATTACGTCAGACGTGACCTTTAGCAGACCGAGCGGATACGGATCCTCCTCTGCACACGGTCAGTTCGCAAGGGGTTTCTGATCCGTCGGGAGATGCGAGAGGCTCTCCTTCGGTTAGCAGGATAGGTCGTAAGCTGTATACTGTTAAGACGATGGCCACCGAGCCGGACCGAAACACGTCCGTCGTCCAGCTGCTAAGCCGGAGTTGTGTCGTCCCCCCGACGACTCCCTCACCCTAGGGCCGTGTTTGCGTTCGTGTCTGCACCTCCCGTCGCACTTGGCCCTTTGATGTGTTTAATGACGTCCCGACCGCGACTCGAGACGTCATTTCCAGTCGATTACCTCACCTTTAAATTTATGTTACCAACGCCTTATGCCGATCGGTATTCCGATTTTCCATAGCAAAGTTTTCCGTTGAAAATAAATTATCCTCCTTATTTCACTTGGTTTTCTTGTTTGATTGAATTGTCCATCATGCTCAAACTCAAGCTGAAAAGACACCTCGTACTGAAAATCAAGCTGAAACCAAAACTGAAACTAAACCTCAAACTCAAGTTGATAGCGATACACGAACTCACACTCAAAGGTCGAAAGAAAGGTAAACCAAAACTGAAACTGAAACAAAAACTCATATACGAACTGAAACTCGAACGAAAACTAGAACTACTGAAAATTTGAACTCAAGCTGAACCTTCAACTGAAAATTCGCCTCGAATTCAAACAGAAACCCAAGCTCAACTAAAACAGAACTTCAAACTAAAACTTATACTGATACGCGAACTCAAAATCTAATTGAAACAGAAACCCAAACAAAAACTGATAGGTACGTGAACTGAAACCGAACATCAAACTCGAACGGAAACTCGAACTGTTGCTGACATACAAGCTCAAACTGACACTGACACTCGAATTCGAGCTCAAACTCATGAACTCAAACTGAGACTCAAAGTCAAACTGAAACTCAGACGGATGCTACAGTTTCATTGAAAGTATCAGTTTTCAGTTTGAGTTAGAGTTTGGATTTGAGTTTTAGTGTCAGTTTGATTTCGAGTTTTGGTATGGGTATCAGTTTGAATCCGAGATTCAGTTTCAGTTTATGTATCAGTTTGAGTTCGAGATTCAGTTTCAGTTTATAAACAAAGTTTGAGTAAACATAACAGTTTGAGTTAAAGTTTTCCATTATATCGACGTTCGAGTTCGTGTCTTAGTTTTAGTTTGAGTATCAGTTTCAGTTTGAGTATCAGTTTGAGTTTGAGTATTAGTCTTAGTTTGCGCTTTAGTTTCAGGTCGAGATTCAGTTTCAGTTTGAGTACCATTATCGGTTTCAGTTGGATTATCAGTAGGTATCAGTTCGAGTTTTTACCCCGAATCGTGGGGCGGATTTCCTGAAAATGGCCTTACTGGTGCGATATGGGCATTTCCAGTGTTGCCAAGGTGCGGACGTCAAAAACCCCCGAGACAACGTCAAAAAACTCCCAAATCCCCCCAAATGAGAAAAAAAAATCCCCGAAAAAATCCCCAAAAGTTGAGGAGGAATTAAAAATCAACCATTTCACAAAAAATAGGACCTATCTCCAAATTATACTTCTAAAATTTTAAATTGTACCTAGAACATAAAATTATTGAATACTGAATAGTAAAAAATAAATAGGTACCTAACAATGTTCTTTCCGACTTCCTATCTTGGAATTTATATACGAACCTTTAAACTTGACAAATTATTTTGAAAACTGTAGCTCCCAGAGTCAGTCGAAACTTCAACATAAATCTCCTACAAGCCTTTACTTGACTAACCAAATAGCTGTGCAGTCTAAGCTAGCATTCATCTGTTGTACTTAGCTGTTATTTATCTATTTTTCAATTTTTTACCAATCCCTCCAACTTTCGTTAAAACCCCCCAAGAAAAACCCCAAAAAATGTCACCCCCTAAATCCCCCTCGGGCATTAAAAACCCCCAAATTTGGGGAGAAAACCCCCAACCTGGCAACACTGGGCATTTCCATCATTCGACAATACCGTCGATTCTATGAATACAGTATCGATTCGTATCTAGGTGTGGCTCAGCTGGAACGATCACACGCCGATACGATGCGACGCACGGCCAATCAATTTACATCACGAGCGGGCAGGCGCAGGACCGCTACTGGGGTGATTTCGCCTTCTAACGATAGGACGTGATCAGAATCTGAACCGCGGTTTTACGACGGCGTAGATATATATACGAGTTATAAATTATTGCCCAGCCTGAATCACAATGCAGTGAAGCTATAATAATTACTCTACAATCGAGGATGTATTAGGTATAGCAATTTATTGTTTTTCGCATGGTTGTCGGAGGTAATGAAGGATGATTCGATTATTGCGAAATTAATTCGATGTTGCATCGAGGTGTTTTCAGTTTGAACAAAGAGACCAAAACTGGATTTGAAACAGACAGTGCTCAGCTACCTATAATAGTAGGAACTAATAGAAAAAATTACCGAAAAACTAAAACCGACTCCGAAAAAGTGGCATGAAAAACCAAAAATTAAAAAATACAAATCTATCAACGAATTAAAAATCCTGACAGCAATTTCTGAAATGATAAGACCGTCACTTAAGTTCTAACACCACCTAACTCAATTTTTCCAAGTTTTCAGGAGGTACAAAAAACTAATTATTTCAACATGGAAATACATTGAGCGGTGCTGTCTCTTCTCCATCTCCTTCTTCACTGGTTGGTTCCATGGCAGTTTTGCCATGGAGTTTCCATGGCAGTTTTACCATGATATCGGCTATTGAAAAATCTATCGAGTGGTGTGTCCAACTCATTTTCGCCAAAAATTGAGTTAGGCGGTGTTGTAACTTAAGTGACGAGATACTACATTTGGGTACCTTAAGCCCCTTTCTACTGAACCAAGGGTACTTGAACATTCTACTTTGAAGTCGGTGCCTTCATTAATTTCAAGGTGTAAACTACAAAAGAAATGAAGGCACCGACTTCACAGTGGGATGTTCGAGCGAGGAGTTGTCCTTACTCATACATGTCATACTGTTTCAGACATTGCTGTCAAAATCATTTTTTCAATTCGTATATTTATTTTTAACATAAATGCTAACCAACATTTTTGTTTTCTTTGGTTTTGGTACATTCTTTTAAAAAATAACCTTTTTGTAGTCAATTTCGAAAATTTTTACTACACATTTGGCTTTGGCGCCATTAATATTAACCCTAAAAAAAATTAAAAATAGCCGCACCAAATGGCCGATTTTCTTGACCTTTCAGCGGTAGCATTGTTGAAATCGGATCAAAAGTAGATGTTAGCTGCGTAAAAGTAAAACCAGCGTGATGAAAAACTGACGTCTCGTTAAATTGAGTAATCCTTTCGGATTTGGTTAAATTGACCAACTTCAACAAACTCTTTTTCAAAAATCAAGTTATTGATCTTGTTGAAAATGTGTCAGAACTAAATAAACTCGAGTCCCTTCCTCTGGACAAATAATTCCTATGAAGCCTCGTTCAGACAAAATAATTTGTCATAAGGCGGAAGAGCCGGGCCAATTTGGTTAGTCAACTAACCAATTTTTAATGGAACACTCTACTTCCATAATTCAGGGTCTATTGTGTGGGGGAAAACCACTTAAAACACTACGTAGCACTAAGTACTTCCTGCGAATTACGTTTGTTTATTTGCTCCAATTCATCTTCAAGACCTTGGTCTTGACATAGTTCTCCTTGGCAGTCATTGGATCACTGAACGATCACAACTGCTGACAAGTCAGAAGCAAATGATGATGGATACAGAGCCGAGGAGTCGTAGACACGTGTGCAAGGCCAATGCCAATGACGCAACACGCCCTTTTAAATTACACACATTCGTTTTCTCGAAGGCGCCGTTCATCACTGCTGGCCCGAGAGACGGAAACATTCGATGGTAAACTGCAGCGATAATTGTCAAAATGGTGAATCGAGCTGTCTCACGACACAGTACAGACACTGTTGTATTGTCTCCACACGAAACAAATTAGGTATTTTATAAAATGACGATAACGAGCCCCTGCGTGATCAGCAAACGTGCGGCAGACATTTTTCTATGATTCGATGGTACTCGGCTCACCCGAAGTTTGTATCATCATTCTAAGGAAAAAGTTCAATAACATCGGTACCTTAAAGCACTAAGGGCATATGTCCCAAAATATCAATTTTGACATTTCGGTACCGAAAGAATCTACTCATCAGGACCTATCGATCGCTCCAAGAATCATGATCCTTGTATCTATTTTTGGGGCCAAAAACGATTAAATAGAACCAGTGGTGCGTAGATAACACACAATACTTCCATATTTTGGAACGCAAAAGTGTGACACGATTTGATCATATTTTGACTGCTTTTAAGGGTGTTTAGGTTAAAAATATCAAAAAACTCACTATGCAAATTTTAAAATTCGCCCAAAATGGTAAAACGCCACATTTTTGGAATATAAAAAATATCCACATATTCTGCAAGGTAAAACAATAATTTTAAGACCAAGAACGCTCAAATCGGTTCATTTTTGTAGCCGGAAAAAAATAAAATAGAAAACACTGAAAATTCAAAATTATCGGAAGTACTGTGCGTTATCCAAATTTCGATTAAACAGGGTGTTAGGTCTTGCCGAGACAAACATTTCAGTTCAAGAAATTTGAAAAAAGGTTGAGAATTGAGGGAGTTATGGTCATTTTTGTAAATGACCACAGACGGACAGACGGACAGACGGACTAACGGACTAACGGACACACGGACACACGGACACACAGACACACAGACACTTGTTCAGGAAGTGATTCTGAGTAAATGTGTATAAGAAAAAGTTTTTTCTGAAGCTCCGTTCCGATTCTCGATTTTAGGACGATCACAATACTTCCATTTACTCTGTAAATATGGAAGTAAAAACGACAAATATTTGAATAGCGTTTATCTTGGAAGTGTTAAGTGCTACCAAAGTTCTGGTGAAACGAGGTTGTAGATCTTGACCAGACAAACATTTTTTATTTAGCGAATTTTTTTATGGGATTGAAAACTATGGGAGAAATCTTTATTTTTGTAAATTGAACAAAAACTCATTTTACATTTTTCTCTTTTTGCAATTTTTGGGCTTATGCCCTTTGTGCTTTATAGTATCGACATGATGAAATATTTGTTATTGGATTTGACGATAGTGTTACTTACAGTTCCTTCTTTAGTTCGTCAAAGGTTTCTCTCAAATGATAGTGAATGGGTTCAATTCTCATAGGTGGTATGAAGCATTTGGCCCAAAAAAATTACAAATAAGTCTTTCCAAGTATTTGAGGTTTCAGGGAACTATTTGGCTTTGTGGCCAAACCCACTCCCTCGAATGACCCATCATTATTCCATTTTTGGTTCATTTTTCTTTAAAATTGAACCTATGTAAACTGTCAGGAGAAATAATTTCAACGCCACCTGAAAATTTGTTGCTTTACAGTTCAAGTGGTGTACAATCCGAATCTGCAATAAAAACAATATTTTATTCCCGCTGTACGCCGTCCACCGTACGCTGTACGCCGTCCACCGTACGCTGTACGCCGTCCACCGTACGCTGTACGCCGTCCACCGTACGCTGTACGCCGTCCACCGTACGCTGTACGCCGTCCACCGTACGCTGTACGCCGTCCACCGTACCCTGTACGCCGTCCACCGTACGCTGTACGCCGTCCACCGTACGCAGTAAGCCGTCCGCCGTCCGGGAGTTTTTAAAGCGATGTAGTTTTCGTAGATTTTTGAAACTTCCACCAAAAATCAGATGATTTGTTAAACGCGAAAGCTCCAATTAAATGCTGCCCGTAGATTTTGGTGCTGGGAGATTTTTGGATTTTGTCCGACCAATTGGGAAACTATTCGAGGGACAATAAAAAGAAATCTAAAGAAAAATTCAATTAAAAAGTATAATATATAGTGCTCGCACCTACTGTTTCAAGGTACCGTGTTACAGCCCCCAGCGGTGGGTCAATCGCTTAACTCAAGATCTCGAGTCCTTCCCTCGTTCCCTCAAATGACGTGAAAGAACAAGAACTAGAAACAGCCGTTAAAGTAACTGTCAAAAGAAGCCGAATTGTTACCATCGTGAGGTCAAGTCATCGCCGGATGAGCAATTAGATGCCAGTTGTGCAATAATTACGAAACTGTTATTACGTTCCCGAAATAAACAACACTAAACTACCGCTCTCATTCATTTAAAAGCCGGGCGGAGGAGCCGAATTCGAACAAACGACAGGCCTCCTCTCGTGCCCATAATTTTACATACGGAATCAGAACTGGGAGCGTCCCGAAGAGACAGGTTCATTTCGACATAGGAATCTTTTATTTACAGTTCCGAACTAGCAATATTAAGGGAATTGAGCGCTCCCCATAAAATTATGAGTCAATTTCTATAGCTTCCAACCAATCCGGCTGGTAGGATTTAAGGTAATATTGAGATTTATAATTATTGTTTAAAGTTGATAGAAGAGAAGGTAGGCATTATTTAAGCCTGATAAAAGCTTCTGGACTTACGTGGAGCACCAGTTCTACAGAACCGCTGATGAAGTGAATATCTATGGATGTTTACTGTGGAGCTCTTGATAAAAAAAAGTTAACGCCAAGAAGCATTGATTCTGACGCAAATGAAAGCATTTCCGAATGACGTTTATTTCCTATGTATGGGCGTTCTGAGGAGAAAACAACAAATTGAAGCATGTAATCCTCTATCACTAGTGTTGGATTCGTTGATGGATGGTACTTTTATAATAATACGGTTCAATAGAAGGTATCAATCCACTAGAACACTGTTTCAATCGACCTCAAAAAGAATTTGAAAAATAAACACAGCTGAAAAAACAAAAATTGACAGCTTCCTTGAAATGGTACGGAAAGCATTCCTATCGAAGGACCCTTTCTTTTGAATAGCTCAGTACCAAGGGCTATTCAGTAAAAATAGGCCTACGACAGTATAGTTTCCTTATAATTTCAAGAATTGCAGTCAAAATCTTTTTTTTTTTTCATTTGTTTCATTCATCTGTTTTTTTTTACATTTTTTTTTATTTATTCATTCATTTTCGGAGTAGATTTTATTTTTGGTTAATTTTTTTTGGTTTACAAAAATGCAATAGTACATGCAAAGTTCTGCCATGTCGGACCTTTTGTCCCACGCAGAGTGCCCAAATCTATTGGTGCAATTTTTTGACTTTTTGGCAAATTATTTGAAAAAATATCGGGCTTGATAGTCTCGAAATCTTATGCTGTCTGCCTCAGTTCCGGTAGGCGATCCGAGCGGAAAAGAATTTTTGAAAAGCGATGACGTCAGGGGTTGCGGAACCGTTAGTGAAGCTTCGGTAAGCAGTTGTTGACAGACTTGGGAACTTCGACGCTTTGATTGAACCGTCAGCAGCGTCAGCTCCTGTCAAACTTTTCGAAATGCCTTCCTCCCTTCATGTGGGCACTTTTCGTTTGGACTTGCCAACTGCCCTGTGGGGTTTCAAGGGATGGACATGATTCTCAACGGGTAGGTAAACAGTGGAAAAGAACGATTTTTTATATTCAGGCATACATTTCAATGCCGGACTGTTTGTCTTTTTTCATGATATATTCACGGGCAGCAGTATGATCAATTCATTTTTTATTATAACCGTACTATCGGGCTTTTTACTTAGGTATTCACTAAATAATGTTGAGTCGATTGCTCTGGCAGAGAAAAATTAATTTCTGCCTCTATTTCATCTGTACCGGCATGTAGAGAGAGCCATTTATTATTCCCGAATCACCCTGCCCTTTCGGAAGTGACCGATTCAACTTCGCAGGTATGAAATACCAATTATTCAAAAGTTGCGGTTCTTATCCGCCTCTCAGCCTATATTTACGGCGATTTTTGACATGGTGCAAAAAACGGTGTCAAAATCCCTTCGCCTGAAAGACGATGGTCGTGCTTTTTATAGATTTGGTTTCCGAATATTTGATCGCGAAACGAGTGGGAGAATTCTACGCAACAGATGAGCAGCGGGAGCCGGGATGGGGGAGCGAGGGGCGACTCTTACGTCAGAGCTGCCCACCCTAAGCTCAGAATGCGGGGGAAACGCAAAATTGTTCAATGACCCGCGCTGAACTTGACCTGCGAGCTGCTGCGGCGGAGGGCGTGACCTTGCTGTTGCTGTCGTCACCAATACACGACAGTGCATTGCTGATATTCGGTGGGTAATGTATCGTTTACAAAGGGCGGGTTTGGAGTTGGGTTTCATGTGGTTTTTCCTGGTTTGACATTCTCAAGAGTTTTTGCGCCAAAATGTGTTCCAGCGTGTTCCAAAAAATGCAATATTTACATTTCTAATTGATTTTGAAATCGAGCGCATCACTTATTCCGTAATTCAATGTTATAAGCATGCAACTACCACGGCATGAGCGTGTAGCTCTCAGTAGCAGGCCAAGTGCTTAATCGAATCATCCCTAGCGGAGTTATTTTGTCTATTAAAGCGAGGCAGAAGCGGCGTCAGTTAGGAATATTTCCGCGCACATTCTTCACCCCTTGGAGCGAGTTTATAGTTCAACAGCGCAAGAATTGACTTCGTTAGCGTACGAGTACAATTTTTTCAATCCGTTCTCCAGTTTCGCTCCTCGTTTTCATCTGTTTTCCTACGGTCGATGTCCTTTCCGGCCTCCATCAAACTTTTCCATCCTCCAGGCTTCAGATTCTCATGTAATCGACGGGTAGGCCGTTGTTGTACCCCCTCCCCCGTCGTTGTCCCGATCCTTTCCCTGTGGACCTCATCGTCGAACTTCCCTGTCAATCACCTATTCAAATTACTCAGTGCCACGGGGCTCACGAGGCCTTCAATGAAAGGATTTTCCTCTGTAGGTTCATCCTTCCATTTCCGCCTCTAAACTCCGTCCCGCGCTCTTTTTCATCGTCCTCGTCTCACAATTCTGTCTCGTTTTCTCTCACCTCATCTCACCCAGGATTTTTCCTCTTTGCCATCTTCTCCTCTATCTTTCTTTTTCCGTTTATTTGACTCGTTTTTCCCTCTTTGACCCTTTCAAGCTTTTAGAATAGAATAAATAACGATGAATACAAACAGCCTGATTTTTCCTGGAAATTATTTGTGAAAGATACTCAATGCTTATACAAGGATTTTTCTAAAATCAATCGAGTCCTCTGACAGAATCTAGCGGTCGAATTCGAGATGTTAATTGATGTGATTGCTTGTGAGCAAATTATGAAACCTGGTTGAAAATGTTAGTTTATTATAAAAGTAGGTAGGTAGGTACCTAATTATAATCATTTATAATTTATAATACTTATAGCAATTGTAATAATTTATTGTCATAGTAATTTAATATTTTTCGATTTTGTGGAGCGAGGCCGACGTGGCCCCTGAGTTGTGGTGGAACCAGGAGCTCAGGATGAGCGTTATGGAGAAGATCCAGTTTCCTGGTTCCACCACAACTGTGGCCATATCCGCCTCGCTCTTCAAAAATGCTATAGCATCCCGCCACTGTTAGGTAGAAGACTGTATAGTAGGACCAGGAAACCCCTACAGTAGGTTCTGACAAAACCACCCCTGTTATTTCAGATTTGAAATTCTAATTTTGAATGATTAAATACCGATCCCCAACCCAATGGTCAGTGATAAAAAAAATTAAAATATCGTCACTTAAGTTCTAACACCGCCTAACTCAATTTTTGGCGAAAATGAGTTGGATACACCAATCGATAGAGTTTTCAACAGCCGATATCATGGTAAAACTGCCAAGGAGACTGGACCGACCAGTGAAGAAGGAGATGGAGAAGAGACAGCACCGCTCAATGTATTTCCATGTTGAAATAATTAATTTTTTGCACCTCCTGAAAACTTGGAAAAATTGAGTTAGGTGGTGTTAGAACTTAAGTGACGATATCTGAAATTCGCTCAAATTTTTTTCAAATGAAAAAAAGGTTGTGTATATAATATATTGGATTAGGTATGTCTCTAGGGCTGGGTTTGTTTTCTACAGTTGAATTATCACTGAATTATCAATTATCTTATCTACACTTGATCATACTGCTATTGCATAAAGGTTTTCCTTTGGTACTAGGAATCGAACACGCAATTCTCCGCAGCATTGTAGATTAAAAGTTAGCACACACCCGACAGTAGTCACCAAAAAAGCCGTTGGACACACGACACAGGTTGGCAGGAAAAATGAAATATGTTGACACTGACGGATTGGCAATTTCGTGCTGCGATGCGCCCCGTCCGTAGTGTTAACATTTTTGCGATGTGATGTGACCCGACCCGTCACACAAGTCGGCCACACAATATCCAATTGCTGGCTGTTGGAGGTGGGATGAACATGGCTTGGAAACCGCAATCGAATTTATTGGGTTCTGCGTCAACGCCACCTCGGCCGATCACAGCAATGCATTTTTTACCCCCTCCACCAGCGATTGGGTACTGTATGGCCGACTTAAGCCTTTGGTCTATCCTAGCCTCATCACCTTACTCATAAGTACCTAAGAATTATTCTTCGTTTTATGAACCACTGGCCGGGGGCCGTTCATTTTTCTAAGCAATCTTCCGAGTTATTCCAATGACACGTCCAATCGGTTCGGAAACGTTAATTTCCGTTCTTGGCGATTGTATATGAACTGTAACCAAGTCGGATTAGAGTCCTGACAAATGGACAACTATTTCTGGTTTACGTTGTACGATTATCAGGCCGTAATCCGTATCGCAATTCCGATCACGTTAGCCCCCGGCGCTGAAGAAGTGTTGTGGAGCTGAAGGAAGAGAAAGATACTCCCCGGACATCGGCTGATAGGTAAGGTACCTTTGAGGCCCGGTAGCTCGGAAAACGATAGATCACGGCCTGCAGATAACTGAATCGAACCCAGCTGCTCCTGCCCTTTTAATCTCAGGCATGGGGACCGAGGACTCCGAGTTCAGGGACCTCATCGATACCGCCCACGTCTCACCTGTTCTTGGCGACTAGTATCGCTCTCTTCTTTCCTTGTCTGTAGAAACCGCACCTTAAAACCAGCGGTGCGTAGATAACACACAATACTTCCATACTTAGATACGAACATTTTTGGCCCAATTTGATTTTATTTTGACTACATTGGAGGATGTTTGGATCAAAAATGTCAAGAAGCTCACTGAACAAATTTGAAAACTTGCCTAAAATGAAAATACGTTAAATTATCTTAGCATGAAAAATATCTACATATTCTGCAAGGTTAAAGAAGATTAAGATAGTAATATTCATCGATGATAATATTTTATAATATTATTTAAAGTATAAAATGTAAATGATGGTTTAATTGTGTCAACCCATAGGGCATCACAAGGATTATTTAAAGTATAACATTTTAAGACAAAGAACGCCCAAATCAGTTCATTTTTGTGGCCAGGAAAAAAATAAAATGGGAAACGTTAAAAGTGCTTAGAAAGCGGTTGTACAGTACAACCTCAATTCTCAATCTTTTTCTCGAGCTGGAATATTAACTGTGAGTTATTCAAATTCCGGTTCAACCGGGCGATAGGTCTTGCCGATACTAACATTCCAGCTCAAGAAATTTGAAAAAAGATTGAGAATGAGGAACATGCATGAAAAACGAAATCCATTTTTTTCGCCAGAATGGTGCTGTTTAGGATGCGAAAATGATGTAGTGATGATCTTAAACGGAAAAACGACATTTTTCCTGGTGAAAAACGCTAATGAAAAGTGCCCTTTTGAACGTGGCGGGTAGCATTGTGACGTCACTGTGCGGGCGAGACTGCACGTAAAGTAACGGCAAAAGGCGAATGGCGCAGTGGCATCATATCAAGAAAAAGAAGAAGAAGAAGACGTCATACGGTCTTGTTTGTTTTGATTATTTGGATTTTTCGTGATTTCGTAATTTCATCGGAAGAAAGTCGTGATGAGTGCTCATAAAAGAAGGATCAATGTGTTGTTGGACGGTTTCCAAAAAGCCACGGCTGAGAACATTCCATTCGTCGATTTTGAAGCCCTACAAGAGTTTTATGAAAAGCACCCAGACGCCTCGCACTCGTATATTGTTGCCGCGCGACGTTAAACCAAAGTATTCTCGTGCTTTCGGGCTTTGACGGCACGATCACCATTTTCTCCGGGTCTTTATTTCTGCACCCCCGCATGAAGCAATAATTGCTTAAATTATTTCTCCATTCCATATTGTCGAGTACCACTGAGTTCATCAACAAAGGTAAACAAACATCGCCCCGTCCTATCACTACACAACACGCATGAACTCGGAGGAGGTTGCACTGGTGTTCACGAGAAGATGCGTAACCTTGCGGCTGGTCATTTCCCCGCTCGACTTCAAATCTGCAAATTTCACTGAGCCTCCCTCCTCTTTTAATTACCTACCACTTTTCCGAACCGTCATCCACCATAACACCACTTTCGAAGCCTAAGAAGGAATATTATGGCGAAAAAAACAGTTTATTTTTTTTCATGCATGTTCCTCATTGAGGGAGCTATGGCCATTTTTCAATAATTACCCCAGACGAGCGCACAGACACTTGCTCAGGAAACGATTCTGAGTAAAAGTGTAGGCATAGGTGAAAGTTTTTTTCTGGAGCTCCGATCCGATTTTAGGACGATTACAATACTTCCATTTACTCCGCAAATATGGAAGTAAAAACCCTCTGCTACCTCCTGCATGATTTTGAGGACGCAGGTCAGAATGCAGTAAATACGGCTCAAACAGGTCGGTACATTTTTCAAGGGAATTTTTTCAATATACAGCAAATCTTCTTATTCAAAAATAATCGAGGAAAATTCTATAACTGGAAATAGAGTAGGTAGGTCACTGCCATTTTTATAGGTGATCAAATTAATGGAAAGTTTTTCCGATAACTACTGGACAGGTATCATAAAATGCACATTTACTGCTTGCGCTCACTCCCTATCGTAAAATTTGTCGCTCGAGCCTCACCAGCACAGATCTGGCTGAATAAAGATCATGAAATCCATTCGATATTCACCCACTTCGCATATATTTGTCGCGATCTGTATTTCACTGAACCTCTTTCTTCCAGAAGGTCACTTTGTGCCTCACTTACGAGATATATTTTCAATATCCACATCGCTGAACTCAAATTTTATTCCCCCCTGACAGGTAGGTCCGAATTTCTACCTTTGAACGGGGAATCCCTTGAGCGTCGCGCCATTTACGACCCAGTCGAACCGAATATATATGGGGGGTGAAATATTTTTCAAGCGACGCCAAAGGCTGATGGCCTTGATCTTTCACCTTTAAGGACATCAAACGCTCTGGGAGTTCCTTAAGTCTCAGCTATAAATGGAAGCCCTTATTTACCACCGATAACTTTGCACATCAAAGACATAAAATGCCCCCTTTCTGTCGCACCTTCAGGCCCGAAATTAACCTTCGTATCTTTCCTTTTCCGTTTTCTTGTTTGGAATCTGAATCAGTCAAACTTTTCGATATTCCGATCGGCTATCATTGGGTTGAAGGAAGCGAAGATATTCATTCAATAGGAACTATCATTGACTTGTAAGTATGATCGGATTATTAAACATAATTTAGTCCCAGCCATCCTGCAATGAATGTTCATACCCAAATTTTTATTCAAACTCAAATAAGTCATTCTCTACATACCTTTTCTGAACCTTCTTCTACAACTGTATTATTTTTTCCGCAATAGGTACTGCATAATATGAGCACATGAATAACTCGGAAGTTTTTAGCATTTTCGACTTATGTAGACTTCACTTTATCGCTTGAATACTGGCCAACCGTATGGACAAAGCTGGACGGTAAAAAAGATAAAACACGAATGCAATTCGTGTTGTTCGTATGACTCAGTCGCTCATTGAGCGAGGTACCATATTACTATAACAGGTACCACAATATAAGTCCTCGTCACTTAATGAAAAGGAATTCCTGCGCAGAGAAGCTGTAATCCAACCCCATCTTGTATCGTCGAAATGAAATGGTCTAAAGATAAGCGTACTCGTTTAAAAGTCACTAATGCTCTCTGCCCTCGGATATTTAATACTACTCTTGTAGTTGAGACGGGCAGAAAAAACAATATTCCAAAGGATTTCTAAATTGCGAAAAAGGACGGGAGAAAAGGAAGAAAGCGGAATGTACGTCATGAGAAAATGTAGAAAATATTTTAGTGACTCTCATAGTATAGAAAGAAACTTTCGCCGGGAAGTAATGAGTTTGTGATGACATTTCATCTACTTGAACAACGCAAAGAGAGAAAAATATTTTTTCGCGCTGGGGCGAGATTCCGCTTTTGCTCTCTTATAATGCCTTCATTTTGCACCGCTTTTCTGCTCTTGTTTCGTATTACGAACGGCTACTAACTTTCCGCTACCTACTTGCTTTTCTAATAAGTTTTATTCCGGGAAACCAACGCTTTTACTGGCGACGCCTATATGGGCGTGACAGTTCTCGCATACCCGACTGGCCATGGCTTCAAAGTCCGTTTACCGGGCTAAACCCGGTAAAATTTGTGGAGCTGCCAACATCCTGATCGGTTTCAAAGCTACGGAAAATTCCCCACTTCGATTGAATGTGCAATACAACTGCAATGCGCTCATATACTTGGAAAAAGTCGTGAATCCGAAAAAACGTAAGTCTGTAAAGGACAAGAGCTGTTAGATAATTTAGTGACTCATCTCTTCACAAGGTCTCCTCCTTGTAGGCCTTGTCCGTGGACATAGCCCCAACATATTCGCTAGACTTCATCCCAACCAAAGGGACATGAATGTTTTCAAAATGGAAGCCATTTATTATCGCCAGTCAAGCTACTAATTGTTTCTTCCGAGAATGCATATTCATTCTTCGAAGCTCAGTCACAATCTTCACTCGGTGCATTGTCCATTTGTATTTTTAATGAGATCACTCAGCGTTAAACTACCCATCACTGGAATCGCAGTCGAATCATTTCCAACTGCAGTCCGACCATTTACAGTGAAGCCTCCACGGCAGCAATAATCTGCGATTCGCTTTCCTGCGCTAATCCCATCCCATCGGGAGAGTTTGCGCTCAAAAAACTGTGCTCAAACCACTCATCAACTTGCAAATCCCTTTCGCTATAGAATTCGATTAATAGCGTCGAGTTTATTAGCTGTCTCGTTGGCCAGTGCCTAAAGTTCGTTAGGAAACGAGTGCATCGCGATGTTAATATTCATGCACTGTTCCATAATCTCCACCCACCGTTGAACCCTGTCCTTCAGCCGGGTTTCCCTTCCCGACGAATCTCCGGAGTTTTACGCGGAGCTGAAGCACAAAACCGACACAAAACTGGAGGCCGGCGAAGAGATTTCTAGCCCGTACGTCTCATTTGACTATGTAGATTCGGGAAGAGCCGGACCACACATCCGGCGCGTAGGTGTTTGTGGAATGCTGGCCCCCTTGAAATGTGCTATACCGAAGTGTGTATACCTTTTATGCACTTTACGCAATCTTGATAAGAACGCGATTTCGACAGAGGTGATTTACTACGCTATAGTTTAAACTATTGACAACCTAATTAAGGGCCGCTTTATCAATAGTCGGTTATCCGACAAATCATAGCTAATCTCTTGGCTACAAATTTCTCGGAGACACGGCGTATAACAACCAAAAGTCACAGTCAACAATATGGCAACATTACGTCGCTTAAGAAGCAACAGCTAACGCAATTTTTGGCCAAATTCAGATTCTCATACCGTTGGATTCGTCTTTCCAAGCCAGGTCGATTGGTGAGGTCGATAATTTAAAAAAAAAATCGATGGTACAAAAAAATTGATTGAAGGTGATTGCTGCTGATGCAGTCCTTCTGCAACATCTTGCTATCGCAATCAGTTCAGTGCCATGAAACTATCAGCAAACTTCGATCAAATTCGATCAAACTCAACTTCGAGTTCAAACTCAACTTCGAGATCAAAGTCAACTTCGAGATCAAATTCAACTTCGAGATCAAAGTCAACTTCGAGATCAAAGTCAACTTCGAGTTCAAACTCAACTTCGAGATCAAATTCAACTTCGAGATCAAATTCAACTTCGAGATCAACGTCAACTTCGAGATCAAAGTCAACTTCGAGATCAACGTCAACTTCGAGATCAAAGTCAACTTCGAGTTCAAAGTCAACTTCGAGTTCAAACTCAACTTCGAGATCAAATTCAACTTCGAGATCAACGTCAACTTCGAGATCAAAGTCAACTTCGAGTTCAAACTCAACTTCGAGTTCAAACTCAACTTCGAGATCAAATTCAACTTCGAGATCAAAGTCAACTTCGAGATCAAAGTCAACTTCAAGTTCAAAGTCAACTTCGAGTTCAAACTCAACTTCGAGATCAAATTCAACTTCGAGATCAACGTCAACTTCGAGATCAAAGTCAACTTCGAGTTCAAAGTCAACTTCGAGTTCAAACTCAACTTCGAGATCAAATTCAACTTCGAGATCAACGTCAACTTCGAGATCAACGTCAACTTCGAGATCAAAGTCAACTTCGAGTTCAAAGTCAACTTCAAGTTCAAACTCAACTTCGAGATCAAATTCAACTTCGAGATCAACGTCAACTTCGAGATCAAAGTCAACTTCGAGTTCGCACTCAACTTCGAGTTCAAACTCAACTTCGAGATCAAATTCAACTTCGAGATCAAAGTCAACTTCGAGATCAAAGTCAACTTCAAGTTCAAAGTCAACTTCGAGTTCAAACTCAACTTCGAGATCAAAGTCAACTTCGAGTTCAAAGTCAACTTCGAGTTCAAACTCAACTTCGAGATCAAAGTCAACTTCGAGATCAAAGTCAACTTCGAGTTCACACTCAACTTCGAGTTCAAACTCAACTTCGAGATCAAATTCAACTTCGAGATCAAAGTCAACTTCGAGATCAAAGTCAACTTCAAGTTCAAAGTCAACTTCGAGTTCAAACTCAACTTCGAGATCAAAGTCAACTTCGAGATCAAAGTCAACTTCGAGTTCACACTCAACTTCGAGTTCAAACTCAACTTCGAGATCAAATTCAACTTCGAGATCAAAGTCAACTTCGAGATCAAAGTCAACTTCAAGTTCAAAGTCAACTTCGAGTTCAAACTCAACTTCGAGATCAAATTCAACTTCGAGATCAACGTCAACTTCGAGATCAAAGTCAACTTCGAGTTCAAAGTCAACTTCGAGTTCAAACTCAACTTCGAGATCAAATTCAACTTCGAGATCAACGTCAACTTCGAGATCAACGTCAACTTCGAGATCAAAGTCAACTTCGAGTTCAAACTCAACTTCGAGATCAACGTCAACTTCGAGATCAAAGTCAACTTCGAGTTCGCACTCAACTTCGAGTTCAAACTCAACTTCGAGATCAAATTCAACTTCGAGATCAAAATCAACTTCGAGATCAAAGTCAACTTCAAGTTCAAAGTCAACTTCGAGTTCAAACTCAATTTCGAGATCAAAGCCAACTTCAAGTTCAAAGTCAACTTCGAGTTCAAACTCAACTTCGAGATCAAAGTCAACTTCGAGATCAGAGTCAACTTCGAGATCAAAGTCAACTTCATGTTCAACGTCAACTTCAAAGTCAGCCGAGCCACCGAGCCACCAAGAAACCGGCGTGGTAACAAATTTACACTCTTCTTTCACTCCTTCATAAGACCCTAATGAATGGCTGAAACTCTCCAGCAATTACTTATTAGGAAGTTTTCGCAATCACATTTTTTGATCACAAAACTTAGTAAAAATTACGCATCTTACTAACATGCGTATCCCGTATCATTTTTCAAAATGCGTCATTGTAGCAAAGTTGAGGTAACTGGAAATGTAACTGCAAAAACTTACTATTGTCTCCTTGAAATAGGTCTTCACAGAGCATGATACCTGTATAATTAGAACGGAAAGGACCTAGTGATGATAGTTAAAAGTGAGTTAATTTTTGAGCGTTGAGCCCCCCAAATTGAAACCCCGGGTCCAGTCAAATATTTTCTATCATTTGCTGGAGCGAATTCACCGTCGACGCCCTCATTCGTGCCGATAAATATTTCCAAAATTCGTCGCGATCAATGAAAAATATTCAACCTCTATAATACCTAGAAAGATTGGCTCAGAGGGCCTGGATTTATAACAGCGGAAATATGCAAAACTCCGACCGGCCTCCGGCGAACGGATTTTACGAGTAAAATAGAAAGTAAGCGAAGGCAGATATTAAGTGAACGTGTGTGTAAACGTGTGCATGGATGTGTTGAATAAAAGGGGTGAAAATGATTGTGAAGAGATGGGAACACGGGTCTGTGCTCGGGCAGCACGAATATAAAGGGAAGAATGAGATAGAACGTGTAACCCTCATTTCCTATGGGACTGATAAAACCGGACAATACCTTCAATCGTATCTTATTTCATCCTTTTTTCCTCGTTTCTTTTTTAATCCCCGTTTTCTTTTCCCTGTACGGTATATTTGACCTTTTAAACGCCGCTCACTCGTGATTTGCTCCTAGTACTATACTTACATTCTCATGATCCGATTTTTACTTCCGCATTTACCACAATTTTTTTCGGTCTCTTTTCAAAAAGTGTCAAACCAGCAGCTACCTTTCAATAATTATTCAATCCTTAATTTAGGTACTTATTTCTTCATTGTGGTGAAATACAAAAATAAATACATTTTAGCCTTAATGTTTGGTATTGAATGAACATCAACTCAAATGTCTAGTGCCTATACGTGAAATTGCCAGAAAAATTGTAAATTAGTTCCTGGATAACTGCAGTGGCTTTCAAAAGCGCCTGTTCATGAATAGGCAATCGATATTTTTCAAGAATTATAAGTACATATACCTAGTCGATTATAAGAACATCTATTCGCTATAAGTATACCAGAACTACTTCCAGGTTATACTCGTTTCATATCGTAATGTTTGAATAAAGTTTTCTCCGGTAGCTCTATCATTATTCATACCTTGCAATATTCGTTTCCTGTTGAAATCCAATCACAGGGCAGCACTCTCACCATAAATGGTAATAAATTTATTAATTTCGGACGATTCCATGAAAACGGTGAATTCACCCTCGGTGTTTTTAGTGCCTCTTCGCACGAA
The DNA here is from genome assembly GCA_036186465.1 of Nesidiocoris tenuis. Lineage (NCBI taxonomy): Eukaryota > Metazoa > Arthropoda > Insecta > Hemiptera > Miridae > Nesidiocoris > Nesidiocoris tenuis. Next base: position 38,225,880 of record AP028909.1, read on the forward strand.
CGTTTGCCGGCTTTTTCAGCGATAATAAACGGCTAAACTTCATTATGACCTTTGCTGTGATATCCAATGAGAAACATTCATTCAATAATGAGGACAGTATAATTAAGCAGTCGTAACTTTACCGCTCGGCATTCAACCAGCAGTAACTTCCAGGACGAGCTGTCCAGCTGTATATAATTATGAAACGTAATTTTTCCTCCAGCAATTCAAATTTATTCCCTTGGGAGTTCTTTTTATAGTAGCGCTTAACATGACTGTCTCATGACTGTAAAACTCTATTGAGCTCTGAAATGAACATCATCCTTCGAAGGTACCCTCTGTTTTACTTACGTATCTGCTGAGTAAGTAAATGAAAATATTTAATCGTCCTAGAATTGAAAATCGTAACGATGGTTCAGAAAAAATACTCATAATAGAAATACAGATACTTTGAAACCCAACCCAATCCAAAATATAGTTATACAAAATTAGCCCAAATACAGATACTTAACTAATGCTGGGTTCACATGTGCGTTTTAGTCTGCGTCAGTGCGTACTGCGTAATGAGATTTGATTGGCTGCCAGTTTACGCACTTGACGCAGTTGAAGCACTTTACGCAAATATAAAAAAAATCAGACATTTTACGCATTGTACGCAGAGTACGGAGAGGAAGAAGAAGGAGAAGAAGACAATTACAGCTCCCGTGCCACCATATTGTTTTGTCATCGTGTTTTGTGTCGAACCCAAAATTTAGTACATGTTTCAAACTGTGTTTCGGAAATTTCGAACCGATTGTACCTAAAAAATAATAATTACATATTATAATAATAACATAGCTAATAATAACATAATATGTTATTATTAATAACATAATATTATTTCTTTCAATGACAACAAGGCGTTCAACATGACAAGAGAGTTGAAGTCTATTCTTATCTATTTTATCCTATCAATTCTTATCTATTCTGTCGGATTTGACAACATGAACCAACTCAATTTTTACGCAGTTCGACTCCACATCACCGATTCACATGTCGGTGTGATAAGTTCTATAAGTGATGGCAACACTTATAGAAAAATCGATCTTTCAAAAAATCGATGTATCGAAAGATTAAAATCAATTTCAACTAAAAATCGAGACCAAAAAATCGATTTTTGAAGAAAATCGATTTTTTTTTAAATCTATGAGATATACCAGTAAAATATGGTGTAAAACAATGTATGGGGCCTGTATCATAAAAGTACAAGTTTACAAATGACATGGTGAATCAGCTGATTTGAACTGATCATTGTTTTTATTCTTCTGCTGAGTGGTATGATCAGTATAATTTGTCTAAAATAGTAGTTTATAATTTTACCGGTGTACAACTTGTACTTGTAAGCGTGTAAGTTTATGAAATAGTCCCCTGACTTCTAGAAAAACAACTATTTAAAAGGTAAATAAAGAAAATATTTGATTTATCGTTTATGTATTTATTAACATTTAAAAGACGGGGAAGGGAAGGAGGGAGAGAGTGGGGAGACCTCAACGACAACGATTCGATTCGAACGAGATCGAGTTATGTTGTGAAGGTAGTGCCGTCTATTTCGATCTGTGGTAAAATGGTGACTGTAGAAACAGTAGAACTCACATCGTTACTGAATACTGAACGCTGGAATAAATATGGATCGTTATATTAGATTCTCTACACGGGATAATATTTTAATGTATTATTTTTATTGTAATATAACAAAAACGCATTTTAAACAGGTAAAAATCGATTTTTTTTTGGTAAACAATCGATTTTAAATAAAAATCGCCTTCGATAAATCGATTTTTAAAAATCGATTATTTAAACCGTAAAATCGATTTTTCAAAAAAATCGATTTTTTGTTGCCATCACTACATGTGAATGCCATTTCGTTTTTGCGGACATAACGAATGCGTAAACGGACTTTACGCACTGTACGCAGGATGCACTGAACGCAGAACAAAACGCACATGCGAACCCAGCCTACCATAGTAATTGTGTCTTGATCATTTCAAAAATCTTTTTTCTTGGCGTCAGTAGTTTCTTGCCCAGGACTGTACAGGACTGGCTTCATGTCAATAGATGTTGCAGGTGCTTCGAATCTAGATTTAGTCGAATTGATTAACAGTTCTAACTTTAACATCATTTGTGGTGAACATGATTTGTGGTGCACCTTGTGTTTCGAAACCAGGGCAGTAAAATTGCGCTATTAATGTCAATTTGGTAAAATGTCGATCTCAATTCTCTCGTGTTCTGATGAACAGAGGTAAAACGAGGTTAAAACGAGCGCCGAACCGGGCCGACTGTTATAGAAACAGGTTATTATAAAAACCGAAAGCGGAAGAAATGGATTTCGATTGAAATCAGTGCGTGCCCTCTTTGACGCTTCGAAATGGCGTGAGCTCGTTAAAAATCAATTAGTTCGTCGGCTCCATAGCGTCCGAACCCGCGCCTCAGCAGTCGATAATGAAGGAGTTTGGAAACTAATCGTTTGGAAAGAGAGAACCAAGTGTTGAAAATGTTGGTTGAGCGGTAGATACCATCGTATCCTATCGCGGGTCTTCACTTGACTCGTACGGTGGCTTTTTAGATGGGGTCGATTTACGTTTCACAGTCAGATAACGGTTGTTTTCATTATGGGAAATCCAACTCGATTTAATCAAAATTATTGGAGTCCCGTATTGCAATCGGTAGAGCAGTTTTTTTGTGTAGTTTGCGGTGACGTGTGGAAATCAATAGGTAAATTCAACTTCTTTTTTCTCGGTTGTAAATATTTTCTCATACTACAGTCTTCTATACCATAGAAACGCTATTTGACCCGATTCTGAGAAATTCTTCTCGACTGACAAAAATTGTTATGAATGAAGAGCAGGGTGGTGGGGAGAGGGTATAATTTTATGACCCATTGCAATATAGCAAGTCAGTGTTATCGGTATTAGGTTCATACAGATGACAACTTCACTCCTTTGCCTACGTTGAGGTGGTTCTTTTGCAAAATTCTTCCTGGCTCTCTACGGTTCAAAATTAATTATTTCAGGTCTTTCAAATATTCTCTGAAGTAAGCTTGAAGTTCACTAAGTTACCGAAGCAGCACATAGGTAATGACAATTAGGCAGTTTTGTAACAATAGATGTTCATCAATACAGGCACTGATGATAGTGTCATGGTTTCCACAGAAACGCCGGCGAAGAAGTGAAGTTGTCATCTGTATGACCCTAATCCCGATGACACTGGCTTGTTAACGAAGTTAAGGGTTGGTCTACACCATCTACAATTGCAATGTAGGTTGCCAAACCATCGGAAATGAGTAGGCCCTGTAAAAAACAAGCTCAGAGTAGAGGATAATTGTGAACACACTACCCCCAACCCCAGGGTCTCTTCGGGCAGGCAGACTTATCCATGACTATTTGCTAACGACGTCAAACCATTGTGGTGGAATGAATTTCTTTGGGGCCGTCGGTAATTTACTTGAGACTTACTCGCGATTGCCAGTGCGAACAGGCCGCCACTATAAACCAATAATGTTGATTTCGAACTAATATAGAAACTGACTTAATAATTGTAACGATCAGCCTCGGTCATCATCAGCTGCTGTGCTGAACTGTCCCACGAAATGTCCTTTCATCAATGCGGGGTTTGTTCATAACGGTCAATATTAAGCGTAACGAAGAGATGGACCGATAGACAGTTGTCGGAAAGCTAAGGTCCAGTTGAAACCCAGTAATTGGGCGAAGTTCCTAAACTCCTCATTTCGGCAATGGAAACACCGACTGGCTCCGAGCATTACCATCCCACGAACCTGGAAATACAGTTTATGAAGGATTTTAGGGCTTGACGATGTTGGCTCGCCCTTAAAACGACTAAGCTCTAATCAAACTTTGACTTGAGAAACGTCCACACTAAGCTCATTAGGGCCCTGGGGATAAGATCTAACGGGTCCTAGGAAAGGTAGTCTGACCGGGGCTTGATGAGTTCATCATCTTCATCGCGTATAGTTGAAGTCATCATCATTTCCATTCGCGTCATCATCATTTAAAGGAGTTATTAGCCATTTTGGCAACTGGTGTAAGTTCTTATCGCGATGGTACGATGGAAACATCTCAAAGTGCCTATCAGATTAGGATAGTACGATTTGGATAGTCAAGTGGCACATCTGTATTTATTTGTAGGGTAAAAGCACCAAATGTTGACTTATCCTAATGTTGACACTTCAATTTCAAAACGTAAAAATAAGGTATTGGGACACTGTAGGTACTCGGAATTGGCGTCATTTTGTTGATAAGGATGTGAGATTTGAGGTAGGCCGGCTCCACTAGTTACTACCCATATTACTACCCATATCGAACGTCTGGCTAATATTGAAGCCGGTGACTGCTGATGACAACCGATGGCATTTTGTACAATGAGTCGTTAGTGATAACCAAAGACTACCTAATGCTTCCAATTCCAAGAATAGGTCTCCAGAATCTGTTTTTCTTGATTTCGCCATTGCCTTCCAATGATTTACTTGTAAATATAAAATTTACTTGTAAATTGTTGTAACAATTGTTTGCGTAAAGGTGCGATACTTGAACAAGTGATGCAAAAACAGTTTTTTGTTGTGCCCCTTGAAAAAACACTGAAGAATAATTTGCAGCGGGTAATATTATTGTAAGTAGCTTGCAATTAGTCTGGCACATTAGTCATCCCTCTACGACTCTATCGAAAATGCCCATCAAGCAATTAATCGAATGCTCTGTTCGAGAACATTTACCACCTCGAAACCAAAATGAATAAAAATCGTCTTCATTTTTGTGGGGTTAATCTAAGCTTCTAGCCGCTCGTCCCTCTGTAATAAATCCTATTTTTTACTGCTCCAGTTTCCTCGTTGTTTTGAGTACAGGACGCCCGCGTCTGCGGAGAACAACAAATCGATTCCGCTATGGTCGTCGTTCCGTGTACAGTTGAGCTATTGTCGCCGAACTATGGTCGACATATGTGGGCTACCTTTCAAGCCTTAATTTATGAAAATTGATGGCGTCAAAGAACGTTCGAATGTAAGCGTGTTTCCCATGTCCATTTGAATTGGTACTAATAGGACCCTTCGACAATAATGGCTGGGTGGTCTATGCAGTGGGTCACGGCTGATTTCTACTCGTTTAAAGAAAATGAAAGTTACGAATGGTAACACGATTCTGTAAACCGGCGGTGAACCTGACATAATAGCCCTTTTAAAACTTTAGTAAAAATTACATTTCTCTGCTTGTGTTTAACTTCGAATTTCGTTAACCAATGATGATACATTTTTCCTCTATCAGAACTTCAAAACTTTAATCTTGACTTGGCACCAAAACGCAAGTGTACTTTCGCATTAGGAAATTCGCGTACCTCGCTCTTTTGCTTGCTTGTACCTATTACGGACAATGAAGAATATATTATTTGTATAATATTATAATATGATATGATATGATATATGATATGATATGAAATGATATGATATGATATGATATGATATGATATGGTATGATATGATATGATATGATATGATATGATATATGATATGATATGAAATGATATGAAATGATATGATATGATATGATATGATATGATATTATATAATATTATATAATATGATATGATATGATGTGATTTGATATGATATGATATGATATGATATAATATGATAGGTATGATATGATATGATAATATCATATTATATCATACCAATCATATTATGATATGATATAATATAATTAGGTATATCATATTATAATATAATTTTTATTGGGTTAGCAGTAATCTCTAAATGTTGGATCTAGCTATATTTCCGCTTTTCTCCATTCTCAACGTTTCCCTATTCTATTCGGGTTAAAGTAAGGTCTGAAGGTAAAAAATTGATTTTCGTTGTGGCCAGTAAGTAGGTAGGTACCATTCAATGATTCCATAAAAAATTTAGTACGATGCTCATCTTTTGAACTTGATGCATCGTGAATGGCGCAGGGCACTCCAAGCACATTTGAGAATCCATTTGTGTAGCAGTATCGTCGGTGCAGGGCTACGAAAAAGGTTTTCGGATCTGGATTTTAACTCATACTACTCCATAGATTTTTGAATCGGATGCAGTAGACAACATGAAAAAGGGAATATTTCGTAATGGGCCCTTTCAAATCGCTCGCAATACCTGAAAGGCCTTTGATATTGTGCTTCTTTTCAACGGATGAATATGTGTGATTTCTTTTGTGATAAAAACGCTTTCTCATGTGATTTGGGAGCCTTGAGTGGGATTACAGAATAAACTGGAACAGTAACTAGTTGATGACGGCTATAAAACTGGTTCCAGTTACGAAGTGTTAATAGTTGAACATGGTTTTATCGACAATGTGTTATTGGAATAACCGGAGGATCGTGCAAGACGAATTTTTATTCAATTTGTTAAGTGAGAAATGCTGTCGTTGAATTTCTCAGTTCTCCCTCAGGTAAAACCGTCGCTTTCCCAGAATCTCGCTGAACTAATGAAGGAGCCTTAACAGAGCTGGGAGAAACTCGTCTATTTGCAAGGAAGCGACTAATTGTTGGGAACGAGATTAGCTTATTGCTCGCTTCCTACATTGCTGGTTTTCTTGAAATTTAGTTTCTCAGTATTGGTTCTAGAACGTATAGCTGGCATATTAGAGGAATAAAAATAGCTTTCCGTGATTTGGAGAATTCACATTATAAACCTACATCATTCTCCTAAGAGCTTCTTCAACTGATGGACTTCCATACACAAACATTCCGTTTTATCAGCGATGCATTAGCGAGTTCCTTGGAATAAGTTTAACGATCCAGTAAATCCGCTTTATTATTCGAATGGACGCCACTTTACCACCAGGTAGATGAATTTTATTCCATCATCAAGCGGTACCTGGTATTGGTCTGTGCCTTTTTAGTCCGTTGAATAAAATACTGATTTTACCTGATACCAGGTAAGTACCTGATACCTGGTATTTACTTTGAAGAAATCACAACCTGAAAATCGAAGATTTATAAATAACTGTCGCACAGAAAACTCAGAATTTGGAGTAAATTTACTGATTTATCAGTTATGTATCCAATAATTTAACTTGAATTGATTTAATTTCTGGTTGATTGTCAGCAGGTCGATGAAACCCGCCAGCGTCGGCGAATCTTTGCTTTCCGTCAGCCTAATTATAGATACGTTCTTTGAAATTTCGAGTACCTATATCGTTTTCCGATAACCAAAGCATAAAACTTTACCTAATGGAAGCCGATCCATATCGAGCGATGCAAAATTAATTTATTACTTTAGCTGAGCAAATACTCGATTCTCTTTCAAGTCACGTACTTATTTGCGTCGGTAAAAATCAGTTGGAAGTCGAATATTGGGTGGGCGTTGAGAGGAGCCGGTTCAATATAAAGGAATTATGTTTAGGTAGCCGTGGAATATCGAATACCTTGTACGTGACCTCACTAGCATACCAATGGCCTCACTCGGGATTCGGGATCATGGCTATAACGCGACAGGTGTTCCATATTTGGATAGCTTCGCTATACCGAGTAATCTAAGCCATACTTAGTGCCCTGATTGATTAGTCAACGCAGGGCAGCCTACGCAGTCCTAATATGTATAAGGTGAACCCTTCATTACGTTTGGAAGAATAATTTGACCCTGGCCGAAGATAGCTAATGATGGTTGCACCGTTTATTGCTTACCGTTTGTTTCGAGTAGAATTATTGATGTACCCACAGCCCCTCATTATTATTTATGATGCACACATTGGCTAATTGGGATCCATTACACATAATTCAACAAACCAATGGAATAAGAAAGTTATGGTTTTTTAGCCGTCTAGAATCAAACGGTATCCAATCCAGATTTTTGAAAAAAATTAGGCCAAGGCGGTTCCTGACAGTATTTTCCACGTGGAATTGGTGGAGGTCGTTTGAAGCAACTCCAAGCTATCCTTGAGAGAAACAGGTGAAAAGAACTAATTTTGAGCCTCATTGTATTGTGCCCCGTTTAGTTTTTTACATTTCCTCGAAAATCTAGCAACTTGAAAATTTATATTTCAAGAAATCGAAATCATACTGGAAGATGTAACATCTTTGTGACAGGTCCTTCCAACAAAGATGCTCATTGGGCAAAGGAAGGCAGAATAGTCCAATTACATCGTACTAGGTCAATAGGGTGTATCACATGCTTTCACGACAACTTATTTCCGAAAAATATGGCATACCAGCTTCAAAACCGTCGTTGCGATTCACGATTTGAGTTTCCTGATGGCAGTAAACCGGCAAGGCCCTGCGTTGGGACGTCAGGGTGAAATCGTAGAATAAAAGAGCTGGATATATATAATTTTTATGTTGGCTGGTTATATTTTGTTTTGGACGAACGCATGTTTCTAATTAAAATTTTAGTGTTTAGACAGGTATGTTTCCCATTGTTATATATTTAATTCAAATGACTTTACTTAAGAAAAAAATTTTTTGGGTTTTTTTTTTTTTTTTTTTTTTTAATGACCAAGGAAAAAATTGGAACTGTCTCTGTGCTTCACCATGTTAATGTAGTTGTACCTATTACAGGTTCATGAAGAAGGCCTAAAGGCCGAAACAGCTGTAGAAAGTAAAGGAGTGATAAAATCCAGCTCTTTTATTCTACGATTTCACCCTGACGTCCCAACGCAGGGCCTTGCCGGTTTACTGCCATCAGGAAACCAAAATTACAAAAGAAACCGGCGGACACTAGTCCAATTTCATCATTTAGATTCACGATTTGAGACGAAGTTTTCATTTTTCGTTCGTCGGCTACCCCCCGAGGGACGGATCGGAAAAGCAAAATCAGAGGGCAAGGTTACCCTTTGACTTTGTATTGGAGAAGTGGTAGCAGAGACCCGGAGAGCCGAGATTTGTTTTATTCATGGGACGATATTGATAGGCCGTCATGGGAGAAAGACCTTCCTGAAAGATGAAGCGGCCATTTCCGCCGGGTCCGCTCTTCGAAATCACAAATTGCAGGAACCACTCATGAACCCAGTACTTTAACAAATCGTGATATACATGCCATTCGTATTATTCAAAAAGGATTCTTACTCGGGATTACTCACAATCGATTGCATCTATAAAGATGTATATTTCATAAATTAGTATAAGTAGTAATTCAGACATTACATGAACAGAAACAAAATATAGATACATACCTATAAAGAAGAAATAAAAACACATGAGCAATATTGAGTAGGAATCCTTCATCTATCTCTAACACCAACTGAGTGGCGCTCACATAGCGAGGGCGTACCGGATAGTGGCGCATCAGGATAAATCCTGTGTGGCGTGGAGTTTGATAGGTAAGTTCAAACTCTACATTCACTTCAAAGTTTATGCTTAGCGGTAGCGAGTAAAACCAATTAGACGTATATAATTTTTATCAAAGTAATTGCGTGTATTTTATCGATTTATCTTTTTTCCAGGTGAGAAACCCTCAAGATTGTCTCAACATCCACCCGGAGTGCGGTTATGTAAGTTTTTTGACCGAGTCGAAGAAGAAAAAGAAAGCTGAGCAACCAAACAATTCGACTATCCAACAAGAATTGTTGTACCCATTGCACGCTAAAACAGATGGCTGCTTCAAAAGGCGAAATGGAACTGATTTTCATCAGCCCCGCTTAAGTGAACATTATTGAACGACTATAAATTTTTGTTTAGTTGTAAATGATAAATTGTTGTAAGCGCTCGAGAACAAATTTTCAACTCTTCTACAAATCTCGAAACGGTGTGCTGATGATCTAGGATACAGATCACAATGGCTTTCTGACGCCCTCAATATTTTGACGATTGCCATCCTCTCGCGGTGCAAAATGCTTAGCCCCCCTCCCCCCACGCGTTCGCCAAACGTTGAATTGGACGCTGAAACCTTCGAGTGCGGTTTCCGAAAGCTGATCTCCAGCCTCTATCCTGCAGCAATTCCCCTCAAAAATGAAAAACTTGACTGCCAATCGTTGCTCTTTCTCGCCAAGATGACGCCAAAACAAAACATTCTAGCGATTCTTCAGCCTTCGCCTATTCGTTTTGTTGCGTGCAAGGTGATAATGACATTAGCCCGATATGGAGGGTGTTGACGCCTAGTTTGGAGCCCTTCACGTTCACTAACGACATAACAGAACCCGTCGCCGCAGGTGCGTGGAAGACAGTTTGCTCGGAGCCCGAAGCAGCGGGTGCCATGATAATTAGGTTTTCCCTGTCGCTTCGTCGAGGGTGCTCTGGAAAGCTACCGACTCAGTGAATTCAAAGCTAGCTTCATTCCCACCGCCTCACTACTCAAGTATACCGCCCAGAATGAAAACTTTGCAGGAATTACCTCACTAAACTTGTCAGTCAGGCGGGGAGACAGACTGGCGCCGATATTTGAATGCGTTTAACGTTTCGGTGGCTCAGGATTTCCGCGCTCCATACGTCTAGAAGCCTGAACCTGAACCTGTGATCGACAACTAATCGATTCTTTAGTATTGCACCTTTAGTATGACTTTGCAACTCCTGCGAGAAGGGGACCTGATGCAGTGCAGTGAGACCATTTTGGATAAACACTGAAAGCGTCATTTATCATTTTGGTTATGAAGATGATGGAAATAAAATCCGAGCAAGAGCCCGAAGTCGGAGTAGAGCTTCTGGAGAAAAACAGCCGGGGAAGATGGTGCAAAGCCACTTTTTGCCCGAAAGCCTTTGTTGAGAGTTGGGCTCTTGAAAAGTGGAAGAGCTCGATAGGGAAACGTCGAAGTATCCACAGTTGAATTCCGAGTGGAGAACAACACCGTGGGTTTCAGAATGTCTTTTTCCAGGTCCCGAGTCTAGAGACTTTAGGGATCTCCGGGCCCCCCTCCCCTCCCTTCCACTCTCTCCAAATGCTACCCTCGCCGCGTTGGGGAAAGTTTTTTCCCCAGAAGTCTACCTTCATTTAAGTCACCTTTTGGAACAATGCTCGAGCCACTATCAAACCTTCCCCATTCCTCTTCTTTTCTAACGCCTCTATTGCGCGATTCATTAGAACTTGGGAATGGATTCATTCCCGGGTCGGAGGGAAGTTGTGCTACTCGAAATACGATGGAGAGTGGTTTGAACCAGGCTAAAAGGAAGTCTGAAAATGAATTGACTGTCAAAATTTACCTGTTGAGTGATTTTCGTACTTCCAAGTTTTCAATTTTCCTTAGTGCTCTCTCTGACGAGGAATATTATTTTCTGGTATTTTGTCGACATATTTTCGGATCTTTATCTCACGGAACTGTACATCTTTTCGATCCAAGGTGTCTAGAATGAGATCCGTTTACCTGAGGTGGTGTAAACAATCCTTGTTTGGGCGAGTGTCCTTTCCAGACTCGGTGTCAATGTTGTTATTCAAGTACCTGAGTGTTTTGCCATGTATTATGCATATAAGTATCTACGTCATCTATAGTCTATAGATTTATAGTTCGATGGGGAGACCAATAATTGTTTGATGCACGGTTATACTGAAATTACCTGTACAACCATGTTGTTAGACAGTTTACCAAGAGATTGATATCTCTGATCAGGTCTCCAGAATAGTTATTTCATCTGTCAGTTCGGTGCACGTTTATCTTTTGAAAGTCGGATGGTAACCTCTCCTGTTCGTTCGAAGGAATCGGAAATACGATCCCGATGTCATTGTCCAGTTTTATCAGTCACCGAGGAAATGAAGCCTGCAGAAGGGTTTCATCTCTCCGGCCCTTCGTCTCTGATCATCATCTTTCAATTGCAATAGCTAACCAGGTACCTATGGCAAGATCAATAACATTGGAAATTGGACGGCAGTTCATGCGAATTTCTTCCCATCCTCCTAGCCCTTTTCGGACCAAAAATGGATTGCGGAGCGGATAAGAAAAATGTTGCAGTCGATTTGAAGCCTATAATTATAGGCTTATAATCAAAGAAACCGACAGTAAATAAAGTCATTAGCAGCATTTCTGAAGGGGGAGGCTGAAAAAAATGAATAAAAATGTTTGCCAGAAGGGAAAATATGATCAAAATTATGTCCGAACCCACTCCCTAAATTTTGCCAAAATAAAAATTCTTGTTTTCGTGTTTAAAAGAAAACTGAATTTATTTCTTGTCAACTATTGCAAAATGAATTCAATTATAGAACACGAGTGCATTATTTGTTTTGTTATTGGTAAATAAGTCAGAAACAAACTACCTACAGTATTTTTACACTCCTACACATTTAAAATTTAAGATTTGCAATATACCAAAAAAAAAAAATTAAAAATCTATGTCCAGAAATTTTTTGCGAGCAATGGGCCGAAAAAAAAACAAGAAAAAATAGGGGTCAATATAGAAAACAATAATGTAAAAAGAACAAAATAAAAACGAAAGAAAAACATCGAAAAAACAATCGAAGGGATATGGCGCGGATGATCGTATTTGGGTTCGAGTTCGTACCCTTTCCAGAAAAAATTCAGTTTCTGCCAAGAATAACTTTTCGAACGCGTGATGCCTCAGTAAATAGGTGCTTTCAATTCATTGGCACTTTTCGGGTTTCATTTTTTCTAAATTAAAAAAAAAAATTTAGCGATCGAGGTCTGAAGCATATCCAGTCGTGAATATTGAATATGCATGGACTGATGGCATGATTTGAGGTTTGGATTAAATTAGATAGTTGGTAACTTACACTTAGGTATTCAATCAAAATCCGTTTTGTACTGTATCAATTATAAGTACCTCCACTCTCTTCATTAAGAGACAGGTCAGCACAGCATAAAGAACACTTCCCGTTTCATCAGAAGCAGGAAAGTTCTGTCTCTCGTTTCTTTCTCAAAACGCAATCAGGGACGAGAAGTTTGTTAGAGCACACAGCAGTTTCGCAGCAATTCATTTGAGGTGAGTAACTTCGCAGGCAATTTTTTCATCTTGCGCCTCGAAGATTCCTCTGAGAAATCTTGCTATTTTACCAAGTAACTGCTAACTTTCTAAGATACGTGATAAAAGTACGCACTTACGCTTTCTAGCACACGCATCTACGGTGCTCAAAACACAGCAGAAATTCGGCTTCAAAAATTTTCGGAGGCGTGATTTGATATCCCTTTAATAGCTACGCTCCGGACGAAAGGCTTCCTCTGAGAATAGATTCAAATCAAATCCGAGAGAAGTGTAACTAATTCTCAATAGGGATACATTATAGGGACACGGACCATCGGATATTGCGACACAACGTTGTAATAGTCAATCGAGGCGGCCCACTTTCGTTCGGAGTTTGCGTAGGAGGCGGGTAGAAAGCTGTCCTGGTGAAGCTTTCACACTTCTCTCTTCGGACATGAACATTCCAAGTTTAATTTGGTTGAAACACTATTTCTGCCGAGCTACATTGTCTGTAGCGATCACATAATTCCTGGTACGATAACATAAAATTGGGACGTCAGGTTGTAGAAACAGAAAATGATACACGGTTCGCCACTCCAAGTGCTGTGAGAAATGTGTATCTTTAGCTTTTCCAAGTCGAATGGAGAATTTTTCATGACGTATTGAGAATTTCCCAAACAAAATTGAGAATTTTCCAAACCGGATTGAAAATTCCCAAATCAAATCGAGAATTTCCCAAGCCAATTTGAGAATTTCTCTGGAAAATTTTACTTCCGAATTGAAATAGACATGATCCAGGAATTTTTAAGGCTCCAAGTATCCAATGCAAGTGAATTTTCATTTGTACTTTCATTCGTGAAACTAGGGCAAGGTCAAATGACGACTTTTCTTGGAAATGTTGAATCAAGAGCCATGAAAATCAACGATAGACGACTTTTCTCTTAATGGTTCATTTTTCTTAAGAAATGGACCTTTGTGATCCAGTCAGGAAAATTTTTTTTACAACCCCTGAAAATTTGTTGATTTACGTTTCAAACGGTGTACCTAGAATCCGAATCTGCAATAAAATTTTTTGTCCGTCCCCCGTCCGGGGTTTTCAAGGGGAAGCAGTTGCCATACATTTTTGAAAATTTCACCAAAAATCAGGTTCCGTATCTAGTTGGTACTAACGTCTCGACAGACCCCTACCTCAAGTTTAAGGCCAGTAAAACAGCTGTTGAAGAGGGAGAAAATTCGTACTTGTCAGGAAATGTGCATCATAGGCAAGTGAGGTATCATTTTCTAAAGATTTTTCTTTGCTGAATCGAATGAGACCATTTGCCATGCCGGTAGCTTTAATTGTTAAGGACCTGTTGCAGTTTTAGTGAGACAATTTTGAGTTTTTGTAAATTTCTACAATTCTTAATAACTCGAAAAACGTACTATCGTGGTTGATGAATTCCTTATCCCACTTCTGATTGTCATTTACTATTTTCAGAATATCGGAGTACTGAACGTTGTTCTCCAAATAATGGTAGGTTAAACCTGAATTCATGATTGAACGGTAGTGCTTTACGATCGTGACGCAATTTCTCTTGTCAAAAAAACCAACTCGAGCCTCAAGTGCCGCAGAACAGTTCAAGTTGTATGTCGGTCGTGAGATCAGACACAGCGGCCATCAAAATATACGGACGTCCTCTTTCGCTCACGACGTTGTCAAATGTTTGTTCAGGAGAAATGCGGAACCCCTCCTACCATCAGGGTCATCCATGTTTGATCTGACCTTCCCGCCCCAACCCCTACGACACACACATTTGGTTACCCGAGAATAGATGGACCATTGCTCGCACTCGATCGCCTTTCTCCAAACGTTCAACGTATTTTCATCTTCCAATCCGCCGGGACTGACCCGATGTGAACCATAGATTTGGATGGACGATAAAAAATAAATTTCGAAGAAATAAAAGTATTTCTGTGGTTACATTTGTCGACAAACATTCTCAACGAATCCTCGTATTACAGTCTCGAGCTAAGGAATAGTGGTACCTACTCCGTAAGGTCAATTGAACAGTTTTCCTTCAAAACTGCATATATCCTCTTTCGAGTTTTGTCAATATCGATTTAGTTTTTCGATTTCAATTCATAGCAGTTTGGTACCTATAAGCAATAGAAAATCGAAAAAACGAAATCGATATCGACAAAACTTGAAAGTGGATGTATGCAGTTTTGAAGGAAAATTTTTCAATTGGAAAAATTTAATTCCATACTACTGAGCGCAGTCAAAAACATTGAAAAATTGGATCTTGATGAATTTCCAACAATTTTTTTGTGTCTGGATGTTTTCAATCTTCCACATTTTTCCGTTTTAATAATCTGAAACTAGTTGTACTTAGATAACAATTTCCTATACTTCGATAGCTAAGACATACCTAAATACAAAATCACTCTCGGGGGAATTGTGGAATCCCATAATTCGAATAAAAACTCAAAAAAATGAGTGAAAATGAGATAATGAAATAGTATGTTCCACTCTTAATAATGGAATAGACCATTTCTCGTCTCTCATTTTTTTGAGTTTTTATTCGAGAAATGCCTAATCTATTAGGAAATTTGTGATATTCGCATTGGAAATTATTTCGTGGCGTTCAGGCTCAATACTGCACGAAAATGTCGAAGAAACGTTCCGGAAGATACTGAAATCCGGGAGGACTTCTAATCGCATAGTAAACTTCGAGATTTCATGGAGACATTCAGGTTTGAGTGTGAAAAAACTTTACGTACCTACGCTGTAACCTCATTATTTGAATCAGTATTTCAGGTACAGGCTAGCGTAAGTATGCAGAGAGATGGTTTTGTTTGAAGCTGGCAATCCGTGTATACAATAGAGATATATTTCGAAAGGTAATTTTTCCATCAAATACGAGGACCTTCAGCTTCAAAGGGCATATTGGGGAATTACGAGAAACGCTCGTAGACACGATTGAGCCTTTGTCGTACGATAGAGTGAACTTTCGACATTGCCTACATTCTGCCCCAAAAGTTATCGGATTTTTCCGAGCATTGCAAATCACCATTCTGCCTATTCAGTTATAGAGAAAGCAAAGAGAAGATGACGGTCGAAGCAAGACTATGTGCTTGCGCTCTCGTCGAAAATACGATCGCTGTATATATAGGTTAAATCGGGGATGCTGAAGAGAATCGGCCGAACGCTGGATGTGGATGACACTGCGGTGGAAAAATGCTGGATGCGGATGAGAAAGCACGGACTGAGCGCAATATAAATACGAATCCGAATGGTGGAATGATATGAAATGATGGGGTTTCTTTTCGGTTTCAATCTATACCGCGTATCTCGCCGGCCAAATATCGATTTGGGGATCGAACCTTTTCGGCGACAGATCGATGCGATGAGATAGCACCGACAGGAACCTGAGCAGAGCGAGACAGCTGTCATGTTTTATTCAAATACTTATTTCAGGGTTAGTCGTTATCTGGGCGATGCCTCCAGGGGATTCTGCCCGGTTTAATCCCGAAAGCGACTACGAAGTGAATTAAATGCGAGGCTGCGATTTTTGTAGTATATATGTATAACAAAGGTGGGACGATGAAGTATAATAAGTTCATGAATACGTTCAAGGCAGCGAACATAATATATTTACAAGAATACAGTCAACATTTTGAGGATTACAATACGGACGAATGTAACGGTGCTTTGGAGGTCTCTACCACCATCCACGAAGTCAAACACACGGTGAAACAGAAACTCAAACTCGAATTCAAACTCACAATAAAACAGAAACTCCAACTCATGATCGAACTCGTAGTAACACTCTAGGTGAAACCGAAACTCAAACTCACAATCAAACTAGAATTCAAACTCACAATGAAACTGAAACTCAAACTCATAATCGAACTTGAAGTCAAACTCAAATTGAAACAGAAACTCTAACTCATAATCGAACTCGAAGTCAAACTCACAATGAAACAAAAACTCAATCTCTTAATCGAAATCGAAGTCAAACTCACAATGGAATAAAAACTCAAACTCTTAATCGAAATCGAAGTCAAACTCACTATGAAATAGAAACTCAATCTCATAATCAAACTCGACTGCGATCTCACAATAAACAGAAAACTTAAAATCGAAGTCAAACTACCAATGAAACAGTAACTCAATCTCAAAATCCAACTCGACGCCGAAATAGAAAACTTGGAATCGAACTAAAACTCGAAGTCAAATTCAAATTGAAACAGAAACTCAAACTCATAATCGAACTCGAAGTCAAATTACCAATAAAACAGAAACTCAATCTCAAAATCAAACTTGAAGTCAAACTACCAATGAAACAGAAACTCAAACTCATAATCGAAGTCGAAGTCGAACTCACAATGAACACCAATGAAACTCAATCTCAAAATCAAACTTGAAGTCAAACTACCAATGAAACAGAAACTCAAACTCATAATCGAAGTCGAAGTCGAACTCACAACGAAACGGAAACTCAAAGTTTTCTATTTATTGTGAGATCGACGTCGAGTTTGATTTTGAGATTGAGTTTCTGTTTCATTGGTAGTTTGACTTCGAGTTCGATTATGAGATTGAGTTTCTGTTTCATTGTGAGTTTGACTTCGAGTTTGAGTTCGATTCCTAGTTTTCTGTTCATTGTGAGATCGACGTCGATTTCGATAACGAGATTGAGTTTCTGTTTCATTGTGAGTTTGAGTTCGATTTAAAGTTTTCCGTTCATCTTGAGATCAACTTCGAGTTTGATTATGAGATTGAGTTATTGTTTCATTGGTAGTTTGACTTCGAGTTCGATTTTGAGTTTGAGTTTCTGTTTCATTGTGAGATCGTAGTCGAGTTCGATTAGGTATGAGATTGAGTTTCTGTTTCATTGGTAGTTTGACTTCGAGTTCGATTATGAGATTGAGTTTCTGTTTCATTGTGAGTTTGACTTCGCGTTTGAGTTCGATTCCTAGTTTTCTGTTCATTGTGAGATTGACGTCGATTTCGATTATGAGATTGAGTTTCAGTTTCATTGTGAGTTTGACTTCGAGTTAGAGTTCGATTTAAAGTTGACTTCGAGTTAGAGTTCGATTTAAAGTTTTCCGTTCATCTTGAGATCGACTTCGTGTTTCATTATGAGATTGAGTTTTTGTTTAATTGTGAGTTTGACTTGGAGTTCGATTATGAGTTTGAGTTTCTGTTTCATTGTGAGATCGACGTCGAGTTCGATTATGAGTTTGAGTTTCTGTTTCATTGGTAGTTTGACTTCGAGTTCGATTATGAGTTTGAGTTACTGCTTCATAAGTTCAAGTTTGACTTCGAGATTTCTTGGGTTTGAGTTTCGGTTTCATTTTGAGTTTGACTTTGATTATGAGTTTGACTTTTGGTTTCATTGGGAGTCTGAGTTCAAGTTGGATTATGAGTTTGAGTTTCTATTTGATTGTGAGTTTGACTTAGAGATTAAGTACGGGCCCGTGTTACGTTATGTATCCAATGCTCGTCTATCCTGCAAAAACGGATCTTCTGCTCCGCCGAGAGTAAGTCCAACAGGTATCCTTCATTTCAAGTCAAAACATCCTGATTTACTTCCGTCAATGTTTACGACATGAATCGCTTTGCTCGGAACAGGAACAATGGCTGTTTCCATCTTGCGGCGTACGCTCGGTGAACGTGAATCGCACCGGATGAGCTCGTCGGTTGCTCCTGCCTCTTCCAACCCGCGCTCGTCCCCGTCCCTCGTGTTGCTCTTGTTCGGACCTGACCGCGACCTTCCTGTTCCTTGTACAGCGGCCGTGCATCCCATCAACTGCGGTTCCTTTTTGAGACTCGCCGAATTACGACAAGACCCGGTTCTGCATGCGATGATTGGGTCAATCAGGATTAATCGGAATGCACCTACCTGAAACCAATGGTGCTTAGATAAGGCACATAGCTTACATATTTTGATACGTTCAGTTTTGAACCAAAGCAATTTGATTTTTACTAATTCGGTGGCTAAGATGATGAGAAATGTCAAAAAACGAACTATGCAAATTTGAAAAAACAGCTTTAAATCAAAATACCTTCAGTTGTATATAAAAAATATCCACATAGTTTTCAAGGTAAAACAAAGATTTTAAGACCAATAACGCTCAATTCGGTTCTTTTTGTGTCCAAAAGGTCTTACTGAGGCGAACGTTCCAGTTCAAGAAATTTGAAAGAGTTGAGAATTGAAGGAGCTATTGCCATTTTTGTAAATGACGGAAATGACGGCGTATCAGACGGACACACAGACACTTGTTCAGGAAGTGGTTCTGAGGAAATGTGTACATATAAAAGATGTTTCTGAAGCTCGTATCCAATTTTTGATTTTAGCACGATGACAATACCTCCATTTACGTCGTAAGTATGGAGCTAAGAAGTGGATTTCCATTCATGTTCTACCGCATAAAAAACATAGCATCGTTCGACCGAGAAGATGGAACCTTAGGAGTCTTTACGCATGGGGGTTGGTATTATCAGAAAATATAGAATCGGAATTTGACTTAATAGGGCATGTTTCCTATTTCGAGGATAGGCATGCTATGAATAATTTTCTCAAAAACTTGTTTCTGTCCCAGCAGATTCTGAAAATAAGCAGATATTTTGATGTTTACGTATTTAATTCCAATTTACCAAGACATGAGCTGGTGGTCGTCTGGGGGGTCGGGCTGTGGTTCTATGGTGTTCTTTGGTGGAGAAAGTACAGTTTAGGAACACGAGCGTTTCCTATATTGCCAGAAGTTAAAGTCGTCTTTTACGTGAATATACCCGAATGAACTTCTTTTTGTTTCAAAGCATTAGGGTGTTCCAGATTCTACGTTTGTTGATCCTAAAGCTGATGCTTTATCAATCATTTTGATCTCTTTCTCGTTCCACTTTGTAGTGTGAGCTTTGGAAAGTGCATGATGGGGCATAATGGCATCACACATCATTGTCCGTATCGCTTTGGAAACAATTCGATGCAATCTTCTATAATAGCTAGCGTTTTGCTCGATGCGACGTGATCTTTTTAACAGGCACTTTCGTTAGGGGTCGTCCGCACTGCGCCGTGTCATCCATTAGTGTCACACACGTGTCTCATCGCCATGTAAATTTATACGAAGCACCGGGCCGTTGGATTATTTTGAACGCTCATTCTTTTAGCGTTATAGTGTGGAGCTTTAATTTTTAACGCTCTGCTGTCCCTCGATGCGATTGGAATTTAGGCTATGTTGCTTCTCTCTTATTGCCTATGCATGAAGCATAGGGAAGCTCCCTGTTTTAGGAGGGACAATTTTCGTATACTATGCACTCATAACATGGATGAAAATAAAATTTTACGCTAAATTTATTGGAACCATCTCCATCTTGAAATATGCCGAGGGTGAGAGAGTTGGCACGACGTTTTCTCAGGTTTTTTATTCAGCCGATTTATTTCTCAGCAGTTTTCTATTATTTTTTATTCAGCCCGTTTTATTCGTTATACTCTCTTCTAAGCTGAAGACGGCTATCCAGTATTTTGGCTACTGTATACTTTCATCATCGAATGGGTTCTCAAAATCGAGTAATTCACTTACTCAAACCACGTGGAGAGGCAATATAAAACTTCATGGGACAACTGCCACGGTTAGTTTGTCTCAAGGAGCACTTTCCAGTGGACCGTTACCTTCACTATACGCCACTTGGTGTCCCTTCAAAGGATTTATCAATTTAAAGGGCTAACTTTCTCTAGGCCGAGTAGGTACCTAAACCTTTCCGCAAAGTTTCCTCTTTATATCCTCCCTCTTCGAAGCCTGCTGGGTCCACCTAATTTACTTTAGTACCAAAGAAGTATCCAGTCCGAAGAACTTGCGACAAGTCTTAGTGAATTGCAGAGATGTACTGCGCACTCACACACGCAGTTCTTTCGGAGAAAACTCAATGGCATTCTGGCCCGGGAAAATTTGAAGTAAGTAGTCCTTTCGGATTTTTTCACAAAATTTTTTTTTCTGGGTACCTATATTTTAATTTTCACTCACACACCCCCTAATCGGACATGAATGTGGTCGATTCTATTGAAAAAAAAGTTAAAGTGATCCTCCGACTCAAAATGAAAGTAAAACCGGAAATAAAACTGATACTAAAAATTAAACTTGAACTTAAAGTGATACTAGAACTAATGCTGAATTTTAATTTCATTTTTGGTTTGAGTTTGAATTTTTCCTTTTAGCTTTTAGCTTCAATTTCTGTTTTAATATCACTTTTAGTTTGATTTTCACTTCTTATTTGAGATTAAAGGCGAACACTAGTTTGAGTCCTACTTTGAGTTCAACTTTGATTTAGGTACAGCTCAAGTTTAGTTTCACTTCCAGTTATAAATTCACTCATAATTGAGTACCATTTTTAGTTTCAGTTTGAGTTGGAGTCCGTCTGTCCGTCTGTGGTCATTTACAAAAATGGCCATAACTCCCTCAATTCTCAACCTTTTTTCAAATTTCTTGAACTGAAATGTTTGTCTCGGCAAGACTCAACACCCAGTTAAATCGGAATTTGGATAACGTACTTACAGTACTTCCGATATATTTGCATTTTTAGTGTTTTCTATTTTATTTTTTCCGGCCACAAAAATGGACCGATTTGAGCGTTCTTGGTCTCAAAATCTTCGTTTTACCTTGCAGAATGTGTGGATATTTTTTATATTCCAAAAATGTGGCGTTTTTTCCATTTTGGGCGAATTTTAAAATGTGCATAGTGAATTTTTTGACATTTTTGACCTTAACACCCTTAAAAACAGTCAAAATATGATCAAATTTTTTCAAATATGTACGTTTCAAAATATGGAAGTATTGTGTTTTATCTACGCATCACTGGTTTTATTATCTCTTAGTAAAGACAGCTGGTAGTATCTCTTAGTATTTTCTCTTCGCAGGTTTCTTTTTCTTCCTTGTCGCGTCGCGCCCCGTTCTGATTGAGATTTCAATGAATCGTCTTGCAGCACCGCGGATGCTTTTTTAAACAATTTCGAGGCGGTTGAGTTTGAGTTATGAAATGTCAAACGGTTGGAACAATTTTCAGAGAGGAGACAGGCGGCTTCAGAGGTTCAAGGCTTATCGGCCGGTTCAGACGTCTTGAATAGTTTCCAAGATGAAAGTGGGCACAGCGGCGCAGCGGAACGGTGAATCGATTATAACTGTCTGTTAAAACTAGACAGACGGTGTCACGTGCAGTTCATTCAGTATCCGACCGACAATATGAGACGGGCTCGGCTGCTGAGGTGGCCACGGGGTGCCACGTCTCACCGCCCTGCAGCTCCTCGAACCTTTTGATGCTACGGCAACAAACTCGTAACTAGTTACCCTGTTCGGTCGACAAGCGGCTGCCAAGTTTGGGAAATTGTTTAAGCTCTGACATTTCAGTGTTCTTAGCCTTCAAACATGCCGAGTTCACGTTACAATTTGGTAAAGTTACGTAGGTATCTAGGCTAAAGTTCCGGAAATTTCTCATAAATGTAAATCATATTTTTAATACCGGCGGAGCCGTATTTTGTAGTTTCAAAAGTATACTAGGGGGCCCCCCGTTGCGGACCTGGCGGCACCTTTAAAGCCCGTACCACAAGTCAGATCGTTCCCCTACCCATCCCACAGACCGTCTGGACTTTGGTAATATTGACATGCAAAAATTGTTTTTTTTTTTCTGAGAAACAATGTTCTATAGATAAATAATAACAGACGTCGATGCATTTGCGCCAAAGTGAACATATCCATAAGATCAGCCAATCTCTCTTTTTTCGGTCCCCACTAAAATCGACCTCTTAAGACTTACCAAGTATATGAGCGATATGATATTCCATCAGGATATTTCAACCACTCCGCTCGATGGCTGAAAGCTTAAATCTAAATTACTGGAGCCTCTGAAATCACGGGCCAGCCAAAACTATTCAACGCGCCAAACTACTGTTTTATAGGGATATTCGAGAGATAATAGGAAGTATTTTACGAGGAAAGCATAAAACTAAAGGTTGAACGGTGACCCATTAGCGAAAAACAGGATAGCCGACCATATTGGATCCGCCCGCGGCTAACGACGCTATATTGCCTATTCCTCCGCTTAAGGCC